>CM052716.1:30753921-30798248 GCA_028551405.1 Uromys caudimaculatus | reverse complement strand
GTCTTTCTGTTCCCGGGTTCTCAGGCCCGGGATCCCGGCAGATCCGGGCGGGTCTGGGGGAGAGGTGCTGCTCCCCTCAACCCCACTCACGGGCCTTCCAAGTTCCTGTGAGGCTTCCTCTCTATGGCGCTCCTTGGCTACCATTCTGGACATTTTTTCCTTCTCAGCAAGCCCAATCCTGTGTGCTTATTACCTTATCCTGTGTGCTTATTACCTTATTTCATAGAGAAAGAGAGAGAGAAAGAGAGAGGGGGGCAAAAGAACCTGAATCTTTTAAATGTTTTCTGCCTTTCTTTAATACTGTTTTTACTTAGTCTGATATATTGAAGTTTTATCCATGTTGTAGCATGAGCCCAAAGTTTTGACACATTTCCGTTTTTGAGGATGAATTACACATAAGATCATATTTGTGTATCTAACCAATTGCTGAGTTGCTTCTACCCATAGTTTTTGGGATTAGCATCTCTATGAATATAAACATCTCAGAAGCCCCACTTTTAATACTTTTGGATATAGATTCAAAGGAATAATTTTTTAATCACATGGTAATTCTGTGCTTAGGTATGGAACCAGGGGACAGTTTTCCTTTGTGAGCAGTTGCTAACTGGAGATAGCTTCTGGTTAGGGATGGGGGCTGTGTCCACTTGCCCTCTTAGTGCTCAGCGTGCAAGCTGTCAGTCTCTGTGAGTTCATATGAGTCAGGATTGCTGTGACCAGAAGGTCTCGCTTCTTCGGTTCCTTCCTTCCATCCCCATTGGCTCTTACAATCTTCCTGCCTCCTCTTCTGCGTGGTTTCCCTGGGACCATTTCTGACAATAGATGCACTGTCATGTATATGCCAGCAATACAAAAGCGATATTTCTCTTCTCTTCTGTTCTCTTCTCCTCTGTTCTCTTCGCTTCTGTTCTCTTCTCTTCTGTTCTCTTCTTTTCTCTTCTGTTCTCTTCTCTCCCTCTCTCCTTTCTTTCCTCCCCTCTCCTCTCCTCCCCTCCCACTCCCTTGTCACCTCTCCTCCTCCTTTTGCCTTTCTTCCCTTGCTCTCTTCTCCTCATCCTCCTTTTCTCACCTCCTCTTCCCTCCCTTCCCCCATTATCCCCTTTGATTTCTTCCTTTCCCTCCCATTTCCCTTTTCTAACATGACTTTAATTGTAACTAAATGTTTCCTTTTTTTCTTTTATTTGATACTTTATTTACATTTCAAATGTTTCCCCCTTTCCAGGTCTCACCTTTGGAAACCCCTATCCCCTCCCCCTCCCCCTGCCTCTATGAGGGTGCTCCCCCACCCACACTCCCATCTTCCCTCCCTGGCATTCCCCTACACTGGAGCATCTAACACCCTCAGGCCCAAGGGCCTCTCCTCCCCCTGATGGCCAACAAGGCCCTCCTCTGCCACATATGTGGTCCGAGCCATGGGTCCCTCGATGTGTATTCTTTGGTTGGTGGTCCAGCCTCCAGGAGGACCCGGGTGGGGGGTCAGGCCAGTTGACACTGTTGCTCCCTCCTTGAGGCTGCAAACTCCCTCAGCTCCTTCAGTCCCTTCTCCAACTCCTCCATCTGGGACCTCACTCTCAGTCCAGCGGTTACGTAAAGTGAATCTTGGGTATTCCGAACTTTTGGGCTAATATCCACTTATCAGTGAGTACATACCATGTTCATTCTTTTGTGACTGAGTTACCTCACTCAGGATGATATTTTCAAGTTCCATCCATTTGCCTGCAAATTTCATGAAGAAGTAAATGTTCTTAATGAGTTAAAATACATCTTCATTTTCATACCCCATGTGCATTTTGTGTATGTGTGTGTATGTATGTATCTCAGATCTGTGTTATTAAAGAGCAATATCATTAGATAGCAAGGCCTGATACAGAGACTTATGGTGAGAAATTAATGCTGCTCCAGGGGGTATGGAAAGTGGAATCTTTTCTTCTTTTTTTTAAATATCTAATTTTTTATTGGATATTTTTTTTATTTACACTTCAAATGTTTTCCCCTTTCCAGGTCTCCCTTTCAGAAACCCCTATCCCATCCCTCCTCCCCCTGCCTCTATGAGGGTGCTCCCCTACCCACCCACCCACTCCCATCTTCCCACCCTGGAATTCCCCTACACTGAGGCATCAAACACTCTCAGGCCCAAGGGCCTCTCCTCCCACTGATGTCCAACAAGGCCATCCTCTGCCACATGGCTGGAGCCATGGGTTCCTCCATGTGTACTCTTTGGCTGGTGGTCCAGTCCCTGGGAACTCCAGGGGTTCTGGCCAGTTGACACTGTTACTCTCTCCATAGGGCTGAAAACCTCCTCAGCTCTTCAGTCCCTTCTCCAACTCCTCCATCAGGGACCCCCAAACTCAGTCCAATGGTTGGCTGCGAGCTTCTCCTCTGTATTTTTCAGGCTCTAGCAGAGCCTCTCAGGAGACAGCTATATCAGGCTGCCTTCAGCAAGCACTTCCCGGCATCCACAATAGTGTCCAGGTTTGGTGACTGTATATGGGATGGATCCCCAGGCGGGGCAGTCTCTGGATGGCCTTTCCTTGGGTCTCTGCTCCACACTTTGTCTCCATATTTCCTCCTGTGAGTATTTTGTTCTCTTTACTAAGAAGGAATGAAGCATGCACACTTTGGTCTTCCTTCTTTTCAGGCTTCATATGGTCTGTGAATTGAATCTTGGGCATTCTGAACTTTTGGGCTAATATCCACTTATCAGTGAGTGCATACCATATTCGTTCTTTTGTGACTGAGTTACCTCGCTCAGGATGATATTTTCAAGTTCCATCCATTTGCCTGAGAATTTCATGAAGTAATTGTTTCTAATAGCTGAATAGTATTACACTGTGTTCTGTATCCATTCCTCTTTTGAGGGACATCTGGGTTGTTTCCAGCTTCTGGCTATTATAAATATGGCTGCTATAAACGTAGTTAAGCATGTGTCCATATTACATGTTGGAACATATGGGATTATTTCAATCTTCTTGTATCTGTTGAGGCCTGCTTTGTTACCAATTATATGATCAGTTTTGTAGAAAGTACCATGAGATGCTGAGAAGAAGTTATATGCTTTTGTTTTAGGATGAAATGTTCTATAGATATCTGTTAAATCCATTTGGTCCATAACTTCTGTTAGTTTCAATAGGTAATGTCTCTGTTTAGTTTGTGTTTCCAGGATCTGTCTATTGATAATAATGGGGTGTTGAAGTCGCCTACTATTGTTGTGTGAGGTGCAATGTGTGCTTTGAGCTTTTGTAAAGTTTCTTTCATGAATGTGGGTGTCCTTGCATTTGTAGTATAGATGTTCTGAATTGAGAGTTCTTCTTGGTAGATTTTTTTCCTTTGTAAGTATGAAGTGTCCTTCCTTATGTTTTTGATAACTTTTGGTTGAAAGTTGATTTTATCCGATATTAGAAGGCTACTCCAGCTTGTTTCTTGGGATCATTTGCTTGGAAAATTGATTTCAAGCCCTTTACTCTGAGGTAGTGTTTATCTTTATCACGGAGGTGTGTTTCCTGTATGCAGCAAAATGCTGGATCCTATTTATGTACCAGTCTTTTAGCCCATGTCTTTTTACTGGGGAATTGAGTCCATTAATGTTAAGAGATATTAAGGAAAAGTGACTGTTGCTTCCTGTTATTTTTGATGTTATTTTTATGTTTGTGTGGTTATCTTCTTTTGGGTTTGTTGAAAGATTACTTTCTTGCTTTTTCTAGGTTGTAGTTTTCCTCCTTGTGTTGGCGTTTTCCATCTATTATCCTTTGTAGGGCTGGATTTGTGGAAAGATACTGTGTAAATTTGGTTTTGTCCTGGAGTATCTTGGTTTCTCCATCTATGGTAATTGAGAGTTTTGCTAGGTATAGTAGCCTGGGCTGGCATTTGTGTTCTCTTAGGGTCTGTATGACATCTGCCCAGGATCTTCTAGCTTTTATAGTCTCTGGTGAGAAGTCTGGTGTAATTCTGATAGGACTGCCTTTATATGTTACTTGACCTTTTTCCCTTACTGCTTTTAACATTCTTTCCTTGTTTTGTGCATTTGGTGTTTTGATTATTATGTGGCAGGAAGAATTTCTTTTCTGGACCAATCTATTTGGAGTTCTGTAGGTTTCTTGTATGTTTGTGTGCATCTCTTTCTTTAGGTTTGGGAAGTTTTCTTCTATAATTTTGTTGAAGATATTTACTGGCCCTTTAAATTGGGAATCTTTGCTCTCTTCTATACCTATTATCCTTAGGTTTGGTCTTCTCATTGTGTCCTGGATTTCCTGGATGTTTTGGGTTAGGAGCTTTTTGCATTTTGCATTTTCTTGGACTGTTGTATCAATGTTTTCTATGGTATCTTCTGCACCTGAGATTCTCTCTTCTATCTCTTGCATTCTGTTGTTGATGCTTACATCTATGACTCCTAGTCTCTTTCCTAGGTTTTCTAACTCCAGGGTTGTCTCCCTTCGTGATTTCTTTATTGTTTCCTTTTCCATTTTTAGATCCTGGGTGGTTTTGTTCAATTCCTTCATCTCTTTGGTTGTGTTTTCCTGTAACTCCTAAAGAGATTTCTGTGTTTCCTCTTTAAGGGCTTCTACCTGTTTACCTGTCTTCTCCTGTATTTCTTTAAGGCAGTCATTTATGTCCTTCTTAATGTCCTCTATCATCATCATCATGAGATGTGATTTTAAATGAGAGTCTTGCTTTTCTGGTGTGTTGGGGTATCCAGGGCTTGCTGTGGTGGGAGAACTGGGTTCTGATAATGCCAAGTAGCCTTGGTTTCTGTTGCTTATGTTCTTGCGCTTGCTTCTTGCCATCTGGTTTTCTTTGATGTTAGTTTGTCTTGCTGTCTTTGACCGTGGCTTGTCCCTATTGATATCCTTTGTGTCAGTACTCCTGGGAGACCAGTTCTTACCAGGAGGAATTTGGTTATGTAGAGCTGTGGCACAGGGTCAGCTCTGAAGTGCAAACGGAAACCGAAAAGATCCTGTTCCTCTGTCCTGATGGCTCTGGAAGGGTTCCTTTTGGGCCAGGAATTTGAGCAGAAGTGGTAGTCTTACCTGTGCTCACAAGCTTGTTCGCACTCCTTCAAGACCAACTCTCTCCCAGTGGTATTTGGGTATGGAGCATTGTGGCATAGGATCAGCTCTGGGCATTGTGGCACAGGATCAGTTCTGGGCACAGAGGGAAACTGGAAAGATCCTGTCCCAGGCTGCTCCTCAGTTCCTGAGTCCGGAGGGCTCCAGGAAGGTTCCTTTGAGCAGAAGTGGTGGTCTTACCTGTGCTCACTCGTTCACACTCCTGTGAGACCAACTCTCTCCTGGCAGTATTTGGGTATGGAGCACTGTGGCACAGGATCAGTTCCAGGCGCAGACGGAAACCAGAAGGATCCTGTTCCTCCCAAGGCAACTCTTACAAGGGCAAATATTTAATTGCAGCTGGCTTACAGTTTCAGAGGTTTAGTCCATTATCATCATTGCAGGAAGCATGGCAGCATGTAGGCAGATGTGGTGCTGGGGCTGGAGCTGAGAGTTCTGTTGGAAAAGTGGAATCTTTAAGTGCTTGTCTTTAGTAAGATGAAACTCAAGTAAGCTCTAGGGCTTTTAGATTTTGATGGTAATGAATGACCATATGCTATAGAACTTCTGACAACAGGGTAGCCTATGTGGAGCTCCAAAAGTTCCACATAGCCAAACCAGGTCTGGGAGCAGCCTGTGAGGGCCGAAGCGGTATGTCAAAGGTAAAGATCTCTATGTCAAGATGGGCTGTATGTGGCTTCTAGCTCTGATTTTTAGTTTCCTTAATATAAAAATGATGTAATAAACACCCCTGCCTTCTGGATTTATTAAGATAAACAAATTGTTACACATGAGCAATTTTAAATGGTGCCCATTACAAAAAACAGAATGACAATATGACAATATGAGAAAAAACAAAATGAGGAAATATGAGGAATTTCTTACATTTTATGGTTTTTTTTCCTACAAGAACTTAGACAAATACTTAACTCTGAATGATTTATCATGAGATTCAAGACCATGAGTTGAGAGCAGGCTCTGTAGTCATTTGACATAGTTATTAAAGGGGAACTAGCACCATGTTCACATTAATTTGGTAAAGTTGAACGCACTTCTTTCCTCACCACTGTGAAGAAGTCCTTGTCTGCTTACAATATATCTTATCAGCCAGGTGTGCTGGCTCATACCTCTGGGCACTTGAGGATCTAAGGCTGGCAGAGTGCTGAAAGTTTCAGGCCAGCCTGGGCTAGACTGTCACTCTGTTCTACAACAAAGCAAAGGAAAGCAAAGGAAAGCAAAGGAAAGCAAAGGAAAGCAAAGGAAAGCAAAGGAAAGCAAAGGAAAGCAAAGGAAAGCAAAGCAAAGCAAAGCAAAGCAAAGCAAAGCAAAGCAAAGCAAAGCAAAGCAAAGCAAAGCAAAGCAAAGCAAAGCAAGAAGCAAGAAGCAAGAAGCAAGAAGCAAGAAGCAAGAAGCAAGAAGCAAGAAGCAAGAAGCAAGAAGCAAGAAGCAAGAAGCAAGAAGCAAGAAGCAAGAAGCAAGAAGCAAGAAGCAAAGCCCAAAGTATTCCTCTGTTTTCCCCATTGGCTGATTTGTCTATGATGCTATGTCCTTCCCCCAGACCCTTCACGTGAACAACTCCCATGTTCCCGTGAGTCTCTTCTGTTCCTTCATTTTCACATCCAGAAGTTGTGTTTCCCTTTCACAATAACCCTTGGATCCACCAGGTTTCTTCTCTTCTCAGCTCTGTTCCTTCACTCCAAACCCCAGCAGCACATGCTCAAATGCTGCCAGAGGGAGACGGTTTTATGAACATAGGTTTAGCTGGAAGCAACCAGGAATGAATCCTGGAAAATATGAGATAGGTAGCTAGATAAGGTTTGCTGTGGCACCTTGTTCTTCTGCTCAGTATTACACATCAGCAAAGAGAACTAACTATCCTGGATTCAGTATTAGCTAAGAAGGCAGAAACCTGAGAGGTATCTCCAAGCATCCTTACATCCTAAAGATAGACTACACGGCTGTCTATTTTCTGCTGTGTCCCAACTGTGATAGGTAACCACATGCAATGATAATAAGGATAAAAATACTGTAGCTGCCCATGATTTTAGAAACAGAGGCCTGAGGTGGGGTGATTTCTGTATAAAGCAATTTAGTGAGAATCTATTCAATATCACCTCACTTTATTCTGTCTCTTCCCTTCTCCATAATTGGTCTGTTCATTACAGATTTTAGAAAATTAGAGAAAACGATTCTTGTCACTCCATTTCAGCCTGTCAACTGACATGTATTGCCGTCCCACTAAGGTTTATAAATTAACAATTAAAAAGCATTTTAAGTGATTTTTTCCCTATAAAAATGTACCCATGCAATGTGATGATGAAACAGCTTTATAAGCCTGTACTTTTTTCTAAACTCCTGACTTTCACTCTGCTTGTTCAAATGTGTATCTCCACATTAAACAGCTCTACAGCATATAGTGCAAAGCCGGACAGGTTGGAATTTAAATCCTAGAGTCATTTGCCAACTTTAGGGCTCCTTCTGTATGCATTTAACCTCCTCACCCTCTCCACTACTTGCTATTGGTTTTTAACAAATCATGCATGCAAAGAACAAAGCTCAACACTAACAATAAACAACAGAGAACAAAAGGGAACTCAACCCATTTTCCCAGAAGACCATAGCCAGTAGCTTATCCAGGGCGTCCTTTTGAATGTGGAATAGGAGTCTGGGGACTATGATCTATGAGTCATAGCTCTCTGTATGTAATGGGGATCTGTATACAAACAGGAGTTTTAGTTTTTGATGGATATGAATTTGTGTCTCTCCCCTAAAAGCTTCACAGACTTCAGCTTCAGAAAGTTTTCACCAACGAATTATATCTGGGTGAGAATATGGCTCAGTTGGTAGAGTGGTTAGGTGCAAGCATGAAGACCTGAGTTTAGATCCCCAGGAACCACATAAAACCCCGATGTGTTGGCATGCATCTATAATCCCAGCACTGGAGGAGATAGGCGGGTCCCTGGAGCTTCCTGGCCACCTGGTCTTGATACAACACTGAGCTCCAGATTCAGCAAGAGACCCTTTCTTAAAAAACTAAGGAGAGAGAACAAGAAAGGGTGTGGATTGGGGGGGTGTGTGAAGAGACAGGAGGATCTGAGAGGAGTTGTGGGAGGAGAAACTGTATTCAAAGTATATTGTATGATTTTTTTTCAGCAAAAAGGGTGAAAAGGTAAAATCGAAAGCAAGAAAGGAAGACTCCTGACATTACCCTCTAGTTTCCACACACATGCACACATGGACACATGCACACATGCACATATAGACAAATGCACAAATACTTTGCACACAAACACATTGAAATAAATTAGCAAGAATAAAATGTCTACTGTGGTTATATCACATACAAAATACTTAGAAAAGTCTTAGCATAATGCAAACATGCCAAATGACTTGATTTCCCAAGTAACATACCAAGGGTTGAGTAACTGGTTTGATTCTTTCCAGGTACAGATTACATCAAGAATTCAGAAATAAAATCAAATTCCTTATCATAGCACAAATTCTCATAAATGCCATGAATTTGGCACAAATACTCTCTGAAAAAGTCTTCCATGGATCATAAACACTGTTAGAACACTGTTGAGATTGTGTGTCTGGTGTGAAGGCTAGCTCAGATATATGCGAGGCTCTGTCACAAGCAGGCTGTGTCCCAGTGATTCCTTTTGTGGGTGATGGTGAATTGGAAGAGCTTCTGCCTTTTTGTCCATACTTGGATGAGCCCATGCCTTCAGACTGATCATGGTCCTGACATATTAGATATATACAGATATATCTAAGTTTGATTTTAACAAAAACTTTTGTAAGCACAAGTGTGTAAGTGTGACACTTGAAAGTCCATTCCACCACAAACAGGGACAAAAGGCAGACCTTGACTCTTTAACACTGTCAGGGGGTTGATCCCAGGGAATTAGAATAATCAGACTTTGCTAGGAGTAGAAAGCATGTCCCAGAAACAAGAGGACTAGTGTGTGTTTTTAGAAATAGTAGGCTATAGAGATTCTGATCTCATGAGTTTCTGGTCTGAGACGACTAACTGACAATGTCTCAAGTGTGAGAAACTATTTGGACATGGTGACCACTGGGTGTTTGTTTTATAAACAGAGACTGAGAGTTGCCCTCAAAGTATTGGCACTAAGTGGAGCCAACTGTCTTCAAAGGAAATGGCAAGAACACACTCAGTGAGTCAGGGATGTCATTAGTAGAAAAACATTAAAAGGGTCATCAGAGAGAATCAGGAAGAAATAACAGATACTAGCTTAGAGAAAAGATGGGGAAAAGATAAGCACATCAGTAAATATGAACAATTAATGTCAGGACAGGTATTTGAGAAGCATTCTACGAGTACAGACTCAGACATGAGGAATTAGGAAAGTATACACAGAAGAAAACATGATGTGACTTTTGATTGTTTCAGACAAAATTAGCATAAGATATAACAAAATGTGAATATAAGTCAACCATGTGCTGGTGAATAAGAAGACTGTTTTATGTCCTTCAGGGTCACTAATTGGTCAGATTCTCTCTTCTTTCCTCTCCATACTTTAAAAAATGGTATAAAATGGTAATAACATACTTTCCTAAGACTATTGGTAATAGAAGTTCAGACCTTTTACATTATTTCACGAAAAAAAGAAAGAGATATAGATAAGATGAGTAGAAACGAAGCAAGAAAAAAAACAAACAACAATAAACAACAAAACTCCAAAACAAATCAAACCAGCCAAGTGACCAACCAGCTGAAAACAGGAGATTGAAGGAGAAGACTACAGAATTGATAGTGCACATGAAGAAGTGAGGGATGCCTGATCAGGGCCCAGAGGTAGTCCTAGTTCAGAATCAAGGGACAACAGAACGGGGAAGCAGGCCGGCAGTGTCAGGGGAGAGCATCCTGACTTGTCTAGTCTACATACTTACCCCCATCTGGCTCCAATTACAACTGGTCATGGCCTTTGTCCCAAGAAAGCATTCCAAGGACAAGTCTCTAGCTCAGCCTGGATAAATAACAGTTTCTCCAGAGGAAACTTACTAAGAAGTACTGACACTCGGGACCTAACACCAGACCAGTCCACTCTGAATCTGAAAGGTAAAAAGCGTCAGTGAGCTGCAGTTTGGATCTATAAACAATCTTCCATTTTGAAAAATGTTCTCAAGGATACCTCAAAAAGCAAACACAAGATATAAGAGCAACGAGGAAAAAAATGATGGTGTTTATAGTGAATACCTGGTAATCATTAATACTTTAGATGGCTTGACATAATCACAAATAAATAATTACCAAAAAGGGTTTCAAAAGTGGAGAAATTTAGTAACAACTTGATATTAAAAGTTTAGATTGTTTCACTCATGGTTGTGAAGGAGAAAATAGTGGTGCAAGGTCAAGCCAGGAGAAAGGAAAAATTGAGAAGAAAATATGCAATATTTTTGGTTTGGGAGAAGATAAAGATCTGATGAGAAGGATTTAGAAAAAAATTGTATCTAAACTTTAACACCAGGAGAGTGGTTAAACACTGAATGATTTAAACACTGATAGGCTGACTGAACAAATTAGGGAATTCAGGAAGGTAAAGAAGTTCTTGTCATTTAATAAAATTATGAAATGAAGTATGAAATGATATGTGAGGCAATTTGACAGGAAGTTAAAATACATCAGTAGTTATTGAATAATAGTAGGTTGAATTTTCTTTTAGTAACATAGGTTAAAATATTTAGTAAAATTAGAAACAACCAAAATTCATCATAAGAGCTGTTTGTGAGTGCTGCAGCTTAAACAACAGCAAGAAGGAAAAAGTGGGAAAGAGCAGCTTGGCAAATTTTAACAAGAAATCATAAAAATATTTGTATAAATGAGAAGAAAAGTGTAATACAAATCACAGCATGCAAAGATATCAGTATGCACTGTAGAAGGAAAGCACCATTGTGTAAGCAGGTGAAATCCTAAGAATAAAAAGCAAAAATTGTAAGGTGTGGTGGCGCACACCTTTCATCCCAGCACTCAGGAGGCAGAGGCAGGCAGATCTCTGAGATTGAGGCCAGCCTGGTCTACAGAATGAGTTTCAGGAGAATTGGGGTTATGTAGACAGTACTTATGTGAAAAACAAACAAATATAAACAAACAGCAAGCAACTTTCTTACCAGAATTTTAAAAAGGCAAAAAAAGTTCAAAACAAAACAAAACAAAATAAAACAAAACAAAACAAAACAAAAAACAGAAGTGTAAAGCAAGATTTCTGGGTATTTTAACTTAAGGTGATTAATACGTTTTTTAAAAAAATCTATCTGATTACACACACACATATTTTCTCTGTAAGTAAATCCTGGGTCAAAGAGAAAAATTGAAGCAAATGTTTCCAACAGCAGTGAATACTGAGAACACTGACTGTATGTAAACATTGAGTACTGAAGCTTTAGCATAACCCTGGTACCAAAGCTAAGCACTGGTAGTATAGAAAGATAAATGCAGGCAAATGTAAAAGTATTAAAAGCTGTTAGTACATTAAATTAATTAATGTTCTAAGAAAATAATGTGAAGAGATTAAAAGGAAATAACAAAATCTCTTGATATAATTACCTGGATTAATAGTCAAAGAAAATTGTCTTAATAGCTGTCAGAATGCCCATTAACTTAAATCTGTGAAGGTTTGTAAATATTTTAAAGACGGTCACCAAGTAGAAGTAGATTGTTCTGTACATTCGTTATTTTCTTGAGCATTTACAGCATGTTGCTTACCCCTATACCCATAAGAATTTTGTCCATTAAGTGTGAGAAACAAGTTCTGTCTCTTCCTCTTCATCTGCCATCAGTCACTGGCAAGGTGGACAGAAGTGTACTATCACAGTTGCAAAATCAAAGGCACCAAACAGCTTTTGTAACAAGCGCAAATTATTATTTTTAAAATGTAAAACTCAAACCATACAAGAAATGTTCCTGCAGTGATCAGTGCACCATGGCCTCACAGCCACAAGCTTCCCACTACTTCTGTCCATGTGGTCAGCAGAAGAATGAGAAGATTGGCCCGATTCCAGTGCCTGAACTGTGCTGCCCAAATACACAGTCGTTGCGCAAATGGGGCTGCTGAGTGCTTGGAATGAGGTTAGCATAATTAAGGAATGGGAACTGTAATTTATTTTCAACTAGCTATAAGTTAACTTTAAGAAAGTAAGTGTATTGGGGAGAAGCTGATGTGCAGATCTTTCTCAACTGCCCTGCTTTTCATAACTCTTTATCAGACAATAAATCCTGATTTTATAGAGACAATATGAACTCATGTTCGTGGTCTATGCTGTGTTAATTCAGTACATCTACACAAATGTGTTATGATCTAATCAGAGTATAGCATTTCTACTTTTTGCAAATATTAATCATTATTACTCATTAGCGATTTTGTTTTTTTTCAAGGGGGCAGGATCAGGTGCGGGAGGAGACAGGGGAGAAGTACAGAAGGTCAGGAAATTGAACGGAGGTGTGTAGCAGTGGGGCTGGGGAACTGGGGGTAGTCACTAGAAAGTCTCAGATGCTGGGAAAGCAAGAGGCTCCCAGGACCCAGCAGGGATGACATTAGCTGAAATACCCAACAAAGGGGAGAGAGAACCTATAGAGACTCTATCCAGGGGTTAGGTATGCCCCAGTTTGAGAGATGGGGCCACCCACTAATCTCAAAAATATCAACTCAGAATTGCTCCTGTCTAAAGGAAATGTAGGGACAAAGAATGGAGCAGAGACTGAAGGAAAGGCCATCCACAGACTGCCCCAACTGGGGATCCATCCCATCTGCAGACGACAAACCCAGACACTATTGCTGATGCCAAAAAGTGCTTGCTGATAGGAGCCTGGTATAGCTGTCCCTTGAGAGGCTCTGCCAGATCCTAACCAATACAGATGCGGATGCTCACAGCCAACCATCAGACTGAGCACTGGGACCCCAATGGAGGAGTTAGGGGAAGGACTAAAGGAGCTGAAGCGGTTTGCAACCCCATAGGAAGAGCAACATTATCAACCACCCAGACTTGCTAGAGCTCTCAGGGACTAAATCACTAACCACCGAGAGACCCATGACTCCAGCCTCATATGTAGCAGAGGATTGCTTTGTCTGGCATCAATGGGAGGGGAGGCCCTTGGTCTTAGTATTTCCCTAGGGCATTAAGCCTAGGGGAATGAGGCAGGAGTGGGTGGGTGGTGGAGCACCCTCATAGAAGCACAGGGGAGAGCCGGGCAGTGGTGGCACACGCCTTTAATCCCAGCATTTGGGAGGCAGAGGCAGGCGGATTTCTGAGTTAGAGGCCAGCCTGGTCTACAAAGTGAGTTCCAGGACAGCCAGGGCTACACAGAGAAACCCTGTCTCGAAAAACCAAAAAAAAAAAAAGAAGCACAGGGGAGGAAGGAGGGGATGGATGGGGGTTTGCGGAGTGGAAACCGGGAAAGCAGATAACATTTGAAGTAAATAAATACAATGACCAATAAAAAAATTACATCCTGTATTGTATTAAGCCATCATTACCCTACTAATCCTAAAGAGAATCAGACAGAAATCCTCCATCCTGTATTTTTGTGTTATTAATTGGACTGTTAGTGTCTCCTCCCCTGCACCCTTTCCAGTCTCCACTACTTCATCCCATAGTTCTACATGACCGAGTCATCACTCCTACAAATGATGGAACGTGACATTTGTCTTCGTGTGTCTAGCTAATTTCACTCAGTGCAATAGCTTCCAGTTCCATCTATGCTACTGAAAATGACAGAATAACTACTCTTATGACTAAATAATGTATGATTATGCATATACAACACATTTTTTCATCCGCTGGAGGGCATCTGAGCTGAAATAATATTTTATCTACTTTGTGATCAGCAGGAGAGGAGTAGAGGTATCTTTTTTTTTTTTACATTTTTAAATTTTTTAAAAAAATTTTTAAATATTTACTTTATTTACATTTCAAATGTTTTCCCCTTTGGAAATCCCCTATCCTCTACCCCCTCTGCGTGCCTCTATGAGGGTGCTCCTCCCCCACTCCCGTCTTCCCTCCCTAGCATTCCCCTACATTGGGGCATCTGACACCCTCAGGCCCAAGGGCCTCTCCTCCTACTGATGCCCAACAAGCCATCCTCTGCCACATATGCAGCCAGCACCATAGGTCCCTCCATGTGTATTCTTTGGTTGGTGGTCCAGTCTCCAGGAGCTCCGGGAGGTCTGGTCAGTTAACACTGTTGCTCCCTCCATGGGGCTACAAACCCCCTCAGCTCCTTCAGTCCCTTCTCCAACTCCTCCATCATGGACCCCACGCTCAGTCCAATGGTTAGTTGCGAGCATCCGCCTCTGTACTTATCAGGCTCTAGAGCAAACACAGTATGTACTCACTGATAAGTGGATGTTAGACCAAAAGTTTGGAATACCCAAGATTCAATTCACAGACCATATGAAGCCTGAGAAGAAGGAAGACTAAAATGTGGATGCTTCAGTGTTTCTTAGAAGGGTGGACAAAATACAGGAGGAAATATGGAGACAAAGTATGGAGCAGAGACTCAAGGAAAGGCCATCCAGAGACTGCCCCACCTGGGGATACATATACAGCCACCAAACCTGGACGTTCTTGTGGATGCTGGGAAGTGCTTGCTGACGAAAGCATGATAAGCTGGAGATATCTTTTGGCATAATGATTACACTTTGGATGTTCGTTCACTCAGGGGTAGACATGCTGGGTCATGTGACAGTTCTATCTTGAGTTGTTGAACAATCATACTGTTGGACACAATGGCTCTACTAATGTACATTCCCTTCAACAGCTTACCACTTGTCCTTCCTCTGCTCTCTCCCCAGCATTTGTTATTTTTGTCCTTTTGATGATAGTCTAACTCAGATGAGATGTTCCATTATGTTGATTTGAATCTCCCAGTTGATTAGTGAGACTATCTTCCTTCGAGAGGTATTTTAAATTCTTGGTCCATTTTATTGGACTTTTTGGTGATTGGTTTTTGAGTTTCTTATATAGTTTGAGGATTCACCCTTGCCAGATGATGTCTTCACAAATATCTTTTCTTATTCTGAGGTTTGTCTCTTAAAAGTTTTGGCCATTTCCCTTGCTGTGTTCAAGCTTCTTAGTTTCATATAATCCCATTTGTTTTTATTTTCATTTCCTGGGCATTGGAGTCCTACATAAAAATCTAAATTTTCTTTCAGCAATGTTTTGAAGTATTCCTCTGTTTTGTTAAAGTAATTTCATAATTTAAGGTTTAAATTTTGGTCTTTGATTAATTTTGAGTTGAGGTGAGAGTGAGGGTCTATTTCAATACTTCTGGATGTGTTTGTCTAATCTTGCCTGTCTTAGTCAGGGTTTCTATTCCTGCACAAACATCACAATCAAGATGAAAGTTGGGGAGGAAAGGGCTTATTGAGCTTACACTTCCAATTGCTGTTCATCAATAAAGGAAGTCTGGACTAGAACTCAGGCAGGTCAGGAAGCAGGAGCTGATGCAGAGGCCATGGAGGAATGCTGCTTACTGACTTGCTTCCCCTGGGTTGCTCAGCCTGCTTTCTTATAGAGTCCAAGACTACCAGCCCACAGATGGTACCACTCACAAGGGGCCCTCCCCCCTTGATCACTAATTAAGAAAATGCCTTAGTGCTGGATCTCATGGAGGCATTTTCTCAACTGAAACTCCTTTCTCTGTGATAACTCCAGCTTGTGTCAAGTTGACACACAAAAGCAGCCAGTACATTGCCAGGAACACTTATTGAAGAGACATCATTTCTCCTATGTATATTTCTGAGATCTTTGTCAAGAACCTGTTTCCTAGGTGGATGTTGGTTAATTTCTGTTTTCTCTCCTCTATTCCATTGATCTTTTTTGTTAGCACCATCACGACTAGTTTGTTGTATGTTTTCATGTCAGTACTGTGATGGCTCTAATCAGTTACTTGCCTATGGCCACTCTGACTATTGTGAGTCTTCTGAAGGATTTTAAAAATTATATTTACAAGAAGAAAGGATTTGTATTTTGATGGGACTAAATAGATTCTATAGATTACTTAGGCTAATATGGCATTATTATAAAAATTAATCCTATAGTACATGAGTATGGGGAATCTTTCATTTATTTTGTTCTCTGTAATTTCTTTCAGCAGTATCTTATGTTTTTCATTAAAAACAACTATTACTTCCTCAGTTAAAAACTTTGCTAAATATCTGTAATTTTGTAAATAAGATTGCTTTAATGTCTCTTTTAGTTTCACCACTGCTATATAAGATGTTGATGCTGGACCAGTGAGATAGTCAGTGGGTGAAAGTGCACAGCAACTGAGTGTGCTAACATGAGCCTCACCACGGCTTCCCAGGATGGAAGGAGAGAACCAATCCCCCAAATTGTTCTCTCTCTCTCCTTCCCCCCCTTTCTCCCCCTCTCTCAACACACACACACACACACACACACACACACACACACACACACACACACACCCCTCTCATATACAACAACAATAATAAACAAAGTATCTTCTTTTGGGTTTGTTGAAAGATTACTTTCTTGCTTTTTCTAGGGTGTAGTTTCCTTCCTTGTGTTGGCGGTTTCCATCTATTATCCTTTGTAGGGCTGGATTTGTGGAAAGATATTGTGTAAATTTGGTTTTGTCATGGAATATCTTGGTTTCACCATCTATGGTAATTGAGAGTTTTGCTGGGTATAGCAGCCTGGGCTGGCGGTTGTGTTCTCTTAGGATTTGTGTGGGATCTGCCCAGGATCTTCTAGCTTTCATAGTCTCTGGTGAGAAGTCTGGTGTAATTCTGATAGGACTGCCTTTATATGTTACTTGACCTTTTCCCCTTACTGCTTTTAATATTCTTTGTTTTGTGCATTTGGTGGTTCAACTATTATGTGACAGGAGGAATTTCTTTTCCGATCCAATCTAGTTGGAGTTCTGTAGGCTCTTTGAATGTTTATGTTCAACTCTTTCTTTAGGTTAGGGAAGTTTTCTTCTATAATTTTGTCGAAGATATTTGCTGGTCCTTTAAATTGGGAATCTTCACTCTCTTCTATACCTATTATCATTAGGTTTGGTCTTCTCATTGTGTTCTGGATTTCCTGGATATTGTGGATTAGGAGTTGTTTGCATTTTGCATTTTCTTGGACTGTTGTGTCAATGTTTTCTATGGTATCTTCTGCACCTGAGATTCTCTCTTCTATCTCTTTTAGTCTTTTGGCGATGCTTGCATCTATGACTCCTGATCTCCTTCCTAGGTTTTCTAACTCCAGGGTTGTTTCCCTTTGTGATTTCTTTATTGTTTTTTTTTTTTTTTTTCCATTTTTAGATCCTGGATGGTTTTGTTCAATTACTTCATCTGTTTGGTTCTATTTTTCTGTAACTCTTTAAGGGGTTTTTGTGTTTCCTCGTTAAGGGCTTCTACCTGTTAACCTGTGTTCTGTTGTATTTCTTTAAGGGTGATATTTATGTCCTTCTTAAAGTCCTCTATCATCATTGTGAGATGTGATCAGAGTCTTGCTTTTCTGGTGTGTTCAGGTATCCAGGGCTTGCTTTGGTGGGAGAACTGGGTTTTGATGATGTCATGTAGCCTTGGTTTCTTTTGCTTATGTTCTTGCCCATGCCTCTTGCCATCTGGTTATCTCCGGTGTTAGCTGATCTTGTTGTCTGACTGTGGTTTGATCCTTCTTCAAGTTGTGTGTCAGTACTCCTGGGAGACCAGTTCTCACCAGGAGGAATTTGGTTATGTAGAGCTGTGGCACAGGGTCAGCTCTGAGGTGCATACAGATACCAGAAGGATCCTGTCCCTGCCTGTTCCTTGGTTCCTGTGTACTGATGTCTCTGGGAGGGTACCTCCTGGGCGAGGAATTTGAACAGAAGTGGTAGTTTTATCTGTGCTCTCAGACGTGTAGACACTCCTGGGAGACCAGCTTTCTCCTGGTGGTATTTGAGTATGGAGAGCTGTTGCACAGGATCATCTCTGGGCACTGTGGTACAGAATCAGCTCCAGGTGCAGAGGGAAACTGGAAGGCTCCTGTCCCAGGGTGTTCCTTGGTTCCTGTGACTTGAGAGTTCCTGGAGGGGTCCCTCTGAGCAGAAGTGCTGGATTTACTGCACTCACAGGCTTGTCAGCACTCCTAGGAAATCAGCTCTCTTCCAGCGTGGTTTGGGTATGGAGAGCTGTGTCACAGGATGAGCTCTGAGTGCTGTGGCACAGCAAACAAAATAACTAAAAGCTGTTGCCTTTGTTGTGTACATCTTAATTCATTTGAACTGTAACAGCTTTTAATGGATCATTTAGACTTGTCATATCATCTGCAGAAATGGAAGGTTTAACTTCTTTATTTCCAATTTTGATGACTTTCTTTCTCTTGCCTAATTGTACTTACTAAGGTCTTTGCATTAAGTATGACTGGTGAACATGAGCACCCTTGTTTATTGCTTTTTACAGAGGAAACATCTCAGCTCATATTCCTTTACATCTATGTATATCTCTTATGATATGCTATTATTTAACTGAGTTTTGTACTTTTTATTCCTCACTAATCAGATAAAGATTTATCCATTTTGTTTATACTTTTTATTCTATTTTGTTTTTTGGTTTTTCGAAACAGGGTTTCTCTGTGTAGCCCTGGCTGTCCTGGAACTCACTCTGTAGACCAGGCTAGCCTCGAACTCAGAAATCCACCTGCCTCTGCCTCCCAAGTACTGGGATTAAAGGTGTGCACCACCACTGCCCAGCCTATAATTTTTAAAAATTCAAGCCTATGCTTCATTGACATTTTCATTTTCCTTCATTTCTTCACTAATGATTATTATATCTTTCCTTCTAATATTTCTAACTATGAGAATAAGGCAAAAAAAAAAAAAAAAAAGACATATCATCTCCAAGATACTGTTGTCTTATTCAGAAAAGCTGCAAAGGATGTTACTGATAGCATTTGGCTCTCAAATATGTTCAACTTGGGGTTTATCAAGATAGAGATTATCCTGCTGGTCCTGATCTAATCAGCTTTTCCCTTTAAAAGAGTGATGAAATCTTCCCTAAACTTAGAAATTAAAAACAAACAGAATCTATCTTACTGGCTGAGATTTTCATAGCTGCAAGGAGATAAGTTTGCTATCAAAAAGTTTTGCAGCCCTTGACCCAGTCCTGAGCACAGGATCCGTCTATGCCAAACCCAGGTGATGTGTATGTTAAGTTCCCTACCCACCCACTGGGTCCCTTTTTCCTGATGTGACTTCCTTCATAGTTCAAAAATCATTTACATTCTAAGTTTAATGTGCACATACATTTTTTATTTTAGCTCTGACCCTACAGAATAAGACCCTTATGTGCAAGTATTTTGAACCTATTTGTTTATGTTCCATCTTCTATACTTAGAAGAGAGCCTGGAGCACAAACATTGATGTAAGTTTGTTCCACTTAAGAAGAGTGCTGTTCTCTTGATTTCTCTGTTCTCTCTGCTACTCAGATAACTCCAAAAAAAAAAAAAATACATTTCAGATTTCTCCAAAAAGCATTCTTCCATCTCTTTAGTTTCTATCTTAAAAGGAGCTTACCTTTCATAAAAAATTATGATAATCAACACTTCAATGATGGAGGTTCTCAGGAAATCTGACTTTCTCAAAGAATAGAAAACAAGCAGCATCAGGTGAATTATTCATAAACAGGATATGCACAGGAAAAAGAGAACTGGAACGTTTATTTATACTGTCATTCTAAGTAGAAGATATGAAAGTCCTTGTAGGTACATAAACAGACAAAAGCATAAAGAGCACGTGACCTGATCAGTGGTCTAGAAATGCTGAAGAGTTTCAGGTTGGGATGCAACCTTTAGGTCCAGTGTGTGAACTGGAGCATCTCTTTCAGGCTATGTTTGGCTCTAGTAATGTGTCTAAGGCTCCCTACTCAGATGCAAGCCAGGCCCATAAAATACTTTCATCAGATTGCTCTGCCTGTGACATGGCTAGCACTAACCCAAGGTTTTTAATAAAAACTGGTGGATTTAAATAATTGGATATTACTGGTTCTGACCTCAGAACTTACAGAAGAAAAAGAGGCAAACCCACGAGAGAAGATATGGTCTTCTTTTGTTGGAGAAGTGTCTTGGGCAAGACTCTATATCACTATCTATATCTCTATGATGTCTTATAGTTGTCTTCACTATTAAATGTATAAAAGAATAGTTTCAAATTAGGGACTGTAGGCAGCCCTTTCAGGAATCTAGTTGTTAGAAACAGGAGACTTCTTACTAAGAGAATTTTTTGAAAATTAATATAGTAAGCCTGTTTTGAGCATTTTCTCTAACATCAAGAAAGAGTGGGAGTAATTTGTGTTACCTACATGAAAGAATTTTGAAAATGCAATGATGTACTTAAATTTTCTTCCAAATTTACTGTCGTACAGGCCTTACACCCATCTTTGTCTTTTCCTTGTCCTACCTATTCTCAGATTTCACTGAAAGTGAGCCAATGACTTACCATTGACCTAGTCTGTAGCAGGAGATGAGGTCTGTAAAGCTTCTCACAGACTACCTGAATATGAGTGTAGCCTTTATTCTAAATAAATATTTACTGAGTCTGACTTTGGGTGACAACTGGACATGCTGATCTTCAAATGTTCATTATATTTGTATGTAATATTGAAAGCTTGGAAAAATTGTAGTTAATCCAATTAGTATTTTTCTTACTGTCACAAGTGTGCTATGTCAGAAATATAGGTGACTAATTTTCACACTTACTCAATTAAAAAATTAGCATGTCAGGTTGGAGAGATGGTTCAATGGTTAATAGCACTTGCCGTGTGTATATGTCATGCCACAGACATTTCTGGATGTCAGCAGACAACTTGTGTGATTCAGTTCTCTCCTTTCACCTTGTGGATCTGAGGAATTAAACTCATCTCATTATCCTCTACAGAAAACACCTCTACCTACTGAACCATCTTTCTGGACCTGTTTTGTTTTATTGTGTTGTGTTATTAGCCATTCTATTGTCCTCTCTCTGATGTGGGGTTCCAGAGCGTTTGTCGATGGTTAGTTAAATATAGGCAATTGGAGCTGTTTTGGGGTTTGCTGTTCTGTTTGTTGGTCCAGGTGTCTGGTTTTTGCCAGTACCATGTCGTTTCATTCCTTCTGCTCAAGATCACTTTGGCTGCTGAGGGATTTTGTGCTTCCTTTTCTAGTTCTGTGCGGTGTTGGTTTATGATGAGGACTCATTGACGCTGTAGCACTGAACGTATGCATGAACTGTCCTTTTGCCTTTCAATGCCTTTTTCGATTAATTTCATTGATGTTATAAATTTTATTGTTCAGGTCTCACACCTCCTCTGTAAAGCTTATTCCTAGGTGTATTTCCTGGCCACTGTAAATGGGATTGCTTCCATGCTTTCTTTCTTAGCAAACTAATCATGGGTGTGCAGAAAAGCAGTTGGCTTTCTATGTTGGCTCTGTATCCCACTACTTTACTCCATCTCTTATCTTCTCTGTTGGTCTTTCAGAATACTTATTAGATTTTGATAGAAACATGAGCATTCATCTTCAAATAGGGTAATCTGGCTTCTTGTTTTTATGCTTTTTGGTTTGTTTCTCATTGTTATGTTTTTTTTTGTCTTATAGATAATCTTGCTGTCTAAAGACTCTAGCATTATACTGAATGAGCCTTCTGAGTATGGATATCATTGTCTTTTTTGTGGTTATGGGGGAAATGATTTCAGATTTTTCCCATTCAGTGAGATGGTGACTATGGACTTGTTGCGTACAATTTCATTATGATGAGATTCATTATGCCAACTTGTCGGGAGCTTTCCTCATGGAGAGATGTTAAGCTTTATGCTTGCTATGTATCTGCTGAGATAATTGTTTGATTTTTATCTTTTCCTCTCTTTATGTGTCATATAACATTTATTGAGCTGCATAGAAACCCAAACCCTAACTTCCATATGTGATCTTTTGAGGTTTTTTTTTTTAGTTTAATTTCTCAGTATTTTTGAGTTTATGTTCATGAAAGATTTTGTTCTGGGGTTTCTTTATTTGTTCTTTCCTTGTCAGTTTTTAGTATCATGGAAATGCTGGCTTCATAAAATGAGTTAAGATGTAGTGCTTCAATTCAAATCCTGTAGAATGGAATAGTTTGATAAGTAATAGTTTGATAAGTAAGCAGTTAAATACATTAAAAATGTTATTTGAAGGGGCTGGAGAGTTGGCTTTGCAGCTAAGAGTACTGGCTGTTCTTCCTAGAGGCCCGGGGTTCAAACCCAGCATTCACATGGCAGCTCACAATTGTCTATAACTTCAGTTCCAGGAGATCTGATGCGTTCACACCAATGCAAATAAAATAAAGTTAAATAAATTTTGATAAATTGTTATTTGAAAAAGTTCGTTAAAATTCTGCTACTAGACCACTTGACTTTGGATGTTTCTTGGTTGGGAAACTTTCTTCCTAATTCAGTATCAGTACTTGATAGTAATCTAGTCAGAGTTTGTTTTTTTTTTTTTTTTTTTTAAATGTTCTTGGTTCAATTTTGGTAGAAAATTTCCAAAATTTTTCCATTTTTTTTCTAGATTTCTAATTTGTTACCACATATTTTCTTCAAAATAATTCCTAATTCATTTTATTTCTGTGGCTTCAATTGTAATATCTCCCTTTCTTATCTCTAATTTTACTTATTTGAGTTTTCTCTGTTTAAGGAGTTGGTCTTACTAAAGATCTGGCCTTTGCTAATTTATAAAAAATGACCTGTTGGTTTCAGTCATCTTCTGTATTTTACTCATTCTATGTTTTATTTATTTCTGTTGTGACCTTCATTTTCTGTCTCCTACTGATTTGAGGTTTAGATTATAATTGCTGTTCTAAGTCCTTGGGGTTCATTATTACATTTTCCCTCCTAGCTGGTCTGGCCACACCCCATGGGTTTTGGTATGTTCTGTTTCCATTTGCGTGTGTTGCAAGAATAATAATTTCTCTTCTGACTTAATGAACAGCTGTTCACTGAGAAGTGTAAACAGAGTGTTTATTGTTTCAGAACGCTCTTCAATGTTCTTCTCTATGCTGCCCTGGAACACTGTCTGCCAGTCTGCATCCTTGACTTTCCTTCCTGTTAATGTACGCATTCTGCACATGAGAAACAACCAGGTTTTTTTTACTCTGAAGTCCTACCTCATAGAATCTTGCTTTTCTTTCTTTGTTGGGAGGGGATAATGTTGGTGATGTAACTGATTATTATTTCTCTCCAGTTGACTTGTTTTAGCTGTCAACATCATTGTCAATAAAGAGTTCCTTCCTGCCATGCGTCCTTCTTTATGTCATGTTTTTTCACTCTTAAGAAAGGAGGAGTTCAAAATAATTCCCCACACCAATACTGCCTATCGCAGGATTTGTTCTACCCAGTTTGAAGTTGAATAAGTAACATGCATAATGTCTTTGTATATATAATTTTTTCAATTCATTTTCTGGTTTATATTCTATTATCTTCAATTAAGTAATAATAGATATTTAGGAGAATAAATCTGTTTCTTTCCAGATAGATAAGCTTAGAACACACAGTACTTGTACTAGAAAGGATATAAGTATTAACTAAGACAGAAGAATTGCTTTATAACTCTCAGATAAACATTGTTATTGTGGGTTTGGTTCAGATTCTGGTAATAATATGTAAGAGGATCCTCATGGGAAGATAATAGGAATGATTTCTGTGGGTGTAAACCTGACTGTGCTTCTGAGCCTTGACACTACTGCTATTTTTGGCCAATTTGCTGCACAGGAGTATCCTGTGCATTGTGAGAAGTTAAACAGCATACCTGATCTCAGTCCAACAGGTGTCAGTAGTCATTCTTCCCCAATCTTGTAGTGACAAACAACAAAATTGTGTACAAAGCTGATTGTATGTCCCATTTGGCCCAAATCTCTCTCAATTGAAAACTATTCATTTAAGGAAGAAGTAAATCCATGATCTAGTTTGAATAAAGGTCTGGATGAATCCTGTGTGCGCCCTGAAGGTCCTGTAGACAAGTCCCAGCTGAGGCCTTTGAAATCTGCTTCAGTGAGTCATTAGGAATAGATTACTGTCACACAGGTACATAATAACTCTAGGCAAAGAGTCAGCCTGAGGGTTCATCAGTGAGCTCTCTAGAGACAATAGCCTCATCAGGTGAGAAGTGAGTGCTTCCGAACTGTAGAATCGTCTATGGTAGGCACTGTACTCCAAGGCCTTTGTAAATACTATTAAACACACTTTTGTAGGACTTTCATCTGGAACTTGACTCTAATAAATAGAAGGGGGTGGGGTTGTTTGTAGGGTTGAGGTGAAATAAAATGGTTTTCATAAAGGCGCTGACATCTATGAAGTATTAATTAAGTTATAACTTTATTTTGTTTGCGTATTCAATTTTCTAGGCATGAATAAATTAGGCAAAGCGAAGCACATTTACACCAATAGACTTCAGATTATGTAATGACGGTATTTGGTTGCTTAGCAATGAAGAACAAAGGGGAACAAAGCTGCCTGTGTGTTAAAGAAACTAATCTGTAGAAGAAATTTTACCCCAACAAGTCTTTCAATAGTACATACTAACCTAGTGAGAATATGGAAATAAACAATCATATCTGCCCTCAAATGGAAATATATGCTGAGATAGAAGGTTACGTTTTCTTTTTACAGTGAGAGCTTATATTGAAAGATACTCTCATAGGATTCAGATTTTGACTTTATATTAGATAAGATTAGACTTAATTTGTTATTTTGAAAGAATAAAATTTATTGGAATAATATTATTTTAATTAAAATAGATCAGTGTGTTTCCTCATCTTTTTTTGTCAACTTAGTGGAAGCCAGTTATCTTGGGAGGGAAATCCCAATTAAGAAAATGCCTCTATTAGAATACATGTAAGCAAGCATATACAGCAGTGATTCTTAACCTTCCTAATGCTGTGGCCCTTAAATACACAGGTTCTTGCCTTGGCTTCTTGTCCTGATTTCCCTCAATGAAGGATCGTGATCCTTCTCAATCAACTTGTTTTAGATCTTTATAACAGCTATAAAGAGCAAAGTAGGATAATGTGTCAAGTACACAGATACCCTTCATGTGTTCCTGAATATTTATTAAACAAGTATGAGCAGAATGTTTTCAAAGTATTCCAAATAAAGACGAGTAGAATTAGGTGAAGGAGCTATGGGCGTCCGAAACAGCATGTGTAAGCTCTGTTAAGCTCCTAGCATTGTGTCAGTCAGTTCACACATATAGTAAGAAAGAAAGTCCGCAATAACACATACAAGCTCTGTCAAAACAAACCCTGACATCACAGCAATCGGTCCACACATATATTTAAGAACTGATACACTGGACTGATCCTTGCTACCTAGGCACCAACTTGCAAGCATTCTTCAGCAGTGAGTGTACAAGTAAAAACATAAGGAATATTTTCTTAATAGATTATTAAAGCTTCTATTTACTGTAATGGAAATATACTGCTGATTAGATTCATGGGGGTTCAAATAAGAATGTCAAATAACTGGTATCAGGAAAAAGCAATCCAAGGATGTGACCAGGATATTTTATTTTATTTATCTATTTTTACATGTGTGGGTGTTTTGTCTACATGCATTTACAACACATGTGTGTCTAGTTCCTGAGAATGTTAGAAGTGAGCATCAGATGTTGTCTTTGTGAGGGTTTCTTTTGCTGTGAAGAGACACCATGACCAAGGCAATGCCAATAAAGGAAAACATTTAATTGGGGCTGGTTTACAGGTTCAGAGGTTTAGTTCATTATCATCACAGCAGGAAGCATGGCAGTGGATAAGCAGGCATGGTACTGAGGAAGAAACCAAGAGTTCTACATCTGGATAAGCATACAGAAGAGAGAGACACTGGGCCTGGCTCAGGCTTCTAAACACTCAAAGCCCACACTCAATAACACACTTTCTCCAACAAAGGTCGCAACTCCTAATGCCATTCCCCGAGCAATCAAATATGTGAGCCTATGGTGGTCAATCTTATTTAAACCACCACAATCCACTCCCTGATCCCCAAAGGCCTGTAACCATATCATAATGCAAAACTTCATTCAATCCAACTTCAAAAGTTCACAAAGTCTATAACAGTTTCAACGTTGTTTAAAATCCAAAGTTCAAAGTCTCTTTTGAGACTCATGGTAATCTCTTAACTTTAACCCTGTAAAATCAAAATTAAAAAGCAGATCAAATACTTCCAACATACAATGGCACAGAATATATATTACCATTCCGAAAGGGAAAAAAGGGGCATTGAGGGAGGACATTCTGGACTGAAACAAGACTGAAAACCAGCTGAGCAAACTCCAAACTCTGGATCTCCATGTCTGATATCAATGTGCTCTTTAGAGCCCCAGCACCTTTCAGCTTTGTTGACAGTTACACCCTTTTCTCTCCTTGGTTGCTTCCACTCCTGTTAATAGCTCTCCATGACAGGTATCCCACAACCCTGGCATCTTTAGGCTTCCATGCAAGGATACTCCTGACATTTGTCTGGCTTCAGCAGCCTTCCTTAGTCTCAGAGAGAGATTCCGTAACCCTTTTCTTCTATCCTTGACCTTAAAGCCAGGACCACATGGCTGAAACTGCCAGGTTCTGTTGCATGCTTGGACTGGAATGTGGCCCTCTCTTTCAAATGGATTTTCACCAGCTTTCTCTTTTCAGTGCTTTACTTTACTTTCTAAGCTTGGCTGTCCTGAAATTTGATCTGTAGACCAGGCTGGCCTCAAACTCAGAGACTGTCGAACTTCTGCCTCTGGAGTGCTGCTAGGATAAAGGTGTGCACCACCACACCAGGACCTAGACTTTTTAAAAACTCCTTTTTACAAGTTGAAAAACCTAGCTGGGTTAGAATCTTGTCCCGAGGCCACCATTCCCTTTATTCCATTTAGTGTTTGGTTTTTCTTTAAACCTTTTAATCTCCGTTAGCACTGGAATTGTCTCCATAATACTTCCTGGCGCCCCCTTTCTCCTAAGACTGTACATTGTTTTCCTGGCGCAGTTTGCTCTTTTTCACTAAAGAACTGCATAGATGTGGCCACTAATAACTAAGCAACACTATGCTATCTGGAGATCTCCTCTGACAAATTTGTTATCCACAACTCTTCCATTTAACCTCAGGTAGATATTTTTGTACAAGATCAGAAAATAGCTACACTCCTCACCAAAATATCACAAGAATGATCTTTAGGCCATATACTAATATTCTTCTCATTGGATACCTCTTGAGCCAAACCCCCAGAGTTCAATTCACCCTCAGCACCTCTGCCTTCTACGCTCCTACTAGTATGTTCCATTAAGCCCCAGTTAAAGCTTTCAACTGATTTCCTATCTAAAATCCCAAAGTCTGCATTCCTCCAAACAAAAGTATGGTTAGACCTATCACAGCAATACCCCAGTCCCTGATACCAATTTCTGTCTTAGGGTTTCTATTTCTGTGAAGAGATACCATGATCACAGCAACTCTTACAAAAGAAGACAGTAAATTTGGGCTGGCTTAAAGGTTCGGCTATCATCGTGTGGGGAAGCATGGCAGCAGGTAAGCAGGCATGATACTGGAGAAGGAGCCAAGAGGTCTACATCTGATTGTGCAGGCAGCAGGAAGAGAGAAACACACCGGCCCTGCCTTGCTCTTCTGAAAACCCAAAGCCCACCCCTAATGACACCCTTCCTCCAACAAGGGACACCTACCCCAACAAGGTCATACCTCCTAATGCCACTCCCTACACATTCAAATACATGAACCCATGGGGATCATATTCCACAGCTGCCTGAGATTGAAGTTGCAGACAGAACTGCCATGTGGGTTCTGGGAATTGAACCGGGGTCTAGAAGAGCAGTAGTGCTCTGAACTGTTGAGCCATCTACCAGCCCCATCAAAGAGTTTTAGTCACTGACGGGATATCAAGTTAAGAAGCCTAAATAAAGGATCCAAATTTCACAAGGTGTTGTTCATCCTCGTGAAGTAAGCACTTTCCCATCTGAACCATCTTTCCAGCCCTTCAAATATGAAGCTGTTATCCAAGTTTCTCTTCACAGTAACCACTGGACTGAGAGTGAGGTCCCAGATGGAGGAGTTGGAGAAGGGACTGAAGGAACTGAGGGAGTTTGCAGCCCCATGGAGGAAGCAACAGTGTCAACTGACCTGATTCCCCTGGTGCTCCTGGAGGCTGGACCACCAACCAAAGAATACACATCGAGGGACCCATGGTTCGGACCACATACGTGGCAGAGGAGGACCTTGTTGGCCATCAGGGGGAGGAGAGGCCCTTGGACCTGAGGGTGTTAGAGGCCCCAGTAAAGGGGAATGTCAAGGTGGGAATAAGGGAGTGGGTGGGTGGGTGGGTGGGAGGTGGAATACCTTCATAGAGGTGGGGGAGGGGGAGGAGATGGGGGTTTTCCAAAGAGGAGACCTGGAAAGGGGGAAACATTGGAAATGTAAATAATGTATCAAAAAATAAATAAATAAATAAAAATGAAGCTGTTATCAGCTATGACTATAAGCTATGTTCTTATTCAGTTTATTTTCCTTCTTTCCCTTAGAATCCACCAACACAGATTGTTACATTTGAGCAACAGTGGCTTGAAATAACAAAGAATCATTTGTTTCCATATGCCTATGGGTTTCAGTTTGGCTCTGCATCATAGAGTCTTTTAGGACACAAGCTAATAAAGCAGATCACTTGTCAAGCATACTGGTCACCAAGTAAACTGTGTGGGGAAAGCTTTCAATGTTCAGCCACCAGAGATGTAGATGCTCCCAATGACATGTACCGTGCGTGTGTGTGTGTGTGTGTGTGTGTGTGTGTGTGTGTGTGTGTGTGTCTGTGTGCGTACATGTGCATTTCTATAACTTTAATTTTTTCCAACCCTACTTTTAATGATGGTTCTTAAATGCTTTAACCTCTCTTTTAGCCCACCACCCACCAGAAGTAGAGGAAAAGAAAGGATACAGAGGAAGTGGACTTGTTTAGAAATGGTTCTTTGGAGCAAATACCATCTGTGTTGTCAGCAGTTCAGATCACAGGTCAGCAGCAGTAGCAGCTCTATCTACTTTCAAACACTTCACAGATACACCAGCAGTCTAGTTTAGTACTGTTGGGATAGCAGCTGTGGTGGCAAACCTAGCAGGAACAGGGAAGCCTCAGCTGAACAGGAGGAACCAGGGCCAACAGGAATGCCAGAAAAAGTTCTTAGCTGTGCCTCACTCAGGGAAGCGAAGATCAGCAAAGACTTGAGACCAACAAGTGTTGCACAGCCAGCTCTATCAGCAAGCCCAGCCAAACCAAGCCCAGCCTCTGTCACAGTCCGCTGGATCCTATTTATACTCCCTCCAAACATCACCTGTCCTCCATGGGCCTTGCCTCAGCCTGTGAGCCTGACTTAGCAAAATTTCATTGCCCCTAAAATTACCATACTCATAGGAAGTAGGCTTGAAGGTCCCCAGAACTGGTACTTTAAAACCAGTACCAACTGGGTGATTCTTAAACATTACTGAGTTTAACTCCCAGTGTGAGATGCAACCTCAAATCCCTCTGGACCACAGCTACAGTGCACTGAACCTGAGGAAGTACTTCCCAGAAGATTTCACCTCAGTGATGCTGGTCTCTTCTTAATCATAGTTGACTCTTCAGCCTCAGCTGAGCAGCATTAATTGTCCTAGCAAAGCAGAATTTTCACTTTAGCATTTTTAAAAATTGGATATTTTCTTTATTTACATTGCAAATGTTATCCCCTTTCCTGATTTCCCTCCTCCCAGAAACTCCCTATCCCCTTCCCACTCCCCCTACTTCTATGAGGGTGTTCCTCCACTCATCCACCCATTCCCGCCTTCCTGCCCTTGATTTCCCTACACTGGGGCATCTATCGAGCCTTTATAGGACCAAGGATCTCTCCTCCCATTGATGCCTGGCAAGGCCATCCTCTGCTACATATGCAGCTGGAGCCATGTGTACTCCTTGGTTGGTGGCTTAGTCCCTGGGAGCTCTGGGGGGTCTGGTTGGTTGATATTGTTGCTCTCCCTGTGGGGTTGCAAACCCCTTCAGCTCCTTCAGTCCTTTCTCTAACTCCTCCTTTGGGGACCCGGAGCTCAGACCAATGTTGGCTGTGAGCATCTGCCTCTGTATTTGTAAGGCTCTGACAGAGCCTCTCAGGAGACAGCTATATCAGGCTCCTTTCAGCAAGCATTTCTTGGCATCCACAATAGTGTCGAGGTTTGGTGACTACATGGGATGAATCCCCAAGTGGGACAGTCTCTGGATGGCTTTTCCTTCAGTCTCTGCTCTATATATTGTCTCCATATTTGCTCCTGTGAGTATTTTATTCCCTTTTCTAAGAAGGACTGAAGCACCCACACTACACACAATGGCAACCAACAGATTGGGAATAGATCTTCACCAATCCTACATCTGATAGAGGGCTAATATCCAATATATACAAAGAACTCAAGAAGTTAGACTTCGGAGAATCAAATAACCATATTAAAAATGGGGTACAGAGCTAAACAAGGAATTTTCAACTGAGGAATATCGAATGGCCTAGAAGCACCTAAAGAAATGTTCAATATCCTTAGTCATCAGGGAAATGCAAATCAAAACAACCCTGAGATTCCACCTCACACCAGTCAGAATGGCTTAGATTAAAAACTCAGGTGACAGCAGGTGCTGGCAAGGATGTGGAGAAAGAGGAACACTCTTCCATTGCTGGTGGGATTGCAAGCTGGTACAACCACTCTGGAAATCGGTCTGGTGGTTCCTCAGAAAATTGGACATAGTATTACCTGAGGACCCAGCTATATTCATCCTGGGCACATACCCAAAAGATTCCCCAACATATAACAAGGACACATGCTCCACCATGCTCACAGCAGCCTTATTTATAATAGCCAGAAGTTGGAAAGAACCCAGAAGTCCTTCAACAGAGGAATGGTTACAGAAAATGTGGTACATTTACACAATGGAGTACTATTCAGCTATTAAAAATGACGAATTCATGAAATTCTTAGCCAAATGGATGGAACTAGAAAATATCATCCTGAGTGAGGTAACCCAATCGAAAAACAACACACACGGTATGTACTCACTGATAAGTGGATATTAGCCCAAAAGCTCCGAATACCCAAGATACAATTCATAGACCATATGAAGCTCAAGAAGAAAGAACACTTTAGTCATTCTTAATTTAAGCTATCAGTGGCCTTGTAGACTCTTTAATGGACTCTCAAAACTTTCTTATGGGACTCCACAAGCCAGGCTTCTCTTATAAGTGTTGCTCTCAAACATGGCCTTCTTCAGTCTCAGCAACCCCTAGCTGTGTTCCAGGAGACCAAGGTTGTATTTCAACCTGATATTAAGACTGGGAAATGTATAAGAATCCGCCACCTAATACTGTTTTGGCTGGCATAAAAGCAGCAGGATTGAAGTGATCATGGAGAGAAACTAATGCTTGCCGTGTTTTGACAGGGTAGGAGTTCCTGTAGGGAGACCAGGAGAGGCTATTGATGAAGATGCAGCCTCCATTACAGTGGAGATCCTAGAAAACTGGAAATGCCAGAATCATATGAGTACTATAAAGGAAAGTTACACATGTGCATCAGAGCTTGCCTGAGCTTATAAGGCAAACCGTCAGTACTGTCCAGTCCTTTATGAAGCCATAAGATTCTGAGTGAGTGCCAGATGCTGGATACTGAGCAACAAGACTCGATTTACACACCTAGATTTTTTTCTTTTTTCTTTTTCTTTTTTTATTGTAGTAAAGGACTTTATTGAATGGGATTGAGTAGCTCATACAGGATTCTAGAACACCAGAGAATGAGGAAATTATGAACCAATGAGGAAAACCACCTAACATGGGAACCACTAATGGTGCACAAACAGAACTGAGGTGTAACACAAGGTCCAAAGTGAAGAAAATGAAGTGAAGAAAACGTCTAAGGCTCAGGTGGTAAACAAAACTCATAAGCCTCAGAAAGTTCATGAAATCTACAAGACTCGTAAACCACTTCCTTCTTAAATTGCTTTGTTCACACACCTAGATTTTTGAGTTTGCTTTGACATGATTATACTTGTGCTATGGTTCTCCCTTTTGTGAATAAGAAAGCATGCAGCTTATTTTTGATTTTATAGGAACCCACAGTTAAGGGATCATGCTGGGTAGTCTTATGTCGACTTGACACACAAACCAGAGTTATCTGAAGGGAGGGAATCTTAATTGAGAAAATGCCTCCATAAAATTTCCATAAGAAAATGCCATCCATTAGCTAATGATGGCGGAGGGTCCAGCCCATTGTGGATGGTTCCATCCTGGGCTGGTGGTCTTGGGTTCTATAAAAAAGGAATCTCAACAAAATAAAGTACAAAAACCCCCAACCAACCAACCAACCACCTAACCAGAATAGTCAATGGTGGCAATGAGAAGAAACAAAATAATTGTGTTTCTCCTCTGTCCCTCAGTAGCTCTCTCCCCAGTCTCCTTTCTTGTTTTCAGATTTTCCTAACCTTTTTTTTTTTTATTAGTTTATAATCTATTTACTTTTTTCTGAGCTATTTATTTTTTATTTTATTATTTTTTGGTTTTTGTTTTGTTTTTTTAAATTTTTATTTATTTTTTGATACTTTATTTACATTTCCAATGTTTCCCCCTTTCTAGGTCTCCTCTTTGGAAACCACCTATCTCCTCCCCATCCCCCACCTCTATGAGGGAATTCCACCTCCCACCCACTCGCCCACCCACTCCCATATTCCCACCTTGACATTCCCCTTTTCTGGGGCCTCTCCTCTCCCTAATGGCCAACAAGGCCCTCCTTTGCCACATATGTGGTCCAAACCATGGGTCCCTCCATGTGTATTCTTTGGTTGATGGTCTAGCCTCCATGAGGACCTGGGGGGGGGTCGGGCCAGTTGATACTGTTGCTCCCTACATAGGGCTGCAGACTCCCTCAGCTCCTTCAGTCCCTTCTCCAACTCCTCCATCTGGGACCTTACTCTCAGTTCAGTGGTTACTGTAAAGTGAAACTTGGGTATTCAGAACATTTGGGCTAATATCCACTTATCAGTGAGTACATACCATGTTAGTTCTTTTGTGACTGAGCATCTCAAGACTTATGTCAGCTTATTTTTAGCTATATTCTCCTAGTGATTTCAACAAAAATTCAGGTTGAGTCTCCATTTTGGTGTCAATGCTTATAACTTATCTTGAGTCCAGATCTTGCTTGCAAACTCCAAGCTCATATATGCAACTGCTAATCCAACATCTATTTGTTCTTGGCTGTCTGATAGCAAGTCAAACACGAGGCCAAACCTGAATGGTTACTCTTCCCCCTTGATGCCACGAGTTCCCTGTCTTTCCCTGGAATACTCTCTTCAGCAAAATGACTGGATAAGTTCACCTTCTACAACCTGTGTCCACAAGACCCATCTTAATAAAACCTGCATGACTGCCCTATTGAACACTACTGCCTGCTCTTTTCTCTGCCTCTAGACATCGTCCCATCATACTCTGGCTATATGCACTGAATACTAGCATACCCGATTTCATAAAAAGAGTACTTGTTGAGATATTTAAACCCAACCTGGGGCTTCTACACTGCCTTTGACCATTTAGTTCCTGGATAAAAAGACACAAATAATCTCTATATTTATAATAAGCCTTAATCAGCACAAGGGCTGGGATGCAGAAGGGGAACTCACATGCCATGTGATCGCAGGAGCATTCACAGCAGCTGGGACACAAACTCAGCTTAGGTTCCCAGTAAGAGATGAATGGGTACCGAGGACAGAGCATATATGTCTGCACTGAAGTATAGTCCCACATGGGAAGTACAAAGTTCTGTTATTTTCAAGAAGAGAGGCATAGAAAAATAAGTATTAGCTGCTTATTGTCTATGTAGGCATTTGAAAGGGCCAACAGTAAGATGGAGTGGCTAGGGGCTGAGAAGGGTGCTAGTGGTGGGGCACAGATGGAAGAAGGGTCTGTGTTTATGTATTATGGACATACCACGGTTGACTCCATTAACATAAGAACAAATACATGTTAATAAAAATAAATGTATAAATTTAGAAACCTTCATCAAAACACCTTCTCAAAGCAATACAATGTTAGCCAGTGCGAGACAAAGGAAAGGAAGTTAGAATAGCTAAGTGTCTGCCAAACAAAGACAAACAGGACCTGGCTGGGATCGAATTCTAGTCTGCTGTACACTCGCTTTGTGATGTTGAACAATTGCTGAGCCTCTCTGCGTCTGTATGACTCACTTCAGAGGGCTGTGATCAGGGTCAGTTTACCTAGAATCAATTCAAACAGTACCTGGCATTCATGGTTATATGTGGGTAATTGTTATTTATTTAACTCTAAACAGATTGTCGTGGCACTAAAATATAATTCCACAAGTAATTGTTTGATGCAAAAGGACTTGAAAAGTAATTTGGTTTTATAGGTAGATCATTTTCTGCTTGAAAACACTGCTATGTTCACTTCCTGTGGAGACAATGCAATGAGAGCACACACTTCCGTGGACTTAGAAGTGTTTTTATTAGAAAAGAAAGATGGCCATGCTGTTGGATGAACTCTTAAGCAAGGAAACCAGCGGACATTATGTGGAGTTTATTTTAAAAACATCTGGAAAGGATCCTTTAAGGGGATTGACTACCTTGTTTTCCTTCAAGTTTGTAAACTATATTTAAGTCTTCCAAAGCAAGCAGCAATGTTTCCTGAGGGGAACTGTCACCACTTTCTTCTCCATTAGCCAAAGTTAACTCAGTGTGACCAACAGATTTATGAAGACGCCCTCTGTCCTATGACCAGAAAAGTGAAGTTTAACTTAAAGAAAGAAGTCCGTAAATCAATTCAAAGGCAAGCTTTTTCTGGACAAGCATCCATTGGAGACTGAAATGAAGGGCTTCAACTCCATTAGAAGTTTATCCTCAAATGTGCTTTCAGTCCACTGAGGGGATGGTAACTCAAAATATGATAAATGCATCAGATGAAGTCTTAAAAGTCATAGTGTAAAATCAGAAGCTATGCCTCAAGGAGGCACTGCATTCTATGAGATGATCGAAAGTGGCCTGAAAGGCTTGGCAGTGGTATGTTTCTGGACACTTGCACTGAAAGAAATGGTATTTATGGCCTCAAGAAATAAGGGACAGGCACAGGGGAAGGACAGACATTCCACTAAACACTGGGAGCAGAATAGTCTTGATTAATTCTTCTCTAAGAGGGCTTAGGTTTTATTACGAAAGACAAAAATAAGTAAGATAATAACTAGCTATAAAAGAGAGTGTGAAGTGAATAGGGCTGATTGACAAGACAGTGATTGGAATGGTTGGTCTCAGGACGTATTTTCCAAGTAGAAATCATAAGTAGGACTGCAGATACATGTTTTATGTTGGACCCAACCTTGTAAAGATGACTGTGACTTGGTATTTAACATTCATCACAAATTCATCCTGAGTGTATCTATCACCTTACAGCCTCAGCAGAGAAAATGGTGCTTTAAAATCGTGACTTAAAAGGGTCGAGGATGATTGTAAATTTAAATCCTTTTGCTAATCTTAGTGCTTTACAGGCCACTGGGGTTCTGAACAGAAATTCTCACTGGAAAAATCATGGAACGGCAGGTGTAGGACAGACAGGAGAAAGCAGCGTGAAGGAGCTGAATTTCTACTTAGTCTCCATCATTGGTTCATTTCTTATGATTGAGCTTTTTAGCCTGTAAATTAAATATGAGACTGCATTCAATTTATTGAAGACTCTTAAATTATTTCCTGATCAAATAGAACATAAACTCTTGGTTGCACAGTATTTGTTTTTGTATGTCCTAGCTGTAGTAAGTCACTATGTCTTTAGCCCTTGGACTTAATGTGCCTTTTTCACACTGCAAGCAACAAAGCATCCATGCATGCACCAGACCTGGATAATGAAAGAGAGGACATAAATCACTAAGCAAGGTGAAAACCTTGATGAAGACATTTTACAAGCTATAGTAAGAATTTGAATGGCGGTTTTTGTATAAACTTTCTTCCTTCTCACTCCTTCCATGTTTTAATTTTAACATTTTATTCATTATTTTTTATGAGCGATCCTGGATTACAGGAGCAGGGCTCTAACCAAGGGGCAGTAATTGCATGAGTTCATTACAAAATTTCCTGTCAGAGGTTGAGATTGACTACAGCTCATCAGCATTAGGTCCTGCTCACAAACACCCCTTGAGAGATGTTATAGCAGCAGGTACTTTGTTGCCCACTCACTTAGAAGTCAATGTCCACAAGATCTAAAAAACATGCAGAATGGTTGAGGGTGTCTAAGGAAGCCTCCTAATAGCTGTGTTATGTTTTATGTATTGGGTATATATGAAAAGTTCCATGTAAATCAAGCAACATTTATCACCATATTTCAAATAGAGATATAATAATGTTCAAACACAAATACTAAAAAATCCTTTCTAAAGCAAACAATCTCTAGATATTCTGAATGTGTGTACATTTTGATTTGGCCGGAAGTGAAGTATAACTTTAACAAACAGCCAATAATTCCTAGAAATAACCCATGGTAACCCCAATGGTAACCCATGGGTTATTTGAACTTTCTGAAGTTTAAATTGTCAGTTGAAAGTGAAAATCAATTAAACAAACCACTTAAGATATGATGCAACTGGACATGCTATACTTAGGAACACACACACACGCACACACACACACACACACACACACACACACACACACACACACACACAGAGAGAGAGAGAGAGAGAGAGAGAGAGAGAGAGAGAGAGAGAGAGAGAGAGAGAGACTTAAATGCATGCAATAGCGGTAAGTGAAAAAAAGAGGTCAAGAATTTAAAGGAGAGTTAGGAGCAGTATAAGGAGGGTTTGGAGGAGGAGAGGGAACGTGAACATGTAATCAAATCATAATTTTAAGATTTTTGTAAAAATCATATATAAAAGATGTGAAAATGTTTGGGGGTTGTGGGTTCATTCATAAGATAATTGGGGGCAGGTTGGGGCTATGAGGATAAGTCTTTTGTTATGTTTTATTTTATTACTTTTTACATTGCTTTAAAGTTCCCCATGTGTACCATATGATGTAGGACAAGTCTCTGTGTTAATGTTCTGGGGGTAGAAAACATTGAGGGTTTCCCTGTAAGTTTCACTTGTGTATCAGCAGTGTGAGGAGCGTAGAGGGCATAGATACCAATGGTTTGTATGAGAGCCATTTTAAAGGCAACTGAACTTTACTGCTACATCAGAGTCTTTTCTGTTTGCCAAAGAAATAATAAACTGCTAAGAATCTCCTGAATAACAGTGTTCCACTAGAATTTTAAAACATTCCTTGAATTTGGTAAATGTGTTTTTTCTTTAATGAATAATTACATTAAGTACCATTTAATTTTTAATCTTTTTAAGTGTAATTTTTTAAAGTTTATTTTATGTATATGAATAGTTTGCCTGCATATATGTCTGTGCACCACATGTGTTCCTGGTACCTGTGGAGGTTAGAAGAGGGCATAGGATCCCCTGGACTGGAGTTACAGATTGTTGCGAGCCATCAAATAGGTGCTGGGAACCAAATCTGGGTCCTCTAAAAGAGCACCAATGCCTTTACACTCTGAGCCACCTCTCTAGCCCTAATAAGCACTATTTAAATGATCTTTAAAAGTCATATAAAACTGCAATAAAATGTTTTATCAAAATACCTTAGTATTTTAATAACTTTTCTTTAGTTTTTCACACACAAAGCCTCCCATTTTCTCGGGTAATTATGTTTATAATATTATTAATCTTGTTGAGGTCAGACAAAAATTATTTAAAAAAACCCAACTCTACTTAAGCTACACAAGTGTTTTACTTTGGCAAACTGAAATAAAAATACTTTCACATTTGAACTCCTAGGAATTATTTATAGCGGTATTTGGAACAGTACCATAAATTTCCAATTATGTTTTTATGGTGCTGAGATAGAACACAGGACCTTAGGGATCCTAGAGAAACACTCTAGCATTGAGTCACACCCCGGTGCTAACATAAAACTTTCAAAAGACATTATTTAAGTGCTGACAAAAAATTAAGAACGATGCAAACTTATAAACAGACATACTGTGTTTATGGATTGCAAGACAATATAATTAAATGCACATATTATTCAAAGTGCTCTGAGATTTAGAGTAATCTCTATCAAAACAGCAATGCATTTTTTTCATAGAAATAGGGAGAACAATACTATAGTTCATGAGGACGCACAAAATGCTCTGAGCACCCAAGAGAATCTTACAAAGAAGAACAAAGTAAAGCATGACACCTCCTCACGTGACCACATTACAGCGTTTTAGTAATTAAAGGGCATGACATCAGAATAAAGACAGACATATGGACTAAATGAGCAGAATAAATCAATATATTCATACGGTGTCAGGAAGCATCAAAGCTTCCTCAAATAACGTTTTGAAAACTCAATGTCTACATGTAAAAGAATGAAAATAGACCTTTCTCTTATACCATATAAGAAAACATCTCAAAAGGCATAAAGGCTTTAACCATTATGATGTCAAGCTGTACCCCACCCACCACAGGAAGCATTAGAAGAATGCTTTCTGATACTGGCTTTGGCATTGATTTTATGGCTATGACATCAAAAGTATAGGTAAATATGTGAAACTAGACTAATGGGATTATGCATAATAAAAAGATTCTGTACAGCAGTTTACTGTCATATCTGCAATAACTGTTATCCACTGCCAATAGAAGCATTTCCAAGATTGATAGCAGCTCTAGCCTGTAAGTTGAAAGATCAATATTTAGAAGGTTTGGTACTTCTGTTCAGCAGCAGTAGTAATGACAACAGTAACAACAAACAAACAAACAACAAAACACACCAAAAACCAATATTACGTTCCCTAGAATGGCCTATCACTTCTCCAGGCATACGCTTTAGATCAGGCTTATGGTACCATGTATGGATTTAGACCTCAAATCTAATCAGTAAGGCTTTGGTTCCCCCCAAATGTGATTCCAGTGTACAGGCACATCTTTCCTGGCAGGCTGGTATTGTAGCAAGCAAGGCCTGGAGCTGGATGAGACCCTTGATGAGTCTCCATTTCCCCACTCCCCAGAAGACTCTCCAGCACCTCCCACCCACTGACAATACACTAGCAGAGAGGAAGTTTCCATCGCAGTTCTGCCTAAATTCTTTCTGTCCTGCAAACAACACATATGTTCTGTGACAGGGATTTGCCATTCAGTCCTGGAGGCATTCATGAATAAAGGTGTAGTCTGTATTGTTTTGGGGGGACTCTTGGACCAGTAACATATGGGAAAGTATCTCCTGTTTGGGGTTTTTGTTTAACAGCTCAAAGCTTCTGGGAACAGCATTATCTATCCATGCAGGGTACCTCCATTCAAATCTCTCTGGAAATTATATTTTAAATTAGCTTATAATATGGGAGTGGACGGGCGGGTGGGTGGGAGGTGGAATTCCCTCATAGAGGTGGGGGAGGGGGAGGGGATAGGGGGTTTCCAAAGAGGAGACCTAGAAAGGGGGAAACATTGGAAATGTAAATAAAGTATCAAAAAAAAAAAAAAAAAAAAAAAGGAAAAAAATGAAGAAAAAAAATGCTTCCAAATGGCTTTATAGATTCCTTCTAAGTCTTGGTTAACCCCTTCTCTCCTGCTACATCTCTGTATATTTGGCAAACCCGGTATCACTTTTTCTACTCTCATCTTACTTGTGTTCTATTCCTGTTCCCCCTTCAAGGCCTTGTCCCCAAGCAACCTCCCATGATCCCTTTCTACCTTCTCTCTGCACAGACATTCCAAGCTAAACACACAAATCTAGAAGTTTGAAGCTAAGATCTGCATATGAGCAAGCATGCAGTGTTTGTCTGTCTGGGTCTTGGTCACCTTACCCAACATAATATTTTCCAGATCCATTTATTTTCCTGCCAATCCCATGATTTCAGTTCTCTTTGCAACTGGAAAGAATTCCATTGTGTACATGCATCACATTTTCATTATCCATTCATTGGTTGATGAACCTCTAGGCTGCTACCACTTCCTAGCTATAGAAACTGAGCAGCCATAAACATGGATATGTAACAATCTCAGTACTGGCATATAGCCTTCTTTGAGTATATGTTGAGATTTGCTAGAGCTGAGTCATGCAATAGTTCTATTTTTATCTTAAATGTAGTTATGTTTTTACCTCCACACTGATTTTGATAGTGATTTTTCTAATTTACACTCCCACCAACAGGGAATCACTGTTCTTTATTCTCTGAATCATCACCAGCATTATTGGACATTCATTTTTTTGTGATACAATGTAATTTTGTTCTGACTGGGTGACATATTGTCTCAGAGTAAAATTAATTTGCATTTTCCCAAGGGTTAAGAATGCTGACCAGTTTGAAATAACATTTATAACCCATTTGCATGTCTTCTTTTTAGGCCTCCCAGACCACTCTTTCACTGAGCTGTTTCCTTAGTGCTTAATTTCTTGAGTTCTTTGTAAGATCTAGATACTAATTTTTCTGTGAGATATATAGCGAGGAACGCCTTTCTCCCATTCTTTTGGCTCCTTTTCTATGAGATCCCATTGCTGGTTCTTGATCTTCTCTTCTGGGGGATCCAAGTCTAGTTATTCAGGAAGTCTATGCCCATGTCTGCATATTGATGCATTTCCCCTGCTTTTTCATTTAGCACTTTCATAGCTTCAAGTCTCATACTGAATTTCATGGTCCATTTGGAGTTTATTTCTGTGCAGGGTGTTCTAGCCGCTGTGTTGATGTACAGTCTTCGTAGCATGGTTTGGTAACTTGAGACACTACATTTTAGTAGTCTTGGAAAAGCTCATATTTCAAAATGAAATATATAGTATCCATAGATGTAATAATCATCAAGATAGAAAGTTTGTAGGCTGGGGATTGTTGAGAGTTAATGAGAATGTTGGTGGTGATGTGTAGCACATGTTTCAGAAAACCCATAAAGTGTTACTAAAATTATTTAGTCAAGAGCAACTTTTTTAAAAAGTAAAGGATAAAAGAGGCTCTCATACGATCTTTGGGAACAGCCCCTCTCCTGGCTTATTTCTTATAACAAACGTGTGCTGGTGTAAGGAGAAGTGAATAAACAAATACTGACCAGTAAAAAACCTGAGCATGGTATCTTGGCATAGAGGCTCTAATTTGAAGTGACAAAAAGAATAGTAGCTTGACATAAATAGAGCTATTATATTAAAGAACAAAACATGAATATCTATTGTTTTCATTGTGAGAAGTAAAGTCAAGTTTAATTAAAGCATATAAAAACTTGTTTCATTTTAACATTGCTAGATAATAAAATTTATTATCAATACTTTTATAAAGTTATGATTTCAGTAATGATAAATGGATTATAATGTAGATCACTATCAATGTACTTTAATTTTAGCAAAATTTCTGAAATGTAAAACCTCCAGAGAAGAATCTATAACACATGATTGTTATTTTAGAAGATTCCTTCCATATTGGATTTTGAAAATGTATGCACAGGAAAATAAGAATGGCTTTTGTATTCATTGGCAAGTGAATAGTGTTTCTCCCATTTTATTACATTCTAAGACATAACTGAAGTGGGCATTTCTGGTTCCTTTGGAGACTCAGTGGTGTCATATGATTTTTTTTTTTTAAACTGTCTTATGAGAAGATGTTTTTGCTGAAGTAGACATGTGGGAGGGTGTTTTGCTTAGAACAGACACTTGATGTTTTTCTGGAAGCAGCCTGGGAAAAGGGTATGTAATGTTTTGCTGGAGCGGATTCTTGAGAGGACACATGATGTTTGGAAAGAGTGTAAGTATAACCTAACAGACTGTGGATGATGCTGTGTAGTATTGGTACATCTTACCATTCTTTGCTGGTCATCGTAGGACTTTGCTGACACTGGTCTTCACTGATGATGCTGTGGCATTGGTTCACCTTGCCATTCTTTGCTGATCATCATTTGTTTTGACTTCATAGAGAGAAACATACCAAAGAACTTCTGGTAGTGTTCCAGTAGCTTCTTGTGGACTTAAGCTGATTGGCAGAACCTCGGCTATCTCTTCTGGATCAAACTTCCCTTACTGATTCATGAATGGTGTTTGGGAGTGGATTGAGCTACTGCTGCTGATTTATGTGAACTAAACTGCCAATATCCTGACAATGTATATTGGACTCACTCCAAAAAACTATTTCTAAACTGGTTCACATCCTCCTTTGCCCTATTAACCTTTCATTTCCACAACCTGTGGTGAGTGGTGAGCTAGATGGGAGGGTAAAGCATTTAAGTACCCTTATTAAAAGTAGGTTTTGAAAAATCTAAGCCTTTACAAAACCTTATTCCTATAGTAACATAGTTACTATAACTGTTAGAACTAATTAAGAACTTAGCAAGTTTTCAGGATAAAACAAATGATACATAAAATCAATTTTTCTTTCTATATTGGTAATTCAGTCACACTTGCAATTCTTTCTCCCATAGAGCACAGGGAAGGGAACACAAGATCCCGTGTCCACTTACCTAGCACTTTCTAGATATAATCTCATTTCCCATGCATGTGTAACTCTTCTTTTCTCTTTTGTGTATAGTTTGGTATATATGCAAGCTTCATTATTAATTTACCTTCAATAGACATAAATCACAACAACCCCCTGCCCCAAAAAGGAAATTGAAAAAACATTAACAAAAACAGCCTACTCTAGGGAGTCAGAAATCCTGTGGCATGCCAACTCTGCTTTGGTACCCAGAAGAGAGTGTGAGACTCTTCAAGGCTTCTGAAGCATCAGCGAGTCCAGGTTCATTTTGAGAGGACTCCTTGAGGTTCTGCATGGTGGTCCCTCTTGGTGTCGAGTTGTAATTGTACATTTCCCAATTCTTGTGGGCCTTAGACCACTGCTTGAACTTTATCTCATGCTGTTTTTTTGGAGAACCAAATCCTAATGTGTCCTTTTGTCAGTTTGAGTAAGTCAGCCAAGGCCTCCAGAGTCTCCTCCTTAGGGCGCTGGTCTTTTTTGAAGTGCATTTTTAGCTCCAGGAACTGCTATAGGTGATCCCATGGTTTCTATCTCAGTAGGATAGACTCTGAGTTGTCTTCATCTCAGTTACTTCTAACTTGGCTGCAGCTCACTTGAGTTCCATTCTTCAGTTTGTTTATATTTTTATTTATTCAGCATACTAAAATCGTTCATGGTCATTGTTATTTCTAAAGTTGAAATCAGCTCAAACTTGGTCAGTGAGAGTCTCTCCTGTTCCCCTTGGTCCTGTGGATGGGACCCAGCATTCTCAGTGTTGTTTTACCTTCTGGCTCAAGAGTGGGATTATTCTTTCCTTTCACATACCTCCTTGCTTTCAGTTGATGGTGATTTGATGAACATGAATACCAGAATGACCATAATCTCCTGGCCACCAAATTTTAGTGCTTTAAATTAAGTAATTACTTTATTTACATCCATAGTTACTGTACATGTATGTTTACATTTATAAATTTAATTTATACTCTAATGCCAGCTGGCCTATTATTTTCCCTTTAAATTTATCAGTTTTAATTTTTGGAACATTTCTCCTTATTCAGTAGGTTGGAAGTTGTGTAATTTGCTTTTGCTTTTTGGTCAACAGCCTACAACTTGTGACACGTCTATTTTGGTCACTGTTCTATTGCTATGAGGAGATACCATCATCAAGACAACTCTTTAAAAGAAAGCATTTAATTGGGGAATTACTTACAGTGTCAGAGGATTAGCTTATGATAATCATGGTGCAAAGCAGACAGGCATAGCACTTTAACAGTAGCTGAGAGCTTTACATCCTAATCTGCAGGTAGCAGAAATATATCTCTATCTATCTATCTATCTATCTATCTATCTATCTATCTATCTATCTATGAGTTGAGATAGACACAGACTGAGCCTGGCATGGGCTTTTGAAACCTCAAAGCCCACCCTCAGTGACATACTTCTTCCAACAAGACCACACCTAATCTAACAAAGTCATATCTCCTAATTCTTTTAATTTTTCTCAAACACTTCCAATCCCTGGTGACTAAACATTCAAGTATATGAGCATATGTGTCCCAGTCTCATTCACACTCTATGGCTCTTTCAATGTCAATCAATGCCATTATCAATAGTTAGACAGTATAACCACTTCAACAGTAGTAAAACTTTTGAAAAAGTGAATTTAAGAATGATTCAGGTTGTAATAATACCAGTAGGATATATCCTCCTCCTCCTCCTCCTCCTCCTCCTCCTCCTCCTCCTCCTCCTCCTCCTCCTTCTCCTCTCTCTCTGTTTGTCTCTCTTTCTCTCTCCAT
>CM052716.1:30722701-30753421 GCA_028551405.1 Uromys caudimaculatus | reverse complement strand
AGCTGAGGGAACTTGCAGCCCCATGGAGGGAGCAAGAGAGTCAATGGGCCTGACCCCCCTCCCCTGGTCCTACTGGAGTTTGGACCACCAACCAAAGAATACACATTGATGGACTTATGATCTGGACCACATATGTGGCAGAGGATGACCTCGATGGCCATCAGGGAGAGACAAAAGGCCCTTGGGCCTGAGGATGTTAGAGGCCTCAGTAAAGGGGAATGTCAAGGCGGGAATATGGGGATGGGTGGACGGGGGTGGGGGGGAGGGGATGGGGGGTTTCCAAAGAGGAGACTCAGAAAAGGGGAAACATTGGAAATGTACATAAAGTATCAAAAATAAAAAAGGAGGGGGTAAAAAAAAAGAAAAAAAAAAAAAAAAGGGTCAGCCTAACGTAACATAATGGAATTCTCATGACCTATTAACTCTGTTACATAAATATCTGAAATTATTCCTAAGTCAGTGTATGACCAATTGCTTTCTTATTATTCATCTATTAGATTCCAGCTTCTTGGAATTCCAAATCACTGAGCAGTATTTTAGCATGAACCCCACAGTGCCTCATTGTTTTCTAGTGAAGAGTCGTGTTCTTGTGACTCTTCCCAAGTTCATTATTCATTCCTTTCTGTTCCTCCTGGCTGTTTTCTCCCTTCTTTACAACTACTCTAATGTTTTGAATTTCTCACAGTGCAAAACACGGACAGATGACAAGACAGGGGCATTTCCTTGACTGGACCTTGTTTTCTACATGAGCACTAACCAGAGAGCGGCCCTTATCACCACTCACTTCTAAAAATATTTGAGTTCAGTGTTGCTTGTAGATTCTACTCCACCAGTGGAATGCTCTTGCTATTTAAGTACAGAAATATCCATGGTATAGGTTTGTTTTTTTAAAAAATGAGGTCTATTATAAAGACAATGGGAGCATGAATTAATTAGTCCAACGAAGAATTAACTATCCATTAGCTGGAGGTGAAAATCAACTCTGCATTGAAATTCTTCATTGCCCACCTCCTGAACATGAGATAGGTAAATAAGGACTCATCTCTGATTTCCTTGTTTGCAACAGCGAAGTTTTCTCAAGCATAAAACGTATCCATAGATTGTGTTTACTTAATATAAAGTTATTAAATAACAAACCTGAGGAATAGAAAGAACAGGAAGTTCTGATGCTGGTAGTTTTTCAGCGTGTCCTTTGGACCGGAACAGCATAGCTTCATTAGTCTTCCTACAGTCAGCTGCAGCTCCCTCGGGTCACAGAGACTTAGAATCTACTCATTTCTTAGGGAGTTGTTAGTTTGGTTTTTGTTTTTGTTGTTGTTGTTTGAATAATGGAAATAAGAGTTCATGATAAGAGTAAGTGGGGGGAAATTTCCCCCATAATAAACATCACATTTTAAAGTTAACATGAGACACAGGAGTATGAACAGAGGTCTACTTTGCAAATGTTTCATCTTCCGACTTTGACTTGTAGTGCCTTTCAGCAGATGCAAAGCAAAGGAGGGTCACAATTAATTTACCTGATGGTTTGCCTGGAATTTCACCTCTCATTAAAGAAACTTCTCTTTGCAACAGACAAATTACAAAAAAAAACACGACCAATCACAATGCAGAGGGTGGAACCAAGTCCCAATAGATACATCTACAAAATAATCCCACACCTAAGACTCAGGATCATTGTGGAATAAAGAGTGGAAATTTTGTAAGAGCCAGAGAAACAGGGAGATTGCTTTGTAATTCTGTCTCCTAGGAATGTCAGAAGCTACACTCATAAAGTCTTACCAGTGTGACTGCTTAAACATGAACTGAACAAGGACAATAATAATAGACATGTAACATGGACAGAGGGGAGTCCAGGAGGCCTCAACCTACACAAAGAACTGTAAGTAGCTAAGGAATGCTGAGAGAGGGAGGAATAGTCTTTCCTGGGGAAGATCACACCGAATGGTTATCCAGAACCACATGGATAGCCCTAAAATCATTCATGCAAATAACATTATACATACTGGGCAGGTTGTGATTTATGTATTTATGGGAACACACACATATATATTTTAATTGCTATATATATCAATTAAATATATGATATATATCAATATTGATAGATATCAATTACATATGAAAAACATGTCATTAATGTGAAAGAGTATATGGGAGCATTTGGGGAGGAGAAAATAAAGAGAACGTGGGAATGTCATAATTATCTCAAAAAAGAATTTAAAAAAAAAATCTAGACAATTTAAGTGTAACTTCTTTGAAATAAAAATGAGATGAAAGATGCAGTTAAAAATCCTCAGGTGCCCCCTACTGGTTAGGAAAGGGGGTACACGAGGGAAAGTGTTTAGTCAATAGTCCTGTGCAGCTAAGATAAAGCTTCAAACAATGACATTTAACGATTGGTAGTGCTATCCTCTGCACCATGGCAAGCATGTAATAGAAATGGTGATTTAACTAAAATTACCAGTCGAGAATTTTTTTTAAAAAAAATCTTTTCTAATGGCTAAAAAGTCAGGATCCCAAGGAAGGAAAATAAAGGGTATGAACTTCTGCAACCTTCCTTTCAGACATCTACAAATGGTTTTTAAATGTTCAATATCTTTTCTCCTAGATTCTTTTTCACAGTAAACCTGAATAAGACTAGTTTAGGTCATTGTCTGGGCAGAGGATGCAAACTCCACTGAAAGGTAAGACAGGAGGCAGAATGAAGAATCAATTGGTGATCTCCTAAAAGACATGCCCACATCCCTTACATACCTCAGATCCAGCTGCAAACTTTAGCAAGACAGTGTTTCCTCCAGATGATGGATGAGCAGCGGAAAGGAGCCTCGATCTCCCTACATATGATTGTGGGGCTAGGGCTGGGCACCAAAGAGAAAAGTAATCAACCTAAAGCCGAGCTACCCTGAGGAACTGAACAGCAAACCGCCCAGGCTGAGACAAAGCCTAGGAGGCAGCCACGGAGAGCAGGATGGCCCACCCATAATAAACCGAAAGTTTCAGGGAACAGAGAGCCCACCTCAGACAGCAAGGCTTACATGGAAAGCCATGCTCAATTGGTAGGAGCCAAGCTACTAAGCTGAAAATAGCCCTGGAGTTGGATAGCCCAGAGCAGAAAGGGCCATGCTGAAGGGACTGTAATACCTGATCTCAAATTACACAATAAACCCATAGTGACACAGACACATAGATCAATGGACTTGAAGAAAAGGACCAAAAATAAAATCACACAGCTTCAGCCAACTCACTTACTGATAAAGATGACAAAAACACACATTAGAAAAACTACAGTCTCTAAAACAAATTCTATATGAACATACAGAGAAATGAAACTAAATTCTTATCCTCTTTCCATCCACCTCCAGTGACTATTTAGTTTCTCCTTATTCAGATTTAGATTTGAGCATCCTCACTTAGAACCTCCTTCTTACCCAGTTTTTTGGGGTCTGTGGATGTAGCATGGTTATCCTGCACTTTATGGCTAATGTGCACCTGTAAGTAAGTACATACCATATGTGTCCTTCTGGCTCTGGGTGACCTCCCTCAGGATAATATTCTCAAGTTCTATCCTTTTGCCTCCAAAATTCATGATGTCTTTGTTTTTAATAGCTGAGTAATATTCCATTGTGTAAATGTACCACATTTTCTTTATCCTTCAGTTGAGTGACATGTATATTGTTTTCAGTTTCTGTCTATTATAAATAAAGGTGCTCTGAACATAGTTAAGCAAGTGTCCCTATTGTATAGTGGGGCATCTTTTATCTAATAGGGACTTTTAAAGATAGAGTTTAATACTGCTTTCTGATGCCCAGCAAACAGTAATTGTTAGCTTATTTAAAGCCCCCTCCCCACTTTGGGGAATGTCGTGTGCAGTTTATTTTATCAGATTGCATATATTATTGCACAGCTACTATGGTTATTTGTCAAGGATTTCTGAGCTACAAATCTAGATTTTTATTTTTCCTATATCATTGTATTTTTTAATTTTTAATTAAAAGTGTAACTACATTACTCCCCTTCCCATTACTCCCTCCAACCCCTTCCATAGCTGCATTCCTTCTCACATTTGTAGATTCTTCTTCTTTGTTATTGTTACATTTATATGCATAAATATATACATACAACATATATATGAACACAAAAATACAACCTGCTGAATCTGTTTAGAGTTGTTTGTACCATTGGAATTGGATAACCAGTTAAGGCTCTCATCTTTGGGGAATATTAATTCTGCCTCTCTCGGTAGCCATTAGTTACCTATGGGCCTTCATCTTGGTGTGGAGCCTTGTGTCATTTTGCCCATCCATGCTGGTAGGTCAGCTTGTGTGGTCCTTGTTCATGTCTTGTTCAGGCAATCCTAGTTTTGAGATTTTATAGGTATAGAGTCCATAGAGAAGAAACTATATCACAACAGACATTCTGATCTTCTGGCTCTTATAGTCTCCTCCCTCATCTTATGTCCCCAAGCTTTAGATGCAGGAGTTGTGTTGTAGATGTGTGCAGTGGGCACCTCCAATCAGTTGTTCTCTATATTCTGACCAGTTCTTGTTTCCGTAATAGTCTCTGGCTGACGCAAAGAGAAGCTCTTCTTTGATGAGGGGTAAGAATTACACTTACCTGTGGCAGGAGGATAACTATTTAGAATTCAATTAGGAATTACTCTGATAAAGTAGAGGCTGAGGGTTCTTCTTCAAGATTCATGACCTGATTGGCCCCAGGTTGTTTCCGTCCTGTTGAGTAGGCTTTAAGTCCAATTAGACATTTGTTGGTTACCTCCAATATATAAGGGCCACTATTGCAGATTTAGGGATCTCATGCCACACTGGTCATTGATACAATTCATGGAATTCACAGCTGGGTACAACCATTGGTTATTTCCCTTCCTTGGCAACTTTTACAGTGCCTTCTGGTATTGCTAAAAGTAATCCTCAGGTAGGAGGCTTTCAGCTCAGCTTTAATCCTTTGTGTGACATAGTGCCTTCAGAAACGCAGACTCTCATATCCTGGAGGTACCCAATAGCTGACTAGTTGAACTAGGCCTACTCAACAGGGAGAAAACATGTCCTAGTGCTGGAAAACTAGCCTACTACCTGGGGCTAACCAGGTCATGATTTTTGAAGAGAAGCCTCATTCACCACTTCACTAAGCCAGAATAATTTCTAACCACATTCTAAATATTTATCATTCTACCCCCAGGTCAGTGTAATTCTCATCCTTCATCAAAGAAACTTCTTTTTGTAACCAAGAGAGACCATTCCAGAGAATGACTGCCTATCAAAATTCAGAGAGCATGTGATTGTGTGGTATCCACCCCCAACTGACCTATTTACCACACAACTCCTGGATCAAGACTCGGAACATCAGGGAAGAGGGGGCAGGAAAATTATAAGAGCCAACAGAATAAGAAATCTGTTGAGAGATTGCAGCTCCTGGAAATGTCAAAAGCTATACCCATGAAGTCTCAACATGACTGCCTAAACAAGAATGACAGCAACAGACATGATAAAATGAAAGGGAGACTTTTTTTTAAATTAATTTTTGATACTTTATTTACATTTCCAATGTCTCCTCTTTGGAAACCCCCTATCCTTTCCCCTCCCCCCCCCTGCCTCTATGAGGGAATTCCACCTCCCACCCACCCGCCCACCCATTCCCATATTCTCACCTTGACATTCCAAAAGGGAGACATTTTAATGAACCCCAACCCTAGGCAAAGAACTACAAGTAACTACAGAATGTTAGGAATGGGAGAAAATAGTTTTCCTCAAAGGAAAAAAAATTAGTTATCCAAAATCAAGTGGTCAACCCTGAAATAATACATATATAAGTAATATTATTAAAGCCTAGGTAAAATATTAAGGCCTAGATTGAATGTTGAGGCCTAGATGGAATATTAAGGCCTAAGTAAAATATTAAGGCCTAGGTGGAATGTTAAGGAGGCCTATAGGTAAAATATTAAGGCCTAGGTGGAATGTTGAGGCCTAGATAGAATGTTAATACCTAGGTAAAATATTAAGGCCTAGGTGGAATGCTGAGGATGCCTAGGTAAAATATTAAGGCCTAGGTAGAATGTTAAGAAATCCTAGGTAAAATATTAAGGCCTAGGTGGAATGTTAAGAAGGCCTAGGTAAAATATTAAGGCCTAGATGGAGTGTTGAGGCCTAGATAGAATGTTAATACCTAGGTAAAATATTAATGCCTAGGTGGAATGTTAAGGAAGCCTGAGTAAAATATTAAGGCCGAGGTAACAATTACTTGGCTAGCCTGCCATTTTAAGGAAACTTTCTCATGTTTCTGCTGTTACTAGGAAACTTTTCTAACGCTAAGCTTGATTACATATTCAGTTATGTTCTGTGATTTTCAAAATCAATCATGATAGAAGTCAGTAGAACTGTTCTATATAGTTATCCACAGTAAGCTTGGACCTGAACCAACCACTCAACAGCACTTCCTGCACCTGTAGAAGCTTTTATGATACTTACCTTTATAAGCTGTCCCTTACATTCCCAAGACATCTGTTGGAACTAACATCCTACTTGGCAAAAAGAGACATGTACCTGAGTAATTGTCATCATGGTTGGCAAGTTAAGATGTAAATGCTAGACAAGTCCCATCGTGGTAGACAAGTTAGAACATGAATATTAGACAAGGCAAGTCCCCCGCCACAGTTGAACACCCCAACCAATATGTACAACAAAGACATATTCCGAAGCAAGTCCCCCATCCCTAAATCCTGACAGGAAAATAACTTGGCACAGATGTTTGTGGATTTTGGGGTTAAAAACCCTGTAGAATCTTAACTCGGAGTCATGGGTCAGTTCCTGAATCTGGACCATGGCCCTGGTCAACCGGTCCTGGGGTGTATGATTAATAAACTGCCCTTGTCTGACTGAGATCAATGTTCATGTGGTTTATGAGGTGATTTCTGGACCCCAACAACATTCTATAGACTGAGAATATTGTATTTATATACTTGAGAGAGAGAAAACAAACAAACAAACAAAAAGTTCAGAATACCCAAGTTTCACTTCACAGTAACCATTGGACTGAGAGTGAGGTCCCAGATGGAGGAGTTGGAGAAGGGACTGAAGGAGCTGAGGGAGTTTGCAGCCCCATGGAGGGAGCAACAGTGTCAACTGGCCTGACCCCCACCCCGATCCTCCTGGAGGCTGGACCACCAACCAAAGAATACACATCGAGGGACCCATGGTTCGGACCACATATGTGGCAGTGGAGGGCCTTATTGGCCCGCAGGGGGAGGAGAGGCCCTTGGGCCTGAGGGTGTTAGAGGCCCCAGTAAAGGGGAATGTCAAGGTGGGAATATGGGAGTGGGTGGGAGGGTGGGTGGGAGGTGGAATACCCTCATAGAGGCAGGGATGGGGAGGGGATAGGGGGTTTCCAAAGAGGAGACCTAGAAAGGGGGAAACATTGAAAATGTAAATAAAGTATCTAAAAATAAAAAAAAAAAAGAGTTGACTTCTCACCTCCACACAAGCCATCCTCTATAAAATTAAATATTAATTGTAAAAATTAAAAAAGAAAAAGAAAAAAGAAAAAGACTAGACTGGAGGCCATGAATCTAAATGAAAGGTTGGAGAGAGAAAAGGGAAAGGAGAAATTATGCAATTATATTTTAATTTTTTAAAAATAAAAATAAAATAAAAAGAACTAAATATTCTGAAGTTTGTACCTCAGACTATTCAGGTTAGGTTTTATTAGTATGATTGGTGAGATTCTATATTTCCAATCTAGTTCTGCTGGTGACAATTTTTGCACATTTGTTTTCCTATAAAACTTTTCTGGAGTTACATAATTTCTGTCTGTCTTTGCAAAGCAACATTGATTTTAATGGTTTTTTTAAATGGGGTCACCCTAATCATAAATTGGCAAAACTAAAAAAAAAAAAAAAAAAAAAAAATTAGTGAAGTGGTAGACGATATGTATACATGGTCCCCTGAGTTGTTATAGATGCTGTGTCCTAATCCTTGAAATAGCCATAGAGCAGGGGTGTTGTCGTCAAAGTGTGAGTGCTTCAGTCCTTCTTAGAAAGGGGAACAAAATACTCACAGGAGCAAATACGGAGACAGTGTAGAGCAGAGACTGAAGAAAAGGCCATCCAGAGACTGCCCCACCTGGAGATCCATCCCATATACAGTCACCAAACCCAGACACTATTGTGATGCCAAGAAGTACTTGCTGACATGAGCCTGGTATAACTGTCTCCTGAGAGGCTCTGTCAGAGCCTTACAAATACAGAGGCCGATGCTCGCAGCCAACCACTGGTCTGAGCTCGGGGTCCCCAATGGAGGAGTTAGAGAAAGGACTGAAGGAGCTGAAGGGGTTTGCAGCCCCATAGGAAGAACAACAGTATCATCCAACCAGTCCCCCAGAGTTCCCAGGGACTAAGCCACCAACCAAAGAGTACACATGGGGGACCCATGGCTCCAGCCACATATGTAGCAGAGGATGACCTTGTCAGGCATCATTGGGAGGAAAGGTCCTTGGTCCTATGAAGGCTCGATAGATGCCCCAGTGTAGGGGAATTCGAGGGTGGGAAGGCGGGAGTGGGTGGATGGGTGGAAGAACACCCTCAAAGAAGCAGAAGAAGGTGGGATGGAATGGGGGGTTTCTGGGAGGGGGGAATGGGGAAAAGGCATAACATGTGAAGTATAAATAAAGAAAATATCCAATTTTAAAAAAAAATCACTTGGAAAGCCATTAGTGTGGAAGACTTGAGACATGGTAAGGCCAGGATGCTGAGATGGGCAAGAAGAAGGGGACGTTTGGGGAAGTAAGGTGATCCTGAATTTTGTTTTAGAGACTCAGACACATAAGTAAACATCATCAGGATACAGTTGGAGACTTCAAAAGAAGCCTACCATAAAAGGATGAGAACGCAGCATACAATCTCAGTGCCTGTGGAAATGGCAACCTATGAAGAGAAGGTGCAGATTAGATTTCTTGGAAGGAGAAAAGGTCAAATACCTGAGGATATTACTTGGGTGTTGATGAAATTTCTGTGAATGCTTAGGTCATGTGCTACCATGCATAGGCTGAGATCTACGGATGGCTGGCTGTCTGCCTTGCTGCTTGGAAAGGCACCACTGACCCTGACACTAAGGGTTCTCATACCTTGTGTGTTCTCAGGCCTTCCCTCCTGATTCTTGTCAACCTAGACCCAGAATGAAGTCAGGACATCCTCGAGGTCAGCCTCCCTCTGGAGAATGAGAGGAAAATCATATACTCTTGTATCTTGGGAAGGATCATAAAATGTTAGCTTTAACTTAAAAAAAAAGAGTAGGAGAAACTTTTCTTGATAACTAGGGTTTATATTTTTATTATATATTCCCTTTTTTCTTTTTCTTTTACATGTTAAAGACACTTTTATTATATATATACATATATATGTATATATATATATATATAAAAATTTTCCCCAGATGCTAATCTTTTTTCTTTCTATTTTATTTATTCACACTTCAAATGTTATCCCCTTTCCCAGTTTCCCCTCTGTAAAGCCCCTATCCCATTCCTCCTTACCCTGCTTCTATGCAGGTGCTCCCCCACCCACCTACCCACTCCCGCCTCACCACCCTAGCATTCCTCTACACTAGGGCATCATAGGACCAAAGGCTTCCCCTTTCATTGATGCCAGATAAGACCCCTTTTGCTCCTTCAGTCCTTTCTCTAACTCGTCCATTGGGGTCCCTGTGCTCAGTCTGATGGTTGGCTGTGAGTATCCGCATCTGTTTTGGTCAGAATCTGGGAAAGCCTCTCAGGAGACAGCTGTATCAGGGTCCTGTCAGCAAGCATGTCTTGGCATCTGCAATAGTGTCTGGGTTTGGTGTCAGCATGTGGGATGAATCCCCAGGTGGGGCAGTCTCTGGATGGCCTTTCCTTCCGTCTCTGTTCCACTCTTAGTTCCTGTATTTCCTTTAGGCAGGAGCAATTCTGGGTAAAAATTTTGGAGATGGGTGGGTGGTCCCATCCCTCAACCCAGGATCATGCCTAACCTCTGGATATGGTCTCAACAGGTTCTCCCTCTCCTTTATTTCAGCTAATGTCATCCCCATGGGGTCTTGGGAGACTCTTGCTTTCCTGGCATCTGGGACTTTCTTTTGGCTACCCTCAGTTCCCCATCCCCCATTGCTACACACCTCTGTTCAATTTCCTGACCCTCTGTACATCTCCTCCATCTCCTCCCATACCTGAATCTTCCCCTCTTTTTCCCCTCCCCCTCCTCTCCTCCTCCCAAGTCCCTCCCACCCTCTACTTCCCTTGATTATATTGTTCCCCCTTCTAAGTAGGACTGAAGCATCCACACTTTGGTCTTCCTTCCTCTTGAGCTTCATGTGGTCCGTGAGTTGTATTGTGGGTATTCCATGCTCTTTGCCTAATATCCACTTATCAGTGAGTACATACCATGTGTGATCTTTTGTGACTGAGTTACCTCACTCAGGATGGTATTTTCTAGAACCATTCATTTGCCTGCGAATTTCACGAAGTCATTGTTTTTAATTGCTGAGTAGTACTCCACTGTGTAAATGTACCACATTTTCTGTATCCATTTTTCTGTTGAGGGACATCTGGGTTGTTTCCAGCTTCTGGCTATTATAAATATGGCTTCTATGAACATAGTGGAGCATGTGTCTTTATTACATGTTGGAGCATCTTCTGGGTATATGCCCAGGAGTAGTACAGCTGGGTCCACAGGTAATACTATGTCCAATTTTCTGAGGAACCGCCAGAGTGGCTGTACTAGCTTGCAATCCCACCTACAATGGAGGAGTGTTCCTCTTTCTCCATATCCTTGCCAGCATCTGCTGTCACCTGAGTGTTTGATCTTAGCCATTTTGACTGCTGTGACATGGAATCTCAGGGTTGTTTTGATTTGCATTTTCCTGATGACTAAGGATGTTGAACATTTCTTTAGGTGCTTCTCAGCCATTAGAGTAAGGAATAGTGACCATTGCTTCCTGTTATTTTTGTTGTTAAAGGCGTAATTATGTTTGTGTGGCTATCTTCTTTGGGGGTTGTTGAAAGATTACTTCCTTGCTCATTCTAGGGTGTCGTTTTCCTCCTTATGTTGAAGTTTTCCATCTGTTATCCTTTGTAGGACTAGATTTGTGGAAAGATACTGTGTAAATTTGGTTTTGTCATGGAATATCTTGGTTTCACCATCTATGGTAATTGAGAGTTTTGCTGGGTATAGTAGTCTGGGCTGGCATTTGTATTCTCTTAGGATCTGTATGACATCTGCCCAGGATCTTCTAGATTTCACAGTTTCTGGTGAGAAGTCTGGTGTAATTCTGATAGGTCTTTCCTTATATGTTACCTGACCTTTTTCCCTTACTGCTTTTAATATTCTTTCTTTATTTAGTGCATTTGGTGTTTTCATTATTATGTGGCAGGAGGAATTTCTTTTCTGGTTCAGTCCATTTGGAGTTCTGTAGGCTTCTTGTATGTTCATGGGCATCTCTTTCTTTAGGTTAGAGAAATTTTCTTCTATAATTTTGTTGAAGATATTTACTGGCCCTTAAGTTGGGAATCTTTGCTCTCTTCTCTACCTATTATCCTTAGGTTTGTTCTTCTCATTGTATTCTGGATTTCCCGGATGTTTTGGGTTAGGAGCATTTTGCATTTTGCATTTTCTTGGACTGTTGTGTCAATGTTTTCTATGGTATCTTCTTCACCTGAGATTCTCTTCTATCTCTTGGATTTTGTTGGTGATGCTTGGGTCTATGACTCTTGATCTCTTTCCTAGATTTTCTATTTCCAGAGTTGTCTCCCTTTGTGGTTTTTTTATTGTTTCTATGTCCATTTTTTGAATCCTGGATGGTTTTATTCAATTCCTTCACCTGTTTGTTTGTGTTTTCTTGTAATTCTTTAAGGGATTTTTGTGTTTCTTCTTTAAGAGCTTCTACCTGTTTACCTGTGTTATCACATATTTCGTTAAGGAAGTTATTTATGTCCTTCTTAAAGTTCTCTATCATCATCATGAGATGTGATTTTAAATCAGAGTCTTGCTTTTCTGGTGTGTTGGGGTCTCTCTGGTGGGAGAACTGGGTTCTGATGACGCCAAGTAGCCCTGGTTTCTATTGCTCATGTTCTACCACTTACCTCTCAATATCTGGTTATCTCTGGTGTTAGTTGGTCTCGCTGTCTCTAACTGAGGCTTGTCCCTCCTGCAAGCCTGTGTGTCAGTGTTCCTGGGAGACCAGCTCTCTCCTGGTGGGATTGGGAATGGAGAGGTTGGCACAGGGTCAGCTCCAGGTGCAGATGGAAACCAGAAGGACCCTGTCCCCTGCTGTTCCTTGGTTCCTGTGTCTTAAGGGCTCTGGGCAGGTCCCTCTTGGGCCAGGTATTTGAGCAGAAGTGGTGGTCTTGCCTGTGCTCTCAGGTGTGTCAGCACTCCTGGGAGACCAGCTCTCTCCTGGTGGGATTTGGATACGAAGAGCTGTGGCACAGGGTCAGCTCTAGGTGCAGATGGAAACTGGAAAGAGCAGGAGAAATTTTTGATCCTTTTTCTTTTCACTGTTTTTATCCTGGAATGTGAAGAAATCGTTACACAACAAAGCAATAATCTCCATGATTACTTAACAAAATCCCTAATTACTCTAAATCTTATCATGAATATATACTGGAGTCTTTTTCTGAACCTTCCCAGTCATTTAGTACTAAGCATTTAGTACTCATATTGCTGTAATATTTTATAACCTGGTAAATAGAAGGCTGTGGTGGTGGTTCTGAAGCTAGAAAGCCTTTGTGAAAACTATTACTATGTTTTATATACCTACAGTCCTTATCAACATGGTAAGATAAACTCGGTGAAAGACACAGAGAGAGAGAGAGAGGGGAGAGAGAGAGAGAGAGAGAGAGAGAGAGAGAGAGAGAGAGAGAGAGAGAGAATGCATGGTATAGTTTCATTATCTCTGGATAATACCACTCTCACCCCACCCCAATGATTTAAAGTTCTGGTCCTAGAGAAATATAGTAACCAACAACCAAGGACCTCTGTGAACCCGCTGCCGTAACATTTGGCTCAGAAAACTTTTGCACTCGCCCATTTCTAATTTGCATTCAGTAATGCACTGGCAATAGTTTATAATTGGAATCATTAACTCCAGATGTTGCCGAACACTACAGATCTATACTGTTTGTTCTCTCAGGAGAGGACATTTCTAACACACCATTAGCTAAACTGTATATTTTTCAGAATATTTAAGAACTAGGCATGATGGATACTAAGGACAGGAAGTTAAGATTAGAAGATATGACCTAATGTTGTCTAATGACAATTATGCTGATTCATAGCAACTAACCAACTTATATTAAGAGCATTGGTCATCGAACTAAGACTTGAGCACCAAATCCAGGCATGACTTGGTCTCTCAAGGTTTTATTGCATATTCGTGAATCATCTATGGGTTTTATATTTCACAATGGCAGAACTGAGGAGTTAAGAAAAAGGCTGTCATGTCTACAACCAAAACTGTCTCCTATCTTATCTTTTACAGAAATAAACATTGGTACCTGCTTAGGAGGAGTGATGAACTCACCCATCAGCAGGACGAGGGTTCCGAGGGAAAGTGTTGAGAGGACTTTATACCCTTGACACAAAATTCCGTGAACAGAAGCACAGTGGCTGGCCAAATTACGATTAAAAGAAAATGTTAAAGAGTAAAGAACTTAGACAGCCAAAGTCAACAAGTTTAAATTAACTTAGCCATGTTAGGAAGAAAAACATTACCTCACTCCCAAGAAACACAGAAGTTAACTTGCCAGAAAACAGAAATCTTTGTTTTCTCACCCAGTTACCAAAAGGTGAAGAAAAAACATAGTGCTTGTTTCCTGTTCTGGAAATAGAATATAAAACCTGGAAATCAACCTAATTAAAAAGCCCTTCTGCTTGATTAAAAACTAAAGGAGTATATGTCAAAATTTTTTGCAAGTACCTTACATTATGGACAACTTCAACAAGGAAATCTGGATGAAGCATGAGGTGAGTAAAAACTGGTGAGACGATTTGGTTATATGAGTCAAATCACATATATGAAGAAAAAAAAAACAAGAATAAAGAAGCAAGTTTGGCTAGAACTTTAAAACAAAACCTTTTTTAAAAAACGTTTATGAGTATTTTGCCTGCCTGTGTGTCTGTGCGCCACATGCGTGCCCACAGAGTGCAGGAGAGTGTTGGATCCCTGGGGCTAGGTGTACAGACGGTGGTGAGCTGCCTTGTGAGTACTGCAACTCCAGTCCAGGTCCTTTGGAAGATCGAGTGCTCTTAAGCTCTGAGCAATCCTTCCAACCCTAAGACATAAAAATTTAATATCCAACTACTATAGCTGTGTGAGAACTGGAGAAAATAAATTTCTTAGAGGAGCTGACTGAAATGTTTAAGAGGGAGTGACAGTTAAATGGAGTCTAAGATGAGAAATGCTACAGTTTAAAATATACATGAACTTAAAAAAAATAAATAAAGACCATATCAGAATTAAAACCTCATAAATTCTCACCTAGATCTGTAGAGAGAATCTCTTATAAACATCACCTGCCAATAAAAAAGGTGATGACCAATATGCCGAGGTAGGAAATATGAGGTGGGACACTGGCAGGAAGAGAGATGATTCTGGGAAATCGTAAGCGATAAAAGAGAGACTCAGGGAGAGACGAGGGAGATGAGACTAGAGACCAACAGAGAAGACAAACATAAAACAGCAGAGAGATGCTGAGGAGATGCTAAGGAAGAAGCAGGCCAGGACTGAAGAGAAGTAACTAACCAAGCGATAGACCTAGAATAGCCAAATACTCAGAGTTATCATTCCAGGAACAGGACTGGGGAAAAAACAGATTTTAAAAATTATTTTAACCAAGGTAATATCAATATTTCAAGAAAATCTTCTACATGAAGATTAGATCCTGAATGGAAGGTCTTTTATTTAGGGTAATATTATCTAAATCAGATCACAAAGATAACCCTCTGGACTCAACTTGCCTCTTGGTCCTTAGGATCTCTATCAAAGAATATAAATGAGATATAAATGAGACTGTAGTGTAGAAAAAGGACAAAGTTTATCACAGAGTCAGGTAGAGCACTCTCAAGGCTGAGAGAGGGCAGTGACCAGAGGGGTCCTTGTACCAACCTACTTTTTGGTGGGCTTTACACTATTTCTAACTTCACTAGAGACGGTGGATTTCCCTGAGAGGCACTTTTCTTTTTATGTAATGGACACACCCTTCAGGACTGAACTGACTGTCAGGGGAGAAGACAAAATGTCATGTTCCCATTCAGTTAAACAGTAATCTTGTGACCTTTCAGGCAGTTCTGAAAGTCATGTCTCCACCCAGTGCTGAGATTCCATTCTTTTGAACAAAAATCATGAAACGAAGTAGATTTGTTTGTTGGTTTTTAAATTACAGGTAAGAAAACAAACAAAAGCAGCCAGACTTCAACAGAAAGAGACAGCCTTTCCTTGATGAGCTTGAGTATGCAATGTAACTTATGCCCTGCTACCTCCAGCCTCTTCACCCCAGCCTGAGGTCCACAGCCTGCTTGTAGACTCTTGTGGCTATGGATAGCTGTTAATGTGGCTCAACACAAAAGCATTCTACTTCTTTTCGTAACTTGACCCTGCAGGTCTCAAATGTAAACACTGTAGATGATGTCTTGTTGCCGGGTCAAGAAGTTGGTCCTGACTGGATCTGTCCTTCTAGGTGGTGTTCCTAATTGTAAGGAGGCACTTGTCCTATTTTCCCCTTCTTTATCCTTCACTGGTTTTCACTTGCACAGCCAATGTGTTTACGGGGACAAAGAAGATAGGGTCTGACATTGATTTTCAAAGAAATGAAAGAAGCCAACAGATCTGTCAGTCAAACAAAATGTCTGTGGACAAAGAACTCTGCTAAATGCAAGAATAATTTCACTCAGCCCATGCAACTTCTGAGATCTTTCACCTTTTGAAAATAGAGAATACTTTTATTTGAAACAGAACGTCTCTTCTACATTTTCCCAACCCCTCAATTGAATAAAATGATCTCCCTCATCAGTCTCTGTCTCCTGGCTTGCTGCAGTAGAGGTGGTCGGTCATGAGAACTCCAGCACTCGGCCATGAAATCCTAAAAGTTTCAGTTCTTGCTTTTACAAGCTGTTGGTTATAAGGGCGTGGTCCATCCCTAAAGGATTCCAAGCCTGTTAATATTTAATCTTCTACCTGACAGATAGTTCCTGGAACAGATCTCTATGATCCTGCAGCCCCAGAATGCCATTGTAGTAGGGGTTGTAACAAAAATGCCCTCATTCTGTAAAGAACATTTTCACAAGATCCAAGAAGGATGGAGGTCCACTGGTGTCTGAGTTCTGCCTCACATGGTGCGTCTGTGTGCATTCTCTCTTTCTCTGTGTTGTCCTTTCTGTGACACGTCATCCTTTCATGACTAAGGTTACAAAGACCTGTTCAGCATAAGAAAGAGGAAACAGCAAATGGCTGCAGGGGTGTTAGCCTTAGCCAGCAGTTTCTGATCTGTTAGATGCAGGCACTGTCAGTTTGCTGATAACCTCTTGAGAAGCAAGGATGCCTGCATCCCCCCTGGGTGTCAACAATAGGTAACTGAATTAGGGACACCACCGCTGACTTGAATGCTTCTTGCCTCCTGAATATGAAGAATCTGCTTGTTTTTAGGCCCTAGCTGTACTTTTACAAATACATGTATGCCACTTCCCTCCTCCACACCTAAGATGTCTCATAGGCTGCAAGTTTACTTGCTCTACTAGGTTTTTGTCTATACTATTTTTCAATACTATGTAAATATACATCCATGTCATGCCTAAACTAACAATAATTATCAATACACCACTAGGTTATTTTCTACTGAGAAACATGCACTGATAACTTACCCAGCAGGAACATTTTAGAGATATGGCAATTAAGAAACATAACCACTTCCTTACCACTTCAGAGCTTTCAATCTAATAGGAGCTACATGGTGAACACATCTTTGCTTCGTGTGTACATGGCATAATGTATACATATACATTCTTATTTTGAGGGAGTGGCTCATCCCCGATGACTCAAGCCTGCTAATATCATTAGCTACCTAACAGTGGGCAGTGCACACACGGATGGCTGTGTGTTTAACTTGCTTTATTTTGTTACCCCTGGTCCCTGTTTCTGCAGGGCCACAAATCTGAGATCTCAACGTACATAAATATTAAAGATAAAGATAAAATTATAGTGTATATTACTGACATGTTGTATTCTGGTGCTTAAAGAATATGTGCATTTAGCACTGTCAGAATAAACATAGACGCATCACTTCATCATAATGAATCTCACAGTCACGTTTATGGTTTCTCCAGTCTTTAAAGAGATGCTATGATATATGGGTAAAGTAAAAAACTGGGTGTACCTATCAAGGGGTTTCTGTAGTATTCCAATACACGAGGAGGCAGGAGCAATATAGACTTCTTTTTCAATGTTCTAGTCTTAGTCAGGGTTTCTATTCCTGCACAAACTTCATGACCAAGATGCAAGTTGGGGAGGAAAGGGTTTATTGAACTTACACTTCCATGCTGCTGGTCATCACCAAAGGAAGTCAGGACTGGAACTCAAGCAGGTCGGGAAGCAGGAGCTGATGCAGAGGCCATGGAGGAATGTAACTTACTGGCTTGCTTCTCCTGGCTTGCTCAGCTGGCTTTCTTATAGAGCCCAAGACTACTATCCCATAGATGGTACCACCCACAAGGAACCCTCTGCCCTTGCTCACTAATTGAGAAAATGCCTTACTGCTGGATCTCATGGAGGCATTTTCTCAACTGAAACTCCTTTCTCTGTGATAACTCCAGCTTGTGTCAAGTCGGCACAAAACCAGCCAGTACAGTTCTTATGGCCTCATACTGACTAGTGGATTTTAAAGCTACATTTTCAGGTCTAGGCTTAAATTTATATTTATTTCTGTAGCTGGAGCTGCGGGTTTATTTCTTTGCTCTTAAATAAAAATGTGAGACCATATGGCGGTTGCTATGGGGAAACCATCTTCAGAAAATGCACTGCTTAGCTTCACTTAGTCTTATGTCGTTTTCACTAAATACTGAAGTAGGTAAGAAAATTCTTATTTGTGTTATATCCACTCCCTTTTCTCAACTTCCACTCTTCACACAATTTCCCCACATCTGTTATCTCCCTATCCAAATGCCCAAAGTACACTGTGCCCTTTTACAATTTCAGCAACCACGACATGTGTTGCATCATTACATATAAAGGCCAACAGCACAGCAGCAAGGATGGGAGAAGGACTCCTCGTTTCATACATTTTGCAGCCCTAGAGCCTTAGTTTCTTTTCTATTGCCAAGGCCACTTATAAAAGAAAGCATTTAATTGGGATATGGTTTCAGGCAGAGCCCATGCAAGCAGAGCAAAAGGGTGCTGGAGGTAACAGCAGAAAGCTCACATCTTGATTCTAAAACAGGCAGAAAAAAAAAGCACACCAGGAATAGAACATTTCTTGAAGCCTGAAGCCCACCCCTGGTGACACACCTCCTCCAACAAGAGCACATCTCCTAATCCTTCCCACCAGTTCCACTAACTGGGCGCCATGTCCTCCAGCCTCCACATGCGCACTGTGGTGTGTTCAGACCCGCACTCACACACATCATGCACCCACACAAACATGTGTGTGCCTGTGTACAAGTAAGAATTGATTTAATGCTAAAATCATAAAAATCAAATCTAGATATTTCAAATAAAAGTGTTAAAATAGCAGTGAAGCATGCTTGAGACCTGAACACATATGCTCCAAGTCTAACTGTTGTGGATGGACCTCGTGCTGTTTGTATTTTGATGCTAATCTGCTCTCCTGGGAGGGGCTGCGGACAAGGAGTGAGTCACGTACTCAGGTGACTTCTTGTGAACCAATCCCCTAATGAATAAAGGAGCCAATCACTGGACGAGTAGGAGGGACTTCTGGGTTGGATAGGAGAAGAGAGGAGGAGGAGGAGGAGGAGGAGGAGGAGGAGGAGGAGGAGGAGGAGGAGGAGGAGGAGGAGGAGGAGGGGATGAAGAAGGAGAGGGAGAAGGAGAAGGAGGAGGAGGAGTAAGAGGAGGAGGAGGAGGAGAAGAAGGAGAAGAAAAGAGAGAGAGTCCTTTTAGAATGGGGACAGCGTAAGGGCAAGATGTAACTACTAGAGTTTCCTGGTATCATGGTAGACCCACAAGGATTCGCCACCGGAAGAATTGGATTTTAATAAGGCTAACAAGATTAGGTTGCAGTTGTTGGCCCCACAGATTGAGTTACCATTTTTTTCTGAGTTAAGTTTGTGTGGTGTTTTTCTTCACACGGTGGCTCCTCTGGGTTCCAGAGAGAAAGGTACACGGCAAAGCTTGGGTTTGCCTGATGGGCACCACAAAGGCCATGGGGGATTTGAAACACAGGACTGGCATGGTAGCAACCCACCAGTGGGAACCTAGCAAGCTGGGTGGAAAGATTTTGGAGTGCTGAGTCAGAGTCTCCTCGAGGTAAAAACAGGTCGGTCTTTGCCTGTCAGTGCGTGGCCAGCCAGAGCACCATGGCAGAGAGTGGCTGGGGCGTAGCGCGCAGGAACTTGCTACTCCTTTTTAATATTTCTTACAACATCTCACCTTATTCTTTCTCCTCTGTCTCCTGCAACTGTCTGAGAATCACACAAATAAGGTTATGAACTTCACTTCTCATATAAAGATATGTCTTAACTCCTTAGCACGGAAAGATTCTTTCAGACTCTGTGACCTACAGAGTCACCATATGATCTCATCCATCCCAATTGGGAAAAGGGTCTGGGAGGGGAGGGAAGTTCTTTGTCAACCCTTTAGACAAAAGATGCCCAAAGTCTACATACGGCGATTGTTAAGACACTCATGTATGATTCTCTTGAGAAGTCTATACTTCTGTCTTTGTGGGTACTGTACTGTTCCTCAAACTCCCCCTCCTGATTACTGTGCTTCAATACGGGTTAAAAATCTTTTATAAACAGACTCTAACTTTGCTTCATACTGACTTATTCTGAAATTTCTTCCTCCATCAAAGTCAAGAATTCATGTTCTACCTGGGTTGAGGTCTCTGAACTCTCCAGGCTGCCATGGCTGGGCAGCATTGAGCTGTATTTCCTACTCACTCTGCCCTAGTAACCTGAAGTTCCGTCTTACCAGTCATTAGCAAGGGATCTGTATGGATAGTTGTTCCAGAGTAAAAATAATTTTTTATGACTGGGAAACTGTGTTTGTTTTAAGAGAAAATTTTGGCAAGGTGTGGTGGTGTACACCTTTAATCCTAGCACTTGGGAGACAGAGGCAGGAAGATCTCTAAGTTCCAGGCCAACCTGGTCTACATGGTGAGTCCTAGGACGGCTGGAGCTACACAGGGAGACCCTGTCTAAAAAAACAAAACAAACAAAAGAACAAAAACAAAAGAAAATTGTCTTCCTCTTTATTGTTTTAAGAGACATATCTATGATTAATACACAGAAATTAAAAAGAGGGGGCCTTGTATAACAACAAGTTCTCAGAAAATAAAACTGAAATCCTACGGAGTTATGTAATCATCTCAAGGGCCTTCACACGTCTGAGATACAAAGAGATAAAGACGGACAAAGCCAGCAACAACCTGTGCCTATTAGCAAGACTTATGGAACAGTTCACATGAAATGAGGAAAGCAAATATCCAGACTCAGGAGCCAGACACAGACTACTTGTAAAAACAACCAACAGTGAGACAGGGTGGGATTTAATCATCTTCCTGTAGAAGAGACCTACCCTGTGGGCAGAGATGTTAAGAATACATCTGCTCCGCTGAAGAGAAGTTCTGGCTAAGATGACTGAGGTCAGACCTTGGAGATGGGATCTGTACCTATTCTGCAGAAAGTGAGGACTTGAATTGTGAAGGTTTAGGGGAAGCAATGGGGAAAGAAAATGTAAATGTCAGAAAGTAAAATTTCCACAAACATGAAGAAAACTGAAACCAAGATACGCGGATCGTTATCCTCCTACTAGTTTACTGTGACTGAAGAACTTTGTGTGCTGAAATCCTCGCACTGCGGATGCTGACACAGGATGGCCACGAGTTCAAGTCCAGGCCAGCAAGAAGGTTGTATAATGAGACACTGCCTTGAATAAACACATACACAAATAATCAAACAAATAAGATATTAACAAAACCACACAGAGAAAAATAATATCCAAAACCTGCGCAGCAACATAGAAACAGAGGAGGGCGCCAGAAAGCTAAGAAAGCTAGTTCCTGCTCCTTCCACCCTTTCTGCTACTTACTGCTAGCCTGGGAAAGTACTAAGTACTCACATCAAAGGAACTAAAAACCCTGCATTCACACAAGTTACTGTAATCAAAAATACCAAGTAAAGAGCAAAACCTTTCAGATGAGGAAAATTATTGCAAAACAATTTAGGCAGTCTAATGAAATACCCTTAAACAAGCATTTGCAGGGATTTAAAGAGTCTCAAAAAAATTATACTTCAAAATTAAACTAACATTAAACAAAACACAAAATAATGTGAAATGAGATTTGACTGAACTCTGGGACCAAAGATAAACTATTGCCTCAGAAATGATGACTAAGTTGGAACATATTTAAGATAACATAAGTCAGACCAAGACTATAATAAAAAGAGCAATAACATAAAAATAATCACAAGAACAACACAAACATGGAAAACATAAAAAAAAAAACACTATTCTATGAGTTTTATTATACATGTTTGTGACATAAAATAGAAATTATAAGCACAATGGGAAATAAGTGAACCTTGAACATAGATTAACAGAAAGGCATGGCAACATATATAAAACAGTAAATATAATAAAATAGTGTGAGCTAATTATAGAAACAAATAAAAACAGACTTAACTGGATCTTTTTAAAAATTACAAACTGACTTACACAACAAAATCAAATCGTGTAGTACCTAACATACTTTTTTAAACACTTCAGTTCAGAAAGGCTGGCCCTAGTACATATAAATAAGAGTCCACTCATTTCACTAGTGATTTTTACATGAGGAAAATTTCAAATCTAAAAATACTAAACAAGACCAAAAATCTACTTCATAAATCTGAAGGGCCTAATTTACCAAAATGAGTGCTTATGGATATTCACTCAATAACACAGACACCATCTTCGTAAGTCAGCTACAGAAAATCCCAATCTTCTCACAGTTGTTAAAAAGTTGTATTGAAAGGGTTTTCTGGTCACTGATTCCCTCTTCTGTATATAGTAATAGTACCACCTTGTGGAAGTCGAGGGATACTAGAGGGATCTTTTTCAGAAGTAAGAACAGTCTTTTGATAATAAGGACTTTATGCACTACTTATTTCAAAATAAGATAGGACAAAATCAGAACATCCTTGATCTGGAGCATTGGGAAATATAGTTCTTAGAACCAGAAATGATAGGGTAGGAATTAAATAATCATTATTAAATGTGTTGGTGTGGGCATTTTTTCTATTAAAGATATTTCGGAGAACAATAGGAGCTGGATTAGTAAGTGAAACTAGACTCAACACGTTTGTACTTCCTTCAACTGAGACACACAGAAAAGCACTAACCAAAAGATAGTGATTAGAGGGCAATGCTTCAATGTGCTTCAGTATAAAATTGATATGGCAATTCATGCTAAAAAATCAAATCGTTGGCTAGCACATTTTTGTTCTAATTAAAATATTTACGATGTTCTAATGAGAAGACCCTGACAATCCCCCGGATGACTTCATCTAATCTTGTCTCTTAAAATCAATAGAATTTACATAGCAGAGTTTTCTAGTGAGAACAGAGATAACATTGATAACTGCAGCATTCTAATCACCCAAACGGCTCATGTACCACACAAACTCTTTTGGAGAACTTTTCACGTCACTCGCAGCCTTAAGTACTTCAAAATACTTATTTATTTAAATCTCTTAAGAACTATATGGGGTAGGTGCTATAATTGTTTCTGTTGGTTTTATATTGATGAAAGTTTGGAAACAGAAGCAAAGAAATTTTCACAAGAGTACACAACTAGGACGTTAAGACATGGTCCTACCTGTGATGACTGGAACAGGCAATGTTCCCTATAGATTCGCGTGTTAGAGCCCTTGATCACTCCCCAGTTACCGAGGCTGTGTAAGGAGGTGAGGGATGGTTCAGGATGTCTAGTCTTCTGGAGGAAGTGTGTCAGTGCAGATGGGCTCTGGAGGTCTATGTCCCTGTCCCACTTCCAGGTCACTGTCTCTTATTTCTGGGTATGGCTGAAAATGTGATTTCTCAGCTTCCTGCTATGCCACTTGTCGCCATGCCTCCCCTGTTATTAGGGAATCATAAACCTTAACAACTGTAAGCCAAGACAAACTCTTTCTTTTGTCATGGTGTTTGGTCATGGCAACAGAGAGTAACTATTACACCACTCCAAACTGATTTAAAAGTCTATGCAGGCAGTGACTAAGTTATCCATCATTAACAGCTACTTATGCAGAGAGTCTAAGTACACAGTGAACTGGGACGAGAACAAAATGATTTCTTGAGGCTTTAGCAATAGTCAGAGCCCATATATTATGCAAACTTGCTTAGGACTAATTCTGAAAGTCAGGGATGTAAAGGTAACATAAATCCCATCACAGAGAAAGAAAGACAGAAGGATCATCACACTCTGCAGTAAATATGAAATAATGATAATTATAGGGAAAATAAGAGTACAGAAAATGTCTCTCAAGATATAATTGTGATCACTAATTAAATAATCATAGTGAAGCTACTGTATGTAGACACCATGTTAGGAAATGCTTTAATAAATGAGAAAGTCTTGAAAATCACAAGATATCTGTCTTAGTGAGGTTTTCTATTCCCGCACAAACATCATGACCAAGAAGCAAGTTGGGGAGGAAAGGGTTTATTCAGCTTACACTTTCACATTGCTATTCATCACCAAAGGAAGTCAGGACTGGAACTCAAGCAGGTCAGGAAGCAGGAGCTGATGCAGAGGCCATGGAGGGATGTTATTCACTGGCTTGCTTCTCCTGGCTTGCTCAGCTTGCTTTCTTATAGAGCCCAAGACTACCAGCCCACAGATGGTACCACCCACAAGGGGCCCTCTGCCCTTGATCACTAATTGAGAAAATGCCTTACAGCTGGATCTCATGGAGGCATTTTCTCAACTGAAGCTCCTTTCTCTGTGATAACTCCAACTTATGTCAAGTTGACACACAAAACCAGCCAGTACAGTGTCTAAGAGACACTATAAAAGCCAGCAAGAGGCTCAAATAGGACAAAGAAGGTTACAAGACATCACTGTTGCAACGAGACAAAAGAAATGAAAACATATTCTTTTCTTTTAATGCATTGAAGAGCAGTAGGTGAAATACAAAACAGAAAACAAAACATCTTTTTACTTTAAGACAGAAGGGCGGTAGATGCAAAGAAATCTAAATAAAATGTAGTCTAAAGAAAAGTAGCAGTTCTTGGTGACTAAAACCCCATGTTGCTTTCTTGGGGCCAATAGTTTATTTGTATATTAGTGGATGCAATATTAGTCTAGAAATGGGTAGGAACACCCACCCACCACCACCACCCCCTGTCTCTTCCCTCGTGGGAAGAGAAAAAAATAGTACTGTTTCTTCTGATGACAATATGATGGTCTAGTGGATTGAAAATAAAAAAGACATAAAATGGGCAAATAAATCACTCGGCCTAACAACTCTCCCTGCAAAGAAATTCTGCTAAGAGGAAAGCCAGGAAAACAAAAAAACAAAACAACGACAAAACAAAAAACAGGACCTTCTTATGGTTTTGTCAAGGCTTAGATTTGGAGAGCCTCCAAGAAGATACAAAACGGAAAATGAAAACACATAGACAACAGAGGTTTCTTTAGCTGAAGGAATCAAAACAATCAGTTTCTTGACTGCTAGACGCTATAAGCCTACATAAACCACATGTAAACAAACAAGAGGCTCCGCTCCAAGTGAGCCAGGACCATCAAGAAACTGGAAAGATGACCCTTCTCTGCAGCTGGTTATGAAAAGGGGACCATGGGTGAGCCTGCTTAAAAAACAAAATTCAGAAATTATGTAATTCAAAGTTTAATATTCTTTTTTGAAATGCCCTTTAAAATGGGGCACATGAAATAGGGGGAAAATATAGCTCCAAATAAAAGGACAAAATGACAGGTAGAGATACTATGGTAATAAAAATTAGCAGAAAACTGCTAAGAGCCAAATGAAAAAACTTAAATACAAAAATATTACTGAGGTTCAGATGAGGTTAACAGATGCAGTAGGAAAATGTAGGAGAAACTAAAAAGGCGTGGGGGGGGGGGTCCGTCTAGGGCATCAATAACTAAAGGCAGAGTTTCTTCCTGAGAAGATAAGGATAATCTCATGATGATTATCTTAATAGTTACATGTAGGCTTAGATTTTTCAAACCCACTTTTAATAAATGTTCTTAAATGCTTTACTCCCTTCTCGACCACCACCCACCAGAGGTAGCAGAAAAGAAAGGTTATTAGGATTTGGGGAAATGGACCCGTTTGGAAGTAGTTCTTTGGAGCCAATCCAATCTAAGTTGTCAGGAAATCAACCGTTCAGTTCACACAGAGCAGCAGCAGCAGCTTAATCCACACCATTCATGAATCAGCGACTGCAGATCAATTCAAATAAAGCACTGAGGCTCTGTTTACATTGTTTAAAAGTAGTTCCTTAGGGCGATTTTCATCTCCAATTGTCAGGATACCAGCAGTCTAGTTCAGGAGCGTCAGGATAGCAAACACAGTCAGCAGCGGTGGCACCGCCCGGCAGAAACAGCCAGGCCTCCTCCCAATTGGCACAAGTCATCAGGAGTGACCAGGACCAGCAAGGATGCCAGGGGAAGTTCTCCTCTGTGCCTCTCTCAAAGAAGTGAAGATGAGTGAAGATGAAGACGTGAGACCAATGAAACATTGCAAAGCTAGCTATGCAAGCCTCCACTCTCGGTCGATGTCCGTCCAATCCCACGGGTCTAGCCTCAGCAAAACGCCCTGTGAGTCTGCATCGGCTGACAGATGCAGAAACTTCCACTTTACTCTGCCACTCAGGAGACTGGATAAGTGGCAAGAAGCTGCCAGAACACCCCTGAAGTTTTTTGGTGCGTTTCTTCCTATGAAGTCACAACAAACTGTGACCAGTAAAAAAGGGCAAGGCCTACCAATATTATCCAGCGTTGTCCATCGTCTGTTGGGCTGTATTTATTTTCCTTCTTAACATCATGCATCCTTTCACATGTCTGCTTTAGCAAAACATCCTTTCACCTGTGTACCCCAGCAAAATATCATTTGACGCAACTGAGTTTCCAAGAAACCAGAAGTTTCCACTGCACTCACAGGTATGTAACACTAAGCTACACTAACCATAGAATTGGGAAAATACCGATCATTGTTTGTGCAATTTTTTAGAAAAGTTAATGAGTACAATACACAACCTTATGCCAATAAAATGAACAATTTATACGAGGTGGGGGAAATTGCTTGAAAAGTACAACCAATGCTCACCTAAAAATATAGATTATTTGAATGCTACATTCTTTTATTTATTCATTAGATATACTGTGCTTCCATGTAAAATCTTCCCACTGAGACAATGGGTTAAATAAGTCTCTGAAACATGTTCAACTTGTTTAAAAATGGACAATAACTCAAGCGTGATGGCTAAACCCTGTAACTACAGTACTTGGGAGGTGAAGGCTGAAAGACCAGGAGCTATGACAGGAATTTATACCCAGCAAAGTACATCTACAAGAAATAAAAAAAGTGACTAATTCTTTTTTTAAAAAAAGAAAAGATAAAACTGTGCATACATAAAAATTACTTTTTAAAATTTCTTTTAAAGATGGGCTATTTAGAGAAAAAATTATACATCACGGTCCTCATAGGACATGAAGACTTATTTGTTTAAGGGAAAGTCTCTTTCACTATATGTGAAGTATTATACCATTTGCTCAAAATAAATTGTGATAAAAAAAAAACTATATTGTATTCTTGCAGTGCTGGCCAATTATAATAGCCACTAGCTATGTGCGATTAAAGATACATCGATTTAAATTTACATAATATGTACAAGTCAGTTCCTCAGTTGCCTGAGGCACATTTTAGGTCCTCATGGCTAGAGGTTGTGCATTCTAGACAGTGTAGCCATTGAAGGCGTCCTTCATCACAGAAAGTTTCACCACAGAGCATCACAGAGCGCTGAGATGACTGAGTGGCTTCCTGAGAACACCTCCTGCTGCCTGCCTCATCACCACAGCTACCTCACAGTGTTTTGACATCCCATTCTGAGCTCCTCAGCCTCAACTACAGCATTGACCTCCACACTGCTCATCTCAGCTACCTGGGGTTAGCATGAAAGTTATCGTCACTCAAAACTGTTGACTTCAAGATCTTAAAGCATAACCTTACTAAGTTGACCCTAACCTGCACACAGCTAGCTGCCTTTGTTACCCCCTTCCTCCTATACAAAGCAACTTTCTTACCATGCTCTTCCAACTTCTTAGTACCCACCACTCACCCCTGAACCCTGTCCTAGCCCTAGTACCAGATTAATTAGATTGCCTGAACTCTCTTCTTCTGTCCTTCATAGTTCCCAAAGCATCCTTTTTGATATCCTAAGAGTCATTAATTTTCACAAAGTATATGCCCAAAACTTTTGCTTCAGGATTCTTGAACCAACTTTCTACTGATTCATCCTCCCATAATCCTCTAGTCACTGGAAGTTCTTCATTGCTACAACAGCTTGTCTCTCTGAATTCTGGTTTAATTCTCTCAGCCACCGAACTATGTCTCATTTTATTTCTCGATCCTTCAGCCTAAACCCCTTCTGCCTTGTCATCCTTGCTTCCTGTTCCCACCACTGTGATAAAATACCTTTACAGAGCCACTAAAGGAAGGACTGGTTTATTTTGGCTTACAGTGTGAGGCAGTCTGCCCTGGTGATGAAGTCCAGACACAAGGAGCTTGAATCAGTTGATCACATTGTGGCAACAGGCAGAAAGGAATGCGTATACTTAGTGTCTTTCTGGGTAATTCTAGATCTTGTCAAGTTTATAGTTAACACTAAGCCAACCCAGTGGGGCAGATTATTTTTTAATTGATAATGATGGCTAAGTACATTGTGGTCATTTTTAATATCTGTGTACTCTTACCCACTTATCATTTCCTATGAACAAATTCTCTGTTCTATTTTGACTTTTTATAGACCTCTTACACTGCTGGAATATAGTACCTATCAATCATTTACTTTGAGCTATAACTCTATACTCTCTCAATGAGCTCAGAGTCTTATTTAGGAATTGGTGAGCACTGATGTTTTTGAGTATTTTAATCTGAGATGAAATCATGAATATAATAACAAATCATGTTTGAAGCCTTGAAGGTGCCAGGTGTGTTTACCTCCTTTCTTTCTGCTGTCCAGCAGTCCCCAGCCAAAGTTCTGCAGTCAGGACAAATACTTTGGAGTGAGTTTTTCTTGTGAATGAGAATTCTTGGTGGAGATGTAGTTGCCTTGACTTCTGGAGACCTGGTTTTGGTTTTTGAATTAGTTTTGGCAGAAAGCTAATTAAGAACTATATGAAGTTGTTTATCACAATGGCATCTGATCCAGATAATACACAGTGTTTTCAGATATTGCTCACTGTGGTACATTCAACACAGATGTCTCTATGGACTCATATGGCTCATAGGGACTGGCACTACTGAGATTTGTTGGAGTAGGTGTGGCACTGTTCGAAGAAGTGTGTCACTGCAGCCAGGCTTTGAGTTCTGAAATGCTCAAGCCAGGTCCAGGGTGGCATTGTCTTCCTGCTGCCTGCTAATCCAGATATAGAACCCCCAGCTCCTTCTCTAGTACCCTGTCTGCCTGGATGCTGCCATGCTTCCTGCCATGATGACAATGGACTGAAACTCTGAACTGTAAGCCAACACCAATTAAATGTTTTCCTTTATAAGAGTTGCCGAGGTTATGGTGTCTCTTCATAGCAATGAACCCCAACTAAGACACCAGCATATGAAAAAGTCTTTAGCTTCACTTTTTTGTTTTCAGTTGGCAAGGACTCTTGAAAAGGCATCAGGCCAATAGTTTCTGGAAGGAAATAATCACTCAAGGCAAGTGCTTTCAACAAAGAAGAATGCTGTATTCTTTCTACTGTCAGAATTTGAAAGATGTCTGCTATGTTATGGCTCAGAAAACAATACCTCAGACTGAGGTCGCAGAAATAGCCTCAGAATTCAAGCTTCCGACCTTCTTCTATCTTCCAGCCTTCTCTTCCCCTTACTTCATTGCCCAAAGCAAGCCACAGGAGACAGAAATACTCTTCCTAAAAAGTGGGTCATGGAAACTAGAACAACTTCTCCACAAAGCCAACTATAAAGTGTAATTTTTTTTTAATTTTTATTTTTCATACTTTATTTACCTTTCAAATGTTTCCCCCTTCCCAGGTCTCCACTTTGGAAACCCCCCTTCCCTCACCCTCACCCTGCTTCTATGAGGGTATTCACCCACCCACCCATCCGCCCACCCACTCCCGTCTTCCCACCTTGTCATTCCCCTATACTAGGGACTCTAACACCCTCAGGCCCAAGGGCCTCTCCTGCCCCTGATGGCCAACGAGGCCCTCCTCTGCCACATATGTGGCCAGCACCATGGATCTCTCCATGTGTATTCTTTGGTTTGTGGTCCAGTCTCCTGGAACCCTGGGAGGGTCAGGCCAGTTGACACTGTTGCTCCCCCCATGGGTCTGCAAACTCCCTCAGCTCCTTCAGTCCCTTCTCCAACTCCTTCCTCTGGGACCTCATGCTCAGTCCAATGGTTACTGTGAAGTGAAACTTGGGTATTCCTAACTTTTGGGCTAATATTCACTTATCAATGAGTACATACCATGTTCGTTCTTTTGTGACTGAGTTACCTCACTCAGGATGATATTTTCAAGTTCCATCTATTTGCCTGTGAATTTCATTAAGTCATTGTTTTTAATAGCTGAGTAGTACTCCATTGTGTAAATGTACCACATTTTCTGTATCCATTCCTCTGATGAGAGACATCTGGGTCGTTTCCAGCTTTTGGCTATCATAAATATGGCTGCTATGAACATAGTGGAGCATGTGTCTTTATTACATGTTGGAGCATCTTCTGAGTAAATGCCCAGGAGTGGTATAGCTGGGTCCTCAGGTAGAATTATGTCCATTTTTCTGAGGGTCCGCCACCTTGATTTCCAGAGTGATTGTACCAGCTTGCAATCCCACCAGCAATGGAGGAATGTTCCTCTTTGTCCACATCTTTGCCAGCATCTGCTGTCACCTGAGTTTTTGATCTTAGCCATTCTGACTGGTGTGAGGTAGAATCTCAGACTTGTTTTGATTTGCATTTCCCTGATGACTAAGGCTGTTGAGCATTTCTTTAGGTGCTTCTCAGCCCTGCAGATTTCCTCAGTTGAGAATTCTCTGTTTAGCTCTGTTCCCCATTTTTTGTTAGGGTTATTTGGTTCTCTGGAGTCTAAATTCTTGAGTTCTTTGTATATATTGGATATTAGCTCACTACCGGACGTAGGATTGGTTAAGATCTTTTCCCAATCTGTTGGTTGCCATTTTGTCCTATTGACAGTGTCCTTTACCTTACAGAAGCTTTGCAATTTCATGAGGTCCCATTTCTCAATTCTTGATCTTAGAGCATAAGCCATTGGTGTTCTGTTCAG
>CM052716.1:30559716-30722601 GCA_028551405.1 Uromys caudimaculatus | reverse complement strand
GGTTTAGCTCCTTTGTCGAAAATCAAGTGACTGTTGGTGTATGGGTTCATTTCTGGGTCTTCAGTTCTATTCCATTGATCTACCTGCCTGTCACTGTACCAATACCATGCAGTTTTTATCACTACTGCTCTGTAGTACAGCTTGAGATCAGGGATGCTGATTCCCCAGAGTTCTTTTGTTGTTGAGAATAGTTTTTGCTATCCTGGGTTTTTTGTTGTTCCAAATGAATTTGAGAATTGCTCTTTCTAAGTCTATGAAGAATTGAGTTGGAATTTTGATGGGGATTGCATTGAATCTGTAGATTGCTTTTGGCAGGATGGCCATTTTTACTATATTAATCCTTCTAATCCATAAGCGTGGGAGATCTTTCCATCTTCTGAGGTCTTCTTCGATTTCTTCAGAGACTTGAAGTTCTTGTCATACAGATCTTTCACCAGTTTGGTTAGAATCACACCAAGATACTTTATATTGTTTGTGACAATTGTGAAGTATGTTGTTTCCCTAATTTCTTTCTCAGCCTGTTTATCCTTCGAGTATAGGAAGCCTACTGATTTGTTTGAGTTAATTTTATATCCGGCCACTTTGCTGAAGTTGTTTATCAGCTGCAGGAGTTCTCTGGTGGAGTTTTTCGGGTCACTTAAGTATACAATTATATCATCTGAAAATAGTGATAATTTGATTTCTTCCTTTGCAATTTGTATCCCTTTGACCTCCTTTTGTTGTCTAATTGCTCTAGCTAGGACTTCAATTACTACATTGAATAGATAGGGAGAGAGAGGGCAGCCGTGCCTAGTTCCTGATATTAGTGGGATTGCTTCTTCGAGTTTCTCTCCATTTAGTTTGATGTTGGCTACTGGTTTTCTGTATATTGCTTTTACTATGTTTAGGTATGGGCCTTGAATTCCTGATCTTTCCAAGACTTTTATCATGAAGGGATGTTGAATTTTTGTCAAATGCTTTTTCAGCATCTAATGAAATGACCATATGGGTTTTTTTCTTTGAGTTTGCTTATGTAGTAGATTACATTGATGGACGTCTGGGTATTGAACCATCCCTGCATCCCTGGGATGAAGCCTACTTGATCATGATGAATGATCGTTTTGATGTATTCTTGGATTCAGTTTGTGAGAATTTTATTAAGTATTTTTGCATCGATATTCATAAGGGAAATTGGTCTTAAGTTTTCTCTCTTTGTTAGGTCTTTGTGAGGTTTTGATATCAGTGTAACTTGGCCTCATAGAAGGAAGTGGGTAGTGTTCCTTCTGTTTCTATTTTGTGGAATAGATTGAAGAGTATTGGTATTAGGTCTTCTTTGAAGGTCTGATAGAATTCTGCAGTGAACCCATCTGGTCCTGGACTTTTTTTGGTCGGGAGACTTTTAATGACTGCTTCTATTTCTTTAGGCATTATGGGACTGTTTAGATGGTTTATCTGATCCTGACTTAACTTTGGTATTTGATATCTGTCTAGAAAATTATCCATTTCATCCAGATTTTACAGTTTTGTTGAGTATAGGCTTTTGTAGTAGGATCTGATGATTTTTTTAATTTCCTCAGAATCTGTTGTTAAGTCTCCTTTTTCATTTCCAATTTTGTTAATTTGGATACTGTCTCTGTGACCTCTGCTTAGTCTGGCTAAGGGTTTATCTATCTTGTTGATTTTCTCAAAGAAGTAGCTCCTGGTTTTGTTGATTCTTTGTATAGTTCTTTTTGTTTCTACTTGGTTGATTTCAGCCCTGAGTTTGATTATTTCCTGCCTTCTACTCCTCTTGGGTGCATTAGCTTCTTTTTGTTCTAGAGCTTTCTGGTGTGCTGTTAAGCTGCTAGTATATGCTCTCTCCAGTTTCTTTTTGGAGGCACTCAAAGCTATGAGTTTTCCTCTTAACACTGCTTTCATTGTATCCCATAAGTTTGGGTATGTTGTACTTTCATTTTCATTAAATTCTAGGAAGTCTTTAATTTCTTCCTTTATTTCTTCCTTGATCAAGTTATCATTGAGTAGAGCGTTGTTCAGCTTCCATGTGTACGTGGATCCGTAGTGATCTGATAGGAGGCATGGCATTATTTCAATCTCCTTATATCTGTGGAGGTTTGTTTTGTGACTGATTATATGGTCCGTTTTGGAGAAGGTACCATGAGGTGCTGAGAAGAAGGTATATTCTTTTGATTTAGAATGAAATGTTCTATAGATATCTGTTAATCCATTTGGTTCATAACATCTGTTAGTTTCTCTGTGTCTCTGTTTAGTTTGTGTTTCCAAGATCTGTCCATTGATGATAATGGGGTTTTGAAGTATCCTACTATTATTGTGTGAGGTGTAATGTGTGAATTGAGCTTTAGTAAAGTTTCTTTTATGAATGTGCGTGCCCCTGCATTTGGAGCATAGATGTTCAGAATTGAGAGTTCTTCTTGGTAGATTATTACTTTGATGAGTACGAAGTGTCCTTCCTTACCTTTTTTGATAACTTTTGGTTGAAAGTTGATTTTATCCGATATTAGAATGGCTACTCCAGCCTGTTTCTTGGGAACATTTGCCTGCAAAATTGTTTTCCAGCCCTTTACTCTGAGGTAGTGTTTGTCTTTATCATGGAGGTGTGTTTCCTGAATGCAGCAAAATGCTGGGCCCTCTTTATGGATCCAGTCTGTCAGTCTATGTCTTTTTATTGGAGAATTGAGTCCATTGATGTTAGGTGATATTAAGGAATAGTGATTGTTGGTTCCTGTTATTTTCAATGTTATTTTTATGTCTGTATGGCTATCTTCTTTTGAGTTTGTTGAAAGATTACTTTCTTGCTTTTTCTAGGGTTTAGAAAAAACTCCTTGAGTTGACGTTTTCCATCTATTATCTTTTGTAGGGCTGGGTTTGTGGAAACATATTGTGTAAATTTGGTTTTGTCACAGAATATTTTGGTTTCACCATCTATGGTAATTGAGAGTTCTGCTGGGTATAGCTGCCTGGACTGTCATTTGTTTTCTCTTAGGGTCTGTATGAGTTCTGCTCAGAATCTTCTAGCTTTCATAGTCTCTGGTGAGAAGTCTGGTGTAATCATCATAGGTCTGCCTTTATATGTGACTTGACCTTTTTCCCTTAATGCTTTTAATATTCTTTCCTTGTTTTGTGCATTTGGTGTTTTCACTATAATGTGATGGGACGAATTTCTTTTCTGGTCAAATCTATTTGGAGTTAAGTAGGCTTCTGGTATATTTATGCTCATCTCTTTCTTTAGGTTAGGGAAGTTTTCTTCTATAATTTTGTTGAAGATATTTACTGGTCCTTTAAGTTGGGAATCTTCACTCTCTTCTAAACCTATTACCCTTAGGTTCTGTCTTCTCATTGTGTCCTGAATTTCATGGATGTTTTGGGTTAGGAGCTTTTTGCATTTTGCATTTTCTTGGACTGTTGTGTCAATGTTTTTTATGATGTCTTCCGCACCTGAGATTCTTTCTTCTATCTCTTGTATTCTGTTGGTGATGCTTGCATCAATGACTACTGATCTCTTTCCTAGGTTTTCTAACTCCAAGGTTGTCTCCCTTTGTGATTTCTTTATTGTTTCTATTTCTATTTCTAGTTCCTGCATGGTTTTGTTCATTTCCATCATCTGTTTGATTGTGTTTTCCTGTAATTCTGCTTGTTTGATTGTGTTTTCCTGTAATTCTTTAATGGATTTTTGTGTTTCCTCTTTAAGGGCTTCCAGTTGTTTACCTGTGTTCTCTTGTATTTCTTTAAGGGAGTTATTTATTTCCTTCTTAAAGTCTTCTATCATCATCATGAGTAATTATTTTAAATCTGAGTCTTGCTTTTCTGGGGTGTTGGGGTATCCAGGGCTTGCTTTGGTGGGAGAGCCGGATTCTGATGATGCCAAGTAGCCTTGGTTTCTGTTTCTTATGTTCTTGCCCTTGCCTTTTGCCATCTGGTTAACTCTGGTGTTAGCTGGTCTTACTCTCTCTGACTGTGACTTGTCCCTACTGCAAGCCTCTGTGTCAATACTCCTTGATGACCAGTTCTCTCTGAGAGGAATTTGGGTTTGGAGAGCTGTGGCACAGGGCCAGCTCTGGGGTGCAGATGGAAACCAGAAGGATCTTGTTCCCAGCTGTCCCTTGGTTTCTGTGTCCTGATGACTCTGCAAGAGTCCCTCTTGATCCAGGGAATTTGAACAGAAGTGGTGGTCTTGCCTCCAGAAGGTGTGTCGGCACTCCTGGGATACCAGCTCTCTCTTGGCACTATTTGAGTATGGAGCCTTGTACCACAGGATCAGTTTCCCGGCCACCAAAAGATACCAGAAGACCACTCCTCAGTCACTGTGTACTAGGATTCCAGGTGGGCCCCTCTGAGCAGAGAGGCTTGTCCATACTCCTGGGAGTCTAGCTTCCCCCCGGGACTATTTGGCTATGGAGCCCTGTGGTACAGGCTGAGGTCCCCAGCCACAGATGGAAACCAGAAGGCTCCTGTCCCAGGCTTTTCCTCAGTCCCTGTGTCCCGAGGGCCTCAACTTAAAAATTTTTAACTATGATTTTCCCTTACCTTACTGTTTCAAATACACCACCATACTGACATACCTTGTCTGATAGTGATCAAAACAACCAATTTGGGCCAACAAGATGGCTCAATGGATAAAGGTGATTGCCATCAGGTCCAGTGACCTGAGTTCAATACTCACCAGGTGGGAGAGAACAACTCCCTCAAGCTGTTTTCTTACTTCCACATGGGTACACACACAGAGACACATGTATATATATGTCAAATACCTATAAAATATATTAAATAAAATCTTTTTAAAAAGAAAACAAAACACCCACCAACTGACTCAGACAGATGTAGACACCCACAGCCAACAGTGGATAGAACTTTTAGAAGACTAGGAAGGATTGCAGCCCCAAAGGGGATAGGAACTCCACAGGAAAACCAACAGTCAACTTAACTGGACCCTTGGGGCTCTCAGATACTGAACAACCAACCAAAGAGTATACACAGGTTGGACCTAGGCCTCCCACACACATATGTAGCAGATGGGTAGCTTGGTCTTCATGTGGGCCCTGAACAACTAGAGCCAGGGCTATCCAAAAAGCTCTTACTTGTATGTGGGATATGTTTGTTCTTCTAGCTGGGCTGCCTTGTCTGGCCTCAGTGGGAGAGGAAGCACAAACTTCACAGAGACTTGAAGTGACAGGGTGTGGGAATACCTAAGAGGGTCCCGATCCACTGAGGAGAAGGGGAGGGGGCATGGGTGAAGGATTGTGGGAGGGGATGACTGGGAGGGGGGCAGTGAGCACGATATAAAGTGAATACGTAAAAAAAAAAAATAAATTAGATAAAAGACAACAAAAATGTGTTCTGCACAGGAGGCCAAGAAGAGCCCTGTTAGGCTGTGCTGCATCTTCTCATTCTGACTATTAGCACGTGGTAATAACCTTTTCCCTAATCCATCTTTCTATAATTCTTAGTATTACATAGTATAACCCAAGCACAAAAGCATCCTAAGTATTTGAGTTTTCAGTGGGTCTTGTGATACCTAAAAGTACTGTTAAATAAGTTTATTATGTTCTCCTGTTAATCTGTTATTTGGGTGTTGGCTGTGACCTTTTGTGATGGACAGGAGGAGGCCATTCCCTTACCCATCTCTACCTCAACATCTAAAAATATTTCTTTACCAGGTATTAATTTTTTTTTGTTCTTTTGTTTTTTTGGGTTTTTTTGTTTTGCTTTTTGTTTGTTTGTTTGTTTGTTGTATTTGTAGTTCTGGGGACCTAATGTAAAGCCTCATACATACTTGACAAGTGCTCTATCAATGAACCATGTCACCAGCTGACTTCTCTAAAAACAGAGGACATTTTGTCATATATTCCTTCATAAATCATTCTAAAAATATTTATCATGCATCTACTCTGTGCTAACCACTGTTGTTAGTGATACATAGTTAGCAAGTAACACAAATAGTTATTTACAAAACTTACATAGCATTTTCCTGCATAGTTCTGTGGTTGAAAGTTTCTCAACCACATGGGTTTTGTACTCTGATTTTGAGTATAGATATTGTCCTTTAAAGGTCCAGATACAAAGTCTTGGTCACCAAGGTAGTGGATTTAAAGTTATATGAACCCTTCAAGATATAGGAACCTAGAGTCTTTAGAGATTTCATAGCCCCACTGTCTGGTTTTTCTCTTTCTATTCCTTGGTCCATGAGTGTTTTTCTCTATCATATGCTCCTGTTATATGCTGTCCTTTCCAAAGGTTCGAAACAATGGGGCATCACTATCTTGGGCTAGAAACTTCAGAACCATGAACCAAAATTCATTTCATCTCTTTAAAGTTAACATTTCAGGCATTTCATTAAAGTAATGAGAAGCTGATTAACACATGATGTTTAATTGTGAAGATTATTTTTCTTACTCTTAGTCATCCATCATGCTGAACTCTTGTGTTTTTGTTTTTGTTTTTTTAATTAGTTGCACCTTTGTGGACATCATTAATTTCCCTTGAACATATGTCTTAGGGTTTCTATTGCTATAAAAAGACAACATGAACATAGCAACTCTTAATAACAGAAAGCATTGGTGCTGGTTCATAGTTCAGAAATTTAGTCCATTATTGTCATGGCAACAAGCAGGCAGACATGGCGCTGGAGAGGTAGGTAGCTGAGAATTATACACCTGAATCAGCAGGCAACAGGAACAGAGAGTGACGCTGGGTCTGGCTTGAGCATCTGAAACCTCAATGCCCACTCCCTGTGACACACTTTCTCCAACAAAGCCAGACCTACTCTAACAAGACCACACCCCCAATACTGCCACTCCCAATGGGCCTATAAGGGCTGTTTTCATTCAAACCAACAAAATATGCTTTAAAAATGAATTACTGAGTGAAACATTTCATGGTTCAGGCACTTGACATAAATTGTCGAAGCCTTCCTCCAAAGTTCACATCATCCTCTGTTCTCATCACTCACACAGTCAAGTTAAAACTCTGTCTAGTCAGATGAAGAGTTCGTTATTTTGTATACTAGGATTTTCAAAGTGTAATTGTCACCAATTAGTGTACCATTAGAAACTAGTCCAACTTCAGATGATTCTAAACTGCTGAAGAAGCCATTGTGCCGAGGGCTTTAAAGCACTGGTTATTATTTCTGTATCCCCTGAATCTGCACAAAGCCAGGCACACAGTAGGCCTAAAGTAAATATTAAACTTCATTATTTTCTATTACTACAAATCTGCAACATTTTATAAAAGAAGAAGTCTGATGGATGTTTATATGATTTGATTATTTTGTCAGATATATTTCAGAATGACAAATTTGATAGTCCATCACTATGTTAACAATGACAATTTCACAAATCATCAGTTCTGCCTACCTACTAAGTGTAATGAAGCACTGAGAAAACTATTCTTTTTCTATTGTGACATCAAGCTATACATTTTAGGCCTTATCCTGAAGGAATGGTGAGCCACCGAGTTCTAAAGAATAATGAAGTTCTAAAGAGTAATGGAACAGAGCCATGGTTTTAGGAAAATAATTTTGACAATAATATACAGAATTTTACTTTTCTGTGGTAGAAATAAAGCCAATATTTCTTTAGCATATGCTTAATTGATCATAGTTCTAGAACTGCGTGCCATTATAAGACCTTCTGTATGATTTCTGCAAAATAGCAGCTTAAAAGAAATACAAAGCAACATTCAATTGCAGGGTTAGTTTCCTATGGCTGCTGTAGCAAAGTAGCACAAACTGTTGAAAAAATATAGAATCTGATTTTGGTACAATCCTGAAGGATATATTAAGATATCAATAGGCTTGTCTCTTCCTGATGTCACTTTGTTGCAAATATCAGTCTTCTCTGTCTTCATGGCATCTCTATTTTGTGCACTCAACTCCCCAGTGTGCCCCTTTGTTTATGAGGACAGCAGTCAGATTAGGTATGACTATATGATTCCACTCAATCATTATTGCCTCCTGTCTTAGGGTTTCCATTGCTGAGAAGAGACACCAAGACCAAGAAAACTCTTATAAGGGACAACATTTGATTGGGGCTGGCTTACAGGTTCACAAGTTCAGTCCATTATCATCATGGTAGGAAGCATGGCAGCATGCAGGCATACACGGTGCTGGAGAAGGAGCCAAGAGTTCTACATCTTGATCTGAAGGCAGTTAGGAGAAGACTGACTTCCAGACAGATAAGAGGATGGTCTCAAAGCCCACCCCCACAGTGACACACTTCCTCCAACAAGGCCACACCTCCTAATAGTTCTACTTCCTGGGCCAAGCATATTCAAACCACACCTCCTTCACTAAAGGCCCTCAGTTTGAAAATCATCATATTCTGAAGTATACCAATGGCTAGGATTTTAATATATGAATTTGGAGAGATATAATTCGGTTCACAACATTTACACAAATAAATGTGGTTCCCATATCATCTGTAGGGTACACTTTTCAAACTCTTTTTCAGCAGTTTGAATGATCAAACATTGGCCCCTAGTTTTTGTCCTACTATCCATAGCTGTTAAGTAGCTCTCACAGCAGGATAATCATTCCAGGGTGGTACTGAAAAAATTTAAAACATAGGTTATCACCAAAGTGAAGGGAGTTAATATCCCAGGATGCTTATAGCTAGCTCTTGGTGGAGCCAAAACAAAATTCCAAGGTAAATAAATTGATCCTCATTCTGTACACAAGAAAACTAAAATTCAAAATTTTAGAAACTTACATGGTTACCTGGACAAGAACTGGAATCACTGGACTGTCCACACCAGAGTTTTCATGCCTAGCTGTTTTTTTATTTTCTTTATTCCCTAAACAGCACTAATCAGAGTTTAGTGAACCATATCAGGGTCTAAGGAATTGACTTTTTAAAAGTTATTACTGTGTTTGTGTGTGTGTGTGTGTCTACACAAATGTACACATGAAGTCATACATGTATGCATGCCTCTGCATATATGTAGAGGCCAAAGGACAACTTTTGGTAGTTGATTCTCTCCATCTAATGTAAGGTCAGGTTATCTGTGCAGGTTTGAATGAATGCCAAGGGCCAGCTATGGCTTTGAGAGGGGGTCCTGAGGAAGGGGTGTTTGGGAGCATCAAAAGAATGACTCAAAGTCAATCGTGGGAACAAACTGACATCTCTGTGCTCTGCCAGAGATGTCTCACCAGACAACTCTCTGCTTGAGACAGCTCTCTCTTGCTAGAAAAATATTCTAAAAACTCTCTGGAGAGCTCATCTCTTGCAGACCATAGCCCAGTTTTTTGTTTACATATCAATTCAATCGCCCACTCCAGGTTCCCTTTTGATTATCCCAAATTAACATTTTATAACCTTAATTCTTTGATTCTTAGAAAAGACAGCACATACATTTTTAAACTTAGCAATTGAACGCGGCAATGTTTCTCTTCTAAGCTGCCTTGGCCAGAGTGTCTTATCCTAGCAACAGACAAACAACTAACATAGAATCTCACTCAAAGCGTTAGGCTTTTACCTGCTGAGACACCTCAGCAGTCCCGGGAAATTGATTTCTCAGTTAACAGTGTAATAACTCATCATGCTTTCAACTTAGGGGAAGGGATTTGCAGTTGCCATGTCTCTTGCCTTTCTATGGGACATGGCTTGTTAACAGATTTCCCCTACTTCTCTGTTTCTCTATTTCTTCAGCTAAAACCAAAACTAATACCATGACTATGATTTTAATACAATCTGTTCTTTCTGGAGCACCTGCTGAATTTAATCCCTTGTACATAACATTAAGAGGTAGGAACAAAATGAGATCTTTAAAAGCCAATTTGGGAGCAACTTTCATGAGGGAATTTAATCTATTCATGAGATCAACAGAATCATGGGTAATCATTTTTCTCAAGAAAAACTATTCCATACAAGTTAAACCAACGCTCTTATGAGGTTCAGTGCAGCTGTGATCTCTGTGAATTCTGCCTTCACCACAAACAGCCCATGGACCTGACCAAAATGGAAATGACAGTCACCCAAACGTTTAGAAAGAATATGATCATCTGTATGTTACAACTTTCTCCACAAAACAAACATATTTAAATACATTTAAATACAAGCATATAAATCATACAACAATATTTATATTCTTTTCACTATAATTTTAAAATCCCCCAGTTTCAGCAAGGTGCTAGGTCATTTCCTCTGCAAAGTGCAAGCAATTGCTGAGGCAGCTTTCCACATGTACATCTGTAGCATGTACGAGTATGAAACAGAATTTAGCATTCCCTTGTTCAAAAGGATTCGACATGACAACTCCCATGAAAAACTAATTTTCACTGAAGAATATCAGATATAACATAAACATAATACTCTTTCTATTCTCTCAAAATAGAACAGAGATCGTGGACATAACATTAACACGGTTCTAGTGAAATTTTCATAATTAGTGCCTCTGTTGAGACTAGGTTAGAAACTTGTTTCTGATAAGCAGTTGGTGATTCCCTGAAAAGATCCTATGGTGTGCTCAGTAGGCTCACTACTTCCTAGTAGGGCAACCTTGAGAGCAAAAGGAGAGACCATGAGAAATTAACCACAGACTTTTGTTTTACAGAATTTAATATTTTCAAGAAGACAGAAAATATAAAATTATCAAAAAATGTGAGAGTTCGTTTTGTGGAAAGGTAGTAGCGTTGAATTTGCAACTGATTCGTGGTAAAGTGTCAGGAGTCCAGCTGCAGAAGCTGACCAGGATACAGCCCTCCTCCAGAGAGGCAGGAACAGAGGGACAGGAAACACATACACCATGACCTGCGGCCTCCCAGGGTCCCGAAGGAACTTCATTTCGCACGCTTGGATTCTACTTCTTCAAGAATCCACTCAATGCCACTCAAAAACCCAGTCAGAGTTTCAGCCTCCATATCCTGGACCTGCAAGCAGGTAAAGAGAATGCTGCCAGTTCAAACCGGAATATTATGAGAAGTCACATTTCTCTAGACATTGATGCTTTTGAAAGGAGCTAAAAGAAAATGACTCAAAGTCTGAGTAAGTTTTTTAAGTATCATCACCTGGAGCGATCATGGAACTAAGTGATCTTTTCTTACACCTTCTAACTAACTCACTGTTACTCTTATTTCCTAAATCTCAGCTCTGGAAACAGAAGAGACAGGCTTCTTATACATCCAAGAAAACAATTCCTCCAAAGGATCCACTTTAAAAACTAAAACACTTTTGAATCAACCTACCAGCCAACTAATAAATGTGACATATTGCAAAACTAGCCAAAGCTGAATGGCCCTGGCATACACTTAAAAACATTTGGCCCAAAGCTGCAGATGACACACTGTTTTCATCATATACTGGAAGAGTCTCTAGACTACACCTACAAAATATTTAACAATAATAATCATGAAGTAAAAAAAAAATCATATGTATTTTTATGGATACAGCAGAATAAAACTGGAAATAACAACAATAATAAAAAGATAGAAATGGACAAATACATAGACTCAACGTGCTACTAAACAAACGACGGGCCACTGAGGAAATTATAAGGAAGGAAGGAAAGAAGGAAGGAAGGAAAGAAAGAAAAAGAAAGAAAGAAAGAGAGAGAGAGAGAAAGAGAGAAAGAAAGAAAGAAAGAAAGAAAGAGAGAGAGAGAGAAAGAGAGAAAGAAAGAAAGAAAGAAAGAAAGAAAGAAAGAAAGAAAGAAAGAAAGAAAGAAAGAAAGAAAGAAAGAAAAGGAAAGTATCAAATATGGGGTGTGGCAAACAGTACAGAAGGACAGGTTAGAGCAACAGATACTTTAACACACACACACAATACACACACACACACACCACACACACACACAATACACACACACACAATACACACACACACACAACACACACACACAATACACACACACACACAATACACAGGCACACACACCACACACACACACACACACAATACACACACACACACACAAGACTTCAGGGGTAGGAGCATATTTTAGGCCCAAGCCCCATTAAATGAATAACATTTCAAATAAACATCCTAATGATGTATTTCAGTGGGCTTGGGAAAACAAACACCAAATTATAAGGCAGAAATAACCAAGATATAAAACAGTGATTTGAAAATTACAAAAGATAAATGGTTAGTTTTCTGAATTTTAAACAAAATCAACACACCTTTAACTGGGCCAGGGGGAAAAAAGAAAGATCTTTAATCCCAGAATTTGAGAGGCAGAGGCAGGTGGATCTCTGTGAGTTTGAGGCCAGCCTGGGCTACATAGCAAGAACCAGAATAGTCAAAGCTACATAGTGAGACTCTGTCTCAAAATAAAAAATAAATAAATTAATAATAATAATAATGAAAGAAGATATAAATAAAAAGATAATAGGCCACCAGAGACTATTACAAACAATTTATCTATGAAGTTTCATTTCAGTTTTCATTTGAAAAAACTTCATTATTCAAATAAAATTTAAAGCACCAGATTATGAGACGCACATTCGCAGTGGTGTTGAGGACCAAACCCTTGGGGCTCCTGCATATTAGGTAGGTAGTTTACCACTGCGCTACCTCCTCAGCCCAAACAACCTGTGTTTTTACAATTTGTAAAACATAATTAATATTGATGTTGAGAAAGCCAGGAGACTGGCTTCCTTAAAACCAAGCCAGCTACTGTCTTACTGCTCCTACAGTAGGAGAGGTGAACAGAGAACAGAGGACTAATCCAAATTTATTAGCACCTGTCAACCAAGCCTTTACATTTTATATTAAAATGGTAGTGCATGTCAGAGATGAATGTTATCCTCCCAATTAATGTTTCCTAAAGTTCTGTGTGTCGGAGGCTTGGTCCCCACCCGAGGTGCTGTTAGGAAGAGGAGAAACTTTCAAGAAGTGGTGACTAGTGGGCTCATCTGTAATGTTCCCTGAAGGCCATATTGGGATCTCAGCCCCTTCTCTCTCGTCCCTTTTTGTTCCAAGACAGAGGTTTTCTCTGTCATGTGCTCATACTATGAGCCTTGGCACAGGCTCAAAATCAAGGTCAACTGATCAGGGAGTAAAATGTTAAAAACTGAGACAGAATATGCCTTTCTTTCATTTTTAAGTTACTGTCTTAAGTATTTTGTTACTGTAAAAGAAAACTCACAACACGCACATATATGTAAACATACACATTCACATATATGAATAATTACATACAATAGAGAGAGTACATAACAATAAATTTTTGGTTGCCAGAGCAGTTAAGACCTTACCATCCACGGGTGGTTTAGAAGACTGAGGCGCAGCTCATGAGCCAAATAAAAACAAGGCATTCTTTTTACAGTTGCTTGAGAAATACAAGATAAAACCAGCATGGGTCTTCCTGATGATCCAAAAGCTGGATCTGTCATGGCCATAATACGAGAAAATTCATCTTGCCATTCATGACCTAAGGAATTTAAAGTTAAGATACATAATCTGTATTACTCGCAATTGCTCTAAAAGTAATTATATTTAAAATAGCACACAAATGAATTAAAAATGTTAGTAGGATTTAAACTCGACAACTGCCTTTATTCCTTGGATTTATATATTGTTCTACCACAAAATTCTATTAAATAGTCTTTCAAAGATATAAATTTAGATGACATCATACAGAAACACAGTCACAATAACATTCAGGTGTACCAATTGTTTAAAGTAACCGTGACATCATTTTCTCTTACACATTCGGCAACTATCTGATAACCCTTTCTTCCAAGGGTCTTACTTCCTACATCTGAGCCTAAAATTGGGCCTAAGTTTTTCATCCAAATTTTTTATGTCTGCCTTTTACTGGAGAGTCCAGATCACAGACATTCTGTGGTAAAACAAATTCCCAAGCCATGTCCCCATGTCAGCCTCCCAAGAAGCTTAGACTGCAGGTACAAGCCACTGTTTCTGTTTCTGTCTCAGAACTTTTAGATTTAGTGCTAGGTGTTTTACATAGAAAAACAGTTAGAGACTGGAGGAAAGAGGACTGACTCTCAGAAGCCAATATGCTCCTGTGACTGCTGTGCCACTAACACATTGATTCCAGTCAGACTAGTCATCATTGATGGATTTGGTCTCTGCAGTGGTTACTGTCAACACAGAGAATTCAAGTTCTCTCCACAGTCAGGTGTGGTGGATCACACTTGTAATACCAGCAGTCAGGAGGCTGAGGCAGAACAAATGCCATCAGTTCAGAGCCAGCCCAGGCTACCTAGTGAGGGCCAAGCTCAGTTTTACACGCCAGCTTCAGTCTTAGGATGGTATGTGCCTGAGTATAATATAGTGGAGATACATATATAGTTGTTGTCGTCGTCCCAGCATGACCCCTGAACTCTGCCCTGTATTGGTAGAAAGGTGCTTCCCATAAAAGGGTTATCAGACAGCTGCAGAATGTGTAACAGAAAATTATCATGCCACAGTTACTTTAAACAATCATTACACCTGAATGTCCGTGTGACTGTATTTATTTATGGCATCATCTAATCAGACAAGGAATCAGAAAACAAAGATTTCTTTCAGTCCAGAGTGCTTGCTACAAGCAGGATCCTGACCTTTGTGCTCAGGCAAAGAGCTTTTGCTTCTGTTGTTCTCTAAGATAGCAGGCAGTCTCTGTCCGAATAAGAGGCAGGGGGATTTCTTATCCTATGGCTTTTGACAGGAAGTTATGGCTTCATTTGAGGAAGTGATACAGAAAGCAGAGCTGCCCTCCACTCTCCTGACATGCCTCGCTCACCAAGGACCCAGGGGTCTCCTATACCCTCCCCCCATACACACAAACACACACTACACTTTTCAGGAGCATCCAGCAGAGCTGCATGACGAAGATTCGGGAAATGGGTACAGGTTGTTTTTGTAACTTATGTATTTTCCCTCTGTATCGTGCTTGGGATTGAACTGAGACCGAGGCTATGAATTATGCTAGCCCTGCTTTCTCTCCTGATTTTACAGGAAGCTATTGGGAGCGATCTGGAAGATTAGATAAAAGTGAGCACCGTCAGTTTTAGCTCTCAGCCATATCTCCACCAGCAAATACTACTACTGGTCACTCAGCTTCCTTTTGCTGAACAAATAAATCTTCCGTTTATCTTGCCTCTAGCTGTTTCTTTTATGGGTAATCCTATAAGAACAGGAAATAATTTATTCTTTTCATATGAATAATTTTATCCAGGATCTCTAAGTATAATTTCCTCCAGGATTTAACAGACAGGTAGAGAAATAAATTCATTGTAAATTAATTCAACACACTAAATAACTATATTGTTATGTGTGTTATATATTAGCAGTATATATAATAAATAATTTATTGTATACTTATGTTCTAACTTGTACCAAAGGATTGGGAGGAAATTATAACACTGGCTCATGGTCCAAGGATATACCATTGTCATACCAAAACAACATTATCCGTGACAATTATTCAGAGTATATGGAGAATAGCATCAATCCACTCATTTAATTAACTTTAATCTACTCAATTAACATCCCTATCCCCAACACCTCTCTATAATGTGGATAAGAACGAACCAACAAATTATCAGTTATCTGCATAAATTACTTGAATATATCAGAGAAAGCATCAGTAATTTTAAAATGTAGAACTAAACAAAAGAATATGTCGAATCAAGCTTTGGCTTGTATCAGAGTCCTGTGGTGCTTATGAAAACCAGATGTCCAGGATAATGGGCAAATCTATGGATGACAGTGTGGCAATCTGGGAATCTCGCATGTGATCCTAATATACAACAAGGGCTGAGAACACGAGTGACAGTAATGACCAGAAACTCACAGTGGTAAGAATCTAACTGCCGTGTTTTTATGGTGCTGTAACAATATAATTACTTTTCGCCAAGACTGATGCAGTAGCACCTTGAAGAAGAGATGAAGGATGCTTACGCCGATGAGCTTCAGCATTTGCCACGTAGATGAACCCGTCTACAACTTCGCACACTTTCTGAATCTGTGGGATCACACTGTAGCGGCTCCCCTGCTGCTCGTCTCCCTCACTCTGCAGGCTGAACATCTTGTTAACAGTACTTGTGTGCTCCTCCCTTGCTCTGTCTCTTTCCTTTCTGCGAGAAAAAGAAACGTAAACATATATAACACAAAGACAGTAAACAGTTCCATCCCACTAAAGCGTTCCAGCGCTGCTGTTTCAAGCGGCCTTCCAAGCAGCTAGCCTTACCTGGTCGTCGAATATAATATCAGGATGTTGAATTTATGTTGATTGCTCAACTGGAAATTGACTCCAGATCCAATACCTACAGGAGAAAGTCAGTTATACAAACAAGTCAATAATAAAAACAGTAAAAAATAATAATAAAAAATCTTCAATGAAATCAAAAAGGGCAAAGAAAAAAAAACAAGCAAGTGATATGCAACTTTGGAATAAAACGCAATGCTTATGGCTAAGAAAAAAGGTTGTGTGCAACTTTGATTCACAAGGGAGGAAGAACCTGAATAGAGAACTAGGTATTGGCTCTACAGTCTTCTGTCACCGTCACAAACATCTCAGCAGCAGCTGGGGTGCGTCAAATACTTCTATTTAGCCCCAGTTCTCACTCAGTCCTGTATTTTATGCTTCCATTGGTCTTAAACTCTACGTATACATTCAGCGAGGGCCCATTCTTCCCCTAGGAAAACTGTTTATGAACATCTGGTGTGTCACTAGAGGGGCCTCAGAAATTTGAGTCAAAGCTGCAGATGCTGACATTTGGAAGTCGGGTGACGTGGGTTAGAACCCTACACTTGACGTGGTAGCCACTGACTTCTGAGGCTGTTCGGACACAAGCCTGAAATAACATCAGCTTCTTAGGGATGGCTGTGAGGATCGTTTGACTTACGTGATACCCCTAGATTGCTAAACATTGGCTTCTTACTCTTTTGTGTCTGACTCAACTTCAACACCATTGCTGTTCCTTTCTTCACGTCTGGGTTTGTTTTTTGTTTGTTTGTTGTTTTGTTAATTGTCAATGTCTTTGCTGGCATTCTGGAAAAATCCTTCTTTATTCCATAGCTCTAGTTCTTGCTAAGCAAATGTCCCCTCTGCTCTGTCTACTTCTCTCCACTGCCATTCTCCATTGGGTACTAATTAACTACTTGGCATCTGTAATCTCCTCTAACCATTCCTCCAGATCCTTTTGCTTTCACTAGCCTTTCTTGCAATAGCAGACACATTGCTTAATGATACATGTCTAAAGATTTCTCTTCTCTACAATGCCACTGGCCTTCAGACATACAGACAAACCCAATATAGTCTGTCCCTACTTACCGCATTACAGACAACTCCAGCCTTTCATTCCCCTAATTCTTGAATTCTGCTTAAACAAGCTATGTCATGTAATCCTGTGCCCCCGTTCTAAGCAACACATTTATAGATCTGGACTTGTGGGTACTAAAACTGTGAGTATCCCAAGCCACATGATTCTCTACTCCTCCAGCCGCGATATTTCACAAAAGGCACATGGAAACAGAAATGAAATGTCTCTACGCTTTGTTTCTATCAGTGTAAATTTCCAGAAATGATCCTTTCAACACATCTAACCTCAGTCCGACTTACTACGCAACCCCTATTCTTCTCTGATCCAGTAGACTGGCATTGTCGAGCAATCACTTAAGTCTCTAAGGGGAAAGTCAATGCCATTTCATAATTATCAAATTTCCCCATGTGTTCTGGCTTTTCCTGATGTGTTGCCTTACACTAAGCCCTTGGCTGAAACTGGTAAGGCTTCTCTTGCCAAGGACTCTCATTTTGCTTATTTCCTCATACCCTGGAGTGAAGAAGTGGGCTGATGCTCTCTAATCCCAACGACTTGTCTAAACCATGACTCAAGAACCCTCTGGAAGAGTTCCATCTGAAAAACACAACATTCAGTTGGGAGTGCAGTCTCTCCTTCCTCAACTTTGTCATACATAATCATCTTTCTCCCCACTGTAGACTTCAGCGTGCAGCTCACTATCTTTCTCTCCATCTTCTTAAACTTCCAAATCCATGTGAACTGCTTATAGTTGTTAATTCTTCGGATCAGAACACATAATCTATAAGTCATTCATTTACTGAATGTGAGTGTGTGTATGTGTGTGTGTGTGTGTGTGTGTGTGTGTGCCATGTCATAGTTACTTTTCTTACTTTTCTATTTCTGTGACAAAACACCATAATCGAGGCAACTTATAAAAGAAAGGATTTAATTTGAGAGCTCATGATTCCAGAGGGTTGGAGTCCATGACCATCATGGCAATGAGCATAGCAACAAGCAGGCAGGTTGTAGCAGTTGCTGAGAGCTTATATCTAAGACACAAGCATAGGGCAGAGAGAAAGCTAACTGGGAATGGTGTGTGAGTGTTTGAAACCTCAAAGCCCTCCCTCAGTGATGCACCTCCTCTAACAAGGCCACACCTCTTAATACTTACCAAACAGTTCCACCAACTCAGGGCCAAGTATTTGACTACATGACCCTGTGGAGGCCATTCTCACTCAAACCACCATAGTGTGGAACCTATGATATGTCCCGTATGATATATACAAACCAAAATAAAACTGACAAGTTCCTCACCCTGCAGAACCTAATGAAACTGGATTGCTTACAACACGCATCTTTGTTTATACACCCTGCAGTTATCAGAGTCAGCAAATTCCATCCCTAGCTCCTGCCACCAAAAACACAACCACAAAAGTCATTCCCCTCTGCTGAGCCCTTACCCTAGTGAATAGCTTTCTACCCAACATAAACCCCAAGGCAGAAGCCTGCAGCTATGCGTATTACATAATCCTTATTACATAATCCTTATTACTTGCATCAAGTTTCATCCTCAATATTCATTGTATTTCATCTAGTGATCCCTTTCAGATTTTAAAAATCATAAATTACATCAGCTTCTTCAGTCCCTTCTAATCCATTGTTTTTTACTCAGGAGCCAGAATAAATGTTCTAAAGTAGGTACTCCACTTATTGTTGTCATTACTTACCAAGTTCCACTCTTTCTAGTTTTAGAGATTTAACTGAGTCCTAAACATTCAGAACTTTGTGCTTTTTTTCTTGTTGTCTTAAGGGTATATATCTCCTAAGCCTAAAGAGGCTGAGGAGGCATCATCTTCAATGTGCAACCTTCTTTGCTTGTCATCTTTCTATTCAGAAACTAACTGATCATAATATAATCACCTAAATACTTGTCTGTGTCCTCACTTACATCTATTGGCTTTTGTGGAAGACCCAGACATGTTCCAAATCTCTGTATATATACAATGAGTAAAGCATACCTTACATTCTAACCCTACTTATATTAACAACACATCCCCACCTCACCGGAAGGCCACATGCTGTTTCATGGACTTTTTCTGTACAGGGGAGATAATAATATAGATCTTTTTTAAAAATCCCAATACATATAAAAAATAATTTGCAAATCGATATTCAGTGGTTTTCTTGGTAAATTTCTCTTATGGTAAACATGCTATGGTCTGTTGAAATTCATTTTTAGCCTATTATTAAATTATAAAAACTTGAAAAATTAAGAAAAACATACTTCTTATACTAATTTTTTCCCATTTAGTAGGACCAGGGGCCCATTCACCAATTTCTATATTTCATTATAAGATTTAATTTTTAAATGTCTATCTCTTTAACACTAATGTCAAGCTCCAAGTATTATCATCACTATGTATTGTATATTAACATGAAAATTACCATCAATCTGTCTATGAGGTAAACCAGCAGTTGGGCAAAGGTCCTCAGAAGACATCAAACTCAACACTAAGGATGTGTTCAGCTCTTCCAAACCTGGTCCAAACATAGCAAACCGGGGTTCATTCTGAGTGATCAGTGAGTGTAAGAAAGAGGTAACCGCTCCATACATAGGACGGCTGGCTTTCAAGGCTCTTCTCGCATATGGACAGCACATTTTATAACTGCATAAAATTGTCACAATTAGAAAATAAAATAGAAAACATTTAACTTGTTGTTCATTTGAGAGTATATCATTTATCGAGTCCTCTGTAAGACACAGTAATGTAAAGATTATAGTTTCAACCCTCCCAGACAGTACAGGATAAATACCATTATTACATGTATGTAGGAAGCCGTGACAAGGAAAAACACACGGTGCTAGAGAGCCGGGTGATCATAAAGTTGCAGAAGCCTCCCTGAGGAAGATGGTATTTACTTTCTTATCTTTTGCTTAGTTTCTTCCATGAAACAAGTGTTCTAATGTTTGATTGAACAGTTGAAACTGATTCTATAGAATAATAACTGCGCTTTTCCTGAGGAAGGCAGTATGTGGCAATGTCTGAACAATTTTATGCTCACATCTGGGAAGAGGGCTGTGGTACTAACATCGACTTCGTAGAACCATACATGTCACCACACATCCTACAACTTCCAGCACAGTCCCTCAAAACTGGTCCAAAATGTCAATAATGTTAAGATTGAGAACCTACATGATAAAGATAGGCTATAGATACTTAGCGTTAAATCCCAGAAATTTAAAAATATTACTAAAGCCACTAATATCAAGCTTCTTAAAACACCCCTTTAATAGTCTCCACATAATAGTTGATTTAGAATACTAAATAAATACGCAGGGAGGCCCAACTAGACCTCGCTGAAAATTAGCAAAATAAAAGTCACGTGAAAGGAACCATGATGGCTCAGCAGGTGGAGGGGCTTGTTGCCAAGCCTGAAGACCCGAGTTCGATCCCAGGGACCCATATGGTGGGAGGAGAGAATTGACTCCAAAGGCTGTCCTCTGACCTCCATATGTAGCATGCAATATGTATGCCCACCCACACATACACACAAGAAATAATAAATAAGAGTAACTTTTAAGACTAAAGGTCAGTGGAATCTGAGATTATCTAAAAAGATCATGTACACTTTGATCTAGTCATCTCCTGTTATCTGACATGATAGCCAGCGTGTGGGTCAGAGAGGCTGAGTAACAAAGCAGAGGGGGAAATCCTATATGTAGCTACTGAATCACAGTAAAGCAATTAGAGCCAAAGGACAACGATTCTTTGAATTTGTTTTATCAAGCTTTAAATGTGGAGTTCACAATAAAGCAAGTTTTACCTATATCCAGTGACATATTTTGAGGAAACACAATAGTATCGATCAATCCTCTACACACTATACCATGTGCAAACCATGTAACTTCTCTGGCCCTTATCATTACCCTACAGTATGTGGCAATGCCTGAACAATTCTATCTCCACATCTGGGGAGAGGGCTGTGGTACTAACATCGGCTTAGTAAAACCTTATCCTTAAAGCAAAGACAAAATATGTAGGTTGAGCCAGGCAATGGTGGTGCACGCCTTTAATCCCAGCACTTGGGAGGCAGAGGCAGGTGGATTTCTGAGTTCGAGGCCAGCCTGATCTATAGAGTGAGTTCCAGGACAGCCAGGGCTACACAGAGAAACCCTGTCTCAAAAAACCAAAAAAAAAAAAAAAAAAAAAAAAAGAAAAAAAAAAAAGTAGGTTAAATGAGGACAGAAGGAGTAAACGTACACAGAGCAGACTCCCATAGGATCCAATATGCACAATACAAATAATTTTCTCATGTACATGATACTCAAGAAACTTGGAGGCTTTCACATAATTTAAAAAAAAAAACAACTTATGGAGTCTTAAAAACAGTCTTTTTTCCCCACCAAAAAGAACTGTTTTCTGGTATCTGGACATTTCTTCTGAATATGCATTTACAATTTAACAAAATGGAAAATATTGTAAATATTATGAGAAGTTTAAGAAATTTTTTCTTGTCTACTGTACCACACATAATTAATCAAATATTGGTTAGTCACCACAGGAAAATAACAAAAGATTAAAGCTGTAAGAGTCCTATGCTTAACTCCTGATTTTATCAAGGAACATTCAGATAAATCCTGTGCAGCAAGTTAACGTCAGGGTCAGAGCTAATGCAGACTATTTAGAGATTAGTATCTCTTGTCAGTTCACAGAAATAGATACTTACACCTCCATGTAATCAAAACATATGCTGTCGGTGACCTCAGATATGGGCTTTTTTAAGATCTCTAGATCTGGAAGTGACTTCCAATCAACAGAAGACCACGAAGGGAGATCCCGCAACAGAAAGTATCTCCAGAGAATTGGGTCTCTTACAGTTTTGTTCCAGTAATGATCTGTACTTCCCAACTGGCACAGATCGTGGGGTGAAAGAAATGACAAAATATACAGCTGTACATCAATCTGAAACAGAGGCAAGCAGCACATAGGAAAAAGGAATCATCTGTCTGGGGAAACTTTGGTGGTAACTTAATCAATAAAGAAGTGTTATACAGTCAGGCAGTGATGGCGCAAACCTTTAATCCCAGCACTTGGGAGGCAGAGGCAGGTGGATTTCTGAGTTCAAGGCCAGCCTGGTCTACAGATGAGTTCCAGACAGCCAGGGCTACACAGAGAAACCCTGTCTCGAAAACACCAAAAAAAAAAAAAAAAAAAAAAAAAAAAAAAAGAATTGTTATACTAAAGGTCACCTGAATGACTGGTTCTTTACATACATAAGTCTATCTTATTATCCCTCCACCTAGAGAAAACTCAAAACTAAACATTTTCATTCCTAACACAACTGAAATGTTGAAAACTCAAGCTCTGTCTTTCTATTTTTCAGGCAAAATAACCACTTCCTGTAATTTCTTCCCATGAGTATGTTGATGTACCAGTTAATAATTTGTTCTTCAGAATAAATGTGTATCAAGTGGACATCTTTCTGATTTTATCACTAGATCAAATGGAAGCATGTGAACCTGTCATTTGAATTTCTCTATATAGTGTATTAATCGGTTTCAGGGGACACAGAGAGAAGCTTGGAGGTAACCTAAGCCCGTGGTTTTCATTTAGAACGAATGTCAGTGGGCTATACCAATAATCCAACTGAGATAAAGGAATTGCCATCAACATTGTCTAATCTATTTTATTTTTCTCTGAAACTTTAAATAACTTTGTAGCCTGTCCTAACTTGAGGTACTTATAACTTCATTGATTTTCAATTACGTGGCAGTTTTGTGGCTTAGGATATATGAGAGTTGCTTGCTCTGGGCGACCCCCTAACCGGAATACATTTAACCTGGGACTGAAGATAAGATGTGCAGAACAAAGACACTGGAATGCTTTCCAAGCTAACCCACTTCCTTCCTCAGATTTCCAGACATCCTACTTGGATGACTGACAACCTGTGGGTGAGCTCGCTGGTCATTAGTGTGTGTTGTGGTTGCGACCCTGGCTGGCCAGGGGATACCAAGAGTCACCATCAAGGCGATTCTAGCCACTTCACTTCCAGGAGAGCACACACCCGGAAGTGGCTGCCCTGCCGGCCCAGGCCCCAGTGCTGCGGTGGCCCCTGTGCGTGGCCTGCGCGGCCTCGGCTCACCGGCAGCCGCGTCAGCGCGCTCGTCTCCTCCGCAGCCTCCTTCCGGGAGGCCGTCGGCATCGCCCGCTCCTTGCCCATCGAATGCCAGAAGGTCCTCCAGCCGCTCAGGATGGCGGCCTCCAGGCGGCCCCAGTCGCTGGCGGGCGGCGGGGAGCCGGCTCCGCAGGGCTCGCTTTCAGCCATGGCCGCCGGCTCCGCGCGACACGGCCGGGCGCACAAGCTTCCCAGCCACTCGGCCTCCGTCTCCACCTCCGCCCACCCCGCTGGGACGATCCAGGCAGGTCGGCTGGGCGCGGCTCCAGGCCGAGGTGGCGCGGAATGACTCAGCCCTGTTAGCCCAAACCCTCCCGCCCAAATGACCGCTGGCATTAGCCCAGACTAGCATCCTCTAGGTCCCTGGCTCTGTGCACCACCACCCTTTTTCTGGGGTTTAGCAAAAACTGAGCCAGGAGACTACCAGGAGCCCGTGGAACTAAAAGTTCTCCAAGAAGTCCCATCTGTTATTGGCTGACTAGACATCGTGCTGTGGAGAAAGTATTGCAGAGCCCATACTATCTATCTTAAAATCACTGTCAACGTTTAACTGCTTACCATTCCAAGAAGTGTTTTTGTGAAAACAGTTAAATTTTATCATCTTCTATATACAACTGGCTTAATATCAATTGCCAAAACGTTCTACATCTAGTCCATCTAGTCCATTAATTAAAAATTAATCCCATTTTACAATCTTTGAAGTAGAAGGCAAAGGCCACATCTTTAAAAGACACACTAGGCTACAGAAAAAAATTGCTAGTATATAAATATTAAAATAATACTTAGCAAATTATACCAGCATGTAACAGTACTTAATGCTCAGCAGAGGACCCTAGATGCTTTTCAAAAGGACTCTTCTTCATTCAAAATGCAATACCTGAGGATATAAATGAAAAGTAACAGAAATTCAATAAAGCTTGATGCTGGACAATTGAGGGTCTGTCAGAACATACATTTAAAAATGATTATTAATCCATATGACATTGCTTAATAGTGAGTAAACAACCATTGGCTCAGATTATCAGAACATGGGGAAAAGGCTTATGAATTAATTACTTATCAGGCCTTTCTCCTCCCAAAGTTGTGCTTTGTATTCAGAGAAAGAAAATTACCATAAGAAGTCAAGTATGAAGAAATGAAAAAGCCACTGCTTTTATATTACAAGGAAATGCGACTTATCTACTGAGTGAGGAAGAATGCAGCTTCATTATAGAAATAATTGTTAAAAATAAGATATGGCTCAGTACTTAAGAGCTACACACAGAGAGAGAATTTATACATACTCAAAAATAATACAAAATATAGTATTTAAAGACAGAAGACATAGAGTTACAGTTGGGAAATGGCAGGGTTGTGATTTAACTCAGGCCTTTTAGTTCCAGAACTCACAATCTGAATCATTATGCTACCCTATTTGAAAGTTACTAGGACCAGAAGGAAAGTATTCAGAAATTAGGACAAAAAACTAATGCAAGAATAAAATATAAAAGAAAGTAAGAAACAAGTAGGGGAATGTCGTTTTATTTTATTAATCATATGTTCCAAAACACTGTAGCTGGAAAATGTCACTAAAAGTTGCAAAAACAAAACTACTAAACACCAGCATAGTACATAGTGAATACTTTTAATTCTGGCTATCTTAAGCTTATGTTGATATAATACTTCTATAATATATTTCATTTTATATTAGATGAATCCAGGGTAAGTAATACTAGAGAACTATGGAATCCTGGAGTCTGTGGCAGATGAAGTAGCCTCATGGAGTTATAAAAGGGCCCAAGGAGACAAGCAATCTACAAGTAGACCATGTTAGCAGCGGTGGGTTTTTAAAACATCATGAAGATAACTGGAGAACACCTCCAGACACAGTTCATACTTTAATGAACATCACAATATTGAGCACAAGACTGTGAAGCTGGGAATGTTATCTTTTATGGTGGCCTCTTAGTCACGGCGTTCACCTCTCTCCACTGTATGCAAAGGATAAGGGGATGCCATGATATGTGCCTTAACATGAAATAATGCACAGCAGCCAGACAGCCTATAAATATAGCAAGAGACAGTCTCTTAAATCAAGTCTTAAAGCCTTGCTCCACATCAGAAAATTCATACTGAGTTAAGAATGATAAACGTTTAAGGATTGTGGAAAAACTGTAACATTTTACATTTAATGAACAGCAGAGAATTCAAACTGAAGATAAATTTTCACTAGAAGTAGGAAAGCAAAAGCTACCAAACACCAGCATGATATAATACATACGCTGTGTCTATATTAAGTACCTCTTAAGTAATGTTTCCATACAATGCTACCTTATATTGTGTTTAAAATATATAGGGAAGTAATACTAAAGACACTACAGAGTTTTGGCTTCTGTGGGGAGATGTAATAACCTCATAGAGATAGAAAAGGGAACTGGAAGGTAGAAAGAAAACCACCTGAAATGAAGAACCCAAGGCTTCAGGCAGTATGCATTAGAAATACCACTGATGAGAAAGCCAATAAATACAGCAAAAGACAGTTTTAGGCGAGATTTCCTTAGGAAAATCTTTGAGTGTACTGAATACAGAAGGCATCAGAAACAACTGGATGGAAACTGAAGACAGTGCTTAGATGGACCTTTCTAACCACTCTAAATACAATAGCACCCAGCTCCAAGTCACAGTAGTCCCTTACACTCTGCTAAGTGCGCTACAGTGTTATCACTTATCATACTGTACATTCTTCCTCCACCAAAAGCCCCATAACTGTAGGGTGTTTACAAAGCTATATCCTCAGTGCCTAGGACAAAATATGGCATGTTGTGGGCACACATTAGCTGTTGAAAGGATCTATTATAGGCTTATTATTTTCTTATGTGGAGTATTTGTTGTTTTTGAGGTTACTTCATTCTAAATAAAACAATTTACTCATCAAGATTAAATTAATACAAAAAGATGTATTTTCCTTTTATAACACCACAGTAGAAAGTACTACAACTATTATGGTCTACAAATTGTTCTCCAATTGTTTGGGGTAGGGGAGTAAATTGTATAAAAAGCACCCAGAAATACCCTCATAATTGTACCAACCAGTGAGCCCACAAAGGTCATAAAGGCAAAAATGGAAGTTCTCAGCTTCTGAAGACAAAGTCTTATTTTCGCAGGTTTAGTGTCCAAGTAACAATTGACTCCTCCAAGGAAGACACACTCCCTTTTGCTGTGCCAACCACTGGTGTAGAGGGCATGGCAGTTTGGAATGCAATAGCAGCAACCCTTTTGTGCAAAGTTTGGCATTTCAAATTGTGCCTCATTAATTCAAAAGACATTACTACCTACCATGCAATGAATGGTATGTGCAAAGATAAAATTTTAAGATACGGAGTTCATTCAATAGTAAGAAAAATAACAACAACACATTGTACTGTGATGACATGGGAAAGGAAGAGAGAAAATAAAGGAACATCTAATGTCTACTGGAAAGGGCTGAAAAAAGCCTTTAGACACCATATTACTAAAGGTACGTCATACAAGTAAATTATTTATCTGGCCACAAAGAAGGGCCCAGCAATAATGTCTACAACGGTGCTAAGATTGTAAAACATAAGTGCATTTGGGAAAGGTAGTGGAAGCACTTGATTAAATGATTATGATCCACTAAAGAAATCTGTGCTCCTAAAATTCACATTGAAGATTTAGAAAGCTACGATATTTTCCTAACAAAACTTGCTAAAATGCTAGGTTACATAAAAATCTTGGTTTTATAAAGACAGGCCAAGAGTTGTGGCAGGGATTGTGGGATTCCCCCTGGCTTCCAACTGCTTATTCAGAATTTTGTCTATCAAAAAGGAGCCTGGGATTTTGATGTCTGAAAAACATTGGTCTAGAACACAAATCAGAGTGTATATAGAAATAAAGATGGAAAGTAGGCTTTCTATTTGCCTATTAGGAAAAACATATAAAATTGGAGGGAAATGGAGCAGAGAAGATTTCCATAAGAGATGAAAATTTGTTATCTGCCCATACTGAACTTAAATGATCATGCAGTCAGTATTTGTCAAGTGAAGACATTTAGCAGGCAGTTTCAGAGAGCAAAGACTTGGGGTTCCAGTCCCTAGTATGGAAATCAGCTGACATTATAGGTGGCATAAGTCATGATGGCTGTGAGAAATACTGCTTAACAGGAGTAGTTAGAATAAAAGGAAAAGAAAGAAGGAGGAGAAGGAATCTTTCATGAGGACAGGCAGGAAATGAGAAACTACAGGAGAAACAAAAGAAATAACAAAGATCAGTCTTCAACAGAAAGTAGGCAACCTTTCTCCTTTAAAACAGAAAAATGCATAAATATGAGTTGATTCCCTCATAATCTAAACTTCCTGTGGAAGAACAAGGGTAGAGGTGACAATGAACTTTGACTCTATCACAGTGGAAAAGGGAGACACCTTAGAGCTTGCAGACAGGGTTGTAAGTGAAGTCACATGTGTAGCAATACACTTTGAAAGACTGTATGCCTTCCAAAAAACTTAAGTCTCCCAAGAATGATGAGTTGACAAGATTACTGCAGTGGTGAGCGCCTGCCAGCGATGATGCTAACAGTTAAAATGGAGAGGAAACAAGGGAGGTCAGTATTCATGTGATGCACCATAAAGTGTGGGGCAAAACAGGCATGAAAGAGATTCGCTACTCAGGAGTTAGAGCAGTCGAGAGAAGCCCTGGAAAGGTTGAAAGCTGTAGCATGAAAACAGAGAAAAGTCAATAAAAACAAGGAAATTTTAAAAGCTGGAAAGATGAGAACTGTCATCAGTTACTAAAATTTAAGACTTTCGAAAGAGCAACTGAGTGTGGCTCATGCTTGGGTTCAGTTACAGAAATGACTGGAATGTGAAGATGTCACTGGGACAGAAGTCTAGCGCACTGGAAGGTATCAAACAGACCATCACAAAACAACAGGATTTGAGGTAGGCAGGAAAACGGTGAGCAAGACAGCAAACTAGGCTCTTTGGCCTTCAGCATTCCAATCCTACTGAAAGGCAAAACATATGTAAAGTTCCTCATTTGCAAAGATGTGCCCAAAAAGCATCTGAACTAATGGTAGAATTATCTACACTGACTTTTACCTTCATTATTAGAGAAACCATGCAGTTTTTGTTTTAAACAAAAGAAAATAATTTATAAAATGGATAAGTAAATAATCTAAGTATTATTAGTAATGCATGGCAAAATAAATAAGATTCATTTTTAAATCCTTTGCTGTTTAGATTACTGGAAATAAAATCTAAATATTAGTCATAATATTATAATTGCCTACATTTATATCTATACTATATATTTGAAACAAGGAGAAAACCGATTTTCATCTTTGAAGTATGTATACTTCAAAATAAGGAGATTTTGTGTTACATATATTTTAGTACAATAAAAATATAACCTAAAATATTAGAAAACAACTGTCCATCTACATTGGGTTCCTCCTTACCAGTGGCAGGTTTATATGTAGTTCAAGTTCAGTTAGAATGGCATATATGCCATTTTAGAAATTAGAGAATACTTTCTTCACAGACCTAAGACTACACAGGGAAAGGACAGCATTAGAGAAGCGTAGCCACACTGGGCATCTTTACGTAGTGTAATAGTCTCAAGATCAGTGTAGTACATCTCCTTTGTCGAAGCCTTCTTTTCCACTTCAGCAATCTTCACGTCTTTCGAGTTGAGACCTAGATGAAGACCTAGCTACAGCGCTGCTGAAAGAAGTTTAGGATCTGCTTTGCGTTCGCGGTGTTCCACTCCTGCTCTTTCAGAGGTCCTTCACACACTGACACATACTTCTTCAGAATTTTTTCTCCTACTTCTCGGAAATCCAAGGGCTCTTTGTTTGTGGTGCAGCTTGCTCCAAAGCCATCGGTGTCCACGTCATGGTTCTCTGACGGCTGCTCTGTGCAGTGCTTTAATCCCCAGTAGCACATTTCTCCACTGTACATCATAGCCAGCACATGAATATCACTGAACACTCCTGGGAAGGACATTTAGAATCACGTTTATAGAAAAAACCTTCCGTTATTGGAACACTAATAAGATCTCTGACAATAAATCTCTGTCAAACCATTTCCTAGCTTGGAGAAGGCCACTCTCACTTAGTCAGCACTTCTCTTTTACCTAGGAAAGTTCAACCCCCAGACAAAGCAGAGAGTACTATCAAACAAGTTTTTAAGACCATTTAAGTGTGCTTACTTAACACTTCTAGGATCCTCTTTTAGGACCTCTTTTTGAGAATTAATTTCACTTGTGGAGCCCTTCCAGATCATACCCTAAATTCTGTATACAACTTCAGAACTCTCATGAATTCCCTGAATCATACTCGTGAACACAAAGTCCATTTTGAAAGATGCTCTATGACATGTTCTATATATGAGTCTACTGATACTCTCATGTATCTTCATATATTTGATAGGCGATACAATTCTAAATTATCACAGATAATGATATCCAAAATGCCTTGTATCACTAGGAAAAAAACCACCCAGGACAATTTCCATCAGAAGGTGAATATCCCTTTAACATTAATCCCAACAAGTGTGTAATTAAATATTTATTATCAAAGCATGTTAACTTGTTAGAAACATAAATTACTTAGGTAGGCCAGGAGTAGTAAGAACATTTGTAATTCCAATAACCTTGGAGGTGGGCATGATTATGGTTGCAGACCAGCTTCCTGTACTACATAGGAGTTCCAGGCTAACCTAGGCTACATAATAAAACCTTACTTCAAAAAGATTAAAAAGTAAGTAATTAAAACAAAAACAGGTATTAAGATATATGACCATTCAACTTCTTAAGGTCACTTAACACAAATAAATGATTTATTCTAATGTATAAGTACTTGTGTGGTAAGGAAACTTACCTCAAATTAATGATCATGATAACTGCACCATGTTGGTTTAAATAAGAATGGCCCCCATAGACTCACATATTTGAATGCTTAATCACTGAGGGATTACTGTTTTGAGGAGGTGTACCACTCAGTAGTGAACTTTGAGGGTTCAAAACCCCATGTCAAGCCCAGAGCCTTGTTCCTTGCCAGACCCAAGCTCAGTATCTCTCTGTCTTTCTTTCTTTCCTCTGTCTGTCTTTCTTTCTCTATGTCTGTCTCTCTCTGTCTTTCTTTGTTCCTCCCACCCCGCCCTTCTCTCTGCCTGCTCCCTGTGAATCAGGGTGTAGCTCTTGGCTACTTCATCAGCATAATGCCTGCCTCCCTTCTCCCACCATGATGATAATGGACTAAACCTCTGCAACTGTATGCAAGCCCCCAATTAATTGCTTTCTTTCATAAGAGCTGTCTTGCCTATGGTGTCTCTTCACAGCAACAGAACAGTGACTATGAGACTCACCTAAAACAATTCAATACAACTACAACTATGATGGCAGCAGAATTCAGTTCTGCTGTTTTAAATGTACCAAAGTCCCAAAATTTATTCATATATGCTGTTATCTTCAAATTCTTCCTAAAAACAGTGGGAAGTAAAGTAAGAGGTCCAGCAGAATAGATGACTCACTAAAGTGCTGTATCAACAAAAAGCAATTACTAGAGAGCTGAATCTGGGGTGTGCATTCATGAAAATGAAAGAACACACTACATTATGTTTTCTATGTATAAAACAAGATCTACGTAGCAAGGACACAAAATGCTCAAAATGTCTACCTTCTTTAAAACTTACTTCCAGTATGACATTACTAGCCAAATCTGATTCTGGTCAAAATAAAAATAAGCAAAAGTCATATGCTACATTAACTCTCTCAAATTATCTTCAGCTCTGGCATCCTTTTCTGTCCTCCATGGGTACCAACGTACATGCATATCCATTCATGCACACACAATCACATGAATAATAGTTTATATGTGTTTATACATATGTTATATGTGTACATATAAACATATATATATACATAGATATCTATGTATAACATATGTACATGTATGAATGTGTGTATGTATGTCACAGCTTACTATGTACCTCTGAAATTTACTATGTAGATCAAAGTGACCTTGAACTCACAGATCCACATCCCTCTGCCTCTTGAGTACTGGGATTAAGGACCTGTGCCACCACATCTAACCAAAACTAATTATTTTTAAAGTGTCTTTCTACATTATATGAAAAGAATTTAGTACTTGAATTCATTTAAAATCTAGCATGAAATTTAAATGAGAATAAAGTTATCAAGCTTTCTAAAATCTTAAAAAAAAATTTCAATCACTTAGAAAATTTTAACAAGAAACTACATTACCTGTGCTCAGTAATTTAGCTGTGTCTAGGTCTTGGAAGGAAACGCCTTCATTTAACTGGACAGGGCATCGATAATTTAGCATCTGTAGCAAGTAACTGATTCCATCAACAAGATACTAAAGAAGCCAAATAAATTAAAACATTACACAAAGAACTAGAAAAGCAAGTACTTTTTTCTCATTCTTTACTCAAAATTAAATAGATTGACATATAGGCACATATAATTACTATTGCATTCTAATGGCATTTGGACTCAGTATTGTAAGACAGTCCTAACATAATCAAACCTCCCAAATACAAGGGTATGCAACAAGGAAAAGTGCCAAGTACAAACACATGCTGTGGAAATACACCTGTTCAAAAATGTTGTCAAAGGATAAATTCTGTAAAGATGGATTAAAAAGAACTTTACAAATATATATGGAGTTTCATTTATTTTGTAATACTTGGAACTAAACATAGGGCATCATGCATGCTAGACAGTACTCTCACGTGAGATTAAATTTTCAGCCCTTTTTATGATTCAAATATATTTTAACTAAATTTTTCTACATGAATGTATAGCCTCCAGTTTCCAAGCTGATGAAAACTATGGGTACATTTAGACTGAGCTAGAATTCTTAGTGACTCAGTACTAAGATCCATGTTTTTGTAATACTAATTGTTAGAGATGAATCGCAGGTCGTACTGTTTTAAGAGCAGGGTCATACAGCTCCTCAGGAGTGCCTTGCCTACAAAGAGATACTCACAACAAGACTACAATCACAGAAAATATTTAGAAATGAATAACTTTATCTTACATTCAAACAAACATAAAAATCAGGAACTTAAGAAACTCATGTAGTATTCTCCAAATGATGGTAATCTTTCATGTGTCATCTTAGTCTTCACAGCAATTCCAAGAACCTGTGAACCTAAGATGTAGGTCTACTAGACCAGAATCTCTCATCTCACTACTGTTATAAAATGCTTTAAATCCTGTAGATGTCAACAATCAAAATCATAAATGCTTTTTTTTTTTTTTTACCTTTTGAAGCAAATTCGCTTTTTTCAGGAGCCACTCCCTCCTCTTAGTCAGAGAGTGACAATACATGTACAGCAGGGCCCCTCGTCTCCAAGACAGGCACTCTAGGAGCTCATCCCCGAGCAAATCACACAGCTAAAGGGAACACAAAAGGAACAGCTACAAAGAAAAGCCATGTATCTACAGAAATCAAACATCTAAAGAGAACTGAACAATTAAGAGCACTCATTTCACAGAACCTGTCCGAGTTAGGTTACAGAGGAAAACTTACATTTGAATTAAGTAGAAATATTGTCAAATATTGGTAAAATAACTCTGTAATTTACAAATAGTTTTATAAAATACCTTGAAATTGCACTAGCAAATTCCACTACTATTATTGGAGAATGCAAAATTCATTATCTCATTAAAAGATACAATTTTAGAAACACATTGATTTGAGACTGCTTTTCTAGAAAGAAACAGGAATTAAAGACTAGAATAAGAATTAAATTGCTAGAATAATGAAAGCTATATGCAAAAAATAATTTTAATAAATCAAAATGTTTGTAGTGGTATGGACTTTATATTTTGGTAATTTACTCTTCCTGCTAGCCTGTCCAAATGAATACATAGAGCCAAGAAGATATTTAGGTAGACACTGAGAAGGCACTTAAATACAAGAAATAATTTACTTCAAGTAGCTTTTAGCAGAGCTAGCAAGATGGCTCAGCAGATAATGGTGCTTGCTGCCAAACCTCAAGGCCTGAATTCAATTCAGTAGCTAGGGATTTCATAGCTGGGTGATAGAGTAGTATAGTGGTATATCTGTAAAACCTAGGCGTACAGCTTGTAAATATATTAACTGAGTTGTGTGTTCTTTGCATGGGCATATTGGGGTTGGAGATTTACTGATATAAATCTGGTTGATATAAAGATAAGTCGCTAGTATTTTCCTTTCATGGAGTTAGAGGAAGCTGGGTGAGACCGGAGTGATTGTTGGCATTCTGTAGACCAGCCACAGGAACCACAGCCAGGTGGCCACTTGGAGCCAGCTGTGGAGGATGGGCACCACCACCGATGCCAACACCTAGCCAGAACAAGCGTGGGTTCCTTTAAAACTACACGCTACATAGAACTTGTATGGTAGAAGAGAACTGACTCCAGCAAGCTGTTCTATGACCTCCATATGTGTACTGTGCACATGTATGTTCATGCACACATATGCACCCACAAATAAATTTAAAAAAATAAAGAGTCTCCAGGAATAGATATGTAAATCCACCCAGAGAAGGCAGTTAAAAATTGTGTGAACAGGACATCACAGACATAACACAGACTATCAAAGGATGAAGAGCCATACTTGGGCAATGCCTGTTTCTAAATGAAAAAGAGGGTTTCTGACCAAGAACAAGAGAATACTTCTTAAGATGATGGAGAAAAACGCACGCAGGAGATGGATGATCAGAGCTAGTAAGAAAGGATCAGGATCAGGATTTCAAACAGACTGGGTTTAAAAAGGACTGGGTGTGGCAGGACATGATTATAATCCCAGTACTTAGGAGATGGGGGCAGGCAGTTCTGTGAATCTGAGGCCAGCCTGGTATACCGAATTCAGCTAGCATTTACATAATGAGACCTTGTCTCAAAAATTTAAAGGAAAAAAATAAAGGCAATAAAAACAAATGTGTCAATTAGATTTTATGTCTGTCTAGAAACAAGACTTGCATAAGCAGAAGGGAAACAGGAATATCTGTGTTAGAAAAGGTTCTGTGGTACACTGCAATTCAAATTCCATTACATAAATATTCTAAAAGTAGTTAATAAAATACACTTTTCCATCATGGCCTGGAGTGTTAAGTTCTCTTCCACCACCCCCTCTATCTTGAGACAGGATCTTTCTAAGTACTCTTGGCCAGCCTGGAACTCACTATGCAGACCAGGCTGGCCTCGAACTCAGAGATTTTCTGCCTCCCAAGTGATAGGATTAAAGCATGTGACACCACTACTGGCAAACCTCTTCTTTTAATCTTTAACATAAGACAACGATACGCTCACCAGCAACAAAAAATACAGTCTAAAGAGCAGGACAGCAGCAGGACAATATGACAAGGTTCTATTGTCACTGGAGAGTGTGGAACTTACTTTGGGATGCATATTGTTTTCTTTAGCTAAAATTTCCGGTTCTGAAAGAAAAGCAAGCAGCTGCTTTACTTTCTGTGGAGAGCAGTCCTCAGGAAAATCCTCATCTACTAGCTTATTCTCCTCAAAATATGTCATGTCCAATATGGCCTTAAGACAAACAAGAAAACGCATGTGTAAGAGACGGAGCTTCGCAGAATAAGGAAGAGTAAAAGCCTTACTAGACACTCAGCCACGCTGGCACAGTATTGAAAAGTGAACGTAAGCAAACTGTTCACCATAAACAGGGTTAGGGATGACACCATTTCAAGAAGTAAATGAAGATTCATGTTTCAACTAACATGTTATAATTATGAAAATGTAATCAGGTATTAAATTATTTACCATTAATATTTGTATAACCCCTGGAACTTTATAAATGCCTGAAGTATTATAGTCTACTTCTACTTTTCAATACTTAATCTTTGGGGAATTTGTCTCCCCAAATATACAGCCAGAATATACCAAATATGCATCCTGCTGCCACATAAATGAAGCATGCCATCAATACATACAATTCTAACACTGACTCCCCAGTAGCCTATAAAACCTTAAAAGCCCTTTAGTACTTCTACTTATTTAATCTACTGGATTAACACTAAGGAAACTGGGCTGTAGTGGTCACCAAACTGACCAAGGACAAGCCAGGGTCCTTTCAAAGTTTCTTCAAGAGTAAAATGAATATGTAAAACTCATGTAACACTCCAAGCACGATAAGTGATACAAAATTAGGATGGAGAACAACTGAAGAAAACACCCAATTCCATCCTCTGACCTTCACATGAATACACACAAGTGCATAAGCCCTCCCAGCACGTGGGAGGCAGAGGCAGGCAGATTTCTGAGTTCGAGGCCAGCCTGGTCTACAGAGTGAGTTCCAGGACAGCCAGGGCTACACAGAGAAACCCTGTCTCGAAAAACCAAACAAACAAAAACAAAAACCAAAAAAACAAGTGCATAAGCACCCACATCCACACGAATACATGTGCACACACGCCACCCCCAATAGAGCCAGACTTCACATTTGTTTCAGTACCTGTGTGTATAGTTCCAGAAGATTTGATGGATTGGAACATTCCTTCTCTTCTCCACATAAAAGTTTCAATTTTTCTAGAGCTGCAGAGGCCCGAATTAAAAAGTGATCTGTAAGTAATAAAAACATGATTATTTTACATAAATTCAAACATTTAAACAAGGAAGCTATGCAACATAAATGATATAACAAAACTATACTATGGCAAGATAGTGATATCTTACCTCAAACACTAAGTATTACATACATAAAACCCAATCACAATTAAGTAAATTTATTCTCAAAAGCAAAGGAGTGAAAGCTTTTTAGATTGTTATTTCTTAAATCCAGTCAACATTCTTTTTTATGAGACTTTATTAAGGAAGTATATATGTATACACATACACACACATACACATATGGAATTAAGTACATAGCCCACTTCTTTTTTGGTGTGTATGTATAGTGTCTATACACGTGTGTGCATGTATAGTAAAGACTGATATCAAGCTGTCTTCCTCAATCATATACATACTTGAACACAAAGGTTGTGATTCTGCTAGTCTAGCTAGTCAGCTTGCTCTAGGAGCATTGGGATTATAGAGGAACCACTTCACCACTTGGCACTTACCACAGTTCATCATGCTTGTCTTGCATCGTAAGTGCTTAACCTACCGAGCCATCTATGTAGCTCTCAGTCTAGTCTTACAATATTTCTTTTACAATGTTGATATACTCTAAATACTTAAAATTTTACTGGAATAATACAAATTCTAAAAGTGTGCAGAAGGCGCTTCCATTGAATGCATGCAATTTCATAAATGCACTTGCTAAATTAAAAGAAAAATTGATCAGATCAAATATTCATAAAATATCAGACTGTAAACAACTCTAAGTTTACCATACTTGTATTTCGAGTTGGTATAACTACAATGACAATTTAAAGGGTTATCTTATTTGTTTAAAACTTCAAAATGGGAGGTTGGAGGGATGGCTCAGCAGCTGAGGGCACTGACTGCTCTTCTCGATGACCTGGGTCCAAACCCCAGAACCCACATGGTAGTTCACAACTGTCTGTAACTCCAAGATCTGATACCTTCACACAGACATGCATGCAGGTAAAACACCAATACACATAAAATTGAAATAAATTATTTTAAAAAAAACTTTGAAATTGAACAAATTACCTCATTCTTTCAAAGCCTACAAGAAAACAACAACAACAACAGGCCCCAAATACCTCCTGCATGTTTCCTTACCTTAATTCACCCAACTTTCCAAACTTTAGCATTTTAATTCAACCATCTATTGACCATCTTTATTTACGATTTCGGATTTTGAGGGACCCAAAGATACTGTCCACCCTTCTGCCTCATTTCATGCAGTACACATGCATACCACAGTACAAGACACAAAGTCTTTAAGCATCTTTTCTGAAATACGCAACCTTTCCTGATCATCCAGCAGTGGATAGACAATGTAGTAACTGGTGTGGCTTCCACGGTTACGTAAAGAGATAAGCTGCTCGTCGGCAGGCAGTCACTTAATGACCTTCAGTGTTCCCGGGTAGCTGTAGCATTAGAGGATTCTCTATTGCTGAAGGATCACTGTTAGTTAGCAGTCTCCACATCTCTTGCTGGCCCACAAGTACCAACACTACCACCCGGAAAAGAAGATTCTACTAAGAACAAAACAGTACTGACCATGGCACTCCCTATGTGCTCTACAAGCTGTTTATGCTTAACTTCTGAGATTATTGTAAATGCAAAGACTTGTACGGAACTGCTGAAGTTACTGCTGAAGAGGTGTGTCATAGTTATTATTATAGGTCGGGTGTGGTGGGGCATATCTATCATTCTGGAAAAGTCCATTAAAACACATTCCCTTTGCTAGAAATATTTAAAGTAAACTGGCAAGGTAAAAGATAGGCGACTTATATAATCTTCGGAGAAAGTCCTTCTTATAATTCTATGTAGGACAATATTACACTGTTAAGAATGAGAAATAGATGAACAATAACCAAAAAAAAAGGCCATAAATACAAAGAGCATTCTTAAGTGGAATGGTTAGCGTTGTATTATCTAGTATGAATAAAATAGAAACTATCAATACTGACAATAAAAACACATGACTGTTAAGCTAAAGGACAAATGTCCAATGTATACTGATTTTATTGAATGTTGAGCCTTTAACATACATGAGCTTTAAAATTCGAGATTAGACTCATAGAAAGACTATAATGGAACATTTCTCCCAGGTCATTGAATAGTTGGTATAGTTACAGAATCAGTTCAATTAAATGAAGCTCATGACCCACACAACACACTGAGGCTATATGTTGAAAAAGGGCTGTTTAATTCAAATACAATCTCGTTTTAAGTAAGCCTTGTTAGTAATTCTCTAGTAAGATTAACTTCAATGTTGACTAGTAGCTTGTAAAGCAGATGGCTGCCGTTATGATTTTAGTACATTTTCAGATGTATAAAGCCTCCAAATAAGGCCATGTAACATTGAACTTCTTTCCAGGTCTTATACATTAGATCACAGAATTCTTTCATAAGAAAATATGAATTACTGTTAGGTTCAGTAATAAGTGAATAAAACTACCCAAGCTCTCTGGGCTGACACATGGGTACAGCCCAGGTAGGTAACAGTGACTATAAATCCTATGTGCCATTTGCCACAAACCAAGATAGAGCCTCAGTGTGGTGTGTGGGTCATGAGCTTCATTTAATTGAACTGATTCTGTAACTATACCAACTATTCAATGACCTGGGAGAAATGTTCCATTACGGTCTTTTATGAGTCTAATCACAAGAATTTTAAAGTTCATGCATGATAAAGGCTCAACATTCAAAAAAAAAAAAAGTACTGTCGAACCAACTGGCAACTGAGAATTTATAAAAAAGCAAACCTAGTCTGATGTTAGAAGAACAAAGTATTTCCTAACCCATTTTCCCTTAAAAGGAAATAGCTAAGAACTAAAATGTTGTGGGGGGACGCATTTAAATTACACCATAACTGTGTACAATACTATTTATTTACAGCTCAATTTTGAATTGACACAAAGTGGAAATTTACAAGGCAGTAATGAAAAAGCGAGCTGTCATGCATGTCTCTATTTACTGGATGCAAAAAAAATTACTGTTCATTTAGGGACAGTATAAAACATTCCGGAAAATGTCCATGTGTGCTTTTATTTAAAGTCTACTCTTCTCGCAGATTTGACACCACACATCTGGTCGGATGTAAACAAAAAAGGATTTCAAGGACTGTAGAAACCGCTGCATTGGTAACATGACCTCTGAAGAGAGGGCAAATGACTGCCCAATAGGGACCGGCTCAGAAGTGCCAGCCCTCAGTGGGGCCAGGACCAGGGACCCCGCCTCGGACCGAAGGCCGCGCCTTCTGGCCACCGAGCGCAGCGGCCTCACGGGTCTCACCACCGTCCGCCCACTTCCCTCTGCGGCGCTCCCTCACCGTCTTCCCCCGCGGCTTCGCTAAGGTGCTGTATGTGAGCCTGAGCCAGGTCCCCGAGCTCTTCCACCCGCCTCACCACACCGGACACCGCGGCCGCCATGGCCAGCTCGGGCGCGCCCGCCCTGTCCACGTGACCACGCGGGGCTGAGATCACCTGATGGCCTGGCTGGCGGAGCGGGGGCGGAACCCGCCCTGCCGGTGGGCGGAGACATAGGCTCCGGGCTACGACTGCCCCGGCTCGCAAAGGTCGTTCCGGGTATTTAGTTCCTCCCAGTGGCCCTCTCCCTCCCACAATCCTGTGCGGCGAGGGGCCGGTATGATGTAAGGGCACACCTCTCTCCCGCCTCCTTCTTTTAACCAATCGGAAACCGACCATGCCCCGGGCTGAGCCAATAGGACTTCGGCTCTCTCCGCGGGTGCCGGGAGGTTGCAGCTGCGATAACTGGCTGGAAGAGGGCGGATTGGAAGGTCTGGAAAGAGGATTGCAGCTGTTGGCGCTGTAGTGAAGGAGGTTGACTAAAATAAAACTTGATTGTTAGGGGAAGGTCAGAAACGGAAGTCTACAGACCGGTGAGATTCTTCCAAGCTGCAAAACCTAGTATGAGGGCAGACAACTTGGCAGTCCTCGGTGTGCTAGCTGGAATAACGCTTTTCCGAATTTTAACCCTGGAGCTTGTTTTTACTTCGGATTTATCTTGGCTACCTCACATTTAAAGTACGTTAAATGCCTTGTGACCTCACTGTTTTAGTTCACCTTGAGACCTTCCTGACAAGTGTTAAGTGTTCTTCCGTGTTTTAATCAGCACTCAAGAGGTCAAATGGCTTTGCATTCCATTAATACTAATTCTTTTCTATGGCCATGTTTTTTGTTTTTGTTTTTGTTTTTCCGATTTGACACAATATATTTTGAGTAACTCTACCCTTCATCTTATTTTTAAGGTTTTTGTTGTAGCCTCGTAGAAAATATTAAAAGTATGAAAATAGAAATGTGATCGTTTAAGAGATTCTAACCACAGTGACTTTTCTGCAAGTGGCCATGGTGACCAGTTTTTTTCTCCCGCTATTTTGCTCTAAATGCACAGAACAAAAATCCTGTGTTCCGTGTCTTCGGTGTTTGTATAATGTCTGTACATACTCGGAAAAATGGTTTTTAATCGAAAACAATAACAACAGGTTCTCACGTTACTTTCTAATGAAGAATCTGAAGGCCAGGAAAATTGCATTCTATGATCAAGGTTGAACTGAAGAATGCAAACTCTTATGCTAGAGTGTTGATTTACTCTGTGATCCAGCACTTGAGAGGCTAAGGCTGGAGGGACGCTGCCAGTTCTAGAGCAGCCAGTACATAATGAGACCCAGTTTACAAACAAGCAAGCAACCCACAGAAATTAAGAACCCATAGTCTAACATGCCAAACTGCACTAAATAAAATTTACAGGCACAAGCTGGACAGATCATTTTGGCAACCACATGGCCATTCCCAACTGTCTAGGCCTCCAGCCCCAGGGAATCTGATGACTCGTTTGGCCTCCGTAGAATATATATATATATATATTTTTTTTTTTTCAGGCAAAATACCCATACACATAAAGTAAAGAAAAAATTATAACCATGACGATGCATCAAACCACAGTATCCCAGATGGAAAGTCTTAACACTGGGAATTATTGTCGAACTGATAGTTTGGTGTGTTCATTTTCAGAGAGTTGGAAAGAATCTGAGTCTTGCCCTTTATTTGCAGATAAGGAGAATGAAAAGGATGATATTGTTAACCTCCAAACTACAGAATACATGATTCTGTGGTTTATTCAAGATCATAGCAAAGTAACTTCCCATAGAAAGCTGGTTTCCTCACAGAGAGACACAGGCAACAGCCTGACCTTAACAATTCACAGTGAAGTATTTAAACACAGAACCCTTGTACTAGAAAAAAATGCATTTCCCCTCCAAATTATAGTTAGTTCTTTTTACTTTAGGAAACGAACATGAATAGAACAAATAAAAGATAAATGATAGATTTATTTTTAACTCTCAGATGAATTATAATGTGTCAAAAATATGAAAGAAGCAAACTGATCACATTCGAACTATCTGCCTTTTCACTAACATACAAAATTTAGCTAAATATCCAGCAAAGAAGAAATAAATTTATGTAGACTTTTATGAAAGATTTAAAGCTTTTAAATTTAAATATTTTTAAACAGAAATCTTGCTTGTCTCTGAACTACCAGTTCTGGTGCTAATACCAATGGCTTATAACATTGTTTTGGAAACTTCTAACTACTTTGGTTTGGGGTGGGGACAGGGACTTATTTTCCCATATAAGTGTACCAAATGACTACCAGTGATGTGTATGTGTAAGTGTAATTACTTGCCACAGATGACCTGTGTATACTGGGACCACTGCATATTTATTTGGTTATGAACTCTGATTGTTGGCACTGCAACTACAACAGTAAATACTTACATACATAACTCCTGTCCTCTTACAGTTTATCTAGTAAAGCAGTATAGAGATAATAACAATACACAGTGAATTCGAAATTTTAGAATTATGGAAGACACTAGGAAGGAAAAATAAAAAGGAGTTTGATTTGATGTGAGATATTGAAGAAAACACTCCTCAGGAAATGATATTGGCAGCTAAATGATGATAACATTGGCCAATGAAGAGCAATAGCTGCTCAGCCAGAAGTCGATCAAGAGAGAGAAAACACATGATGTCCAGCATAGTGATCAACACCTCCAGGCCCAGACTCAGGCAAGTGGTGAGCTAGAATCATGAGTTAAATAGCAAGGGCTTGCTAAGAAACGGGAATGGGGCAAGGCCTCGTGGTAACGCGGACATAGACAATTTAACCTAAGGAATTATGAGTCATTAGAGTGACAGTGTATTGTTAGTAAGAAGAAAGCTTTGAAGAGTAAGAGTCACAGGTAGCTGTACTCGTGGGACAAAGACTCGGATCTCTCTGGAGAGCTCATGTCCATAGTTTACTGGGTGGCAGTAAGTCACTGGTTCACTTCTGAAAAATGTCCTCGAACTTCGTTTTCTGAAACTTAAAGAAAAACAGAAAAATCCTCTAAGGCCATGACTCTCAACCCTTCCAATGTTGTGACCTTTTAATACACCTCCTCATGTTATGGTGACCCTTTACCATAAAATTTTATTGCTACTTCATAACTGTGATTTTGCTGCTGTTATTAATATAAATATCTGATATGTGACTCCTGTGAAAGAGTCATTTGGTTTCCAAGAGTTCGCGACCCACGGGTTAAGAACCACTGCTCCAAGGTTTTAGGGAAATCTGTTCATGGAGAAGAATCTCAGAGCAGGCTCACTAGTTTAAAATTTCCCGTGTGATTGTTAGAACAAGCTGGCAGTTGTTTTTTTATAACAATTTATAGCCCAGAGAACATGGGTTATCCATGGTAGGATCCTGGTACCAGCAAGCTACCCATTTTTCAGGAGACTGCCAAGAAAGTACCACCAGGAAAGACCTTTTGCCTCCTGTAAAGCATTTCAAATTTGCTCTACAATCAAAGTTTAATATCATATCTGCTGACAAAAGTAAAAATTTAAAGGGCCCAGATATGCTTGCACAAGTAGGCCGAGAGATTCAGTTGGAGCTGAGAGGCAAGACATCTGTGACTGGCATGGAACAGAAGAACGTGCAAGATGCGGGAGATCACATAGGAAAGGGATCTTGAGTTGGGAAAGAGCTTAGCACCTTGGAAGAATGAAAGAAAGCCAGGCAAAAGCCAAGGATGGAAGAGAGCCGGCAGGAAGGTGAGGCCTTCGAACACATGTAGAGGTTACATCAAGAACAGCTCCCTCCCTCTTAACCACAGGATGGACCCCCAAATATGTGTGCAAGTCCCACATTTGCTGTGCTGTTGATTGTCTACTGGACCTGAATTTCAACATAATGACTCTTGGCCTTCATATCATTCTAGTGGACCAATGGAGGGGATCAATTTATATGAACCTGAGTCCATATGCTATCTCTGCTCTTCCACTGTATGATAACCAGAAAGTGAATTAGAATCTCTAGTCCTTAAGTTGTTCGTTTATTGAATGAGAGTCAAGATATCTATCTATTCATTGAGTTGTTGTGAGGGTTAATGGATCTATGTAAAATGTCAGTGCATTTCCCAATATATAGTGATATTATGTTAGAATGGTATTTAATTCTTGGTTGATCTCAGACATAATCTATTGGGTTATAGCTTTTCTTGTTATATTCCATGGCTGACAAGTTCTGCTGTTGAAAGAGTTAGCTGAAGAGACAGACTCTGTGGAAGTTAAGATCTTTACTCTGCCTGGAGACAGCAGTGCTTCTTTAGACCCACAATCAGCTCTGCTTGTACCCACAAGATTTCACCACAAACCTCCATGCCGTGGGTTTAGCAATAAAAAGAAGTGACTCCATACTTGCTAGAACTTGGATGAATCTCAAAGGAATGTTGAGTAAGAGAAAAAATACAAAGACTGAAAACTGTAGTTTATATGAGTTCATTTACTGTTCTTAAAGTGAGAAAACTCTAGGGGAAAAAAAAACATTTTCATGGTCATCAAACTTAGGGAAACAGGAGGGTGGGAGGAGGGAAGCCTGTGAGTGTGGCAACAAAACAGCAGCAGGTGCTGTGACTGTCCTGTTATTATTATTATTTTCTCACTGTAGTAATAGACACGAGACTACTTGATCAAATTTCATAGAATAAAATTTGCACGTAAACTGATGTTACCTAAAGTAAAATTTGCCAAATGTCTCTGGGTTGTCCGTGTCAGTTTCCTTGTTAATAATGTAGTTTTCCAAGATCCTTCTTTGCCTGGCAATGAGTGTAATGAGATTTTTCTACTATTTCTTCCAAACACAAATGAATTGGCAGCTATTCAAAAAACAATACAGAAAACTACAAACTGTTAACACTCTCCTGGTGTAATACATCATTTAGAATAGATTTTGACAGGTGAAGAGAGAAGTGAAGCATTAAGAGAAACTTTCTTGTGGGAGAGACTTAAGTCAGCAAAACGGCACAGAGAAGTGAAGAATATATTTAAGGTAAAACCTGTGACTGAGTTTAGCAGAAATCTAGAAAGCAAACAGGGAAGTACTTTGAAGTAAAACCAAGAATGTAGACTAGAGCAGCAGTCAACGGTGGCTGCACAGAACAGGAAAAAGCACACTACTGAGATTGGTGATCTGAGACGAGATTGGGCCTGCTGTCCTAACGGGACATCATTTTTCACGGTCCTCTCAGTTCAGTCAACCACTAGACAGAAAATAGCCCTAACTATCTAGATGACATGGAGAAATAGTGCTGCTTGAGAGAGAACAGAGTTCTGTAGTATTCTGAGAAGCTAATGGGTTGTTAAATATAAACTATAAATTGAGGTGAGAGAGGGTAGTCTCCACAGCAATTGCTGTAAGGGTCAGATGTAAAGGGTAGGAAAGAGAGATACCATGTCTATTGACTGGCAAAGAGGAAAAGCTCACAAGGAAACATTTTAATGGCTCAAATAGAGACAATGATAGATCAGGGTTGCACCAGATGTCTTCATCAGTAGTTTAAAACCCAACAAAACCTAAAATCATATAAACAGTTGCTCAGAGAATAACTTTTGAAAAATATAAACCTTTGACTTAGAAAATTTATTTTCCTTAAAAATTGACTATCTTCCAAGCTCCTTATAAATTTGACTGGCAACATAGCCCCAAAACAAAGGAAAAGCTGTGGGTCTCTAGGTTCTTTCTACATATGTAGTTAGCTCTCAGTTCCACTCTTCTCATCATAGTGACCTTACAAAAGATGGAATATGATGAACATAACCAGATGATGCATTTTCTAGCCATGGAGTTTGATACAGGAGAACCTGCTCAGGATATATTAGTCACCTTTGATTAACATTTGAATCAAAGAATATTTCCTTGTTAAAATAGACTCTTGATTAGATTCTTTGATTGCACCTATGTTTTATCTGTTATTCCCCATTAATGTCATTAAGAGTCAATGCAAGGTGTTTCTAATCACTAGTTAGTTGCTTGTTTTTTTATTTTATTCTTTCCTTACTTAGTGGTATGGACCAATATAGAAACTTCATGATTGTTATACAGTGCAGAGTCTATACAAACTTCAAAATATCAAAATCTACAGACAGCATCTTCATTCACTTCCATCGTCTTTCCCACGCCATCCTTTCTCATGGTCCCTGAAGACTATGTTGCATCTCCTCTGGCTCTCCTGAGCTGAGTTAGTCATCTCTGGTTAAATTTCAGCTATTTAAGGACCATTGAGTCCTGACATCAGCACTCTTTTAAATTTGCTGAACATCAAAATTCTCTTAGCTTATAGATACCCCAACTCCCTTTAGCAATAAGTATGACCATAGGTTTTTAGACCTTTCTAAAGTAAATGCTAAACTTTGTGATAAAAACTACAAAACAAGTTACAGGGTACAAATATGCATATGCTGCACAAACCCTAGTCATAGGCTCTCACTTGATCCATACACAAATATGCAGACAAAATACCCATATGTATTATAATATATACGTATTATATACACATTATATATACTTTTTTTTAAAGGTAGGGCACTGGGGAGGTGGGTCAACTGTTAAGAACCCAAGGAGGCCTGGGATTCAGTTCTCAGCATCCACATGGTTCCTCGCAAGCATCAACACTTCCAGTTCTAGGAGAGCCAATGTACTCTTCAGGCATCCACAAGCAGCAGATACGATGGTCTGAATAGGTATGGCCCCCATAAATACACATGTTTGAAAGCTTGGCCCATAGGGAATGGCACTTTTAGGAGATATGGCCTTGTTGTATGTGTGGCCTTTTTGGAGGAAGTGTGTCACTGTGGGAGGTAGGCTTTGAGGTCTCTTGGGCTCAAGCTACACCCAGAGTAGCACACAGTGTGACACGCAGTCCCCTTCTGCTGTCTGTGGATCAAGATGTAGAACTCTTGGGCCCTCCAGCACCAAGTCTGCCTGCATACTTCCTACCAGGATGATAATAGACTAAACCCCTGAAACTGAAAGCCAGCCCCAATTAAATGTTTTCTTTTATAAAAGTTGCCATGGTCATGATTCTCTTCACAGCAATGAAAGCCCCTAACTAAGACACCAGGCATACCAAACATTGGACTGAGCACAAGGGTCCGTGATGGAGGAGTTGGGGAAGGGACTGAAGGAGCTGAGGGGGTTTGCAACCCCAAGGAGGGAGCAACAGTGTCAATAGGCTAGACCCCCTGGAGCTCCTGGGGACTGGACCACCAACCAAAGAATACACATGGAGGGACCCATGGTGCTGGCCGCATATGTGGCCTATGTGGCCTTGTTGGACATCAGTGGGAGGAAAGGCTCTTGGGCCTGAGGGTGTTTGATGTCCCAGTGTAGGGGAATGCCAAGGCAGGAAGACTGGAGTCGGTGGATGGGTGGGTGGGGGAATATCCCCATAGAGGCAGGGGAGGGGGGATAGGATAGGGGGTTTCCGAAGGGGAGACCTGGAAAGGGGAAAACATTTGAAATGCAAATAAAGAAAATATCCAATAAAAGAACTCAAGGAAAATAAAGACACCAGGCATGCATACAGTGCACACGTATATACATACACTGCATATACATATACATACAGTGCACACACAAATATGTAGGCAAAATACCTGGACATATTTTTCTTTTTCCCTCCCTCCCTCCCTCCCTCCCTCCCTCCCTCCCTCCCTCCCTCCCTCCCTTCCTTTCTTCCTTTCTTTTTTGTTCCTTTTGTTTTGTTTTACAAAGATTTTCTCTGTGTAGTCCTGGTATCCTAGAACTCACTCTTTTAGACCAAGCTGGGTCAAACTCAGAGATCTGCCTGCCTCTGTCTCCTGAGTGCTGGAATTAAAGGTATATGCTATTATTGTTCAGCTATTTTTCATCATTTCTTTTACTTTTTGAGATACTCAAAATCATTTTCCCTTCCCTTTCCTCCTTCCAAAGCCTCTCATACTGCTGTCTTCCAAATTTATAGCCTCCATTTTCTTTAGCTGTTGTTATTGTTGTTGTTGTTATGTGTGTGTGTGTATGTGTATGTGTGTGTGTGTATTTCTAAATACATACACACAACCTGCTCGGCTGCCCACGGGAAGACTATTTCTGTCACTCTTAGCATTCATTATTCACCTGTAGTTCTTTGAGTAGGGTGAGGCCTTGTGAGCCTTCCCATATCTGTATTATCATGGCTATTGCTGTCATCCTGCTCAGCTCATGGTTAGTCAGTCATGCTGGTGAGATTTTATGGGTGCAGCTTCTGACATTTGTAGAATACAATCTTACAGCAAACTCCATCTCTGGCTCTTACAAGCTTTCCATCCCGAATTCCACAATGACCCCCTGAGCCTCACATGCAAGAGTTGTGTTCCAACTGCATTTTGATTAGTTGTGGTTTTCTGTAATGAAATCTGTTTGTTGCAAAGAGAAGTTCTCTTGATGAAGGATGAGGACTACAGCTATCTGTGGGCATAAGTTTAGATATTTAGGATATAATTAATGATTATGCTGATTTAGTAAAGTGGCATGTTAGTGTTGATTTAAAATAAATATTGTAGTTTTTCTCCTAACCCAGCTAACTCCCAAATAATCAAGACTGGATTATTATATTTATTTATCAAACTTTAAAGGAACAACAACTGAGCATACTACTCTATTTTAATCGCCTAAACTAATCTGGCTACCTCTGAGCCAATATCCCTGTGATACTTTGCATTTTAGTATTGATTTGGCTTTCTGGGCTTCGGGTGTTTTCTCATGGTGTCTCCTGGACTCTCTCCCACCTCCTCAGGCTGGGAGAAAGTCCAGCCCTATTCTCTCCTCTGCTCAGTCATTGGATAATCAGTTAGCTTTCTTGACCAATCAGGGAAGAGTTGAGGAGCAATGTTTACACAGTATTGAGAAAGGAGATTCTCAGAATAAGGATTACATTCAGATATGAGACAGAGAAATCAGCATTTGAATAGTAAGAGTGAAAACAATATGCCCACAGTGACAGTTGCAGGTTCTCCTCCAGGATCCATGGCTTCACTCTCCTTGGGTAGCTGGCTAGGTTTACCTTGTGATGAGCAGATCTTAAGTCTAATTAGAAAGATATTGGTAACCAACAAGGTATGAGTGCCACTTTAAGTGTACCCTTAAAGTTTTTATGCCATACTGGTTATTGTGGTTCACAGGCATCACAGCTAGGTAGTACTGTTGATTGCTTCTCTCCTTGGGCACTTGCATGGCACTTTCTGGTCCCATGAAAGCTAGTCCTGAAGCATAAAGCTTTCAGGTCACGTCTAGTGCAGGGTTTCTGAGCCCTGTGTCTGAAATGCATAGTGGCGTCACCAATACAATTTTATCATTCACCTCTGGCAGGTGACCTCTGCCTTGTCACCAAGGGCAATAACAACAGCCTGTAATATTTGGGAGTCAACCTAGACCAACAACTCAGAAGAAGATTTCTCATGGCTGGTGTTTTTTGTGTGTTTGTTTTGTTTTGTTAGATACTCTTTTGCTCTTGGAGGAAGCATTGTCATTACAGGTGGGAAATTTTCATTTAAACTCTATATGTGTATATATACACTGACTTCTTTCTATTATAAGTATTTTTAGGTAGTTAATACTGGGAAACTTTTTGACTTTTTCGGAAATCCTTATTGTCATTATACCTTCTTCCCTTTGCATTTATCTCAGTGTGGAGAGTTTTCAAATGGCTTTTAAAAAGAGAAAAGAAAAGGAAAAAAGTTACCATAGGACCTAACTATGCCATTCCTTGGCATATGCCTACAAATACTTCCTCTGCTACGTTCACTGCAACTTTATTTACAAGAGCTAGGAAATGAAATGACTTAAATATCTTTCAACTGACTAATGAAAAGTTAAAATGTGCTACATATAAATTCTGGAATACTACTCCACTGAAAAAAATTATATCATGAAATGTACAGATAAATGGATAGAACTAGAAATATCACCTTGAGTGAGTTAACCCAGACTCAGAAAGACCAACATTGTATATTCTCATTTATCTAAAATCCTAGCTTCAAATCTTCAAATGACAGTGTACAACCTGAATAACTGCAGAAACCAGGAATGTTTAAAAGGGACTGTTTTGGTGGGGGTGGGTAGAGAAGTTTGAAGGGACTCAAAACCTCTCTCTGGCCCAAGTAAGAGTGTTTGACCAGTATGTGCAAAATTATTAAGCACAACTTCCTTCTCTCAAGTAACTGCAACCTGAGACTGCTCCCTTCAGACTAGCCAGCCCCTCCATCTTCTTCTGGACACAACAAACCAGCTAAGGTTCCAGGTTGTTGTGTCATAGATACTCTCCATCAGAGAAAGACAGCCCACCCAGTCCCAGGTTTTTTGCTTGGTTTTTGCATAGTGTCTGTCATTTCTTCGTTCTCATGCATCCCCGGTCAGGTTTCCAGGACCAAACAGAGGAGATGGGTTAACCAAGTTTGGATACACGCATGCGCTATAATATAATGGAAACTTCAAAGTATGCTTTCTGTTTAGATTAGATTAGAATGGTTGTGTAGACTTAATACAGCTGTGTAGACTTAATATGAATCTACCGATTTAAAATTTAAATACTGTAAGCTGTGAAAAGTAAACTTATAATCTTGATGCATTCTTGAATAGAAATAACATTTGTAAAACACATGTCTAAAGGGAGGTGAGTATCCAGGACACATAAGGAATCCTGGTGCAATCACATACTTGCTTCAACAAAACTCCTTAGAAAAGTCAACTTACATATGAAAGGTTTATTTTGGCTCATGGTTTCAGAAGGCTCTCTGTTGTAAATCTGGACATCACAGTAGATAACACAGAACAAGAAACTGTTCACCTTACTGTAGCAAGTGTTGTGGGGTATTCACTGGAGAAGCCTTCATGGACATGGATTTAAGGCAATAGAAAGTCTTTGTTAGCTCTCTGGAAACTACAGTGGGTATTCGAGATCCTAGTGTAGTCCTGATCCTTTCTCAGGGTGAGCTTTTTTTTGTTTTGTTTTGTTTTTGATACTTTATTTACATTTCAAATGTTTCCCCCTTTCCAGATCTCCCCTTTGGAACCCCCCTATCCCTTTCCCCCTCCCCCTGCCTCTATGAGGGTACTCCCCCACCCACCCACACATCCATTCTTGTCTTCCCTCCTTGGCATTCCCCTATACTGAGGCATCTAACACCCTCAGGCCCAAGGACCTCTCCTCCCCCTGATGGCTAACAAGACCCTCCTCTGCCACATATGTGGCCAGCACCATGGGTCCCTCCATGTGTATTCTTTGGTTGGTGGTCCAGCCTCCAGGAGGACGGGGGGGGGGGGTTCAGGTCAGTTGACACTGTTGCTCCCTCCATGGGCCTGCAAACTCCCTCATCTCCTCCAGTTCCTTCTCCAACTCCTCCACCTGGGACCTCACGCACAGTCCAATGGTTTCTGTGAAGTGAATCTGGGCTAATAACCACTTATCAGTGAGTACATACCGTGTTCATTCTTTTGTGACTGAGTTACCTCACTCAGAATGATATTTTCAAGTTCCATCCATTTGGCTGCGAATTTCCAAGATTCCAGAGAACCAAATAAACCTATCAAAAAATGGGGAACAGAGCTAAACAGAGAAGTCTCAACTGAGGAAATTCATTGGACTGAGAAGCACCTAAAGAAATGTTCAGCATCCTTAGTCATCAGGGAAATGCAAATCAAAACAACCCTGAGATTCCACCTCACACCAGTCAGAATGGCTAAGATCAAAAACTCAGGTGACAGCAGATGCTGTCGAGGATGGGGAAAAAGAGGAACACTCCTCCATTGCTGGTGGGATTGCAAGCTGATAAAACCCCTCTGGAAATCAGTTTGGAGGACATTCAGAAAAATGAACCCAGCTATTCCACTCCTGGGCATATACCCAGAAGATGCTCCAACACGTAATAAAGACACATGCTCCACTATGTTCATAGCAGTCATATTTATAATAGCCAGAAGCTGGAAACAACCCAGATGTCCCTCAACAGAAGAATGGATACAGAAAACGTGGTACATCTACACAATGGAATACTACTCAGAGTGAGCTTTTAAGCGCAAAAAGCATGCCCTCGGTTGACATACTTCAATTAACAGGAACAAGTAGCCAGAAGTAGAAATACAGAAGCCAGAAAGCAAGATTAGTACATTTAGAGACTTTCCAGGACTATAGACTTTGATGGATTTGGTCTTTGTTGTCATGTTTGGCAGGTGGTATTGTCTTTGCATTGTTTTGTGGCCTCTATAGCACTTCTATCATGGAGTCAGTTGTGCTAAGATAGGTCTGGGGCCCTGTTACACAAGGAAGCAAAGAGAGGCTAGGGAAAGTGGCCCAGGATCAAAACGCATGGTTCAGGCACATACCCTGAGTGTCCTGCTTCCTGTATCGATCCTATCTCCTAAAACCTCTTCATCTAGGGATGGATGAAATAAGGTTAGCACTCACATAAAGCAATCAACTCTAAACGGCCTCACCTCAGAATATCACCATCTTGCATGCCAATATAAAAGCTTCAATATAAAAGCTTTCAAGGAGGTCATTTAAGACCGTATCATAGCAAAAAGAGATAGTGAAACTATGAAATGGGGTGGGAAGGTGGGAATGTTGTGTGCTCTCTTCATAGATGACAGTGTTAGCAAGTGAGCATATTTGGAGGTGATAGGCTTCATCCTCGTGATTGCCATTAGGACTCTTTTAGAAAGAGGCCCCAGAGAGGCTCCTGCCGTCCTCTTTGAATTAAAGACATAACAAAACAGATGACTGTCAGTTATAAAACACTGGGCTTCCAATCCTCCAAAAGTGTGAAATTCTGTTATGTACAAGTCATCCAGTATACAGTATTTTGTATGGTCATCTAAAGGGACACCAGTGATTTTATTTTTAGGTAGATGTTCAAGTAATAGTTAACTATATACCCACACAAGAAATTTGCATATATTCATAGCAGCAGTATGTATAATGAACAAAGATCAGAAGTAACCTGAATGCTTTTGAACTGATTAGTGAAATATGGCTTAATCATCCAATAGAACATCACTCAGGCATAAGAAGAAATAACGTTGGTTATTGGTATGCTCGCAAATAGACCCTAACAAATTGTATTATTTTGTGTGACAGAATCTAGACACAAAAAACTAGTTATACAATTCTAGTTTTACTAAATGCTCAAGTTATATAAACCCAGAAACAAAGCATATATAGTATTCTCTGGGTTAGGGTGGGTGGGAATGTGGAGAGATTGCTGAAGAGGGAAAGGCATCTCTCTAAGATGATGAGGATGCTCTAAACCTGACTGTGGTGACAGTTGAAAGTATTTACTTGTGTAGTTACTTTCCTTAAAATAGAAAATAGAAAATAGAAACTAACACTTGAATGAATTATGTGCTGTGCAAGTAATATTTCAACAAAACTTCTTAAAATCACTGTGGAAATTGAGCAGCTATTCCACAGCACACATTTCTTACTCACAAATTCAGAGCCTGCGCCTCTGATGTATTACATGAGTCCTCAGGTACTCAGTGGTCAATTGCACTCAAGAGCAATTTCTCTGAGGCTGCATTTGGAATTTGTCAAGCACAGAGCCGGCTGGTAATTTTTAGAAAATGCAGAGTCTCTTTATGTCTCTCCATCTTACACACACATACACACACACACACACACACACAAACGTCCCTGAATGAAAAAAAAAAAAAAACCTTGAAAAGCTGGCAGCGGAGACATTATGGAACTGTTCATATGTCAAGGAAAACATATACAGATACAGGACTTGGAGAAATCTGGAATGGCTCATAGCTAGACACAGCAAAATCAGATTTCTGGCAGACACATGAGTAGTAAGTATGTGGGACTTGGGGGTGTAAATGTAAAGAGAAGGAAACTGGTGAGAAGACTTGAGTAAAAGGCTCAGACAAGGATATTAGTATGTGTGGGGAAGAAGGACAGCCATGACTAGGTAAATATTATTTAAAAGGGGAAATAAGCAGGAGCCAGTCACTAACATGGCCTAAAGCAAACACTCAAAAGCACTTCTGCCAAAGAGAAAATCTATCATTTAATCTACTAAACTTCCCCACTGTTTAATTTTTATGTTAATTTGGAGATTAGAAATTGTTTTAGCCTATGGGCCAGCTACAAGTCTCAGCATTTTCTATTTTTTTCTTCAATATAGTGAGAAAATGAACATATTATAAAATATACTATCAGATAGCAGCCTGAATAAATAACTTTCCTTTCTTATCCTTGATCCACAAAGTACCCTTTCTTTATATTGTAGTCTTTATTGCCTACAATAACTTAATCAACTCTGACAAATGCAATTTACTTTGCCTGGTTTAAAACAACAAACCTGTCATTCCCAGCCACACTCCCTAGCCCTTAGGAAGGGAATCACTATGGTTTTAAATCCACTTCCACACCCTTCTCTCTATACCCTCAGCTTCTTTCCCCAGGACCTCCTGGCAACCCCTCCAGGTTCCCCTGCACCCCTGGGGCCCTTGCTCTTGTGTTCATTGGCACCGTGTTTCCTTGACTTTTCCGTCTCACTACAAACTTGACTAGTATTTTGTGGTTCGTTGTCTTGAGGTCAAGCTTTCTTGCTGTCTCTCAGCCTTCCTACTAATCTCTGGATCTTACTCTCACACTAAGTAAAGACACTGAAAACATGTTTCTTCTTTAACTATTTAACTTCACTGTAAATTCTGCCACCTGTGGAACACAGTATGACATCATGGTCCACTAGAAAATGTCTTAAATTCCAAAAGGGAATCTCTGACTTTAATCCCTATATCCTTTGCATTTCTGTATGATTACTGACCATTGTCCCTTTAGTTCCCTTTTGGGTCCTGGAACACATGACCATTTGTTGGAACTAGCACTGTCCGTCTCCAGATGATCTTTCACCCTAGAAAACCCTGCCTTCCATTCCAGGACACTTGGATACTTGAGAGTCATCCATGCTCCTGGTGTCAGTGGTCATTTGGTTTTTCTCAGAGAAAAGACTAAGAATTTTTATTTCAGAAATCCTGACTGGATTTCTAATGTTCAGAACCACAAGAAATTAAACTGTTGTAAGTTATTAAAAACAGTAGCTCATCACAACAATGAAAAATGAATAAATTCCTTTCCTTGGTTTATTTTTTGAACTATACAAACCATTCTCTAATCTGTAAATGAAGACTGGAGTCTTAGATAGCCTCACATTTAACTATGTCAGGGACATAGTTCAGTTATAGAGTATTTACCTAGTACATACGTGTAAATTTAATTCTGGGGACTTATCCACCCCCTCATTGTTCCCAAGTAAATGACACAGAAGCCTTATATTTATTACAAGCTTCTTGAACTATAGCTGGTGTCTTAGTCAGGGTTTCTATTCCTGCACAAACATGACCAAGAAGCAAGTTGGAGAGAAAAGGGTTTGTTCAGCTTACACTTCCACATCGCTGTTCATCATGAAAGGAAGTCAGGACTGAAACTCAAGCAGTTCAGGAAGCAGGAGCTGATGCAGAGGCTATGGAGGGATGTTTCTTACTGGCTTGCTTCCCCTGGCTTGCTCAGCTTGCTTTCTTATAGAACCCAGGACTACCAGCCCAGGGATGGCACCACCCACAATGGGCCCTCCCACCCACAGCTGAATCTCATAGAGGTATTTCCTCAAAAAGGAGGCTCCTTTCTCTGATAACTCAGGCTTGTGTCAAGTTGACACACAAAACCAGCCTGTACAGCTGGGGAGATACTCCAAGAATCATGACAATGCCAATGTCCGGACTGCAATCAGATCTCTGGGTAAAGAAATCAGCACCTGGAATACACAGTGTACAAAACCATCTCCCAACACACACAGGCCTGGATTCAATACACAGTAACCCCCCAAAATGATCCAGTATTAGATTCTCACTTAACAATCCAACTTATAATCCTTTTTGACAGTTCTTGAGATGATTGATGAGAATCTACTAATGTCTAAAGCAGTGGTTCTCAGCCTTCCTAATGTTGTGGTCCTTTAATACAGTTCCTCATGTTGTGGTGACCCCTCCACCATAAAATTATTTTTGTTGCTACTCCATAATTGTAATTTTGCTACTTCTATGAACTGTAATGGGAAACTATGTGTTTCTGACTGTCTTAGGCGACTCCTGTGAAAGGGCTGTTCAACCCCCAGGGAGTCACAACCCACAGAATGATCTAAAGGATAGCCAGCCTTTCTATTGCTGCTAGATAGATCATCACTATCTAACACAATTTCTGTGGTCATAGAAATAGTCTCTATTTATAAATTATCAAAAATGATTATTATGTGACTCTGGCGCTTTATATTTTCTGGACTGTTGTTAGGTAATCTGTTTTTAAAAGTGAACTTCACACATAATAAGCATCTTCCCACATGATATGCATCTTCATCACTTTTGCCACTTCTCCTCCAGCTCCTTCCTTGTCTGACACCCCCTCCAAAATTCATAATCTCCTCTTTAATATTATTGTTACACACACATACATACACACACATGTATACACGTACACACACATATATGTGAATACATGCATATTCAACCTAGTACATCTGTTTAATGTTGCTTGTATATACTTGTGCCCAGGGATTACCACTTGAGATTGGATTATCTGTGACTGAGCGCTTGACTGGATAAACTTGACTCTCTCTCTCCCTCATGAGCCATGGACCACCAGTAGCTCTTCATCTGGGTATGAAGCCTGCTCATATTATGGAAGACAAGAAGCAGAGAGAGTGACAGGGAGAGAGCAAAGACATGATTTAAGTACCAATAATATGACCTACTTTTTCCAGCTATGCCCCATCTCCTAATGTTTCCAGAACTTCTCAAAATAGCATCATGAGCTGAGGAAGACCTGTTAATACATGATCCTTTTTTTGACTGACTTATCATATTCAAACCATTACATGACCAGAGGAAAAAATTAAAAGAGTTTCACATATGCTGGATGAGTACCCCTATAATATGCAGGCCCCTGGACCTCTTTTCTCCATCTTAACTAACACCTATCATTTATCTATGTTCCTCAAGATTTGTTGAGATGGGGGTTGGGAGGGGAAGGGAATGATAACTCTATCCCTACATTCCATCTCTAGAAAAAACAACCTCCTCCTCCTTCTCCTCCTCCTCCTCCTCCTCCTCCTCCCTGATTTATTTTTATTTATATGAGTACACTGTAGCAGCTATCTTCAGACACATCAGAAGAGGGCATTGGATTCCATCATAAGGATAGTTGTGAGCTATTTAGTGGTTGCTGAGAACTGAACTCATAACCTCTGGAAGACCAATCAGTACCCTTAACCACTGGGCCATCTCTCCAGCCCCAAGTTGTTTTTTTCTTATTACCTCTCTTTTCCAAATGTTAGCTGGCAAGCAGCAAGCAGCCAGACCTAGGTCCAGCTAACTTTCCTAGTAATGATGTAGGCTAGTGACCAAATCTCCAACACATGGCCTTTGAGGGGTATTTAAGATCCAAAGTAAAAAAAAGATTATCCTACTGCTCCCCCCATGCACTGACAGGAAACATTAATGCTCATATGAAGCATAGCTAATCTCTTGAAATTATCCCTGGGTTCCCAGGTTAAGAATAAATCAAGTAAGTGCAAGGTGATATCCAAGTAATACTTATATTACTGTGGCCAGGACTCATGTATATCTACCTTCTTAATAAGGAAATCAGAGTTCCCTTTTGGGTTCTTAATCTCATGGATAAAATAATTTAAAAATGGAATGGAAGAATCATCTTATTAGAGTTTGAAAGAAGAAGAATGCAACAGGCAAACCGTGAATCTTAGCAGCTGATGGGACAAGGGAAATGAAGCAAAGCGAGCCTTGTCTTTTGAGTGAGGGTTAAAAATAAACCATCCTGTTCAGCAATGGGAGTCAGCAAGCAGCTGCGTGGGAGAGAGGGAGCGAGGCTTCAGAGAAAGCATGAGGAAGTCCTGAGCGGAAAGGAGATCATGTTTAGGTTGTGGGCCAGTATCTGAAAGAAAAATATGGAAGAAAATGTGAAAGTTATTTTTTATTGTCATTTCCAGAGCTAAGAAAGGCAGGCAGGCTTAGCAGGGGTGCAGGCGCATATGCATGCCACGATTTATTTATTCATCCATATAGAGCTTTAAGCAGCTGCATCTGAAGAGGAGCTTCTGGGAGGGCTAAGTGCATTATCTCATTAAGGGGTGATTATTTCTCCAGGCTTCTGGCCATGCACTTTACAAGCCTAGCTGAATTATCTCTTAAAGGAGACGACAACAGTATGCAATGATATAATTTTTGGAACAGAACAGAATGTCTTATCTCCAGCTAGGAGCAGAAATAGAATTCATTACATTAACCAGGAAGTAGTTTCTTTTAATGGCCTTCAATAGAGACCTAATATCTCCATGTTTTCATATGGTATTTTAAATCCTAAGGAGGGTCTGTGTTACATGGGAAACAGGAGGTGCTATCCAAAGCCAACCATATCTCTATTACCTATCCTTGTTTAATTAAAATACGTACTGTTTGAATAGAAGTTCTGTGATGGGGTATACACCAGAGAAGACTGCTCAATAGAAAGTTTTTATTAACCAGTCAGCCAATGCACTGGGTGTTCAGGATCCCGGTGTAGTCCCTATCCTTTCTCAGGTAAGCTTTTAAACACAAAAACTATGTTCTGGGTTGTCATAGTTCAGTTAACAGAACAGTTAGCCAGAAGTGGAACTACAGAAGCTAAAAAGCAAAGTTTGTATATTTAGAGACTTTCCCAGAAAAATGGACTTTGATGGACTTTGATGGATTTGATCTTTGTTTTCATTTTGGCAGGTGATAATGAGTCTTATGGGTTGAATGGTACTTTCATCATGGAGTCAGTTGTGTTAAGGTCTGGGGGCCTAATAAAGCCTGCGGCCCTGTTACAGATCCTAATTTCCCTCCCATCATACTCCTGGAAATCAGTATTTGTCATGTTTCTCAGAATTAGACCTCTTTAGGATATAAGTAAAATAACACAGTGTTTGTCCTTCTTTGAGAATATTTTCTTTCTATCAATTGTAGCTAACCCACCAAGGGACAATATTTACAAATCTCCATCTTTAATCTCTCATACTTTGTAAAACTCTTATTTCCATAAATCCACACACCTACTCCTGGAACCACTGGCCTGGAGCTGCTGACCTTCTCCTCAATTCCTTCATTTGCTTTGTACCAATTATTTTTCAAACTAACTGTCTTAGTTTTTACTGCTGTGAAAGACAACATGACCAAAGTAACTCTTACAAGGATAACATGTAATAGGGGCAGGCTTACAGGTTCAGAGATTCAGTCCATTATCACCAAGGCAGGAGTATGGTAGTATCCAGGCAAGCATGGTACAGGAGGAGTCGAGAGTTCTACATCTTCATCTGAAGGCAGCTAGTGGAAGCTGACTTCCAGGCAGCTAGGATGAGGGTCTTAAAGCTCATACCCACAGTGACACACCTACTCCAATGAGGCTACACCTCCTAATAGTGCCATTTCCTGGGCCAAACATATACAAGCCATCATACCAACCAATCAGAAAAGCCTGTGGGGTTGGATTCCAGCCTATGAGGAAAAAGAAAAGCAGCCATCTCGTTTGTTGGAGAAAGCAAGTGAGCAGTCCTCCCACCCCAGCACACTGCTAGCCTAGTTTGGGAAGTTTCTCACCTTTCTGAAGTTTCCTTGCTGAGCCCCTTTCACTGTTTTTGTGTGTTCCTTTGTGTGGCACAGAGATTATTCTTGTTTCTAACCCTTCTCTGCGCTATGTCACTTGGCACAGCCTCACAGTGACACTCATGGTGTCACACGTCATTTTAAGGTGAAAAGTATCTAACTGCATATGCATACCGCAGTTTATTTATCCACTCACACAGATGAATATTTAGATTGTTAGTGTACCTGCACTACTGTATATAATACTATAATCAACATGAGAGTGCAAATATCTTTTTATGACTGCTTTTGAAAATGTGTGTGTGTGTGTGTGTCTGTGTGTCTGTGTACACCACAGTTAATATGTGGCAGTCAAATGATGCTTGCTGAAGCTGATTTTCTCCACTAACTATGTGAGTCCCGGGGAGTGGACTCAGGCCTTGGTAGCAAGGGCCTTTATACACAGGCACATCTACTGTCTATTTGGACCTCTTACACCAAAGTTATACATCCAGTGATCTAAAAGTCATGTCTTAGCACTTGAGAAAGTTCTCAGTCTTGCATTTGTCTTTCCCCTCCTCTGTAGACGTCCCTTTTTTGTTTGGATGTGACAATACACAATACCTGATTGCCATCATTATTTAATACAATTTGGAGAGTGCCTGTTATGCCTATGCTAAACATTTCTACACACAATTTAATATTTTTACTTTTTCATGTGGCAAGTTAGGGTCTCAGGATGATATCCTATAATGTAATGAATCATTTCCCCAAAGGCTAGGTATTTATAAGTGACTGTGACCTATATTATACTGGAACATGGTATGTAAATAAACCAAGGATATTACAATGTCTTGGCAGAGGTCTTTGAAATGTATTGTTGCAGGCGTCAATCGTTGTCTTGGAACACAACCAGTGGGAAGTGGTTGCCAACATTCATGCTTAGCTATACTTATTTCCTTGTGAAAAAAGAGTTAGTTTACTCATGATTTTTTTTCAAAAGAGAGTAGGAAATAATAATAAAAAAAAATCACAGGACCCTTTGTAGGAAAATAAAGATGTAATACAATAATACATTGAATGACTATCGAATTTATGTTCTTTTATAGCAGATTATCCATGGGAAAGGGCAGTTAGAGGTACTGGTTACTGTCAGGATCCAGACATGAGTCATCCTAGAGAAGAAAGGGCAGAGCATGGTGGTCAGCAGAAGAAAGAGAATGAACGCGAGAACAATTATTACTTGCACATCATGATTAGGGAAGAGATGCTCAGTGTAAAGAGGTGAGCTGACAGGCACAGATTACACCTCCTGCCCTGTGTCAGGATAGAGAAAAGGGCAACTCAAATCAACACAGGTGACATGTGTTGAGCATTTTATTAATTAGGGTTTCCATTGATGTAAAGAAACGCCATGACCAAGGCAGCTCTTATAAAGAACATTTAATTGGGTCTGGCTTACTGGTTCTGAGGTTCAGTCCATTATCATCATGGCGGGAAGAGTGGCAGTGTCCAGGCAGGAGTGGTGCTGGAGGAGCTGAGAGTTCTACATCTTGTTTTGAAGTCAAATAGGAGAAGACTGACTTCAGGCAGCTTGGAGGAGGATCTCAAAGCCCACCCCCACAGTGACACACTTCCTCCAACAAGGCCACACCTACTCCAACAAGACCACACCTCCTAACAGTGCCACCCACTCCTTGGGCCACACATATTCAAAGAATCTTCTCTGTACTTAGCATTAACTCCATGACACAATGCCTATAAAAATCAGCAATGATATTCCTGAACAGATCATAGTTCAGGTGACAAAAGGCTCTGAGAGCATGGACTAAATGAAAAATGCTTGTCTAGGAAGTGGACTTCAGTGTAGTCAAGGCTCATGGAGGAGTGACATCTGATATTGGTCCCAAAAGGTGAGCAGGAGCTTACTCAGTTGACAAAGGAAAAAGTCATTAGCAAAGATTCCATGTCATAACATCTTTGGCATGGGCAAACAGAAAGGCTGATTTATTTAGTCAAAGCCATTGGGTTCAAAGAGATATGTAGCAAGAGTGATCCTTTCAAATAAATTCACATAGAACCCCAACATATAAATAAATAAAATGATAATCCATAGCTTAAACATAGCATATTCTTTTAGTGGAAGAATATTTCTCTGTTGTAATTGGGACGAATGAGAATAACAGATCTCTTCTGATGATTATTACAACTATTGGTTTATACCTGGTGGTTTACTATTATTGTCTTTGTGTTTGGCTACACAGTATCAAGAAAATTGTGATCACACTAAAGCTTACTCTATACTCTCATATATGCTTTAGTTAAAGGATCTCACAAACTTGAAGCAAGGAGTAGAATATATTCCTTTCAATAGTCAGTAGCTTCTAATATCCGTGCCTTCTGTTGCTATATGTAAATGTCAAGTAGGAAGTAGTCATATTGAAATGAGCCTCTCAAACTATATACAGTGCACTTTCCTGGTTTTAAGCACATTGTATGTGTGTGTGTGTGTGTGTGTGTGTGTGTGTGTGTGTGTGTGTGTGTGTGTGTTGAGTCAGTCTTGTCATGTAGCTCAGATGTGTCTTGAACATATCTATGACCCTCTTACCCTAGCCTCCCATATTTTATATACACTCGTTGGACAACTGCTCTGCTGTGATGATAAATAATGTTCAGCTGTGTATGAATTATTTTGCTATTACTGTGATAAAATCCTAGGACACAAGCAACTGAAGTTGGCATGGTGGCTAGAGAGATGACTCAGTGATTAAGAGTACTGGTTGTTCTTCCAGAGGACCCAGGTTCAAGTCCCAGCACCCACATAGCAGCTCACAACTTTGAATAATTCCAGTCCCAGAGGATGCGACATCTTCTTCTGGTGCTTTGGGCATTGCATGCACATGGTGCATGGGAAAAATACTCGTAATACATGTAAATAATAATAATAATGATGGTGATGATCATAATAAAAATAAAATAAAATACTTTTTAACCATCTTAAGGAAGAGTGGTTTTGACTCACAGTTTGAAGGCAAATCTCATCATAGAAAGAGGATCATGGCAGCTTGTCGCATTATCTCCTCACTCTGGAAGAAAAAGAACAATGAATGCATAATCAGCTTTCTCACCTTTATTTGTATTTGCAACCCAGGAGGAAATCCCAGGGAATGGCACCATCCTACTTTTAGTGTAGGTCTTTCCTCCCTAATTAACCTAGTCTGCCCAGAGACTGCTTCCTTGAGTGATTCCCGCTATCAAGTTGATGATAATCAGTATTAATCACAGGCAGTATGTATGCCTAACCAGAGCATCCAAATATTATCCACACAAGTCAATATTCAAACAGCGAACTGACGAAACAGGGAATAGAAGTAGATAATTTTATGGATGATTTATTTTCTAAGTTCAAATATATAAATTGAGATGGTAGGAAAACTATCTTGATGTCTTTTTCCAAAATGTATGATCAGCTAATCATTAATATGTTAAATCTGATCTGTCACTAAGTGACTTAGGTGGCAGTTGATATAACAGCTAAAATATAAACAGTTCAATTTCAAATGTTAACCAGTATCTATGTTGAGTCCTTAAAATTAGATAGTCTTTTAAAGCTACATGCTTTTAAACTTCTGGCTATAGCTGGATATTAAGACTTTACCCTGAGATGCTGACAGGAACTTCTGACTCAGTGATATTGGAAATTAATCCGAAGCAGAGAGTAGGTAGACTGAAGCAAAGCTTCAATGGAAGCTTTGCCCCTGAAATGGTGGAGAAGTGGCAGAATAGCACTGGTGGACACAGATATCTGCCTACCTCAGAATCAGAAGCAGGATTCTATTTTTAGGAGATTGCTGGAGTGGGCTAGGGTCTGGAGATTTTACAGTTATTCTTTATTCTTTATTTTATAAGTATGAATGTTTTATCTGCATGTGTACAAGAGTAGTTTCTGCATACCTGGTGTCTGTGGAAGAAGAGGGTACAAGATTCCTTGGAAATGGAGTTATAGACAAATATAAGCTGCCATGTGGGTGATGGGAACCAAAATACAGGTGCTCTTCAAGAGTAGCAAATTCTTTTAACTGCTGAGCCATCTTTCCAGCCACTACAGTTAATATTTTCCAGGAAATATCTTCATCTAAGATAAAGGTCAGCAGCCAGTCCATCCTTGGCTTCTTTGAGACCTTAAATGACCATCTTGTTCATAGACTTTATCTGCCTCTCATGTCTATCCTTGTACCTTCAAAGACTTCTTAAATACTCAGGAAAGGTTGTACAAACACTGGATACACATCTGAAATGAAAATTGTAGAGATGCTTAAATGTAATAGAGGAGCAATGTTTATTTAAGGAAGATTCACAATCACCTATATGAATGAAACTGAACTGGAAGCCCAGCTTTAGTCAAACTAGAGAACTGGTGTCAAACTCAAAGTTGTCACAGGAAGTAGGGGGGAGTGTCTAAGGGTAAGAAAGATTAATACAAAGTACATAGTTTGAATCCTGCCTGATGTTTCCCAGTGTGTGAGCAAAGATGCCATGGTCTAAATATGCACTCCCTACCCTTTGTCACCTTATAAGTTGAATTCTAATCACAAATGTAATAATATGTGGGTGTGGGGCTTTTCGAAAGTGATTATGACATTAGGGTGGAGTTCCTATGAAATGGAATTATTGCCTGTATAAAAGATATGACATAACTTTCTGCTATAAGGATATAAAGAGAATAAGCAAGCCCATATGAGAAATTTGTTATAAGAAAAAAAAAATTAAACCCAGCAATTCATTTGAACAAGATTCATTGATGAGGCAGCATCCGAGTCACTAGTGGTTTAGAGAACCCTACTCCCTAACATGAGCAGACATTAATTGTAGAAAGACAAAAAAAAAAAAAAAAAAAAAAAAAAAAAGTTCCTTTATTAATCACAGCTCAGCTTTGCCTTTTGTGAGCATGGAGTCACAAGTTATTTGCATCATAGGGAAATAGCCTGGTCAGCCTATGATTGACTGACATATAGCTTCTGAGACTGGCTGCCATTCAGTTATTTGTTATGAGAATCTCTTCTTAAGTTAGGCTGCAGTTTGCTGCATGGGAGTGCAAAGCACAGAATTGTGGGAACAAATATGGTGCGGTGGGAAGAAGCCCCACGTGTCTGTCCCAGGTGCTGCGGCTCTGGGTGGGACAGGAGACACACAGGAAGTGGCCTTGCATCTTCCCACACAGTTCTATGGGCAGGTGGAGACTGTGGGAAGCCTTTGAGGGCCCTGCCTGTGGGTGGCGGAGGGAGCCATTCTCAGGGAACGTACTGCAGCCATCTCTGTGTGTTCTCTAGTCCGGGACACAGCAGTCCCCGCAGGGTGCCGCAGAGCACAGCTGGGTTTCCCGCAGAGACCAGGTTTCAGAGGCTTGCAGCGCTGGGCTAGCAGCTTAGGCTTGGGTGAATGGGTACCGTCTGGGAGCGCTGGGAAGCCATCATCAAGAGATTAGACATGGCTCCTTATTCGAGGGCCAGATCCCTCACTTCCCATGGCGGGTCCAGATGAAGAGACAGTCCGTAATTCTAAGACGTTTATTGTCATCGTGTGGAGTGGCGTGGATGGAATTGTACCCCAGCCTTTCTGGGAGAGGCAAGGCAGATATAGTAACTGGGAAGGGGCGTGGTTAAGCCTCTAGGTGTCTACATGGGGATGGCTTGGGGCTGTGTGGCCACGCCTCTACCTGAGGAGGGGTGGTACATGACTTTGACTGGAGCCAAAAGCCTCCCAGGAGTGTTGGCTTAAAGTTTTCTGGTCCTTTGTGGATTGTTCCACTGGGTTGCCCAGATTTTATGCCTGTGTTCAACCGGCCAGATTGCCTGTCACAGATCACTGCCCCACACAGAATCAGCTGTCACCTAGATCTTAGGCTCTCTAGTACCCAGAACAGTGTGATATCAGTTTCTATCTTTGTTACCAAGTCTAACACACAGCTCTCACATGTGTTTTTGTTGGTTTGCTGCCAACACTCAGTTCTGAAACCATGTGAGTTCATCATATAAAATTCCAAAGACATATCAGGCAGTAGTGGTACACACATTTAATCCAAGAACTTGGGAAGCAGAAGCAGGCAGATCTCAAGGCAGAATTCGAGGCCAGCCTGGTCTACAGAGCAAGTTCCAGGACAGGCAGAGTTCCACCTAGGGCACCAAAGCAGATGTTTTATGCTGAAGTTCAGTGCACTAGATCGCTGTGTGCCAAGGCAATTTATAGAAGGAAGTGTTTACCTTGGCATGTGGTACCAGGGGTGTAAGAGTCCATCACGATGCAGAGGCATGACAAGTCGCAGGGATGGCAGCAGGAACAAGAAGCTGAGCTGTCACATCTCAATCATAAGCATGAAGCAGACAGAACATTGGGAGTAGATGGGATATATACTCCCAACTCTTATTGCTAGTACACACGTCCTCTAACAAGACCATAACCTCCCCCAAACAAAGCCACCTACTGAGAAACCATGTGCTCTGATTCCCAAGTTAATGGGAACATTTCTCATTCAAAACACTACATTCCACCCCCTGGCCTCCATAAACTCATAACCATATCTTAATGCAAAATTCCTTCAATCTGATCTCAAAACTTCTCATTGTTTCTCACAGTCTCAATAGTGTTTAAAACTCAAAAGCTCAAAGTGTCTTCTGAGACTTAGGGAAATCTTTTAGTTGGTTTTTTTTTTTTTTTTTTTTGGTTTTTTTTCGAGACAGGGTTTCTCTGTGTAGCTCTGGCTGTCCTGGAACTAACTCTGTAGACCAGGCTGGCCTCGAACTCAGAAATCCACCTGCCTCTGCCTCCCAAGTGCTGGGATTAAAGGCATGTGCCACCACCACCCGGCGAATTCTTTTAATTGTAATGCCTGTAAAAACAAAACACAAATTACATATGTTCAATGTATACTCCAGAATATACACTAACCATCTAAATGGGAATACGATGACAAAATAACATCAGAACTCAATAGGTCAAACACCAAATCCTGTAGTTTCACATCTAATGTCAAGGGGCTTAGACGCCTCTACTCCCCAGCTTTGCTGCCTGCAACATGTCTCTCTCTCCTGGACTAGTTCTGCCCTGTATGCAGTTCTCTTTGGCAGTGTTTATCTCACCAGATGAGAATAAGACCCCTACTACAATCTTTGAGCCAAATATGAAGCAATTGTTAATTAAATGCTGGCTAGGAGGATGGACTCTGGCCCACTTCATTCCCAGGTTCCCAGAAAATGGCCATGAATCTTGCAGAGGCTTAAAAAGGCAACCCCACAAGGCCAATCAAGGTCCAGTCAAGGACAAGCATACATCCTGACATATTTCCTGTTTACTTACCTCTACCTACCTGTGATCAACACGGGTACAGTTGGGTCAAACAAACTTGTTTAGGGGAGTGAAAGCTGCTGGCTTGTTGGCTCCCTTAAACAACAGCCCCCAGCATTTTTGAAGTATCTGTCCTTGGGGAAAGGACTTTTTGTTTGTTGGTTTCTTTCATGGCTCTCATAGGCACAGCAATTAAAACACCACTTTGATTGTCACAGCATGTAAGCCATGGCTGCTGAATCACCACAATTTTGGGATTGTTACTTCAGGAGCTGTAATTTCACAGCTTCATGCAATGCTTTCTCAGAGCCTCTTGCCTTCTCCAAGTCTTCATGTGGTGACCTCCTCTTCAACCAATTACTGGGCCCCAGCAACTCCCTGAAACCTATGAAGAAGAGACAGTGATCCAGTCTTGGTCTTCTTCATGCATCTAAGATAGCGTCATAGTAAGAACCCTGCTAAGTTTGGCTGTCAACATGGCATGAATCCTTGAAACCACATTAGCAGCTGCTTTTGTTTGCTGTTGCCTTCTAGAAACAGAAAAACCTCTTGATCTTTTTCCTTTCAGAATCTAGAAGCTTAGTTGGGTGGAGTCTTAACTATGTTCCGGTGCAGAGCAGGCCTCTACTCCCGAACAATTATAGCCTCCCTTTCAGTGCAGGCCTTTCGGTAACATTCCCAATGCTCCTTTTCTCGCCAAACTGTACATTTTGTCTCTCATTCATTCTGTCTCTTTCCATTATAGGTTCGAAACATTATCAATAAAAACCATGCCACAGACTCAATGTTATGTAGTTTTGAAATTTTATTCACCAAAGAAATTATTCTGTTACTTTAAAAATTTACCCTTAGGCCGGGTAGTGGTGGCACATGCATTTAATCCCAGCACTTGGGAGGCAGAGGCAGGAGGATCTCTGAGTTCGAGGCCAGCCTGGTCTACAGAGTAATTTCCAGGACAGCCAGGGCTACACAGAGAAACGCTGTCTTGGAAAAAAAAAAAATTACCCTTAGGCAAGTTCTTAGGATCAAAGCCTAAGGTCATAGAACCAAATATCACAGGGACTTGGAGCCCAACGGCTAACACTAAATGTTCCTCTCTGAAACCTCTTGATCTATGTCTCCACAGCCCTCATTGCTCTTAGCATGGCTATCATTCAGGCTTCCATGAGGATTATCTTTTAAGCTTTGCTTAAAGTAGTCAGCTGCTGGTCTAGTCGGGATCTCCACAGTCTTCCACATTCCTCCTCAAAGCAACACAGTCAAGGGCTTTCACGGTATCAGCCCACTCTGGTACCAACTTCTGTATTTCAGCTTACAGTTCCAGAGGGATAAAAGTCAATTATGGCAGTCTCTCCCTGACATTGGAGAGGCTGAGATCCAAAGCAGGCGTCCTATGATTAGGTTGAGTGCATTAGATCACTGTGGGTTTTTTTCTCCTGAAGTTTTCTTAGCACCTTAATATGACTCTCATTTTCATTCCTGAGGGTGAATGCTTTCTGACTGTGTAACTCACATATTTTCATTTTCTCCTATGAAAAATATAATAGGGAAAATCTGATTCATTTAAATGTTTTTTTTTTGCTGTTTTTTGTTTTTTTGGTTTTTCGAGACAGGGTTTCTCTGTGTAGCCCTGGCTGTCCTGGAACTCACTCTGTAGACCAGGCTGGCCTCGAACTCAGAAATCCACCTGCCTCTGCCTCCCGAGTGCTGGGATTAAAGGCGTGCGCCACCACGGCCCAGCTTCATTTAAATGTATTAATCAAATAAAATTCAGTCAACATTATTGCTTCAAAGGAGATTGAAAATATTAAGTTAACAGAAAGGTAAACCAAGGCATAATGATTAACATAGTAAAACAATACTTAGCTTTGCAAACTTATATGAAACTTGAGATCATTTTTGTTTGTTTGTCTTCTCACAGGAGGACTGCTTAAAGGACTGTTGTACAGAATGAGGCATTTATGCATTTTTGTAAGTGCCTCACACACACAGACAAAACTCGTACCACTAGTTAAGCCGGTTAGACAACATCTGGAAACAAGTCTTCAGACGCCTTGGATTTTCATCCTGGAGGTACATGCTGCTAACCACAAGAAAGGCTTCTTATCTTTCAGTAAAGGCAGGAGCTATGGCACTACATTTCAGCAGAATGAAAATGAAATCCCTGGATTGTGACTACAACCCAACAGGCTGCATATACCTGGTGAAGGACACCTCAACCCACAACCTTAAAACACAGCACTTTCCTTATTATCTGTGTGGATTTATTATTATTATCTGTGTGAAACCTTTCTTTTCAAAGTCTTTGAATTTAGTTTAGTCCGTTTTTTAAGAGTGTAAAAGTTAAGTGGCATAAGATTTCACAAGGAGAAGTCTCACGAATGTGGAATACTCGTTAGAAACTGCCTTTCAGAATATTGAGAAAGGCAATCCCACAATTGCAGGCCTAAAATCCTAGCTGCTTGGGAGGGGGAGGCAGAAGGATTAGAAGTTCCAGTCCAGCCTGGACTACTGAGTGCATTTAAGGCTCAGCTGAGCAACTTAAAAATAGAACAGGGGATAGAGTTCATTGGTTGAGCACGCATGTGGGAGGCCTTAGATTCAGTCCCCAGTCTCCACGCCCACGCAAATGGGAGAGGGAAATGGTCCTACTAATCAGAAATTTAAAAGAATCAGCATTTTTATATGCAAGTTAAAAATTAAAATGGCTTTTGTAGAATCAGGAAAAAGATTTGTACAAAATAACCCCTCTTTCCAAGTTGAATTGATGTCTTACACATTGTTGAGCATGGGTAAAATGAAGCCGTGGACTCATAAAAAATGCAGTCCCCCCCTTCTGATTGTGTAGTAGGTAGGCTGGTTTTGTCTTTTGTTTTTTTGGTTTTTGTTTTTCTTCCAGGAGCCTTAATTCCACAGAATACAAAATTGATAATCCCCATCTACCTCATCCAGGAGCAACACAATGCGATCAGCCAAGAGGAGTGAGTCAGACGGCCACATGTTACATTGCCAGTGTTTTTTTTTTCCCTTTTCACGTGGCCCTGAAAGCGGAAAAGAGGAAGAGCAACTGTAGCCCTAGCCTTTGTTGTTCCTTCTCTAAATTGCAGCACAATAGCTGCCACCTACTATGTTAGGGCTAGTCTTGGAACTTCGGTTTGAAGATTTGAACTCACCACAGCTTACTAAAATGTGCCCCCAAATATCCAGGATTACTGAATTGACTTCTCCTATGCAATCAGATAATTTAACTTGATATTTTATTTCCATGTTAAAACCATACTCTTTACAGGAGACAGTTTTGAGTTAAGAGAGTACTGAGGTAGTTGCTTTTCTGGACCGATTTTAAAATTACTTATTTATTTGTTTTGAGCACATACAAATGCATGCACATGCCACAGCACTTGTGAGGTCAGAGGAGGACTTGCTGGAGTTGGTTCTTCCCTGCTGCCATGTGGGTTCTGGGGAACAAACTGAGGTCACCAAGCTTGGAGAAGAGTGTCTCTACCATCTCACTAGGCCAGTAGACAGATTTTAATTAAACTGGACTGCTCATCCTTCATTGTCTTAGTGTACTTTTTAAGGAAGTTAAAGAGTCATTTACTGTTGTCATGGGTTTTGCATCTCCTCAAATTATCATTCTTCCAGGACTCTTAATCCAATAAAAGGATTCACTGGGCTTTCAAGTGGTCTTTTCACTCTGCCATGAGCATAGAATACCCTGAAGAAATTGTTCGGGTCCGTTGGGTGCCAGTCAAGAGATAAGGCTTGAGCCAGGCTTGACTGCACATACGCTTGGATAGGCTGCCGCAAAAGAGAATACTTGGAGGTCAGCCTGAGTCATATATAGTGTTTCAGTGGGACCTACGAGATCTAGAGATCCTTTCTCAAACAAAACAGCAAAAACAAACACACAAACTCCAAAACAAAAACCTCCAAAAAGATAAAGTCAATCCACCACCGGATTTTAGCTAAATTTAGTGCCAAGCATTTGTGTGTTCAATGTATCCCAGAAGCCTTGCCTGGCTTTTCTCATACGAAACTACAACAGGAAGAGCATTACAAAGTGAGGGGAATTATACAACTGGCCAAGGACGAGGAGAGGAGACAGGCACTTCTGTGTCAATACCTGCTGTGTAATCTCTGGAATTGTTGGGACTCCAGTGCCAGGAAAATTCTGGAACACAAACTAGGATGATGGGGAACAAGGGCCCAGTTCTAATCTTGTCCCTCTGTCGGCTAGGCAGGTCCCTTGAGGGTCAGTCAGCACACTGCTGGGTTTCTGAGGAAACTAAGGGCAAAACCAGACTTGAAGAGAGTGGGGGGGGGGGTGGTGCGGGGGAGGGTTGAGAATGTTGGACATGTGAGCTGTCTAGACCAGGGAGGAGATCTTTATCAGTGACCCTTTGTACCTGTACTCACTCCAGAGGGCGACTTGGAAAAGTAACACGTTCAGTCAGAGACCCTCCAGCCCCTTGGGAACCCGAAACCCTGGTTGATGCCAAGCCTTGCGCGAGGGGAAGGCGGGCACTAGCGCCCCCTCCAGCCTGAGAGGAGCACCCGCCGCTGCGGGTGTGCCCGCAGAAGAGCCCAGCCCCTCCGGCCTGGGCACAACCCGCGGGGCTCCTGCAAGCAGAGCAGCACTTCCATTCCAAGTCGCGGGCCCCTCCCTGTCTCGCTTCTTGACAAGCCGGCAGGAGGCAAGGGGCGGCACCGCCCTGAGGTCCCGAGGACGTCACTGACGCCTGGTCGAGCCTCCAGCCCGCCCCCCGGCTCGCCTTCCCTTTTCTCCTTAGCGGGTGACGCCGCCGCGGCCCCGGGCAACCAGCGCTCGCACGCACTCCCGCGCGCGCCACCTCGCCAACTCCTTCCGCACCCGGGTCCGAGAAGATGGCGGCTCTCAAACTCCTGTCGTCCGGGCTTCGTTTCTGCGCCTCCGCCCGCAGCTCGCGGGGCGCCCTGCACAAGGTAAATGGAAGGTGGAGAGTGAAGAGGAAGGCCACGCGCGGGAAAAGCGCGGACGAGCAGCGCGTGGCGCGCGCGTTCTTTGCCCTGCCCTTCTCCACTGCCTCTGGGCCGGGGATTTGGCGTCTGCAGAGCCGTACCCGGGGGCTCGGAGACGCTCGGGTTTCAGGCTAGCCCCGCCACTCACTCACTGTCTGTCTGTCTGTCTGTCAGTCTGTCTGTCTTTGCGTCTCCATCCGCTTGCCTGATGGGAGCGAGATGAAGGCAAGATGTGCATGCAGCGCTGGAGAAGCGGTCGGGGCTCTGTGCACCGCAGCCACACAGCAACGCCTTAGGGACTGCTGGAGTCCCGGGATTCCGTCCCCATCTCCCGCCACTCCTACAGACTCCAGGCTCCCGGCCCACGCCCTTGGGACCGGGTCCCCGTGGCCGCCGCCCTAGCCAAGGGCGAGTCGAAGGAGCGGAGCGGAGCGGAGAAGGGCGGCGCGCTGAGGCTTGCGCCCCACTTCAGGGAGCTTCTGGCGCCGGCTGAGGCCCAGAGCCCCAGGCCGGCTTAACCGCTGCTGGCTCAAGTTCACCGCCAAGTGGGCGGATGCTGTGCGCGGCGGAGGCGGACTGCCGCTCCCCATCCTCCCCTTCCCTATAAGGCGGTAGAAAGGGGAACCCGGACTGGAGCACTTGTCACGGGGCGTTTTAGCCTGCCAAGCCGTTGGAAGCGGATGGAGGACTGGCGGTGCTCAGCTGCAGTTTGCAAACGCCTCGGTCCTTTACTTTGAGCCCCTCTCAGTCCCCCTCAGATCCGGATTAGAGACTTGCAATTTCCAAAGACCTAAAAATACAAACAAACACCTTGACCCACCTAATGGTATTCAGAGTCACTCTCCTAGTGGACCAGCGGGTGGTAGGTGTTTTTGCTTGTACATGTAGAGGGTTTCGCCTCTAAATACACATTCAGGTTGGATTTCAGTGTGGGACCAAGGAACTGAGTTCCGGACAAGAATTCTGCACCAGGAGGGTAGGTTCACCTTGGAGGATTCAGTTTGCTCAGGAGCCTCTTCCTCGAACCTGCAAATGAAGCGTTTTCTTTGGAGAGGTTTCAAATTGTATCCTAAACTTAAGAAGAGTGCACCCACAGGGCATGTACTCGCCCTGTGTGCTCTGAACTCCTTTCCCTGTTGCTCATTTCCTTGCCTTCAATCTCTGAGTGTTGGACTTTAGAGAGGTCATCACACTACTCCCGCATGTGCTAGGGAAGGCTTCAGAACTGAATCACTGCGTGGTTAAATTCCTCACAGGAGGCATTTGGGTAATTGCATGCAGATTTGGATGTATAAAACATTATTAAAAGAGCGCTTGACCACCAGTCAGCCTGCTGCAAGTGATGGAGCAGATGCAAAAACCAGGACAAAGGCATGTCCTTGGGCCAAGGTCAAAAACATTCTTTTGACAGTGCCTGTTAGTTCTAGTTTAATTAATTCACTTCCAGTCTACCCTACTTTCAATATAATCATTACACCATTTCTCAGGTCAGCAAACCTCCAGGTGGGTGAGCTATGATTATGGGTTTTGCTGTTTCTTATTAAAAGTTCCTGGCACAGTTCAAAGTTAGGTTTTTCAGGTATGATAGAAGAAGGCCCGACTCCTGCTTTCAGGAGTGTTCTTACAGCTCATGCATTGATTGGTCTTACTGCTTGCTTAGCACTTAAGTCATTGGCCTTTGTTGAGTGTAATACCTGTGTACTCGTTTAATGGGAACCATGGTATACATCAGTCCCTTGCTTCCCTCAACACTGCATACTGCTCTGCAAAGAATACTCATTTAATATGTGCCTGAGAGAACCTGTCGGCTACCTTCAGTAACCTTGAATACTTTCCAGCTAAATATAGCCAACAGGTAAACTGAGATAGTTATTAAAAATGCTGTTATGCTTTTGTTTTGGGTTGGTAAGGGGGCTAGGAAGCCCTGGCTCCCATCATTGTTTTGCTTCTGCCTGCAGAATTCTGAATTACAGGTGTGTACTTATTTACCATGCTTAAAAAAACTTCCTTCTCTCCCTCCCTCCTCCCCCTACCTTTCTCTTTCTCCCTCCCTCCTTCACTCCTTCCCTCCTTCTGTATTTTCCTCCATCCTTACTTCTTTCCCTCTTTCTGTACCTTCCCCCTTCCCTCCTCCCTCCCTCCCTTCCTCCCTCCTTCTTTCCCTCCCTCCCTCCCTCCCTCCCTCCCTCCCTCCCTCCCTCCCTCCCTTTCATCCATGCATCATGAATTACCTGGAGGCTTTTAAATCTAAATAGGCCACACTAAGGTTTCTGGTTTGGTAGGTCCTAAGTGGATCGATTCATGTTGAACATAGGCTGATTCCTCTTGGCAGAGATGCCAAATTCCTCCTGGCAAGCTTGCATGCTATTCCCCTGAATATTGCTGCCTTTTCCTCAGAACTGGTTTTCTTCCCCCTTTTCCATGACTTCCCGATTTTGTTTAACAAACTCCCACACTAAGGTAGGCTCTATCAACCTTTCTGTGTCATGATTTCTTTAACAGTCGTGAAATGACATTTAGACATCACTTGGGTGTATAGTTCTCTATCACTCTGTCCTCAAGGTAATACTAATATTTAACAAACAAACAAACAAACAAACAAACAAAAGAAAAACAAAGTGTTTGGGGCCAGTGAGATGGATAAAGGTGCCCAAGAAGACTTATAACCCGAGTTCGATCTCTAGGACTTACATGGTAGAAAGAGAGAACTGACTGCATCCTCTAACCTCCAGGGATGCTCTGTGGTGCATTCCTTCTCTACAGACACATGCACGTACACAATATAGATATGTGTATATGTATGTATGTATGTGTATATGTATATGTGTATACACACACACACATATATACATATATGCATACACACATATTTTTCAGTAAGTTCTCAAGTGTTGGATGACAAGGAAAAGGAAATTATAGCATTAGTGAATGGTTAGAGAGGAAGTCAGGGCATGAAATTTAGGTTGCACCATGGAGTAAGACTTCAGCGGTTAGGTGTACGAAATTGAAGATTAAAATGGAAATGTTAACGGGAGAAATTTACACAGAAAGACATTTTGCACCCCAAGAATTTTGTTTCTTTCATCAAAATCCTTAATCACTGTGCTCCTCACTCAATTTTAATATGAGAAATTAGTACCAATAAAAAAATGAGGTTCTGCTGAAGAGAGGAGAGTACACCAATAGAATACTTTGTGACTAAAAGCTTGGTTAAAATACCCCAGAATAAGTAGATGTCTGAACTGTACATATTACTGCCCCACATTCCCTTAGGCAGTCTGTGTAAACATGGAAGTTATTTATGTTTTTAGTTATTTGGCAGCTGCTGGCACATGAACTTTTTTCCAGGTAGATCTCATGAAGCCCAGGCTAGCTTCGAACATGGCGTGTAGCTAAGGCTAACCTTCAATTTCTGATCCTCTTGCTTCTAGTGCTGGGATTGCAGGTATCCTGCTGGGGCTCAAACCCAGACTTCTGTTCACACTAGGGAAACCCTCCAGCAACACATTTGGTTTTAGCAGACACCACTTCATTTATAAAATATATTGGAAGATGTTGATTAGATGTAAAGAGCCTCTTTGAACTTGCCTAGCTGGGGAAGAAGGATTATCAGCAATACACTTTCTCCCAGTTGCCAAATCTTAGGAATTAGTGTCAGTGACACTGATATTTCTTGACTCTCAGGGACACAGTGTGAGTACAGGAGCTGGTGTGTGTGTGTGTGTGTGTGTGTGTGTGTGTGTGTTTAAGACAGAAAAGGCAAAAGCTTCCTTTAAGGAACTGCCTTGCAAATCCTAAGGTGGGTTTTGTGGATCCTCTGTGGTGCAATTAGCCACAGGCATTGGGTTTCCTCTTTTTCCCACTGTCTGCACTTGATTCCTGGCTTGCCAAGTAATCTCTGAGTATGCAGACTGGCAAACTGGAGTGTAATTCAGATGAACATATTGCTGGATAGTGGTGCTCGTTTGCACTCCCAGCTACTTGGGATGGAGACAGGAGGGTTGCTTAAGCCCAGGACTTTGAGACTAGCCAGACCCACATCATACGATATTGCCAAGGGGAAGAGAGAAGGAAAGGAATGAGCTTTGAAGGAAGGGAAAGGACTCATAAAGCTGTTTTGAAAATCTCCAACAAATATAACCTGCATTGCTGTCTTTGAAGGGAGTGGATAAACGTTGTCATTTCCCAAAGGAGGATAACGTCCTCTAGGTGTTCCCTGTAGTCAGGCGTTCAGCTTTATTCTAATTGTGTCTTTGGGAGGCGGTTGACAGTTGTCATCTTTAGCCCTTCTGCAAGCTCCTCACCTGACTTTGACCAAAATAGCTCCTCTCTTCAGAGACATACTCAGTGGTTACATAATTTTGACACATCTCTTCAGTCCTGACAGAACTAGAATTTGACAGGAGGGTACTTTCACCCCCAGGAATATTCAAGAAAACACCCCAGCTAGGTTTTTTTTTTTTAATTAATTTTTTTTTAATTTTACTTTTTTACAATATCTTTTCGGGTTGGACCTGATAAGTTTGTATGCATCATATGCATGTGCCTGTTAAGGTTAGACATCACTGTATCCTGTGGAACTATAGTTACAGACATCGGGCCCTTGGAACTGCGGTTACAGACAGTTCTGTGCACCACCAAATGTGGGTGCTGGAAACTGAACTGATTACTCTGCGACTGTGAGTGCTTTTAACCACTGAGCCATCTCTCCAGCCTACCTTACTGATTTTGAATTTTAGTTGTATGAGTACTTTTGTAACAATCTCCTACATCTGTTGAACCCAGGGCCTTTTGCCTGTTAGGTAAGCATTTTGCTACTGAACTATATCTGCAGTACAACTTCCACCTTTTCTGAAATATTTCTAAAAGGCCGCTTTTCTGTCCTCCTTCCCTCCCTCCCTCCCTCCCTCCCTCCCTTCTTTGTTTCCTTCTTTCTTTCTGTTCTTCCCTTCTCTCTTTTTTCCTAAGAAGTTCAGAGAGGGACAAGCACTGGGGAAATTAGTGCTGACTACTAATTAGTACTATGACAATACTAATTTTCAGCTACTACAAAGAGGTGAGATCTTGTTAAGTATGTGGCTGTGTGCTTCTGCTTCTGAATCTTCAAAGGCTGTCAGGGTACACAAGGGAACCAAGTCTTCTTCTAGCATCCTCTGTGGAATTCCACAGAGTAGCAGTCCCAGGCGACCTCACCTTTCCGACTCTCTGCGTGTAGATGAACTCCTTCGTTTCCTTCCTTATGCTGATGAGGCCTGGGCTCTTCTACCTGAGACAGAGTTACACTTCATAGAACAGGGTTCTCATAAAGATTTGTTGTGTGTAAATGACAAAGTAGAACAATAGAGCACGTTCAGAAGACATTGAAGATCAAGGACTGTGTGACAAGAAGCCAAAACCCAAGATTAGTCACTCTGCTCTTACAGTTGGATCATTTTGCCTGTGCCATGGTCCCGCTGGGGCTGGAATTACAGGCATGGACCACCATGTCTATATCCAGTCTATCATATTTATTTCTGAGACACTAACACTCTCTCTCTCTCTCTCTTTCTCACACACACAGTCTCTCTCTTGTTCTCTCCTTTGTCTCTCTCTGTGTGTGTGTATCTGTGTGTTTAAAACAGAAACTAATAAATGCTTACTAGTTGAGGACAGGAAGAGAAGAACGTCCTTTGTGGTTAAGCCCTTTCAAAGTCCTTGTCTCTCCCTCTACTTATGTCCTAGGCTTTGGGGCAGTGTGCAAATTTCCTGACCTGACCTTGACCAAAATAGAAACTTAAAGGAATGAAAGTCACATGGTCACGTGTGTAACTTCAACCATTACTCCTTTGGCTTTCTTTCAGTATAGATCCCCTAAATGGTCATTTGTGCTAATTGATAGAGACTTAAAACGTTTTTAGAGGAAAAGAGGAATGATAGACTTTGACCTTCTCTGGTCGTTGCTGTCTAAAATGGGTAGTCCAGTGGGTGGGACATTATAGCTGGTCTTGTCTGTCAGGGCACAGCTGTTCCTCTCTCCACTCCTTCAGGTTAAATATAGAGTGGGAGTAAAGTGAAGTATTGTTAATACGAGTCATAGTTACCATAGTGCCCGTTTCCTCCTTTTCTCTTGTCATATTGTGAATGGCGTATGCAGGGCCGTGAGTTCCTGGTTTTGTGAATCCGCACCTGGTGACTCATTTGAGGCCCGTCTCACTTGCTATAACAAACATTCTTCTGAAAGAAGTTTAGCTCATGGTTAAATGGAGACTAAATCCTCGATTCGGTGATTGCCTCTGGTGAAAGCAGTGTTGCTTTATAAGATGACAGAGGAGCAGAGGGACAAGCAGGTGTGTGCAGGAGAGGCAGCCTCGCTTTAGAAAAGCCTCGCCTTGCAATTCAGTGCAGTCAGAGAAGGCGCTTGCGCACTCCTGCGAGAATGGACCCTGCAGCATCAATACCTTTGTGCAGGCTCCCACACCTCACAAAAGTCCTACTGCTTCTCAACGGTTCCATGGGGACCCAGTTCTGACATGGGCTTTGGAGGCGACAAAAACCATCTACAGACCACAGTGGGCCCAAATAGTTCACTGGCGTGGCTGACCAAGCCCTCCATGTTGGGGTGGTCTGCTGCCTTTTCTCCAGCTTCCGTGACTGCGGCGTAAGGAAGGGTATCCTCTGGGGTGCTGTCCCTTGCTTGTCTCTTTAGAGTTTTCCTGTCTCCTGGAACTGCCCACACTGTGCCACACTCTCCCCAGACAGCAGTGGTAATACCATAATATAGATTAGATAAACAGTGTAGAACTTGGCACAGATAGGGTCTCAGTATTTGCTGACAGAATGGAAAACTAGGTTACTATCAGAAATTGTGACTAATGTCACTAATATTGTGAATTTGCATCCAAGGATGTGATGTGAGTTATCTACCTTTGGTTTTTTGGGGGTGGGGTGGGGTGGGGGGGTGAGACAGGGTTTTTCTGTGTAACCCTGGCTGTCCTGGAACTCACTTTGTAGACCAGGCTGCCTCTGCCTCTGCTTCCCAACTGCTGGGATTAAAGGTGTGTGCCATCATGCCCCGCACCTACTTTTATTCTTTTGGGGGGCTAGTCATAAGTGACAAAGTTGGATTTTTCCTTTGTAATAAGATGTGGATCCAAGGGTCCCTGGTGAGAACTTGTGAATAGAGCATGTCTATCCTGTCAATGGTAAACCATTTAAGGCCCAACTCTTTTTTTTTTCTTTTTTAAAGATCTATTTATTTATTATATGTAAGTACACTGTAGCTGTCTTCAGACACTTTTTTCTTCTCGCTCCAGCCCGGCTAGCTGTAGTTGTCTTCAGATACCGGAGAAGAGGGCATCAGATCTCATTATGGATGGTTGTGAGCCATCATGTGGTTGCTGGGATTTGAACTTACGACCTTCTGAAGAATAGTCGGCACTCTTAACCACTGAGCCATCTCTCCAGCCCCAAGGCCCAACTCTTTACAGATAGAATCATGTCAGAGAAACAGAGAACACCGTTAGAGAAACAGTGTGAAATTACTGTATTGAGAAACAGTACAGAGGTTAGAACTTGAAGGAATTGCGAAGATGTTGGTCAAAGGACACAATGTTTCACTTAGGAGAACTAAGCTTAGGAGATCTTTAGGAGATCTATCATATGTCGTGGTGACAATCAGTAACAGTGACTATACTTGAAAACGCTGAGTCGTTGTGAGATGTTCTTACCACAGAAGAACGTGTGAGGTAATGTTAGAAAGCTCCAGTTATTCATTTTGTAATGAATGCATGTTTCAGAATGTGATGTTGTATACTGTAGACTTACAGTTTTGTCAGTTAAAATGCAAAACGTGTAAAGGCTAGCTGCAAATGATTGTTGACTGGAAATGTTTTCCATGTTTCAGGGCTGTGTCTGCTACTTTTCTGTCAGTACTCGTCACCACACCAAATTTTACACAGATCCTGTGGAAGCGGTAAAGGATATTCCTAATGGTGCAACCTTGCTGGTTGGTGGTAAGTAATGGGACTGTTTTCCTCTTGATATTTGTAGGTTTTAGGAAAATCATGTGAAAAGCGGTATAGATTCAAAGTGCCAATTATTTAAAATTTAGCTCTGACATACTGTCTTATTTATGACACACCATGACACCTATCACAGTCTCTTCCTGAAAGGTTAGTACTTTACTACGGTCCTTCTCCTCCCTGCTTTTCTGATTATAATTGAAAAGCTGGAGGTTTGAACTTCTGGTATCTATCAGGAACCATGATGGAGCCTTACATCCTGGGATTCTGGTGGACCTGAAACAGGTGCCTCATCTTGTCAGACCCCCTAGCCACTCTTTACTGTTCCTTATTGTTGAGCTGGAGAGCAGAGGGTCTCTGTGTTGTTGAGCCTCCTCTATTCTGTTTTTGCTCCTTCTTTGGGATGTCTTTTGTAACCACTGCCTCAGATTTAAACTTAGCTTCCTGATTCTCGTATATGGAACCAAGTCTTATTTTAGGGCCGCACTTTACAGAGTGTTAACCTTAAATCTCACACTTTTGGAAGAATTTTAAAGATATAAAAACGTGAAATTTATTGGCTTAGTGCTCTAGTTCTATAAAGTATACTAACACAGATGTATAAAAATGAATGTTTAAATAAACAACCGGATATGGTTTGAATTATGAAGATGGAAAACAGCATACATGCTGTATATGAACTGATTACTTTTGGCCTTACCATAGTCAAACGTAAAGAAATTTTAATCCAGCAACATGGCTACTCTGGTAAGGGATCACATCCAAAGACCTAGGTCTATGATCTGGCTGGAATACAGACTCCTAAAAATGACATCTAATTGAAGAGCAGACAAAGTGGTGAATTGGAGAAAGATTTGACAGAATGAGTCAGACTCAGGAGAACAGACAGGAAATGAAGGCTACTTAAGAGCAGTGCAGGAAGAGAGGTGGAGTGCAGTTCAGTTGAGTTCAGTTGAGTTTGGTGCAGTTTACTTGAATGAGTTGTGTTCATTTGAATTTAGTGCAGTTGAACGCAGCTGAGTTGAGTTCATGAAGTTTCCTTCAGTTCCCGTTCAGCGGCGCAGTCAGTATAGTCAGTGCAGTTCAGTTCATGGAGTTCAGAGGTGGCAGCTTTTCCAAACATCAATTCAGTCAGAAGCCGAGAGAAGACATTTTGAATCAGTCTGCTTGGAGAGGAGTTTGAGCCAGAACAGCTGAGTTTAAACAGCCAGTCAGAGTTCAGAAAGAGCTAGAAAGAGTGAGTTTATTCTGCAGTAAGTCTTGGAGGCTGAAACATTCTCTGCCTTGGTTAGCAGATGGAGGATGGAAAGCTAAATAAAGCCTTCGAGGCCTGGACTTGCAGAAGATTAGATTGTGTGAAGGCCTAGAGATAGTTAGATAGAAATACTCTGGGCTCAGCCAGTTGCTTATTTAAAAATAAAAAGTATTCGTAAAGCTTGGGTATGTCTCTCATCCCATCCCTTCCTCTGAGGAAGTAAAACCAACATTTACAGTCAAAGCCTTTTCAATGGTTGCTGGTGTTGTATAATGGTTTGAAACACTGAGATCCAGTTACATGACTGACGGCTGTTTATTGAGTTATAAGGTATGGTTGTATATTTGCCATATTACATCTAACAACTTTTTCTTTTCTATTAAGAATGGTGCACGCATCTTGAAAGAACATCGTGTGGCACACATTGTTTCCCTTTTATGTTTTGCAGGTTTTGGGCTGTGTGGTATTCCAGAGAATCTTATAGGCGCTTTACTGAAGACTGGAGTGAAAGATCTAACTGCAGTCAGCAACAATGCAGGGTGAGTGGACTTCTGAAATGACTGGCTAAAAAGAAATGCCAGTTTTAAGGTAATGCTAAACAGTTTATCAGGGATCAGAGATGAGACCTCTAATATATTAATCAGTTTCAAGTGGTCAGCCCTAAACACACGTATACCCAAGAGACGCCAAGTAAACTCAGTAGGATCTGCCTGCCTGCCTATCTATCCATCTATCTATCTATCTATCTATCTATCTATCTATCTATCTATCTATCTATCATCTGTCTATCTATCTATCATCTGTCTATCTATCTATCATCTGTCTGTCTGTCTATCTGTCATCTGTCTGTCTATCTATCTGCAACCGTTACAGAAGAAGAGGTCATGAATCCAAGAGGGAGTTGGGGGAGAGGAAGAGAAAGAGGAAGGGAGAAGCTGGATGGTGGGAAGTGGAAATAATATAAATAATGTACTCATATATGAAACTATAAAAATATTAAAAATCTATCAGTGAAATTAACTTTGCCTCCACTTTTAAGAGTAATATGTTCAGTCATCAGAAGGTAGCAGCTAGCTAGATATGGCAGCACATGAGTGGAGTCCCATCACTAAGGAGACTGGGGAGGATAATAAATTCAGTCCCAACATGATCTGTGTGCTGAGCATTGAGATCCCTTCTCAGAACACAGTAAAGTGGGAACTTTACTGCCCTTGGCAAGAGTGAAGTTACTCGATTTTACTTTTGTTTCTTCACCTGAGCGCTATGAATGAACTTAGGTCCTTGGGTGTGTTATGCAAGTGATTCACCTCTGGGCTATATCCCCAACCTCCTTTTTTTTACTTTTGATTTTGATATAAGGGCTCACTAAATTGCCGAGGCTAGCCCTGGGCTTTCTCTGTAGCCTAGGAAGACCTTGAATTAATGAATTTCCTGACTTAGCCTGCAAAGCAGGTGGAGTTTCAGGCCTGTGCCATCAGGCCCAGCAAAGTTGCACTTATTCACGTATTTTTGATGCCACATTTCATAATCATAAGTGAAGGAGCTTCACTTTACCTTATATAAATATGTAAATTAGTGGCTTATATTTTTATCTGATAAACTTTTATTTTTAAAAAAACATGTAAAATATATTGTAAGCCAGAATAAGAAAATTTTTGAAGTTGATCCTTATGTTTTTTATATTAGAGGCTAATATGTATAAAGTAAGGAGGACATCAATTTGTAATCTGTTCCAAGTTTCTTCTTTTGATTATATCATCACTCCATGTGCTATGTAAAGACATACACTGATCATAAAAAATGTTGTTAATCTTGACTGGATGTGAAGGACATGCTGTCAACTTAGCAGTAGGACTGGAAATCAAATGGTCATAATAAGCCATTGTTTTAAAGAGGCACACACGTATTGGTATATTTGGTGATGTCATAAAAAGCTATTTATATGCAAAACAGTAAGCTATTTACCCCTTCCAACAAATAGATGAAAGACTTTCTCTTCAGATGTTTAAAAACAATGGAATTAGCATCTTGTCTTATTAGTATAAAGGCTTTGAGAATAAACAGTGCAGATTTTCTTGGAAGCAAGTGATGGTAAGAGCTCATTTGGAAAGAACTCATATGGTGGAAGGATCTGTAGAAGTCACTCTCAAAGTTCAGGGCACTTCCTTGTGCTGTGTGACACTTTTCAAGAGGGGATGTGAACAAATGTCTCCTCAAGTTGGATAGGGATCAGAAGATAGACTGAGGCAATTAATGATACCACTGGCATGTAGCTTGAAGAATTCATGAGTTTATTGGAGTTATTTATAGGAATATGGGCAGGGGTTACTTACCAGAACATAGCCCATTCAAAGGCATCTGTGTCACCAAAAGCTCACTCTAGCATGGGTGATGGACCCATGAAAACTGCAACCGTGGATCTCTTTCCCTGACTTGCAGGGAGCCTGACAGGTTGGAGAGTCTTCTCAGCAGTTCTTAGTACTTACATAACCTTGGGGTAGAAGGGGACTTGTGAATCTGGTAAGTTTCAGGGAATCCCTGAGACTTGTTAGTTGTTTTTTTAGTTTTAATTTCCTGAGTCTTAACAGTTTCTCTTTAAAACTTCCTGCATTTTAATGAGATTCCTTCCAGTACGCAGCGTTTCAGTTCAGAGGAAATGGCTACCTAAAACTTTGTATGAGAGATCAACTGTTGGCCTTGGTGAGATAAATGCTGCTTTAGGGTCACACTTCTGAATATTTTTGATATGTTGACTAAAAGGTTCAAAAGGCTGAGAATTTACTGATTTTTGATGACCTTCAGATTATAAGCCAGTGTGAACCAAAAGTTTCACAGTAAACTATATGTCAACCATTTAACTCTGAGCCAATGGCAAAATGGGCATGTTATGGCATCCATGCTACTGTTTTCCTGACATTAGATGTAAAAGAGTGAGATATAGAAGACTCCCTGCTTACAGGTGGGAGGTTCATTGGTTAATTTACTTCGTTAATATGTAAGTATGTATACTTCTGATTTCTTATATATCACACTAATCAGGATTAGGAGAATTTTGAGGGTGCAGTAGTAAGTAGTTCCTCACTCAAAATAAAAATTCTGGTTATGTGCCAGTATCTTCAAATCTGGAGTTAAAAGCAAGTAGACTCTGCTTTGCCATATTCCTTTTTTATTTCTACAGCTGCAGCTCTGGTGACCTCATTGAGCAGATACTGGCCATGTTGTCTTGACTGTGAGCATTCTTTAGGGTTTTGTTATTTTGTTTGGGAAGGGCTAATGGTGTCCTGTGATGCATACTTGTGTTTTTGTGCTTAGTTCATGAAAGGTTTTATTTGCATCATGGGGTTAAACCTTGCATCCACACATAACATCTCTCTTTTATTTTTATACTTCTGATACTACCAGGGTAATTATAACTTGTATGATTGAGATTAAAATGTGTTCCTAAATGAAAGCAAAGGAAGTAAAATTTCCCCAATACTTAACATTTTTAAAATAATTATTTCCAATAAGTGAAATTTTAGAAAGTAGATGTTCAAGAGATTGTTTTGTTGTTTGTTTTGTTTTATTTTTTGCTTCTTGAGACAGGGGTTCTTTGTGTAACCCTGTAGACTAGGATGCCCTTGAACTCAGAGATTCATCTGCGTCTGCCTCTGGAGTGCTGGGATTGTAAGGTTTGTGGTACCATGCCTAGCTTCAAGAAGTCACATGTCAGATTCAGAAGTTAAATATTTTCAGAAGATAGATGTCTTTTGTGTAGTGTCACATGAACATTTCTCCATAGTTTTTTGGCTTCAGAGTTCTTTTAACTGCTGAAATGTCTGAAATCCTGCAAAACCCAGAGTTTTCTTTCTTTAAGTATTCTAGGGAAATGTTGGCTTCTGGAGGTAAGCAGTACACTCTGTTGGAAACTCCATCAGCATCACCTTCAGTATCAAGGAACACAGGGTCTGTCAGCATCACCTTCAGTATCTAAGAGCACAGAGGCTTTTTCATGCTTGTTTCTCTAGTAGAAATGGCATGTCCCCATTTGCCTTCGGATTCACATCTTTAGTCTTTGTATCATGAGCTATTAGATGTTAGGGATGTAGTTTACTTATTTATTTTATTTTTTTTATCATCAGTGATGATTCTATTATATCAGACAAATGTGTTTGATGAGGTCATGCATTAGAGACATTGTAGAAAGACACACTGTTTGTAAGCTATCTAATAGAGTTTTCAAGGCCTAAGCACTAGCTCTTTATCTGGTCCAGTTGTCGAGAATCTTAGGCATTGCCTGGTTGCTATGCCAGGAGACTAGTCTAAAACAAAGTAAAGGCCAAATACATAGTCAGCCCCAGAGCCAAGATCAACAAATACAGAAGGTTATCTTTAAATAGAGCCAAGTAAAAATGTGTAATGTGTTGCAAAAATAAACAGAGAGGTATGAAAGAGTGGTCAGAAAAATTTCCAAGTCAATGAATGACCAACTGTGTTTGGGTTTTTGGAATGGAGTCTGTAGGCTTGGTGGGAGCTTCAGATATTTAAAACTACAGAAGCCAAATGGGCTGTGTCCGCTTTCATGGGTTGTTTTAGTCATAGCTCTGGATATTATCCCTGGTAGCTGAGGAGTTTACCAAAGGGATTCCTTTAAAAGGACATCGGAATGAAAACAGCATGACCCTCAAATAGCCCTGTAGACAATAATAGAAGGGTACTGTTGTCACCAGCTGCTCCTGTGAGGCCTTAAGAGAGAGCATTTAGAGTGTTATATAAAGAGGGCGGGGTAGAGAGCCTGAGTACTGTACATCCTGATATCACTGTTCTTTGGCCCCCAGTCTCCCTGTTAGTGCCTCCACTAGGCTCAGCCCAAGCAGGAGGCAGTGGCAAGAGAGCTCCTTGGTTCATGGTGGATGCTGGCCACCCTGGCTACCAAACAGCCTGGAAGCCAGCAGTGGATCCACAGGGAAATACTGAGTGACTGAGCTGGTCAGCATTAACTGTCAACTTGATGTCACGTGTCACTGGGGAGAGAATCTTAATGAGAAGTTATCTTGATGGTCTGGCCTGTTTGGATTAGATGAAGGCACAGCCCAGAATGGGTGGTACCATTTCCTAGGCAGGGGACCCTGAAGCCTACAAGAGATGAAAGCCAGCTGAGAGCAAGCAAGGATCCCTGAGGTTATCCCCTTTCTGCTCTTGACTGTGGTCGTGATCGTTTAATTTCCTGCCTTGTCTTTCCTGCAGTGGGGGACCATAGCCTGGAATTCTAAGCCAAATGAAGGCCTTTTCCCCCCATCTAAGTTGCTTTTTTGTCAGGCTTCTTAGTCACAGAATAGTTCATTTCTGTTAGAGAAGCTCTGGCTGGAAGAGGCACATGGAAGGCAGCAATAAATTCTTTTGGCAAGTGCTCACCAAGTATTTCTGCAGCCCCCTTTAGTGCTGTGTAGCTGACAGGTGCTTGGGATGCAGGAATGAAAGAAAAAACAAAACAAAACAACAACAACAACAAAAATCCCCACTACCACCACCTCTACCACCACCACCACCTCCACCACCACCTCCACCACCACCACCTCCACCACCACCACCACCACCACCACCACCACCACCACCACCACCTCCACCACCACCACCACCACCACCACCACCACCACGCCTACCACCACCATCACCAAAAGCAACAGCAGGATATGACCTGTCACAGACCTTCTGTTCTGTTTGGGAAAGACAGATAATAGGTAGTCAACATAAAAATAGGCACATTTTCTGATACATTGGAAAGTTTTGTACCATGGGGTAAAAAAATAAACAGAGTAAGCAAGAGGATTGGGAACCTCTGAATAGAGAGGTTGCTATCAGCAAGTGGTGGCAGCAGAGGGTGACATTAAGATAACCCTCTGAGCCCACACTTGTAGGATGTGAGAGAGGAGCCCTGCAGAGAATAGTTTCAGAGACAGGTAAAGGCCCTTGGGGAAACATTTCTGGCAGGGCTTGGGGAACCGGAAGGACAGCAGAGAGGCAGAGAAGTGACAGAAGAATAGCCCAGAAGAAATGAGGTCAGAGACATGCAGTTAGCGGGCCTTGTCTGCTGCTCTAGAGCTCTTTGCTTTATTCTGAATAAATGATAAGTTTACGGGGCTGTGAGCAGAGTGTGTCCTATTCTACTGTGTTTTATAACGTGTTATTTGGCTGCAGTGTTCAAAGTGGATTGTAGGGGCAGAAGCAGAGGCAGATGAGGTTGCCCTGGTATCCAGGTAAAGATGATACCAGGTAGAGCAGGGAGCAAGAAATGGTTTGATGCCTAAACAGGTTGTGGAGATAGGTTTGGTGGGTAGAGAGTTAAAGATCACGTCTCTAGTTTTCGTTCTGACCATCTCCAAGAGGGAGCTGCAGTGAGGCCTGCTGGGCCAGGCTGCTGAAATAAGCTAAGTTTGGAGAAGAATTGCTAACCTCAAGCAGGGCTTGGGCCTTAGGTGCAGGTTAGAGACAAACACTTGAGGAAGGGTGTGGAAAAAAAGAGAAGGAGGAAGAGGAAGGAGAAAGAAAACCGGAGGAAAGAAAGAACAGAAAACTTTTCTCAGGAGGACAGTACCTCTGGTATCTGGAGACCTCTAGTGGACAAGTGTATTATTAACCCATAAGGCCATTTTTAAAGTAGGATACTATCTGGGCAGGGGTTTGCTTACTGTCTTCCATACTTAGGGGAAGACTGGATAGATAAGAAGCCACAGACCTGCCAACTTCCCTCTTTGCCCTAGGCGAGGTGAAGTCGTCCTTGTGTGGGATCTCCTTCATGGACTGCATTGGAGCCCATTAACGGAAACTGTGCACCAGGAGGAAAGTACATGCTACTTAGCCTTTAATTTTCTTTTGGAAAAAAAAGAGACTGAGTGTAAATTATATAGGTATTTTTATGCCTCTGGTGGGTAGGAAGCAAAGATTACTGATTGATTAACAGCTCCTTCTTAACTATACACCTCGAGGGATCTGGCGTGCAGGGTGCTGGGGGGGAGAAGAGCGAGCTTACAGATCAGGAAGGAGCTGTGGGAGCTGGAATGGGCACTGGAAGTCTGGTCACAGAGCGGAGGCAAGTGGTTGATGATAGAAATGCTAGTGGCTTGTCACACAGCTGCCATCCTTAACACCTTTGCCTGTTAAACGTTGGGATGTCGCTAGGGGCCATTAGATTAATTAACTCCAGTTCGCTCTTCCTTTAGGTTCCATGGTTAAAGCCACAGTGCTGCAAGAGATCAGTGTCTCTGTCAGACAGCTCATCTGGATGAACCAGCTCTGTACTGTCTCTTAATTCACCCCTGTTCTCCATTCCTGTGACCTCTGCCTTAGTTCAGATGCTCACCGTTGTTTGGCCTTTTAACTGACCTTCCTGCTTTTGGGTTTTCGAGAATTCGTGGTTTAGCGTACCTTTCAGCTGAATCGCCATCTTCTGTCTTTCAGGATGAAGTCCTTCCAGGCACTCCCTCCCACTCCTGCTTCTAGTCCCCATGCCGTTCCTGCTGAGCCCTGAGCAGGATGCCTCTTGCCTCAGGATCTGTCTCTGACCTTATTCTCAAACTGTGTTTTCCTTTGGGTTCTGCCTCATTTTCACCTCTGTGTGACCTTTCCCCATCAGCTAGCCTTTCTCCACCCTCTTTCTCCATCCACGTCCTTGATCTTCTATGAAGACATCACTTAACACATCCCTCCCTCTGGGGTAATTACAGGCATGGTAATTACATTACTGTTTATTTCCTCTGAACTCTCAGATCTCCACAGGGACAGGCATGGGCCTTCTCAGGGTTGTAGCCGCACAGGCTGACATCCCTCCTTTAGGGTAGAATAAGCACTCAGTGTGGGCTTGCTAGATAAATGAGTTGTGCAGACAACACAAACTGTGTGTGAGAGGGGCCATCAGAACGTGAACATGGTCATCAAGAGGAGGGAATACAGGCTACTGTTTTGAAGAGGATCTCACGGCCGATCTCATTGCAGTTTTTTTCATAATTTATTTATTTTTATTCACATTACATCCCAATCGAAGTATCCCTTCCTCTTCTCCCAGTCCTGCCCTTACAAATCCCTCCCCGCATTGTCACTTCCCCTACTTCTCTTCAGAGAGTCCCCACCTTGGGACTCTCTTGGCAGTTTTATCCTTTAAAAAACTATAGATACCTAATATAGAGTGATAAAGAAACTGACCCTACATAGATGTACCAATGGGACTTCACAAGCTGCCCAACCATGGAGCCAACACCTTTACCAAAACACAGGACAGGACCAGTCCCCAGGAAGCTCCCTTCCCAATGTCTGCAGTCTCTGCTCTCATCCTCCTGCCTCATCTACATTATAGACACTTTGGACCACACAGATCAATCCTGTCAAAGTTTGAAGCTCTTGTAAAAGAAGTGATTCAACACGCACATGTTTTTGTTCACTGAGCGTTCTGTCCGAGTCTGTCCATGGTGGCTAGTGCTGGTCCATAATTTAGTCTCCTTGCTGTATCTTACTGCAATGTCTGGATAAACTATAACTTATCTATTCTGTGGATGGGCAGTTGGGAGGCTCTCATTTTGCCTGTAGTGGACAGTGTGTTGATGGATATATTATATATGTCTTTTAGTGAGCATTAAGCATGAATTCTGGTTTGGTAGAGACCCAAGAGGAATTGATGACTCAGTAGCACCTGGATTACTTTTTTTCAATGTTAATAGATTTTTTTCAATGCTAACAGTGTCCCCACACCGCTCCCTAAAGTGACCTGTATACATTTATCTTACCACATGAGAAAATTCTCATGTTTCATGCCCTTGCCAACTGACATGGTTTTTCCTATTTATATAATCATTCCTTTGTTGTCTCAATTATACAGTCATATCTTTGTGATACAATCCTATTTTGTTGTTTCAGTATGATTTTCATTACTAAAAATATTTCATCCTTAAAAATCATTTTATATAGCCAGGGTATCCCAGCACTTGGAAGGCTGAGGTAGGAGGTGCTTATGTTCCAGGCTGCTTTAGATTTCATAGTGAGACTGCCCCAGACAGACATACCAACCTATAAAGTTTGTTATCTCTCTCTAATTGGCTAATGAACTTCCAAAACCTTTGAGTATGGAGGGAAGCTGACTGGAGAGGGGCAAGCTTCTGTCCAGTAATTAGTCTGTCTTATCACAGGAATTGGGCTTTAAAATGTAGGTACTTTTTTTTTCTTTAAAAATATGATAGAAATAAAGAAGAAGTATATACATTGGGAGATTTTCATCTAGAAAAAGTCAATAGTACTTGTCCCATATCTAAGAATAAACTGAGTTCTTTACAATATTAAACCAAAATATATGTATTATAACAAACATAGGATTCATTTTGCTATCTGCAGCCTTTTCATTTCAGAGGATTGAGAACATTCAAGTCTGTACATATTGTTAGGTAAAATGTCTATGATATAGAAAAAATGTTCTTAGACTTATATATAATTTGGGTCATATTTCAATGCGTGTGCTCATCTTTATCTTAATACAGGACCTGTCCCTTCCAGTTGAACCCAGAGAGCCTCTGCAGTGTTTTGGGATGTTTTCAAAGCATCTTTGCTTAGGTTCTATCTCAAGACCAGTTAGCAGGAGGAGAAAGAATAAAAATGTGTGGTCTAGAGCTATACAGTGGTGGATGTGGCTGGACAGTGTTAGCTCTGCTCTTTATTCTCTGAGATCCTGGGGGCATTTGAGATAGGGTTTTACTGTGTAGCCCTGGCTGACCTGAAACTTACTCTGTAGACCAGGCTGGTCTCAAACCCAGAGCTCCACCTGCCTCTGCCTCCCAGGTGCTGGGATCCCTGTCAGCCTTTCAAGCTTTACTCTTCCCACCTGTAATAGAAGGAAGGAGAGCAGCCTTGTGATTGTCTCGCAGTGGTGAGGGGTAGAAGGAAAATGTGAATGGAAGTTTTTAGGTTTCTTTTCCTCCAAAGTATTAAAATTTCACATCTTTAAAAAAAAAAAAAAACACAAAAAACCCCATGTGCTAACAGTGTTCTGTCAGACTGTCTCGTGGTTATCAACTCCCTTCCTTTCCATTTAGGGTTGACAACTTCGGCCTGGGCCTTTTACTTCGATCCAAGCAGATAAAACGCATGATCTCCTCCTATGTGGGAGAAAACGCAGAATTTGAGCGACAGTTCCTAGCGGGCGAATTAGAAGTAGAGCTGACGCCTCAGGTAAGGAAATCTCTCTGCTGTTGGTTCACAGGACCGGGTTAGAGAAAACTCCCTTTTTTCCTTAAATTTTTGTTGTCATTTAAGACAGAGAGATGGTATTTGGTCAAACCAAGAGATTTTATGTTTAGGTCACTTCTGTTGATCCTGGAGGATTAATGTTTTCTGGGACTGTGGAAGATTAGGTGTGTCTCAGTAGAAAATAGTCAAGCTGCTGGATACAGTTTTTAATATGACACCACGATGTCCATTGTGCCAGAAGCCAACAAAAGGACTTGCTGAAATGTCTGAGATTGTCCTAAAAGTCAGATTTTAGGAATGTCAGTGTTGGAAGCTTTTGAGGGTTAAATCTTGCTGAGTCATGTCAGGACAGGGACACCTGTCTGAAGGCGAACATGCTTCACAGAGGAAGAGCTGGGCTCAAAACCCAGGCTTTCAGGGACTGATGCATGACAGAGCCAGCCTTTGGCGCAATTCATGAAGCAAGTCTGCGCCTGTTCGCCTCATCCACTGGAGGCAACTTTTGGAGCCCTTTGGGTAAAGCCAGGCCCTCCCTGCTCAGTGTGTCAAGGACACACTCTGCCTTTGTCTCTGTAACTGAGCACACTGTTCTGCCTTAAGGTAATGTTCCTTTACAATTCTGTCGAGTTGATAAGGATGGAATGTAGCAGAATTTTGTTAAAGGAAATGATCAGATACATGTTAGTCTGGAGAAGGCAGGCATAGGGGCTGTTCATTCTAATTGAGGCTTTACAGTATGATAGCCACACTGGCTTACCCACAGCACTCTTGCCTCTGCCCCTCAGAGTGCTAGGATATGTCACTCACTATTACTCCATTTCTATTTATAGTTTTGTGAATGAGCAGATATATACATTTCTAATCTTCTTGGGTTTCCATAGAAAAATGAAACAAAACAAAACAAAACAAAAATTCTTTCATAGACTGGGCAGCTCAAAGAACAGGAATTTGTTCCTCACAGTTAAAACAGCTGGGAAGTCCTGACCAGGGGCCAGCCAGTCCAGTTCCTGGTGAGTCTTTGCCAGGCTTCTGATGACTGATGGCTTGCTTTGTTCTTTTAAGGCACAGAGATGAGCAAAAGTGAGCTCTTTGTTGTTTTAATGATCCTATTACTATTAAATCAGGGACTATATTTATGAACTGTCTCCGTCTTAAGTACCTCCTTGTACCCCTGGCACATTGAAGATTAGAGTCTCAACTTCATAGCCCAGAGCATCCCATATGACTTTTGCATTGTAGGTGAAGGTACCACATCGTCTAGGTTGTGTAGTGACTGAACATGAACCTTTACTCTTTTGCATTATCTCTGTTTTGTCAGAAGATGCATACATGGGAGAGGAACTTCCTTAATACTTATTAAAATGTTTCTTTAATCTAAAAGAAGATAACGTTTCTTTCTTCAACCAGGCGGTGTACCATGCCCTTCTTTCATTCTCCTTTGCACTTCATGGCTGGGGTGGGAGGATGAAATGGTAGGGACTGTCTTTCCTTTGGGGGAAGCAAGGAGACACCCACAGGTTTTGTCTTCAGAAATACTCTCCTTTCAGGTGCTTGAGCAGTGGGCAGAGAGATGGGGAAGCATGTTTGGGAAGGGTAAACAGAAAAAAATATTTTAAAATGAAGAGGTGTTATTATGGCCGTTTTAATGATTTAATCTTTTTGGGTGTTATTGGCTTAAAATACAGGGCAAAGTAGATTCGAGTATCTGTTTGGTGGAACAGAGACCAGTTAGCTGGGAAATAGCCTTGGATGCACTGGTACAGGAGACGGTTTCCTGAACAGAATACCGATGACTCAGGCTGTAAGAGCAACAATTGATAAGTGAGAGATCCTGAAATTGCAAAGCTTCTGTAAGGCAAAGAACACTCTTAATAGGATAAAACAGCAGCCTACCGATTGGGAAAGGATCTTCACCAACCTAATATCTGACAGAGGGCTAATATCCAAAATATATAAAGAACACAAGAAGTTAGACACCAACAACCCAAATAACCTAATTAAAAAATGGGGTACAGAGCTGAACAGAATTCTTAACAGAGGAATCTTAAGTGTCTAAGAAGCACTTAAAGAAATGTTCAAAGTCCTTAGTTATCAGGGAGATGCAAACCAATACTCTGAGGTTCCATCTTACACCCATCAGAATGGCTAAGATCAAAAACTGAAGAGATAGCACATGCTGGCGAGGAGGTGGAACAAGGAGAACACTTCTCCGTTGCCGGTGGGAGTGCAAACTTGTACAACCACTTTGGAAGTCAATTTGATGGTTTCTTAGAAAACTGGAAATAGTTCTATCTCAAGACAAGACCCAGCTATACCACTCCTGGCCATATACCCAAGAGATGCTCCACGATCCCACAAGGGCACTTCATCGGCTGTGTTCATTTCATAGCAGCTTTGTTTGAAATAGCCAGAAACTAGAAACAACATAGATGCCCCTTAACTGAAGAATGGATAAAGAAAGTGTGTTACATTTACACAGTGGAATACTATTTAGCCATTAAAAACAAAGACATCATGTATTTTGCAGGCAAATGGATGGATCTTGAGAATATCATGAGGTAATTGTGGTGGTTGGAATATGCCTGGCCCAGAGAGTGGCACTATTTGGAGGTGTGGACTTGTTGGAGTAGGTGTGACCTTGTTGGAATATGTGTCACTATGGGTTGGTTTAAGACCTTCATCCTAGCTACCTGGAAGTCAGTCTTCTCTTAGCCTTCAGTGAAGATGTAGAACTCTCAGCATCTCCTACACCGTGCCTGCCTGGACTCTGCTACGCTCCTGCCTTGATGATGATGGTGATGATGGACTGAACCTCTCAATAGACAGACACAATTAAATGTTATCCTTATAAGAGTTGCCTTGGTCATGGTGTCTGCTCACAACAGTAAAACCCTAACTAAGACAGTAACCCAGTCCCAAAAGGACATGCATGGTATGTACTCACTTAAAAGTGGATATTAGCCATAAAATACAGGACACCCATGCTACACACTCCACAGACCCGAAGAAGCTAAACAAGAAGGAAGGCACAAGCGAGGCAGAATGCTCGCATGTCACTTAGAAGGGGGAATGAAATAGTTATAAGAGGCAGATGGAGGGAGGGAAGTGGGTGTGAGAGGGGCTGCGGAGGGGAACAGGTGAGCGGAGGGACAGGAGGGACGGCCAAATGGCATGGGAATGAATGGAAATCTGCATCTGATGGGGGTGGGGAGGCGGGGTGCGTCTCCAGGAGGAGACAGAGACCTGGGTAAGGGAGGCGCCCAAGAATCAATGGGGGTGTCCTTAGCTGTGCCTCGCAGCATTGGAATATGAAACCTGAAAAGGCCACCCCTTGTAACCAGGCAGGAACCCCAATGGAGTGCTAGAGACACCAATCCACCAATAAAACTTTTGACCCCAAATTTATCCTGTCTACAAGAAACGTAGGGTTGGGAGATGGAGCGGAGACGGAGGGACTGGCCAACGAATGACAAGGTCAACGTGAGACTCATCTCCTAAGCAAGCACCGATCCCTCACACTGTTAATGATGCTGACCCGAGTCTAGCATGGCATCATCTGACAGGCTCCACCCAGAACTGACTCAGACAGACGCAGACACCCACAGCCAATGGATGAAGTTTGGGGACTTTCATGGAAGAACAGGAGGAAGGATTGTGGGGCCCAGAGGGAAAGGAACTCCACAGGAAGACCAACAGAGTCAACTAACCCGGACCCTTGGGGCTCTCAGAGACTCCATACACGGGCTGGACCTAGGCCTCCCTACACATATGTAGCAGATGTGCAGCTTGGCCTTCATGTGGGTCCTGGACAACTGGAGCAGGGGGTACTGACCCAAAAGCTGTTTCCTGTACATGGGATATGATCCAGCTGGACTGCCTGTCTGGCCTCAGAGGGGGAGGACGCTCCTAGCCTTGCAGAGATTTGATATGCCAGGGTGGGGGGGATATCGAAGGGGGTTCTACCTACTCAGAGGAGGAAGGGAGATGGGGGATGGATTGTGAGACGAGGTGAGTGGGAAAAGGCAGGAGCAGGATATAAAGTGAATAAGTAAAAATAAACAAACAAATAAATTGCAAATATTTTCCCCTCTGTCTGGCATGCCTATTGCTACTATTTAAAAAAATATTTAATTTATACTTATATGTGATACATGGTAAAAGAAAATTTAGCATTTAAAAAAAATACAGAGCTAAATTTACATAATTAAGTTTAAAGTTTGATTCAAAATATTCAAGTGGACGTTTATAGGATGTTAAGAGACCAGTGTGGGGGTAGAGGCTAGAGCCGGAAAGCACAACTGGACAAATGAATAGTTACATTTGAATGTGGATTGAACATGGAATGGTTACTGTCTTTTAATTGATGTCTCAGTTTGGGGATTCATGAGCACATACTTGCCACACACTTTCCAAGTTGGTGAGCCTCTAGAAAGTGGGAACCACATCTGACAGGGTCTGTGCTCCCTGCCCGAAGTGTGCTTTGTGGGTTTCTCACAGTTGTTGGTTGCTCATTCCTAGGGCACACTTGCAGAGAGGATCCGTGCAGGTGGGGCTGGAGTCCCTGCCTTCTACACCAGCACAGGCTATGGGACCTTGGTACAAGAGGGAGGATCACCCATCAAATATAACAAAGATGGCAGTGTTGCCATTGCCAGCAAGCCACGAGAGGTAAGAAATGCCCCACCCATGTGACGCTGCGAAACTAATTTCCCCAAGAGATTCTGTGTGGACTCATTTGCTAGCTACCTTAGTGAGATAAATGGTGATTTGTTGTTTTCAAAAAGGTGAGACTTGTAGTTAAGCATGGGCATCTGCTCATACTTAAAACAAATCAGAGGGAAACTATAATAAATTAGAATAAGAGAATTATTTATGCATCATACTATAATTAAGGTTAGTTAACTCAATTTCTGAAGGAAGCTATAGTCTATATATAATATACTAGTTAGGGTTAGTTAACTGACTTTCCAAAAGGCTTTAACAAAAGTGAGCGCATTTACCATCAATTATTATGTTTCTATTAAAAGAAAAAAACCCAGAGGTTGTTTACTGTATATTGTGATCAGATTTCCTAACACGACTGAAAGAAAATAAAGCCACAGAAGAAATCTTAAGTTTATCTGAAAGCTTATAAAACAGGCCACCGTTATAATTATATAATGGAATAGGGAATTCGAATGATTCCTTTCATATTTTGTATCTTAGGCATAAGCTTAGCTTTTTATCGACTGGCCTGTGGGGTAGGATGTGGTACTTTAGAGTGAGCAACTTTAGTCATATTAGACAACAGTAGACCTCTAGATAGAGTATTTGGCATAGATTTGAAGTAATTTTAAAAAGTACACAGACCAATATATTATTCTGAATTTAAAAATGCCTTTCCATTCTCTTTGTCTTGGTGGCTTAAGGAAGATAGCCTCTAGAGGCAGATGGCAGTGCTGGGCTCCACCTCTGGAGAGATGAACTGGTAAATGAAGGGATGCCCACCCGTACTGGGAATGGAGTGCTGCTGCCTCTGTTGCTGTTCTGGGGAGACAGGAGGTCAATGGTCATGCCTCTTACTGTCTGACGTTTGTCCCGAGCTGTGTCTTCCATCTGGAGTGTTGCTCCTTTTTTGGGAGTGACCCATATTGATTCAAGCTTTAATTTGAGTATATATATATATTTTTTATATTTAGTCTCGCTTTTTCACTGCCAAATTAGGTTAAAAAGTTTCTTGATAGAAGAATCAACAAATCAACCCCAGGAACTTAATGAACATGAAGCTTAGGAGAATATGATAAAAGTACCCTGAATAATTGGGTTAATATTCTGATAGCTTGCTAGAAAATGTAACATTAACATACTCCAAGAGACTGGAAGGCTAGAATCTTTTCTACCGTTTTTTTTTTTTTTTTTTTTTTTTTAAGACAGGGTTTCTCTGTGTAGCCCTGGCTGTCCTGGAACTCACTCTGTAGACCAGGCTGGCCTCGAACTCAGAAATCCACCTGCCTCTGCCTCCCAAGTGCTGGGATCAAAGGCGTGCGCCACCACTGCCTGGCTCTTTTCTAACTTTTTATTTGTGTCTAGAGCCTGGTGCATGAATTTAGTACCTTTGTAACTTTATATAAAAATCAATCTCTCTGTCTCTCTGACCTCTCTCTGCATGTACCCATTTGTCTGTCTCTCTCTCTCTGTCCCTGCCTCCCTCAGTCTCTGATCTTGATCTCTATTCTGCCTATCGTCTGCCCACATGGCTTAGAGTTCATTCGCTATGGTCAGAAGCTAGTGGAAACTCTGAGTGGATGTGTGAGTGTGACGTGTTCTAAGTTACAGCTTATAAAGATCACTCTCGCTGTAAGTTTTATGGAGGCCCAAGTTGGGAGGCCGTGCATTGATCCTGGTGGGAATGGCCAGTGCCTAGGATAAAGTGGTGAAGTAGGGTTTGTGCAGCGTGACTAGAGTTAGGTCAGATGTTGATGGTAGAGCCACCACATGTGAGACAGAGGACAGGAAACAAGATTACTGCTTACTGAGATGGCAAGGCAGGGGGTAACCAAAGACCTCAGTCTGTTGGTCAAGAGGTATAGGTAAGTTCAGGAGACTCACGAGGAAGTGCTTGCCAGCTCTGGTCAGAAAACTGACAGAACAGGAGGCCCTGGCAGGCATGTACATTCAAACCCCCAGGGCTGGACAGTGCCCTGGGCCACGGTGTGGGGGGTGGGGAGCCCCTCTAACAGCTAGTGGCCATGCAGAAGAGGAAGAGCTGCAGTGGAATATGGGGAGGGAGGTCCAGAGGAAATCTGGGGAGCCTGGTGATTTGAAAAATAAAGAGGGAGCCACTGGGTCAAAGGAAGAAGGATGACTGGAACTGAGCAGTGGTGTGCAGATACAGAGGCCACTGGCAAAATCTAATTGGAATGGACTCAAGAAGAGCCTAGAGATGAAGTGGGGGCCAATCATGCCGTTTGAAGTGAGCGCAGCAGTAAGCTTGGGAAAGCTGGTTGCTTCCCACGTTGAAGGTTAGAACACGCAGCGCTAGGTAACCTGTTTAGAAAATACTCGTGTTTTCTGTGTCTCAACCTTCATCATTGGTGAATTTTTTTGTTTACTTTTGTAAACAAAAAATTTTGTGAAAGCTTTGTTCTGGAGGTTTTGACACTCCATAGGCCCAGGCTTCTCTTGATCTAGCAGTTCTCTCCCCTCTGTCTCTCAAGGGCTTGGATTATAATCATGTGCCTGCCTCATGTACCTGCCTCATCATTGACATTCACAGTGATGACTTCAGAAATACACAAACCTTTAAAATAATTGTGTGTGTCGATGTGCAGTTAGTGTTATATAACTTCATATGAGTGAAGTCTTCATTGGTGGTTTTCCCTGCTCATGTTTTCTAGCTAGAAACTGGGATATCTTTGGAGAAACTTTCCTTTACTAAATAGTCTGTTTGAAACTCTAATTTTAAAAGTAAGGCTGGAACCTCAGTGACGGAGTAGATGAGACCCCAAGTTCAAATCTCATCATCCCCCTAAACAAAGCAAAGCAAAAAGTAATTGGACCCCAACGCTGTGTTGGAAGCTTCTAGAAAACACGTCCAGTCTGTTTTCCACTAGAGGGCACCATAGGAATGCAATTGGAGTTCTGCCTTCACAGGACTACATTTATACACAACAGATCCAGCCCTCTCCAGAGCTATTTCAGTTCTCTCTTGAATTCCCAGAGGCAAATCTCCAAGGGGAAAAGACAGGAAGAAGATAATGGCAAAGGAGAGTTTTGTTTTTATATTCTCTCCCAAAAGGCAGTAAATGTTTAAAAAGAAAAGTCAATAGCTGTGTTATATCACTAACAACTGGAGATATGCAGTTCGTTGAAACCAGCATTTATAGCAGCACTGAAATCAAGAATTTCCTTTGAACAAATGCAAAGCTCACAGAGATTTTATGTGAAGAGAATCAAAGGAGGTAAATGAAGATGTTAATGAAAGGAGGCTTGCATCAAGCGCACAGTAGGGAGACATGCCAGTCCTTTTTTAACTAATTTACTTTATTGCGATCCTTGATTCTCTCAACACTAATTATAGATGACAATTAAAGAGAAACAACAGGTAAGCCATTTTGTGTAACTTATATGTTTTAGTTTGGAGGGGGGTAGAAGAAAAGAGGGACTGTATTCCGTGGCTCACAGGTAACAAAGGCACGCAGTCGAATGGATATTAACACACCTTACCACTGTGGAGGTTGGAGTTTCTCAGATGTACCAGCTTTGCACGTAGTATGGGGCCCATCTGCATATTCTCTTCCTGAAGCCTCCCTGGACTATTTTGAGAAAACCTTATGCTACTGAAGAAGTCTCTTGAGATTCCTCTCCCTGAAAAAGCTGCTGTCGCTAGGCGTCTGTTCCTCTCTTGTGTCTCTTCAGAGCACAGTCGTCTGCATCCTGCACAGACACCTGACAGCACTTATTTATCTCCTGCAGGTGAGGGAGTTTAACGGTCAGCACTTCATTTTGGAGGAAGCCATCACGGGAGATTTTGCTTTGGTGAAAGCCTGGAAAGCAGACCGGGCAGGAAATGTGATTTTCAGGTACTGTAATAGTTAAACAAAACAAATAGAATACAACAAAACATACTACTGTAGGCATTCCACCCTGTTCCTTGCCTGTTGAGCCCCAGCCTCACCTCCTATTTTGGATACAAAGGTAATACCAGGAGCCATAGCTCAGGCGGAGTGCTTGCTTAAGGCCCTGTGTGCCTTAGCACTTTAGATGAAGAAACCACACAAAGGGAATGTAATGTACCACAAAGACTCTGTTTTCTAAACTATGACAGCAGAAATGCATATCATGGTGAGATGCTGTCTGACCATTTAAAATGCCTTAAGGTCATACACAAGTATATGTGCAAGCATACAGAAGAACGGCTAGTGCCTGCTGATGGTCCTGCCCTGCCGAGATGCTAAACTTATTGGCTTGCTAAGTAATTGGATCCAGGGCTGGGATGTAGCTGAGATGGTAGAGTGCTTGCCTAGCATGCCCCAAGCCTTGGGTTTGATTCCCCACACCCCCACACAGGGGGTGGGGTGGGGGATGGTATTACATTCCCAGTAGTTGGCAGTGGTGGTGGAGGTAGACAGATCAGAAGTTCAAAGTCACCTTCACTGTATAGTGAGTTTGAGGCTAGCCTGGGGTACATGAGAAAAGGATCGATGTGCTCTTGTACACAGCTACATACAAGAGTATTTTCTTAGCACATGACAGCAGCTGACACTTTTATTTTAATATTGTTATTTTTAAACTGTCTTAAAATGTCAAAATTACATTGATGTTTTGGGGAAAATCGCTAATAATAGTTGAGGTGAATATTTTCTTGTGCAGCTGATGTCTCCTAGGAAAGCCTTCTGAAGGTTCTGTCTGAAAAGCTAATTATCTTTACAAATGCTTGTTTCGCTCTCCAGATAGCCACAGGCCTACATAATTTTCCTGTCCTTTGATTAACCTTTGCATACTGAACTCTAAGTAATTACAAGTATTTAATGTCTTAGATGTGTAGATTAGATAGTTGAGTTTTGAAACCTGGGCCACTTTGGCTCTGTATGTAAGAGGTAAGTTATATGATTTTCCTCAACTTTGTTGTTTGCTGCTTTAAATGAAGGTTTGTTTGTTTTTGTTTTTGTTTTTTTTCCAGTTTATAACAGATGTAGTTTAGCATCAAGCACAGTCAAATTTGCAGTGGCACTTTCATTGTTATTTATGTACTTATTTATTTATTTATTTATTATTTCTGAAGGACTCAATGAGAAATTGATGCTCTGGTTCCTTGAATTCTAGGTTTTTGGCATACAACTACTTTTGGAAATTCTAGGCAGACATCTGACATCTTGCCTACTTTCTTTGACCTTTAGTGTAATATTTGTGGAGTTCTGATGCTTTATAAAAAAAAAAAAAAAAAAGGATGAATGAAGTTATATATCAAATGACAGTTAACTTCTTAAGATATTTGTAGGATTTCACCCTGTGCTCTGATGCCTGGCTGTAGTTTCTGAAGACTTGACTTGGGCCACTGTAAGCTGCCCGTATGTAAGTGCTGGCGGTCACTGACCTTTGGTGTGAAGTGAAAGGTTTCAGTACAGTGCTCAAGTGCTCTAGATTCTTAGGACGCAAATCTCATTCAGAGTCACTGTGACAGCTGATCTAGACACCACAAACGTGCTCTCCCAAGGACTCCACTAGAAGGGCTCACCCAGCCCCAGTGAGTGGTTCATATACTGTATGTCAGCTAGCGGAGTCTCCTCTTTCGGAGGAAAGACCAGACCTTCTGGGAAGCACCTGGCACTGTCTCCCTTTCTCTTTCCCTTTCTGGTGCTGAGGGTTGGAGCCCAGGGCCTGGTGCACACCTACTAAGTCCTTTACCACCAAGCTACATCCCTGTGTGGACAACCCTAACTATTTCTACTTTTAAAAAGTTTCTCAGTGGCCGGGCAGTGGTGGCACACGCCTTTAATCCTAGCACTTGGGAGGCAGAGGCAGGTGGATTTCTGAGTTCGAGGCCAGCCTGGTCTACAGAGTGAGTTCCAGGACAGCCAGGGCTACACAAAGAAACTCTGTCTCAAAAAAAAAAAAAAAAAAAAAAGTTTCTCAGTGAACTATTTAAAGATGGGAGCAAAGTCTAATCTTGGTTAAAAGATTAGAGGAGTGTAATTTCAGATATTTATGAATACCCACCTTATTTTTTCGTGTAAAAGCTATTGACAGAGCATGAAAAAAAAAATAGCCTTTCTTTTCACCTGCTATAAAAATTATATAGACTCAATGAAATGGCCATGAGAACTTTTAAGTTTAAAGCTAGGTGTAAGTCATGCACTCATAGATATATAGATTCTTGGAAATCTAAAAGTCAGCATTTTCAAGTCAAAAGAGATACATCTTGTCTTTGATCTTTCTCCCTCTTCTGTCCTCCCTGTCTGATACAGGAAAAGTGCAAGAAACTTCAATTTGCCAATGTGCAAAGCTGCAGGCACCACAGTGGTGGAGGTAAGAAAAGAGGCTTCACAATTATAATGGGGTCAATTGCTTTGCATTAGTTTTCAGGGGGGCTAATAATGACAAGTTTTTGTTTTATTTTACATATGGAGAGATTCTCTTTATAATTTAGATCTATGATAGTTGACAGCTTTCTGGTCAACTGTGCATTCACTAGAATGCTGCGCTGTGTTAGGAAATTTGTTTGGCTTATACAAGTAATATGGTCTTTGAATAAAATAAGATGAAAATCCCAAGATGAGTTAATAGGCAGTCATGTGCCACTGAATGGCAAGAAATCATCTGAGAATACATTGAGAAATGTATTGTACAAATGTATTATACAAATATCATAAAATGACTTATGCCGACTAAGGTAGGTACACTATCCCTTAGTCCTATGATCTTATGGGACCACTGTAGTTTCATAGGTAGTCATGTGTACAGTCATAGGCACATGACTCTGTAGTCTATGGTATTCCGGTAAAGTAGGAAATCACACCACTTGAAATTGATTGGTTTCCTAAGATAGATGCTGGGAAATCGTTAACAGGGATGGTTGTACAAATAACTACTGCAATGTGTTTACTCAGAGTTGTTGAATCCGGGCGTTGACTGACACCTTTGGGCATCTTAGCATTTGAAAGAGGCTTGGGCAGTTCCCCAGCCCTTTAGTCTTGAGGATCCGAATAGAGATAGGTGCTTATACCATCCTCCTACTTCTTGGGTTATACATATGCGAAGGAGACTTCAACATGACTCTCAACTTGGCTTTGAGGATCACTTTGGAACCAAATGTTAATTGGAATTTGGCATAGTCTTCCTTTGGTCCTTTGTAGGGCCCACTTTGGGGTATGGAAATGTGATTGTATTCTAGCTTTTTCATCCAATGGGTGGTCATGCTGTGTGACATCTTTTGTATGACATTTGGATTTGCCTACCATTGGCTAAGAGTTACTTCCTGGAGACACTTCAGGAGCGCTTTCTCAGAGAAAGGGAAGCACAAGGCATCTTCAGGGGTGGGGATGAGATGTTTGCCACCCGGTTTTAGTTTGCAGTGGTTCTGTTGTATTGTGTGCATCCAAAAATAGATCATGTGGCTCACCTGCCTGTGTGTCTTGTTTCTTATTTATTGAATCATCTTAATGACAAGACCATGGCACACATCTGTAGCGTTGCTGAAGAAAGATTGTCTTAGTTAGGGTTTCTGGTGCTCTGATAAAACTCCGTGACCATAAGCAACTTGGGGAGGAAAGGGTGTCTATTTTACCTTCTATTTTGTAGTCCATCATCCGGGAGGTCAGGTACCCGGAGGCAGGAACCGAAGCAGAGGACATGGAGGAGTAATGCTTACTGGCTTGCTCTGAATAGTTTGCTCAGCTTGTTTCATTATACAACGCAGGACCATTTGTCCAAGATAGGCCCTCCATCATCATTAAGGAAGATAATGCTCCCACAGACTTGCCTAAGACTCCCTCTCCAGGTGCTGGCGTTAAAAGCACTGGCTGTTCTTCGAGAGGACCAGAGGTTGATTCTCAGGACCCACGTGATGACCCACAATGGTCTATAACTCCTGTGTCAGGACATCCAATACCCTCTTCTAGCCTGCAGGCACTGGGCTAACATATGGTGTACAACGTACACATCAGCATAACCACCCATATGCTTAAGTAATAATAATAATGATACTAATAATAATAGTAATAAAGAGTCCCTCTTCCCACATATGTCTAAGTTAGTGTCAAGTTGACAAAACGCAGACAGTACAAAGGCCTGCCACATAGCAACACATTGGTAGCTTAACGCTGAGTGTCACATACTTCTACAAAGCTGGCATTATCATGGGTGGAGCTCTCTTTTGATTTTTGTCCTGCTATAATTCTGTTCTTTCAGCAACACTTCTCTTATAGGAGTGAAAACAACCTTTTTGCTGTCCAGCAGCATTGTAGTTCGCAAGAGAGGGTCTTTGGCTGTAAGGAGAGAAAGTTACTGAACTGAGCCTGAAGACAGGCTGTCCCTCCCTGTTCTACAACAGAAATATCCTCTCTGTCACAGCACTCTGTCCTGGCTGACCCAGAGCCACATTAGGATCCTGTTGGTGCTGGTGCTCTGGGGCAGCCATTCTCAACTAATGGCACTGCATGGTAGGCTGGCCACTAGCTCTATGTGACTTTTGTATTTGCATTCATTAAAAGTAAAGGCAGTGTAAGTTCAGATTTTAGGCCATGCTGGTCTTAAGAGGATCACTAGCCCCTTGTGGCTGGCAGCTCCTGTGTTTACCTACATCGTGGTCATCATGGGAAGGTTTCTTAAAGCTGGATTACAAGATGAATTAAGATGTGGTGCTGAAGAGGTGGCTCAGTGGTTAAGAGCACTAGTTACTCTTCCAGAGGGCTTAAGCTTGACTCTCAGCATGGGAGCTAGCTCACTGCTGTTTATAACAGAAGTCTGTCTGTAACTGGAGTACCATGGAATCTGATGCCCTCTTCTGGTGTGCATAGATGCGGGCCAAACACCCATGTAAACAAACAAACAATTCTTTCAAAATAAGGACTCAAGATTCAATTTACATATAATTCTGTCTGAGGAATTTAAGCAGAACAGCCCGAGGCAATAGGGGTATTTAAGCCTACCTCCTCTGCATTGCTCTCTCCGAAGGGTCCACAGCCTTAGACTAACTTATCACTGTGTTCTCAATGTTTGTATTACTCTAAGTAGAGTGAAAGCCCGGAGCTGTGCTTTCATGGTCTCTTCTGGGTTCTGTTAGGCCTGTTATCTTTCTTGCCCTTCAGATTGCTAGGCTCTCTCTCTTCTATCCCATGTAACTGTGTTTTGTGGTAGTCTGAGTGGAAAGAATGCTTGGGAATTCATCAGAAGTGTAGCATTTAAATGAAACTGGGAAGACCATGCCATTTTCATATTATTCTGGATGTTGAATGTTGACGGTGATGATCGCTAAAAATGTCTTACATGCCAGACATTGTACACTCTTTCGGTGCATTGCGAGTTTAACTACATCACCGCGTGGAGCCTCACATGAATGACATTTGCTCTTTTCTACTATGTTATGTAAATACTTCAAGTCACCATAAATGGATAAAGTTTCAAACTCTTGGATGATATTGAACCAGAATCAAGCAGGTATGTAGGATTGGCTTGTTGTCGTTCAGTCTGCTGGAAGCTTTCTTTGCCGCTGTGTCATCTCCCTTGAAGGTAGCTTTGAGTCAGCCTGTGAGTAGGAGCCCTCTGAATTTACTCAGTTTTTTCTCTTGGCTTCTGCTCATTCTATCGAGTGTTGAGTGTTTTTTCACAGTTTTTCCCATATCTGGTCATTGGAGGTCACTCTAGTATGGCGAATAGTATCCTACACAGTGGGAAGTATTGTTGTGGTAGATTCTTTATTTCAGATAGCAGAGACAAAGATAGTTGTCTTAACTATGTTTATGGCCCAAACAATATTTGGACACTTGACCTTCCTCTATCTACCAAGTGTTTGAATTCTGTAAATCATGCACCAGCATATGTTACTCAATTAGGTTCATTTATGACAAATGTTTTATACCAAGAAATAAACCAGCATGTTTATAAAAAGGAGAAAATCTAATTGCCTTTTAAATTAATTATTTTTACCTTGTATAGATAACAGTCTTGCATTTAGACCTATGTTTTCTCTTTCTGATGCATTCTGTACAGTCAGCCTTAGGACACATAAAAGCAAAGAAGTGAGCGGTGATGTGTGAACACCAATCACATGTATCTTTCTGAAAAGCAGCAACCATTTGGGTGCTTCGCCATGAAGCTGCAGCCTGCCCGGGTCTGGTTGTGTCTGTCTGGCCCTGTGAACACACTGGGTGATTATTTAAGAGAGACAGTAGATAAGTGGGTACATATGTTGGCACACAAGCCAGAAAGATGTTTCTCGTTTTAGCCCCAGACTGTTATTTCTGGACCTCTCTCTGAGTGGGTGAAGTCGTCCGTGATGAACTTCAGAAGCTGATGAGTAAAACCAGCCCAGACTGACTCCTGGATATTGTGCTGCACTCGAACAATGAGGAGCAGCAATGGCTGTCTAGTCTCCTGGGCTGGCTCATTGGGGTCTGTTTGGGTCTGTCTCAGGAAGACTCTTGTCAACCTCCCTACATCTGGTGACACCCTGTCCTAGCTGTCTGTGTGCACAGCATGCTCAACCCTGTCTTTTTCTATGTTTATTTTTCCTTCTTTTTCTTTTTTCATGCTTAATATAGAAAACCTAGAGGAGGGCAGAGAGTGCTTCACTCAGGAGACCGCAGATAACGCAGCCTAGAGTGCACTTGCACGTGCTGTCAGAAAAGGTCGTCTGACTCAGCCACTGAAGGCTGCCAGTGCTGCCTGTGACTAAAATAATCTGTTTTATTTTTTTTTTTAAGTGTGTGTGTGTGTGTGTGTGTGTGTGTGTGTGTGTGTGCATGCATCAGGGCCATCAGCCTGTGTTTAAGTTGGTGTTATAAAAGAAAGATTTACACAATGCCCTTTCAACTATCTTAGTTACTTTTTACCTTTAGTTACAATAGCTATATTCATTTTCATAAGCTAAACTCATTTCTATTTCATAACCTTTATATTTACATGTATTGATATAATTGCCTGTCAAGAGAATTGTTTGCATCACAAGATAATAGCGACATACAAATATGTACACACCACCTGCTTGGCTTACAAAGATTGAAGACCTATGAATTGTCTATTGAAGATAAGAACCTGCCTTCTTCCCAGAGGCAACCACCATGAGGATAATTATGTTTTCAGTCTCCCTCTCTTGAAAATTCTGTGTCATGAGGAGGTCTAAAAATGTGTTTTCTAAAATGATATCCTAAGGTTTCTTTTTGTTACATCTATAAGGGTAAAGCTCTGAAAACTGTGACTTCATGCTCTGTACCACTGACAGGCAAACCCCACCTCTTTAGGAGGGTGGCTTGAGGAAAAGATTAGAGGACATCTGCCATCCTCCAAGCTGACACGTGTTGTGTCTAGGTAGAGAGTAAGTCTCGAAAGGTGAAGACTGAGATGCAAAGGATATTGCAAAATGATGCTTAAGATGTATATTTTCAAGAAGGGCTGTGAGCGTAGGTAACTGTGAGCAGAGGCCGCAGTGCACCCTCCTCAGCCCGACACTCGCTGCAGCTGAGTGACCAGCACCCTTCCTGCCCCATCCGCATCTCCATCGTCACCTGTTTATCTTGAGACAAGTGCCAGGTAATAGGTCTCAGTGATGTTTAAGACAAATTCACCAGTGCTCTGAAATTCTGGCATGCCTGGCACTTCTCTAGGTGCTGCAAATTCATCCGTGAACAGGAAGGAGAGAGAGCTCTCTACCCTCAGGAAACTTTTAGTCTGATGGTCCAGACAGGCCATGCAGAATAAATGAGTGAAACAGAGAGCATGCAGCAATGTCAAACACCGGTGAGAAGAGGTCAAGGGAGGAACTGTTCATAAACAGGGTTCAGTGAAAAGCCGCACTGGGATGACTTTTTTGTTTTTCGTTTTTGTTTGTTTTTTTTGTTTTGTTTTTATTTTTTTGCTTTTCAAGACAGGGTTTCTCTGTGTAACAGCCCATGGCTGTCCTAGCACTCGCTTTGTAGACCAGACTGGCTTCAAACTCACAGAGATCCACCTGCCTCTTCTCCCAAGTTCAGGGATTAAAGGCGTGTATTAGCAAGCCCAGCCAGGATTTTCAATTTTTTTAACCTTTTTTTTGTGTGTGTGTGTGTGTGTGTGTATGACTGTTTTGCCTTGGTGTATCACATGCATTCAGTGCCTACAAAAAGCAGATGAGTGCATTGGATCCACAGGAACTGGAGTTAGAGATGTTTGTGAGCCACTATGTGGGTGTTGGGGAATTGAACCCACATCCCCTAGGAGAACAGCATTCTTAACTGCTAAGGCATCTCTCTAACCCATTTATAGGGTTTTGAAAAATAATTTTTATTGAGAATTTCGTAAGTGCATATTATGTGTTTTGATCAAAAGTATGCTCCAGTTGTCTTCTCTTCTGGGCAGGGTGGTGGGCTACAGTCTTGCATGAGCAGTTTTCTTGAGATATATTCTTCAGAGCTAGGTGAAGTTTAATTTTTATTTTTAGGACATTTTATAATAGTTCCCGTGAAATGTTAAGGCTTTCTTAGGGTTTGGGTGTGATTTGACACCTAGGCTTGTATCTGAAAGCTGGACCTCACTCTGAGGAAACTAGGGGCTGGTGGAACATTTAAGATTTGGGAATTAATAGGATGTGATTAGGTAATGGGGATAGTTCAGTGAGTTAGTCTAGGGCATAACTTACTCAAGGCCACCATCTTGCTCCCTCTCCATGTTGTACTATAGTCAAGGGAACCCTCACCAGAGGCTGTTGGCCTACCTGACCGTAGCTTCTAGTTTCTAAACCTATACATCAAACACCTTGTTTTTGTCTATTATGTACATGGTCCCAGTTACTTTTTTTTTAATTTTTTATCAGTTATTTTATTTATTTATAATTCAATATTATCATCCCCTTTCCTGGTTTCCCCTCTGTAAACCCCATCCCACCCCTCTCCCCCTGACTCTGTGAGGGTGCTCCCCCACCTACCCACCACCCACCCACCCACTCCAGCCTCACTGCCCTAGCATCCCCCTACACCGAGCCTCCACAGGACCAAAGGCCTCTCTTCCCATTGATGCCAGATAAGGCAATCCTCTGCTACATATGCAGCTGGAGCCATGGATCCTTCCATGTGTACTCTTTGGTTGGTGGTTTAGTCCCTGGGAACTTTGGGGGTTCTGGATGGTTGATAGTGTTGTTCTTCCTATGGATTGCAACCCCCTTCAGCTTCTTCAGTCCTTTCTCTTACTTTTCCATTGGGGTCCCCATGTTCAGTCTGATGGTTGGCTGCGAGCACCCACATCTGTATTGATCAGGCTCTGGCAGAGCCTCTCTGGACAGCTATAGCAGGCTCCTGTCAGCAAGCACTTCTTGGCATTAGCAATAGTGTCTGGGTTTGGTGTCTGCAGATGGGATGGATCCCCAGGTGGGGCAGTCTCTGAATGGCCTTTCCTTCAGTCTCTGCTCCACTCTTTATCCCTGCATTTTCTTTAGTCAGGCTACTTTGTTATAGTAACAGACAACAGAATAATGCGAAAGTCTGACAGTGAGATGCAGATGAGGAGAGAATGTGCCTTGCTGTTTAGAGACCTTTCTTTGTGTTAGTTAATAAAGCCTCATATATCTTAGCAGAAGTGATCAGAGTGGTTTTTGTTACTCTCTATGGTAGAATATGGGAACACGGTGGCTTTTAGCCAGGTGGCTTAATTACTTCAGCGGATCCTGTGGATTTGTAATCTTCACGAAGCAGAACAATTAGTGTATCAGTATTAGAGACTGACCGTGTTCCTGCTGCTTTAGAAAAAATGAAGGTGCTCAGGGGCAGACGTGGTTCTCCTCTTAAATTGCTTTTTATTTGTTTAATTTTTGTGCTTTATTTAATGCATACGGGTGTTTTGCCTTTACATATATCTAGTTGTGCACCATTTGTGTGCTCAGCACCCTCAGAGGCCAAAGAGGGCCTCTGATCCCCTGGAACTGGAGTTACAGAAGGCTGTCAGCTGCCATGTGGCTGCTGGGCTCTGAACCAGTGTCCTCTGGAAGAGCAGCCTGTGTTCCTGACTGCTGAGCCATCTCTCCATCCAAATATCTTTTATTTTAAATCTTGAGTTTATTCAGGACTTGACACAAAGTTGCAACAGCAGTGGGATTCAGGCTGTCTCCAGTGGACTGTAAAGGACAAACATGGTGTAAACAGACTGACAGCAAGAATTAATGCTACTGTCCCTGTGGGGCAAATACTTTTTAACCATATTGAGGAATTCTTCTAGAAAGCTCCAATTTCAAATATTCATACTATGCACAGGCAACAATTGCTCACACCTGTGTAGAAGTCATTTGCACAAACATCGCTGATTGGCGTGTGGAGGCACAGTATTTATGTGAACTTGGGCGAAATGTCAAACTTGACATTCAGTGTGTGAATGCCCTTCCGTGCACTTTGGTATTAACCCGATAGAGCTCTCTTTCCATTAGCCCACGAGAAGAACAAGACCACGAAAGAAACAGTTTACACTGCCAGACACGGTGACACAGACCTACGATCCCAGCACTCAGGGCATGGTGGTGGGAGGATTGCAAGTTTGGGGCTAACCTGGACTACACAGTGAGTCCAGGGCCAGCCTGGACAACACAGTAAGACCCTGTTTCAAAAACAAGAGAGGAAAAAAGAGAAGAAATGAAATAGAATAATCTGATCTTTGTGAACCCACCCCCATTCCCCCCTTTTTGGCCAGTTGTGTGGAACACAAAGAGGAAAGTGCAAAGAGAGTTGTTTGCTCTGACAAGAAAGAAAAGAATCCTTTTCTGTCACTAAGTGATCTCTGTGTGACTGGAGACCCTTCTCTCTGAAGGCAGAATGCTTCTTTTAGCAGAGCCGTGAGAGGGGTGGAGATCATGCACGTGGGCCGCTTTGCTTTTAGAGCCATTAACTTATATCAACTTGCACTTATTTTCCTCATAAGTTTTCAGTTATTTATGCTTCGCTTTTATTTTCATTTGTTAAACCTCTCCAAAAGAAGTATCTATAAATATAAACGCTGGGCTTCCAAATGTGGTCAGGTGTAGAACGTTTTGACAGAAAGCCTGCTAATATCCTAACATAGCTACACTAAAGGAGCTGTTTGTTTTAGGATATTGAAGTATTTAGAGACTGCTCATTTCCTTGAATTTTCATGACTGGTTGGCTTGGTTTGAAAAAAATTTGGATTCTAATGGAGATGTATTTAGTGAAGACATATTGTGTTTATCTATTTGGTGAAATAACCTCAGTGATAAAATTAATATAACATTAATAACTGTAAAATATAGACTTGTCAAAACCTATCTTCTTTTTATTGTGGTTAGTGACTATCGTAGATTACTAAATATAAGTCTTAGTCTGATGACCATTTGCATGGAGAATGGCAGAACAGAGACAAGGTTCATGGATGATAAAGATACATAAACAAAGTACTAATCGTGATACTTTATTTCTTGTTGCTTGGCAACAATGTAGCAACTTTTGTGAGAGCCTTCCATTGTCTCGGGCACAATGGCCTCGGTGGCATTGTGAGGTAGAAACATCCATTCCAGCAAGGGGTTTGTGTGCTGTTATCCTCCCAAAGGTTTGGTTCAGTTTCTTATTGTTAGCTCAGAGATTCTGAAAGACAAAGTCATTTTAATAATATATCATTTCTTGATGGATTGGTGAATTTGTTCTAGCTATTTTCAGCTTTTCACTTTGTAACTCTATAATTTTCTAGACTTTACAAATTTCTCTTTTAGCGACTTGAACATATAAACCTAGGTATTTAAATGTCATTAGGATGAATATGATGCTTCATTGGTTCTTAACAAGCTTCTTTCCTCTTTGGCCGTGTGTAGAAGGAGGGCAGAATTCTTTATCTTATGAACAGTGCCCTTACCTTTGTTTGGTATATAGTGTTCCTATTTTAGTAACTACTTCAGTAAATCTGAAGAACAAAGCTTGTCGAGTTACGATTTGTTTTAAAAGAATGGCTGAATCATTCTTTTAAACATATAGCTATGTTTTTCTCTGTGCTCTTTTCTATATGGTGTAATTATTATGATTTAAAACAAAACCTATATAATCGGTTGCCTATTTTTGTACTACCTAAGAGCTAAAAATGCTCCTTCCATTTTAGAGGGTTATTTGAGAAAGAGAAAGAGAACTACATGGTCACAGTGGTGTGTATGTAGCTCACAGGGGATTATAGAAAACAGAAACTGTTGGCATGAAAATGGTTGAAGACTCTTCATTACAACTTAATGTCCATTTTTAATCTGAACATATTCAACACCGGTCAGTATTATGCCATTCAAAGTCAATGAACTTTGGTAGAATCGAGACAAAATAATGATAGCTGATGCTATAGTATGAATTTCTGTAGCTGTAGAGATTGGCTGCAGGGTTCGTAGGCTTGTTTTGGAGTGCTCCTCAGGAGAAGATGATTTATATTCAGTACCCTGCTTATCCAGCTGTGGTTGTCCCAATTTCTTTATATTCTTGATATCTGTGTCAATAAATCAGACTTTACCGAGCTATAGTTAGGTACTGATAGATCCATCTCCTACTAGTGTCTGTCCTTTCTACCTGGCTAGCCTCGTATTTGAAGGCCAGTACTTACGCACACAGATGGACAGCCGTGAGAGCAGCAGCTCTGGGATTCAGGCTGAGGACTTGTCCACCTTGATGGGGTTCCACATGAGGATACATGGCAGCCATTCAGGATTGGGGTCTTTCTGTGTGTCTGCAGTTTTCAAAGGCCACCATGTACATTTTTTACCTGACATCTTAGTCAGAGGCAATAGAGATGGATGGCGTGGTGAGACCTTGGACTGTGTCTTTCAAATTGTGACATTTGGATGCTCATTTTCATTTTAGTTAGAAACATGTCTGTAAAATTTACTTGTGTATCCCTCATTATTTGCTTGTGTACCAAAGCCTCTAATCAGGAAGTTAACCAGGATGCAGCAACGTGGTTTCCTCTTAAATAACAGATGAGGCTTAAACCAATTCTGTTGACAAAAATCAGCTAGCGTATGGCTGGATTCACTTCATTCCTCCTTTCTGTCCATAGGATGCATTCACATTTTTAATTTTTAATATTTTGAGAATTTCATAAATGAGTACAGTATTTATATAATTTCCACCCCTTCTTTCTGCTCCAACTCCTCTGTGTGTGTGTGTGTGTGTGTGTGTGTGTGTGTGTGTGTGTGGTATAGTTATACCACAAAGGATGATCATTCTCCTTCCATGAGCCACAGACTAGAAGACTCCCCAAACCATATAAGCTCTTGCTGTTATCCTTTGTTGCCTTCCAGAATGTGAAGGTAAGACCCTTCCCTGTACTGACTCATTTTATGTCAACTTGACACAAGCTGGAGGCATCAGAAGAACAAACCTGAGCTGAGGGAATGCCTCCATGTCATCCAGCTGTAAGGCATTTTCTCAAGTAGTAATCAATGGAGTAAGCCCAGCCCACTGCAGGTGAAACCATTCCTGGCCTGGTGGACCTGTGTTCACTAAGAAAGCAGGCTGAGCAAGACAGGGGAAGCAAGCCAGTAAGCAGTACTCCTCCATGACCTTTGCACGAGCCTCCAGGATCCTGCCCAGTTTGAGTTCCAGTCCTGACTTCCTTTGATAATGAACAGCAGTATGGAAGTGTAAGGCAAATAAACCCTTTCCTCTCCAACTTGCTTTTTGGTCATGGTGTTTTGTCACAACAATAGAAACCCTAACTAAGACAATCCCCGAACTGAGGAAACCACATACTTCGGACACAGGACTTCAAGGAAGTTAGCTGGAACTGACCTGGAAGCTTCCTCCTGAGGACTGGCTCATGTAGTATCTTGAGGTGCTATATAAGCTGCCAAGGGAGGAAAGCAATTACTAGTTCTACTTAGCTTTGAAGCCTACAAACTCCCAAAATAGTTGACCTGGCAAGGGAACTCCAATGGTGCAATAGTAACACTTATTTTGGGGTAACCCACAGCAGCTGTGTATCTAGAGTTGGGTCCGACTCAATAGTTGGGAATTCATGTATTCACATTTTCCCACCTAGGTCCTTCTTAGGACTGCTGTTCTTGCTGACCTAATGATGGCACCATGCTTGGCCAGGGTTTTACAATTTTTTTAACCCTTATTTTTATTTTGTGTATGGTGTTTTGCCTTCATGTATGTCTGTGTATTATGCACATCAGTGCCTACAGAGACCAGAAGAGGGCATCAGGTCCCCTGGACTTAGAGACATTTGTGAGTCACCATGTGGATGGTGAGGAACTTAACCTGGGTCCTCAGGAAGAACAACATTCTTAACAGCTAAGCCATCTCTCTAACCCATGTATAGGGTTTTTAAAAATAAGTATTTGTTGTGAATGTCATACATGCCTATTATGCGTTCTGATCAAAAGCGCCCTCCAATTCCTCTCCTATCTGCTCCACTGCTGTTTTCTCCCAACATGAGCTCCATTATTAAATTCAGTGAGTCCATGCTGTGTGTGTGTGCATGGGTGCAGGGGTACGTTCTAGAGAACAGGTGGCCTCTCAGGCCACATCACTGAAGAAAAAGGACTCTTTGTTCTCCAGCATCCATTGACTGTCAATAGATGCCCAGCTAGGGGTAGGACTTCTTGAGCCCTTCCCCATCCATGTTGGAATTTGGGCTGGTTTGATTTCGTCCAGGTCTCATGCATGCAGTCACAGCCACTGTGAGTTTATGTCTGCAACAGTCCTGTCATGTCTAACAAATATCCTTTTACTGTGGACATCCAGTTCTTCTGTCCTACAGCCTTCCTGCACCTCTTCCTTAATGGTCCCTGAGCCGTGGGGAGAAGGCTGTATCATAGATATCCCATTCAGGGTTAGTCACACTACAATTTCATACTCCCTCAAAGCTGAGCAGTTAAAGGGTTGTGTATTGCTCACCATCCATTGCAAAAAGAATAGATTAAATAGCAATGATAGATTATGCTCTCCCCTACGGCCTGTGACCTAGCTAGACAGCCACAGGTTTTTGGCCCAGGTTACTGTACCAGGCATAAGGTTTCATCTTGTGGAACAGGGTCTCAAATCAAATCAGAAAAGAGATGATTACTCCCATAAAATTTATTATGCCAGTGGGTTCATCTCAGCCAATGTTATTGTAGCTTGCAGTGTTTTTAGCTGGGTAAGACCGTTGATTCCCTTTTTCCTAGTTGGTCTGTGCATAGCTCCTTTGGACACTATGAATGCTAGCTAGTAGGAAAGAGGATTTCAGGTCAGTATCAACTTGTTTTCTTAATGTCCTGTGACTCAAGTGTGTGGTATCTATAGCAATAGGGCCTTGTCATCAAGCTCTGAAGAGTGACCCAAAGCAATGGTAATAGCCTGTACAGTTTTGGGGTGGGAGGCCTATTGAACCCATTGGCTAATAACTTACTGATTGGTTTTTTTATTATTATAGTGCTTTTGACACCTAAACATTTGTACTCAAAAGTATTTGTTTTGTTTCTTTATTGGTTCATACTTTTAATGTACAAGGTAATTTATGTATAACTTGATGGAGACTAGGTTTTTAAGGGAGATAAAATCATGAAATAGAATATTTTCAATATGAAATTTATCCAACAGTGCAGGAAGGTTGCTAAAATGCTCTAAGTATACTGTAGTCAGTTAACATGTATCCTACACTGCACAGTGTGGTAAGTAGACACTGTGATTGAGGTGTTTTCACCAGTGGCAATAGCAAGGTAAGGAGTTATAGCCTAACAGCAATGACGCTAACAACTGCAAACATAGCATAAACAAGGCCATTTATACCATGCACTTTAGGGTAGAGTACTTGAAGTCACTTCTTAAAAATAACCCACAGAGGTAACTTTTTATAAACCATTATTTTATAGGAGGAAGAAATGGGGATAAAGAAATGCTTTAAATAAGCAACATAAGCCAGTGAAGCAGTGTTCACATCTACACATCCTTTTGTAGTTTTGTTTTGCTTTCTTCCAAAGCTTTCATTCTTAAGCAGAAGCAGAGGATTGTGGGTGTATTTTCTTGTACCTCGTTACACTTTATGCTTTTAACACTTTTATATCATTTTTTCCTTATCGGAGCCTCAGAGCTTTACATAATTGAATTTTTGAGCTAACTCAATGCACCTCAGGACCATGTTGATACTTTCATAAACACAAAATTAAAAGCTCATCCAGTAACTCTAACCTTTTAAACACCAAAACCAGTATAATAATCTCCTAAAAGCTGTGAGATGAATGCCCGCATCTTTGGGGAGCCAGACTTTTCCCTTTCATGGACATTCTTCATAGTTACAAAAAGAGTTGGTTGAAAAAAAGAACAGTGAGAGAGATGGCTCAGTGGTTAAGAGCACTGACTGCTCTGCCAGAGGTCTTGAGTTCAATTCCCAGCAACCACATGGTGGCTCACAACCATCTGTAATAGGATCTGGTGTGTCTGAAAACAGCTACAGTGTACTCATATACATAAAATAAATAAATCTAAAAAAAGAAGAAGAAGAAAAAAAGAATCAATAAGTCATCTTTAGTTCTGCAGAGAGCTGAATTCACAGGATAAACCACTGTTCTCAAATGACAAAATGACAAACAGCACCAGAGTCCTGACCAGAGCCTCTATGCAAACTATCACCCCCAAACTGCAATGAGTGGACTGTTGGAGGTTCATGACAGCAAGTCAAGAGCTACAGACACCAGGGTGGCCCATTCTTGGAAGAGACTATACATTTTTACAGTTTGAACTATTAGATTCTTCCTTGTGCTTCTGTGAACAGAGGGAAACGTAACTTTGTAGTATATGTCCATTGTATTCTGTTCCTAACCAGGCCTGCCCTCATATGACCTGTAAGGGGTGGGGTGAAGTATAAACATCCTGTTTTAAGACATTTCTGTCTTAAAATGGATATATGCACTGTCTTAGGCCATAGTCCATTGCAATCTGAACATAGGGCTGACCTGAAAACTTGAAGTTAGTAATTGGATGGTGTCTTAGTTTGGATTTTATGGCTGTGAAGAGACGCCATGACCAAGGACAACTCGTATAAAGGCAAACATTTAAGTGGGGCTGGCTTACAGTTTCAGAGCTTCAGTTCATTATCATCATGGTGGGAAGCATTATCATGCAGGCGGACCTGGTGCTGGAGGAGCCAAGAGGTCTCCTTTTTGATCTGAAGGCAGCCAGAAGGAGAGTCATCTGCAGGCAGCTAGGGGAAGCTCTCTTCTGCACTTGGCAGAGCCTCAGCATAGAAGCCTGAAAGCCTATCCCCACAGTAACTCACTTATTCCAACAAGGCCACACCTACTCTAACAAGTCCACACCTCCTAATAGCGCCACTTCCCTGGGCCAAGCATATTGAAACCACCACATAGGTTGTGCCAGGTAGTTCTATGTCAAATTGTCACAGGCTAAAGTCATCTGAGAGGAGTGAAACTCAATTAAGAAAATATCTTCATAAGATCAGGTTGTAGGCAGGCCTATAAGGTATTCTCTTAAGTAGTGATTGACTGGGGAGGGCCCAGCCCATTGTGGGTGGTACTACCCTTGGGCTGGTGGACCTGGGTTCTATAAGAAAGCAGGCTGAGCATAAGGGAGATGATACCACAGGCTGTAGGATCAGGAGCTCTTCTGGATTTTGAGTTTGGGAGACTAACCCTATGGGAGCCCTCTTCGTGTTTTGTTCTTATTGCTGTAGATGTTTGCTTATGGTGGAAGTTAAGGTTGCTCACTGGGTATTTTATATAATTCCTCATGGCTCAAAGGTCCAAAGGCATTGGGATGAGAATGGGATAGAATTAAATTGGAGAATCTTACTGCCCGAAGCCAAGGAACCTTACAGGAAAGTGAAGTCAACCTTGTCTTGGCTAAATTTTGTTAGTTCCTATCTGGAAACATCTTTATTTTATTTTCCTAAAATTAAGACTTTTCTATATAATTTTCAGCATATAAAACATTAGATGTATTTTTGCTGTGTCTTCAAATATTTCCCCAAAGAAGGATCTATTGTTACAGTAAAATTTATATTAACAAATCTATTCTTTCATTTCATATTGTTTCCCATCTTCACTATTTCCCAGTGCTTTATTAGAAATCTTTCTTTGATCCCATCCCACCTCTTGGTGTGTGTGTGTGTGTGTGTGTGTGTGTGTGTGTGTGTGTGTATTTTAAAAGTTCTAGCAAATATGTGTTGCTACATTCTTATCTATAAAAGTAATACCCACAGTGACATGTAAAAGTATAATTTTGAGCTCTTCTTGACAACATGAATATAATATTTTAAACATGTTTTTGATAATTTGGTAGGTAAAAATACTGTCTTGCAGTTTTAACTTTATGCCTTTGATGACAAGGGAAGGTGATTATTAATCATGTGTCTGCTTGCTCGTTTTCTCTGTCTTTGGGAATTTATGCGTAGAGTACTACTATCTGGCTTGCTCTGGTGCAGCAATCCCAGCCCCATCATGTCTGGAAGACAGTATTTCATAGCGCTTCTTCCCGTTCTCTGGTCTTCTGGTTCTTCCTCTCTGCTCTTTTTTTTCAGTGATGTTCCCTGAACCTTCCTGGGAAAGAGGTTGATATCAATGTTCTGTCTACCGCCGAGCATTCACCGTTGCTTATCCTCAGGGCATTGTCTGGTTAAGAGTCTTTGCATTAACTGCTGCCCTCTGGACAAAGCCTCTCTGACCAACATTGAGAGCAGCACATGTATATGTATAAACATAAAGATTTAGAAGGAACTTTGGCAAAACAATAATAAGTTCCTCTTGTACTGCATGACCTCCCAAGCCATGGGCTCTTGACTAGGTTTATTCAGTACCATGAATGCCCTCCTGTATAGCATGGCTCAGTGAGAAAGCAGTTGGTCGTCCCCCCCCACTAACACCCCACGCCCCCTGCAATAGTCCTACTGCTGTTGCTCCTTGGTAGGTCAGTACTTTGGTACTCAGGATCCAGCCTGGGTAAGACCATTAATGTCTTCTCTTTCCTGGTAGCCTCTGTGTTACTTTACAGCACTGTGAGAGCTCTCTAGCTGGAGCCAAATGTTCTTGAGTCTCCCACTTTGATAAAGAATTGTTTCAGAGGGAGAATGATAAGGTTCAGGAGTGTGGTTGGCACACATGTCCATGACACTTGGAGTTTGAACTTAGCATCCTGGAAAATCTTCCTGTCTATCTGCTTGATACCCCCCACCCCCCCAAAAGGATGTGGCTGTCTACAGCTAGGTAGACTGGAGTAAGAAGAACACCACGAACCTACAGCATCTCCCAGTTACTGAAGTAAATATGGAGAAAGGTGGCCATGGCCAGCAGCTGTTCCTACAGAGGCTGTTCCCTAAATAAAATGCCAGTCAAACGCTCTGTTGGTTGAGTCCCCATTTTGAGTCAGCTCTGGAAAACTTCTGGTCACAATTTCTTATACAATTGTCTGGCTGCAAATGAGAACGTGGATTCTGTTCACACAAAGGAAAGACGGGCCGGAGGATATTATTTTTAACATGGCAGGATGGTTTTTGTAATCCTTACTTATTATATCTTCTGAAATGGTTATTAAATAAGTACAATGTGACTGACGTACACCAAGGAGGCTCTTATAAAACCATCTTGCTGCAAAAGAGGTAAAAATTCCATTTCCTCTTTTAGATAACTAACAACTTCTGGCCTACTCATCAATTCAGCCCATGTTTGGGTTAAGAATTTAGCTGGGGATTTTAAAGTCACTCCCACTAAAAATAATACTGGCTTTCCTCACTCCTTTTAGAGACCTCGTCAAAAATGTTATTTCTTTCCACTTCAAATATAGGTCAACCCTACAAACACTGAAGTGATAGTTAGGGCTTATGCAAGATTGTTTAGTATTTTAAATTAACTGCTTTTTTTTTTTTTTTTTTTTTTAGAAAAAAGGAGTTAATCTCCAGGGCGTCTTGTTATTGTTCATGAATGTCTCTGAATGAAGAAAGCGTTTCACAGTCATAGCTTTGATAAATGACTTTAGCATGAAATATATGAGAGAAAAATGAGTAAACATTTCTCATTGATCTTTCTCGGTGCTAGTGGCTGACTCTTGTAAGCTCATTTGCATCACGCTGGTAGTGTGAGCAGGCCGCGCACAGCAGCCGGCTAAAATCAGAATATATTCAAATACACCAGTGGGCTGTTACCAGGCCTCTCTAAGAGTCCAGGTGCAGAGTCAAGAATTGATAAGAGTAAGAGAAGTTAATTGCCACGATTTTAAATTTTTCTTCTTGGAGGAAAGCCACAGTAATCAAAAGAAACTGCTCTCGTGGCCTTAGCTAAGGTGAACTTACGGGTTTTCTCAAGGATGGAGAAAATCCCTTGTTGTTGTTGTTGTGGTTCAAGTGAGCAGGTGTCACTTCTGACACTCTTCCAAAGTTAGGGCACTTATTAAACATTCCCACCCTTTTTTTCCTGACGCCCTTCCACTCCTATGCACCCCCCAAATCTTTCCCAAGTAGCATCTTTCCCCTTTTCACGAATCGCTTCCAATCTTTTTGTACCCCATGCCTTTGTCCTGACAGCCCTACTGCCTCCGATGTCCTCTCTGTCCTCTTCATGGCCCTTTCTGTTCTCTCTGTGTGACTCTCGCCTTCACAGCACTCTTTGCCATAGTATACTATGATTATCTGTCTGTGTTTCCTCTCCATGAAAGTCTTGAGTACCTCCTATGACCTTGTCATAACTTACCTTTGTATGGCCAGCATGCGGCATGATGGGTGGCACATAATAGATGCTCATTAAGTGATGTCTGAGGCTCTGAGCCAGACATTTTACAATATAAGCACCACTTCCCAAGCTTGGAAATGCTCTGCCCATTCTGCTTTGATTGACATCATTATCATGCCACAGTGTAAGAAAGTAAAAATGTGTTTTTCTCAGTGCTTCTTTCTGGCAGCTTTATATTTGAGGCCATTGTCAGGTCCTGTGCTGAGATACAATAATGTGCTCCCAGCTGTTCTGTAATTCCCTTCCTTATTACTGTGACCAGCTTCCTCTGACTTCCCCGGGATCATTTTATCTTCAGGTGTGCCATTTAATGCTGGCTGGAAGAGATAGTGTATCCCGTTTAGTAGACTTTTTATTACTCCACTGAAGTAGAGCAAACCGAAATGTTAGTTAATGAGATGTGTACAGGGCTAGAGATGGGTGGCATGTAATCTGCCCTTGTGAGTCCAACCGCATTGTCAGGAGGAAATTGGTGTGCCAAGTACTGAGAGTGAGAGGGAGATAAATGGCGTGACGCAAAATTAAAATCATGTGTTGCACTTAGCATCATGTGCCCAGGAATAGGGAACAGATTGATCCAATATGTTGGTGACCAAGAAAAATTTAAAAGATAATGTGCATCTTTTATGGACTTGTTTACAGAATATTCAGGAGACAAGGCACACTTACCACCTGGGAGGAGTGGAGCCATTATTATATCGTTTACACTTTACCCTTCACATTTTAGAGACTGACCTTCCATGGTTTCCCTACAGACACAGTCTTAGTCACTTAAGGCAGGAATCTCAAGGCAGGGATTTAATGCCTGACTCCCATATCTAGCATTCTCTTTGTAGCACTGTCTGTTGTCTTTTTCTTTTTCTTTTTCTTTTTTCTTTAAATCCTAGAGGGCATTGAAATGCATAGCATAAGGATCACAAAGATTAAGGCCAGAAGTCTCTCCTACAGTGCAGTGACACCACTTACTTTGGTTGCTTGTTAGTTGGTTGGTTTTCAGGCTAGCTTCAGATACATTGCCGAGGAGGCCACAATCTCTGACCGTCTTTCAATTTTGTTTTCTCAAGTGCTAGGATTGTCTGTGTTCCACCACTCCGTGTTTACTTGTATCAGCCAGCCATAACTACTTTTCTTAATAGGGAAATTGGAGGGAGGAAAAAAAATGAGAAATACTGTAATTAGATGTTATAATCTAAATTTTATTTTATTTTTTAAAAGATAAGGCTTTATCTTTAAATACCTCATTGAGTTTCAGGGATGAGCTGCACGTGTCAAATAGACAGAGTTACCATGGTCTTGCTTTCTCTAGTGATGCTTGTATGTTGCTATTGCTTATCGTAAAAATCTGGAGCCAAGCGATGATCTTTGGAAAAGCTCACTGTGTGGCTCTTCTGCTGCTATTAAGGGATAACCAGTTTGATCTTAATGCTCAAGTCAGACTGGAGAACGTGATGGATGTGCGTAGATTTCTCTGGGGCTGAATGCTACAGTTTTAGACACAGGGAGGGAAAAGGCCATTTTGTTCTGAGGTTTGTTGACTTTACATTTAATGGCTACCTCACACCAAATCAGGAAAGCCAAACGGATTTAAATTTTCTTACTGAAATGACGGGGGCTGAACTGCACTTTCTGCTACGGAGCGGAGAACAGTAGAGGAGGAAGGGAGGTGAAAGCCTGCTTCACTGAGATCGCTGAGTGACTATGCCATGTGCAGGGATCATGAGTCACTCACAAACTGGACTCAAGCCGTGCACGTTGTTAGATGTAGCAACGTCTCCTGTGCTCTCAGGTGTTAGCATTTAACCCAGTTTAGCTTATGTGTTAGTTTGTGTTATTACATTATTTATGATTAATAGCCCCAAATGGAAGGGGGCATCTTAGAGAATAACCAATCAAAGTGTTGGTTTGAATTGTTAAAGTTTCATTTAGCAACACTGCAGCTGGAGTCTGTGGCTGGAAAAGCCCCCAGGTTTTAATTGTCCAGTGTCTGTAACTCTCCTCACCGAGAACTGTCCTTTTCATTCTGTTAATTATACCACGTCCCTCTGACTTTCCTGGAGTCCGTGATAATGGTGTAATTTCTTCTCACTATTATCGACTAGTGTTTTGAATGAAAATGTTAGAACTATTTGATTCTTTCAGTTAGATGTACACCGTTTAATTATTTCTCCAGATTTGTTAAAGACTTAATAAGTTTCCACTTAGGAAAAGAAATAGCAAGTAGCAGTTGGACATGGGGAATGTGTTTACATTCTATGAAAGCGCACTATGAATCACAGAGTGAAGACAGGTTGTGAGCAGAATACCAGGATAGGCCACACTAGGCTGTTTGGACTTGTTATTAGTGATGGTGAAGATAAAAAGTAATGTTTATAAACTATGTTTACATTTAAAAAAGCAGTGATTCCAAATTACAAAAGAAAGCCATTGGGTTGTTTCCTGGTAATACTCTTACTTTGGGGGTCAATATGTTCTATTGATTATGCCGTAAGCCATAGCTTTAACCGACTGAATTATTTTAAGAAAAACTCTACAAAGGGTTCCAACTGCTCCTCTCAATTTCATGCATGGTCCACATTCTTAACAACTCATATATGTGTCTTGGTTAGGGTATACTGCTGTGAACAGGCACCATGAGCAAGGCAACTCTTTTAAGGACAACATTTAATTGGGGCTGACATACAGGTTCAGAGGTTCAGTCCATTATCATCAAGGCAGGAACATGGCAGCATCCAGGCAGGCATGGTGCAGGAGGAGCTGAGAGTTCTACATCTTCATCTGAAGGCTGCTAGCAGAATACTGGCTTCTAGGCAGCTAGGATGAATGTCTTACAGTCCACACCCACAGTGATACACCTAGTCCAACAGGGCCACACCTTCTAAACTTGCCACTCCCTGGGCCTAGCACCATGAGAAGCAAGAGGCTAAAAGTTGGCTAGCAAGTGGAGAGAAAGAATCCGCACTTCTGGATGGGCCTGTCTTTGTGGTCTTTATGCTTGTGGTTCACTAAGCCCTTTTCTTATGTTTTCAACAAACACTGCTATTATTCTAAGAATAAGAAGCTCAGGCATCATCTTCTGGTATCAGACTTAATTCCTGCTGAATTTCATTCTCATAGTTACTAACCTACCTGACTTTCTCAACCAGTAGACACTATTTTTATTAGCTGTTCCTTCTGGCTCTGTACCATTCATTCTCCAACTTGATAAGCATACTCTAAGTTTTACTTATTTTGTTCCAGATGTTAAGTGAACCAGCTTATATATACCTAGAAACTGCAAGACAGCACCAGTTCATAGCAGGCTACAGGAAGAAAAAGACGTACAGTGGAGGTTGGGCGTGTGCAGAGGGTGTTGCTAAAGAGCAGCTGTGACTGACCTATATACGATGTTACAGAAAATGCAAGCGCTTGCCGCTATAGCTAATAGTATGTTGGGTCTAAAAGAAAATGTAATGATTAGGCCAGGCTGTCGTTATTGCTACGATATCCAGGTGGAATTTTTCTAGCTACCCCGTTTCCACCTTAAGTTTTTGAAAAAGCCCCCAAAAGACCACAAAGACGTTCCCAGCCAGAAGTGCAGAGTCTTTGTCTCCACTCCAGTATATGCTGAAACGCAATAACCTGCGGATTGCATTTGCCTCTTCAGTGATAGCAGAGGCTCTCCAGACATCACCACGTGATTCTACACTGCACCCCCTCTTTTAGAAGTCTACACTGAAATGAGGATCAAGGGACAGAGAAATAAAGGGGCCAGCATGAGGTCAGACTGTAGGGAGATAAGCAGGAAGGGCCCCAAAGCCATTGTTCCTCTCCTTGTTTGTTTTTCATGATTGACTTTGTTTACTGATAATTTTATGTATGTATATGATGTTTTCTAATTCTCCCCCTTCTCGCTCCTGCCTCTTACCCCACTCCCACCTCCCTCACCCCACTTCCGTCCCAGCCACTTCCCTTTGAAGATTCGTGACCTTTGTTTTGGTTAGTGACCCATTTAGTTTAACTGGAGCCCTCTGCATTAGCAATCAGACATTCGCAACAGCTCTGGATGTGTGCACCTAGTCTGCGCAACAGTGAGCCTGTCTTCAGTCAGACATGTGGAAGAACTGCTCAAGGTGGTCCAAGTTCTAACTACTGGACTATTTGCTATCACTAAATTTAGTCACTGCCTTTAGTTGTATACCTACTACCTACTGGTGATCCATCCAAGTTCCAATGGATAGTTCCAATCCAAGGTACCTATTTTATTTTATTTTTATTTTTTTATTTTTAAATTTTTTGGATTTTGTCAAAGGCATTTTTTTTTAACCTATTTTAATTGCACAGAAAACAACTTGGTTGTAAAAAAAAAAAAAAAGACTCTGACTTTCCAACTATGGTACTAAGATATAGGCTTGCTCCGGCGTATGCTATTCTTGGCCATATAAAAAAGTGGTTAGGTTCCCTACATTTGGTTTTTCTTGCTCACACTTTCACAAACTATTTGTAAACTACCTGAGACTGTTTTCTTTAATAGAGGCAGGAGTTTGCTGCTCAGAATTGTTGGTTGGGCCCAGATCCTTGCTTGCTTGCTTGCTTGCTTGCCTGCTCTTTCTCAGTAACACGAACCTCCCTGACTTCACTTAAGACCTTCACAAAGATGTTTGCAGGACAGAACCAAAGACTAGCAACCTTTCAAACAGAGGTTTCTTTTCCATGGGAAGAGGTTAAAGGACTAAAATTGTGTGTGTGTGTGTGTGTGTGTGTGTGTGTGTGTGTGTGTGTGTACCAACTACAGATTTCATCTGATTGTTAAAGAAGCACATTCCCTCCTGAAGGTTAAACCAAAGAACTATAGCACCACCATTCTAAGGATCCGTAAGGCCCTTGTCTTAGTCAGGGTTTCTATTCCTGCACAAACATCACGACCAAGAAGCAAGTTGGGGAGGAAAGGGTTTATTCAGCTTACACTTCCACATTGCTGTTCATCACGAAAGGAAGTCAGGACTGGAACTCAAGCAGGCCAAGGAGCAGGAGCTGATGCAGAGGCCATGGAGGGATGTTACTTACTGGCTTGCTTCCTCTCCTGGCTTGCTCAGCCTGCTTTCTTATAGACCTCAAGACTACCAGCCCACAGATGGTACCACTCACAAGGGGCCCTCCCCCCTTGATCACTAATTGAGAAAATGCCTTACTGCTGGATCTCATGGAGGCATTTTCTCAACTGAAACTCCTTTCTCTGTGATAACTTCAGCTTGTGTCAAGTTGACACACAAAACCAGCCAGAACAGCCCTCAAATATTTGTGTTTTTTTTTTCTTTTCTTCTCCTTCTCCTCCTTCTATTCTTCTCCCCTGTTCCCTGAATCTCTGAATCAGGGTTTCACTATGTAGCCTTTGCAGGTCTATAACTGACTATGTAGACCAGGCTGGACTTAAACTCACAGAGATTCACCTGCCTCTGTGTCCTAAGAGCTGAGAATAAAAGTGGGTGCTACCACATCCACTTTTATTTTTACATTTAAAACAATGATTTATGTATTTTTCTGTGTATGGATATTTTGCTTGTGTGTTATGTTTGTGCACCATGAGCCTATAGAGACCAGAAGAGGGTGTCAGATCACTTGGGATTGGAACCTTGGGTCCTCTTAACTGCTGGGCATCTCTCCAATGTTTCTGGTTTTTTTGAGTTGCTTGTTGCCAGCCCTGACATGACTGCATAAGGGGAGATGTGACACAATTCCTGCCCCTGGAGTATCACCAAGCTGTTGATCTCCCTGATTCCCATGTGCACCAATGACTCCTGTTCGCCTAAAACTGATCTACTGTCTCTTCTATTTTACTTTCTATCTCTTTTTCTGGAGAATACACTTCCCCCATTACTCAGAGCTAATCACTTCAAAATGAAACAGATTCAGTTCTCAGGAATGAGGGATGGAGGTGGTCATGAGGCTGTGGAGGATGAGGAACAGGCCTTCTGCTTGGTCTTCAGGGCCATGGGAAAGGATCTAGACAACATAACCACAGAAGCCATAAAAGCTACATTGCTTATTGTTAGCCTTGGCCTTGAACTTGGAATTATGAGGAGATACATGTACCCTCCGGTCCAATGACTGTTGCATTAATTAGCCATGGTGAACTTGGGGACATCAAAGGTAGAGAGTTAAAGTGGTCTCGGGAAGAAAAGACATGGGTAGGAAAAGAAGGAATCTATAAAATACAAGCAAATGATAGATGACTTTACCCTGTAGGAGAAAGGTTTGTATACGATCTTGAAACAATTAGTCTTGGAAGGAGAGCACACGAGGCCCTGGAATTGCCAGCTAGCTGCTTTACTTGCTTGCATTTCAAAACTTTGTAAGAAATTATTTTAACCTTAATAAGTCTGCCACCTTTCTGTTCTTACATGAAAGTAGTCCCTAAAGACTGCTGTCTGCTGTACCAGGGAACCAGGGAACCGCAGGAGCTGTGCTCAGCTACAGGTGAAGAGCAGGCTGTGTAAAACCTGCAAGGAAATGTGTGTTTGCTTCGTGTTTAGTTTCTGTTTGAAGGTAGCAGGGCTTGGGGCTGTTGATGCGGGACTCATAGAATTTATGTAAATTTAAGAATTTCTAAAGACTTATTAACAATGATCAAAGCCTTGATGATGTAGCTTTAGTAAAAAAAAGACTGGGTTCAGACTCTCTGATTGGGAGACGGAAAAAGAATAGGAAGAAGCAAGAAAGAAGGAGAAGGAAGAATGATGAGAACCCTCGGGCAGAGAGAGGGGGAGGGGGAGGGGGATGGAGGGAGGGAGAGGGAGGGAGAGGGAGAGGGAGAGGGAGGGAGAGGGAGGGAGAGGGAGAGAGAGGGAGAGGGAGAGAGAGAGAGAGGGAGGGAGAGGGAGAGAGAGGGAGAGGGAGAGAGAGGGAGAGGGAGAGGGAGAGAGAGAGGGAGGGAGAGGGAGAGAGAGAGAGAGAGAGAGAGAGAGAGAGAGAGAGAGAGAGAGAGAGCACAAGCGCACTTGAACTGACAGCTTGCATCCACAGCTGGCTCCAAGTCATTGAATCAGCTTGGCCCCCATCCCCCCAGGACCCTCCTCATGCTGAGGCTGGGCCCGGCAACTTGCCTTCTCTCTCCACAGCAGAGTAAGCTTCCTGCCCCTTCCTCATTGAACCTCACGTGTATGTAGTTTGTATTTGCTGGTTTAAAGTGAATGGATGAACCTGACTCCCATTTCCCCACCCAATCTGCTTGATGTGGTGCTGTGTGAAACCACGCAGGTTCTTTCCTGGGTTTCCTGTGAGCTAGGTGGTCACAGACCAGCAGAGTTTATTTGCATGATGGATGCTGGAGGAAGACTGTGTGTTGTGCAGTTACACCCGTCCTTTCTTTATGCCGTACACACCAACTGTGGAGCCGTTGGCACAGGCTGTTGTGGACTGACCCTCATCCTGAAAAGGAGTGTTCTTGAGTCTCTTCATCTGCTGACATCTCCACCATTTTTCTCTTGGTGGCAATTCGGTGGTTGTATATTCGGGCTTTTAAAGAGTACTGAGAAATAATACCTGAAGTCTAGAATTAGTTCAGAAAAATCAGTATTTCTTCTTAGGATTTGGCACTTCCTCAAAAAATGTTAGCTGTCTTTTCTTCCTATGGCAAAAATAGAGACAGAAAGAAATTGAGCGCCTCAGTTTCTTCTGTCTTCTGTCCAGGCAGAGAATTCTGTCGTTCCTAATGCTGCAGCAGCAGCAGCACACATCTCTTCACCACCTTTGGCACTTTGGACAAGCATCCTAGCATTCCAACTTAGTTCTTTAATCTCTGCTTCCTTCAACTCCTTCCTCTCCCTCCCCACCTCCTTTCCTTTCTCATTTTCCTCCCCTTTCCTCCTCCTCCTCCTCTTTTTATTTCTTTGTTTGTTTGAGACAGGGTTTCTCTGTGTACTGGAACTCTCCTTGTAGACCAGGCTGCCCCGAGCGCTGAGATTAAAGGCATGTGCCACCATGCCCGGCAGCATTCTTCAAGTGCTAGAAATCGTGCATGTGTCCCAGGCCATGTGTGTCTGTATTGTGAAGGCCATTTTAGAATGTGAGCAAATACTGCTGCCCATACTGTACAAAACTCATCTCTTTATAGAATAACTCTTTTTGTCATCAAGGCGAATGTCAGCGTGTGTCTTCCTGTCCTTCAGGGGCCCATTTGTCATTTGCAGCTTGTGACACTGGATCTGATTTCTCTTTTCTCCAGCCTTTCTGAAGTCTGGAGGTAGACTTCCTCAATGATCAGAGTATACCTGTGGACTCACTCCCTGGTTCATTACACATTCCAGTTTCCTGCTGCCATTTTCACCCAAAGTTGCCCACCATTTATTTCTCCCTGGCCAAGTGGCATATTCTTATTGGTTCAGAGACCAGACACACTGTCCCTGCCACAGTTTCACTGTGAAAGGCAGGGCTTCTCAGAAAGCCACGCAGAGTCCATCAGCAGATAATCTTCCAAGAATCTGCATCTCTGCTAATGTCACTGTCTTATTTCTGAGGCAGTTTTGTCATTTCCGTTAAAGCTTACTACCCTTGTCTTTCATGGGTGAAGAGTTTGATTTCAATCACACATTAAATATTTTTACTATATTTCATAGACCTGACTGTCTAAGCATGCACATTTTCTTGATAACATTTTTTTTTTTTTTTTAATCAGAGCCTGTTTTCATCCTTTGGCATGGGATCTGATCTGCCAGGTTTCAGTGACGCCTTTGCAGTCATATTCCCTACTGTCTCTAATGGTGTCTGAAGAAACAAGCATATGTTGGCGGCCCCTTAGTGCTCTTGTCGCTGTGCATTTCTGTGAAGACATCCATATGCATTTCTGTTCACGGTCCCTTAGCTTCCAGGCTACTTTCTCATACATTTTAACTGGCCATGTTCTTCCTTAGCATGCGGTGTCTTAGTCAGGGTTTCTATTCCTGCACAAACATCATGACCAAGATGCAAGTTGGGGAGGAAAGGGTTTATTCAGCTTACACTTCCATGCTGCTGTTCATCACAAAAGGAAGTCAGGACTGGAACTCAAGCAGGTCAGGAAACAGGAGCTGATGCAGAGGTCGTGGAGGGATGTTCCTTACTGGCTTGCTTCACCTGGCTTGCTCAGCCTGCTTTCTTATAAAACCCAAGACTACCAGCCCAGGGATGGCACCACCCACAAGGGGCCCTCCCCCCTTGATCACTAATTGAGAAAATGCCTTACTGCTGGATCTCATGGAGGCATTTCCTCAAGGGAGGCTCCTTTCTCTGTGATAACTCCAGCTTATGTCAAGTTGACACACAAAACCAGTCAGTACATGGGACTTTAAGTAGGACATCTTCCTCAGTTGTATTTCTTTTGCCCCTTTGCATTTTTCTGAAAGATAAATATGTCTCCACAGTTCCTCTTCCTCCTCTCCTTCTGTGGGGGGAATGTAGCATCACCCACAGAACCTCTCCTTCAGACTTGGACCATTGTTCTGGCAAAAGAAGAGTGTTCCTCCTAACCCTCTATGAAAATTGGGACTCAGGAAACACATGTGGCTGGGGGTCTTTTCCTTCCTCCTTGCAGAGCCCTGTCTTTACACACTGCAGGTGTGCAGCCGTTATCACAAACAGCTTCTAGGTTCAGCCTCAGGTTTGTGGATGTAACAAACTGAGGTTGTTATTTATAAAGTGTCTCTTCACAGGTTCTCTGTTTTACCTGAGCTGTTTTCCATGCAATACAAAAACATTGTCATCGGAGATAAATAGGTATCGTTCTCTGGGCTTTAAAATAAAATGTTTCAGACTTATAAAGTAGGAAGGTGTAAGGCAGGGAGAGTGAACCTTTAAAAACAAAGTTCAAATCAATAACACTTAGCCTTTCTTAGCCTCTATTTTCCCGATGATAACCGAAGGAAGACAAGTGCTGATTAGAGAAGCCGGAAGTGCATGGACTCTAAGCAGTACCACATGGTGCTGCGTGGACTCTGAGCAGCACTACATGGTGCTGTGTGGACTCTGAGCAGAACCACATGGTGTTGGGTGGACTCTGAGCAGTACCACATGGTGCTATGGGAGAACTATTCACAGGATCAGGGAGAAGGCTGGGCTGTTCTTAGCTGCCATTCTTCTGTCCTGAGCTTGTCCATGGATGCTTACATTTGCCCATTTTTCCCTAGTCTTTGGATTTTGTTCTGGTAACGTCACAGGTGCCTTCTGCCGTCTCTACAGAAAGGCCTTTGTAAGATGCTCATTTTGTTCAGTGTTGTCAGGTTTCCTTACTTGCTTATGTTATAGCTTAATCACATTGAACTTTTAAATCACCCTGTTGGCTCTTTCTGGATGTGTCTCAAGACCATGCAAAACCAGCACCATCTTCAGCCCTGTGCACAGATACCATAAAGATATTTCTCCTTCTTCTGTTTTGTTGTTGTTGAACCCCTCCTAGATTGTCTGAAAACATATTTTCTCCTTTTGGTTTGTTCTTCAAATATTTGCTACCAATTCCATTAGCCAACACCAAGAAAGCCTTGTTTGTTTGTATAGAAATGTTTGGCATAGCCCTGCCTTGGTATTGTTTTGACAAATGCTGCACTTGCATTTTCTACAATACAGAAATTAGCAACTACAAAGTGTGGAACTGATTATGTTTAGCAGAATTGTTGCTTTTTGAAATTTTAAACTAGGGCATGTTTATTCTATTTGTTGTGAAAGTTACATTATAATTGACCTTAGTAATGAAACTTTGTCTTGATTTCGTAAGTTTTGAGGGAACTAATTGGTGGAACCAGAAAAATCAATAGTGGTTGTTTACTCTGGAGATTTCCAGTTTAAGTGAGGACTACTGCCACCCTGCACCCCCATTCTATTGTTTTCCTTGATCTTGTTAAGAAGTAAATCCAGCAGATACATTAGGAATCTGCTCTTGTAATTCTGTCAGGGGATCCGAAGGCCAGACTGTCTGGAGTAGCATTAGGTATGAAAAAGAATTCATGTTATTGTCATCAAGATAATAGAGAAAAGGTTTCTGTAGTTTATTTCCTATGGTTGTAATTGATTTTTACAGCTTTTCTATTTTCTTCTTACCATGCCCTTTTAATTAAGAGCATATCTAATTGTGAAATCTCTCACATGATTCATTTTTTTATATTTTCTAGTTTGGGAAAACATTTATTTAGTATCTATTGTGTCTTTTGAGTGCTTAGCCTTTATGAGGGTCTGTGGATGGGATTCAGTGACTCTGTGTATGTGTGTGTGTGTGTGTGTGTGTGTGTCTTGGTTTGAATAGGAATGGCTCCCATAGACTTATGTGTTTGAATGCATGCGGATTGGCACTATTAGGAGGTGTGGCCGTATTGGAGTACATGTGTCCTTGTTGGAGGAAGTGTGTCACTGTGAGAGTGGGCTTTGAGGCTCCTGTGCTCAAGCTACACTCAAATGTGGTACACAGTCTTCTACTGCCTGTGGATCAAGATGGAGAACTCTTAAGAGCTCTCCCAGCACCAAGTCTGCCTGCATACTTCCGTGCTTCCCTCTACCGTGGTAATGGACTGAACCTCGGAACTGTAAGCCAGCCCTAATTCAATGTTTTCCTTTCTAAGAGTTGCCCTGGTCATGGTGTCTCTTCACAGCAATAAAACTTTAAGACAGTATGCTTAGTACTTGTAAGGGCATGGGCACCTACCCTAATCCTCAAATGTTTTTAGGTTTCTCCCCATAAAAGGGAAACAAAAATAACTTGTGCAGAGCTAGAGATATATGTCAGTCAGTGAAATGCTTGCCTTGTAAGAAGTGTGGTTACCTGAGTTCAGTTCCCACGACTCACATTAAATTCCCCCTGGTAAGATGAGGTTTGTCTCCTAGCCTTGGGAGACAAAGACAAGCAGATTCCTAGAGCTGTTGGCCAGCTGCCATAGCTACCTGGTTGGGTTCCCAGGTCAGTGAAAGACTGTTTCACAAAACAAGGTGGGCAGCACCTCAGGCATAGCACTCAAGGTTGTCTTCTGGCCTCTGTAAGCAGTCCCCTTCCTACAGAAATAACCTGTGTAGCTCCCCAGAGAGTGGAATTATTAGCATTCCACTGTGCTTCTGCTTCTCATGGGTCCCCACACAATAGTGCTGAAAAGCAATACTAAATATCCTAAATAGATCAATGCAGTATACAAGTGTCCAGATATCTACCAGGGTTGACAATGAATAGTTTATAAAGAAAGAGAAAAAGGAAAGTGATGTAGTTATGTTGAAGTATGTATATATAAATATTTGCTTGTGAATAAATCTTGTATTGTTCTGAAGCAAATTGTGAGATGCTGCTCAGTGTTACAAAGGCATAATAATTGGTTCATTCTGTTAGCGTACCTAATATTTATTTCTATCAGTTCTCTACCGTTGACCATTGATATTTCTGACTTTATATTGAATGCTGTGGTCAATATTTTCTGGAATATTAAGCCTTCATACATATCCTCCATGTATATAATAGAAACCTTTTTAAAGCCAAGAGCTTCGTTGAAGGCTTAAATTGAACAATGGGAAGTTGTGAATGAGCTGTCAAGGTACAGCCAGGCTGAGACATGGCCCCCGTGCCTCATTCCTTAGGACCCCTTCCAGCTCTTTTTAACCTGATCCTCACTCACACTGTAGAAAGAAAGTCAGGACAAGCACTAGAGAAATAGCTAAGGCAGCAAAGCGCCTGCTGTGTAACATGAGGGCCCGAGTTTGGATTCCCAGTAACCACATAAAAATGTCAAGTGTGGCAGCAAACATCTGTAATCCCTGGGTCCTTAGAGCTCACTCTCCAGTTGGCCTCACCAAATTGATGAGTTAGAGGCTTAGGAAAGAATTTTGTATATATCAAAAAATAAGGGTCGAGAGAGATCTAGAAAGATGACCGTTGTCAATTTCTGACCTCTACATACATGTACTCATATGTGCATGTACACCTGTACACATGCATGCACACGCCCTTACAAGCATGGATGTATACCACATACATAGAGACAGAGAACAGGGAGAGAGAGAGGGAGCAGGAAGGACGGAGGGGGGAGGACGGAGGGAGGGAAGGACAGAGGGGGAGGAGAGAGAGAATATGAGTATGAAGAGCATGACTCAATGGTGACCATACCATGGGATGATTCAGAGGGGAAGACAAGAGTTTAGAGCAAGAAGCCCTCTTGTCATCCCCCATTGGAGGACAGGTGGCCCACAAATCCCTGTCCCTCTGGCTTGTTCCCAAGTCCACCTCTCCACACTAACTCAACATGGATACCATGATTCCTCCCTGGCGGTTTCATTTTTTCCCAGATCTTTCTTATCAGAAACAGCCCCCACCCAGTGCCCTGGTGTTCTTCAGCTGCTTGGGGGCAGCGTGTAATACCTGACGATCTGAAATCTGTGTTCCTTCTCTGTGGCAGGAGCCTGGTGAGAGGTAGGATAGCAGAATAGCATAGTGAGGACATAACTCCACAGACTTCTGGGTAGTCTCATTAATATTTCAGACAGCAACTTCAAAACAACTGCCTGTTTAATTAAATAAGTCAGCTTACTTAAGTAAATGATTATTTGCTTTAAGCATTGTATTAGATTTCTGTCACCATATTGAAAGATTTCCTAATCATCTCATGAAGAGAAAAGGATTATTTTGATTATTTTTGGCTTTGAATTGCTCCTTCACGATCAGGCAGGCCCACAGCCTTCGGGCCTCCAGGGGGTGCTAGATAGCAGTGGTGGGGGATGTGTGATGGAACAAACAGCCTGCTTACCTCAACTGTGTCCAGAGAGCATAGTGCACAGATGAGGGGGATATGGTCCCATAAAAGTGACCCTCCCCTCAGTGACCTGAAGGTGCCCCGACTCTTTGTATATAGATCATGAGAAGCGTCCGTGAGTCAAGCCCTAGCACAGCTGTTAGGCTGATTTTCCCTTTGTCATGTGCGTCTGTGAGCTTTCCACTCAGCTACTTTCTTCCTCGAAATGACAGCTCTGAGACTTCTTATGTATGAATAAATGCCTAGGCCAAAAGCTAGGGCTCTGTTCCCTGGCTAGCTCATACCTCAATAATCTCGTTGTTATTCTATTCTGAGTTCTTCCATGTCGGTGGTTATGTGGTCCTCAGTTTTATCTGACCCTCTTCCTCTGTCTCTGGTTAAATCTTTCTTTCCATGCCTGTCTTTTTCCCAGAATCCCCTCTCTCTGCCAGATGTCCCACCTGCCTTGGTTCATTGGCCAATTAACTTTTTATTGACAGGTGCACAGCACACAAGAGATTATCTCTACAGTCATGAGAAAGCTGATTCTTTAACCAAAATTAGCTTTAACCAGAATTTAATGTTGAGATTAGTTTTTCTTGACTCCTTGTCATTCTTAGTTCATTTATGTTATTGTAAAAAAAAAAAAAAAAAAAAAGAATCCTAAAATAGCAGGCTAACTTGGGAACATTTTATATTATTGCAAAATGTCATTGTGAATGACTCTGATTCGAATTAATTTGCCTATTTCTAGTTATTACTTAATAATTCCTTCTTGAAATTTCCATATTAAAATCAATTATCCATCTTGGAGTAAAATTATTTTGCTGATTGCAGTTCTGTCACGATGCTGGGGAGTGAACAACAGGAGTAATTAAAGCTGGCTGTGAGTGGCATTTGCATCTATATTGAAAAACCTCTGCAAGTGACCACACAGATGTTGTTACAGATTTTTTCTTTGATATGATAAATTTCTCACTAATTTAAGGAGTGTGCTTTTGAGCTTTCCATTGATGAGCTGCAATTTATGAAAGTCCACACAGCTGCCCTGATGCATTTGATGAATCTCTAACCAAAGTTCTCTTGGAAAAGGCTAAGTTTTGTCACTTTATTTCCTGAATTTTTGCATTCAGATAAATATATGGATTTTGGTTTCTTCTCACTTGTGGGTCTGATATATGTTGCATGCATTTATATAGATACATATACTTATTATTTATACTGTATTCACAAGCCAGACATGATTTTATATGTGTTTCACTTTTAGAAACATAAACATTTATCTTCAACTTTCACTGTCTCACTTAACATTTTTTTCTTTTACTCTAGGTTGAAGAAATTGTAGACGTTGGCTCGTTTGCCCCAGAAGATATCCACATTCCAAAGATTTATGTGCACCGCCTTATAAAGGGAGAGAAATATGAGAAGAGAATCGAGGTAATTTACAGAGCCTTATTGCCAGTCCGTATAAACCTGGTTACCAGAGACACATGTCTCTCAGGCCATTCCAGGTGATGCAAGGTTGAAGCTGGGCAGTCTCACTCTGCTCTTAAATAGGAGCTTCCGCTCTGTCCATCGAAAAGTAACTGACTGTGTATCTGCCTAGGGTAGCAAGTCTCCCCGTCTTGTGATTTTGTAGGCCATCATATTGCCAGGATTCTGTAATGGCTGCCATTTTTGATCCCTAATTTTGGATAGCTGTTTTAGGGGGCTTTACCCCTCTGGAGTCTTAATTCCTCCTCATAAATATCTATCTGTCTTGAAATAGTTTTGTGCTTGTGTGGATACAGGAAGAATATAATTTTTAACTAGCTTTGAGCTATGGACAGATGATGGGTATGCAGGTGTCCAGGGGTTCAGTTTAGGAGGACTGGGGCTCTTCCGCAAAGACTGACCTACCAGGTCTCGGTTGATGTTAAGAGTCAAAAGTTTTTAGGGATTAGGACCACAGTAGGTGCATAGTGGGAATATTAAGAGTCAGAGTGAAAGATAATTATGTCATCTCAGACTGTTGCCGGGAGCCCTGAAAGCTAGGGGAGGGTATTACAGACAGACCAGTCTGCTTTAAGGAGATTTAGTAATGCAAACCGTCCTCTGGCTGTTTCCATGATTCCTACGATACCTACATAGCAAAGCCAGTCTGGTCGCTGCAGGTGGAAATAGGCAGTTGGGTGCAGTCACCAGCAAACACATTCTGACAGCCCCGGGAGACATGTTCAGGGCCCACCTCTTTCCCTTATTCAGGCTCAGTTTCTGAACACTTGAGGAGAATTCAGCTGTTAGTCTTAGGTGGAGCGCTGCAGTAGTCTGAATGGCAAGGACAAGGGACCGTTTGCTTCTCAGTGCAATCAACTCTGTCTTCCTCTTCAAACAGATAACCTGCTCTAGTTACTTCCTAAAAGATTTCTGTCATGACACAGGACCCAGGCATTCTTCTTTAAATTCTCCGTTATATACTGTAGGACTTGCCTCCTCCTGGTAATGAGTGCTATTTTTTCCCCTGTAAATTTTTATATGCAAGCAATGCTAAAGTTGAATGCAGATCTTAACCATGGATACTTTGTTTCTGTTTACTTTAAAGCGTTTATCACTCCGAAAGGAAGGAGATGGAAAAGCCAAGTCTGGTAAGCCCGCAGACGACGTCAGGGAGCGGATCATCAAGAGAGCCGCTCTGGAGTTTGAGGACGGCATGTATGGTATCCTTTGTCAGCCTGAGCCCTGCCGAACGAGCGTGCAGTCCTTGGGCTTCCATGTTGGATAGGCTGTTAGGCCTCTGAATAAAGATTCTCGTCTAGTTCACATTAACTTTAAAAGTAGTCAGACTTTACAGGATGTGATCTGCTTTCTTTCTTGATGGCAACTAAAATACACTTAGTAACTACTGAGTTTACATTGTGTTGTTTCCGTTTGGCATTTAGCCAGAAGTTTTGGGAAGGAGCTGTTTACTCAAGATGGGGACTTCAAATCTTGGAATCACGGTTATAATCCATACTATTTATTTTCTTGCTATTCTGACATTTGACCACTCAACGAGCCATAAAATCCAACTTCTTAACAGACCTCTGCTTCCTTTGGTAAAGATCCTATGAGTACTCTCTGTTATCTAATATTTTGTAAAAGTACTCAATGAATGATTCAGATTCTGTACCTCATGCCTTTCATCTCTGTCAAAAGTCACCAGAGTGGACATGATTTAGTACAGTTAGCATCTGAAGTCTGAGTGCCCTTAATAATGAGATCGCTCACCATTTTGCTAATTTTTAGAATTCTAGAGAGTGAACTGTAGTGCAAAACAATATACACGGTGTGTGATGAGACAAATATTTATGAACTTTTGGCTCCTGCGCAGCTGTACTTACAGACCTAGGGCAGACAGAACTGGAACCTGTCCATCCATGCGCTCCTGTTTCCTGAGAGTTACAGTCATTTCTCCAGTCACCTTGACGGAGACAATTTTCTACTCCTCCCATCTTTATCTCTAGGCCTCTCTGTTCCTCTGCTGTGCAGATTGTACCTGTGCTGTGCTCAGAATTCACTTGGGGGAAGAGAGGATCATGTCAGCCATTATCACTGGATGCACAGGCAAGGGAGGGAGCCAGCCTGGACTGAAGTGCATCGTCCTCTCTTTCCTGATGCTATCTCAGTCTACTACAGCCACCAAAGCAGTGACAATTTGATCTGATCAGAATTTTTTTCTTTAAACTTAAAAATAATATATATATTTTTTGGAATTTTAAATCATCTTTCTTCTTAGTAAGGGCTTTGGTTAGTGGAAATAGTTTTAAACAAAAGCCAAACCATGCTTAGTAATGTCAGTCATAAATATATGTGAATCCAGTTCATTGAACACATTAATAAAAATAAAGTCTGACTTACATTATTGCTAAAATGACCTTGGTTGTCTTCTAAAACCACACCTTTGATCTTTGTGATAAAGCATAATAATGTTTGTGAGAAAATGGGGACTAATTAGAATTTTTTTTTTTTTTGGAGAATTGTCCACGAGTGTGTAGAGAGTGTTTGGAGAATTTATTCAGTTACTGTATCATAGCAATTCCCTCTAAAGAAGACACTTGTTCTGGTTTGTATGTGCAAAGACTCAGAGCACAGTCTCTGCTTCCGCTGTGTTATACCTTAACATCTTTCCTCCAGCTAACTTGGGAATAGGGATACCTCTTCTGGCTAGCAACTTCATCAGTCCCAACATGACTGTTCATCTTCAAAGTGAAAATGGAGTCTTGGGCTTGGTAAGTTGACAATTAGACTTCTCTTTAATGATAGCTGCTGTTTACTTGTTATACTTTTCCAGTGTTTTATTATTTCTCAGTAGACTTTTGCTGTCACTGTGATAAAATTATATGAACAGAAGAATATATATCCTGTATGGACAATATGTGTGATGTACATAGTAAATACTGATCAGTTGAGCCGTCTCATGGCCATTTTCAGAAACATAAAAATGTTGTGTGTCTGGATAGAAGCAGATTCCTATTGATGTCAAAGGCTGCTACTTTTGAGGAACCTCTGAGGTTGTCTAGAGCAGTCAGCTTTTTCATTGTGAAGACAGGGAAAAAGTAAGTTTCTGTGAATTATCCACATCGAATATTGAAGTAGAAATGTGCAGAGGCCTAAAACATTAGGTGTAATTCAGTTTATTTATAAGATAGTTTTCAGTCCCACTTTTGGGAGTAATTAAAAATGTACAGCCAATGTTCACTCATTCTTAACTCTTATATCTTTTCTTTTCCCCTTTCTCCCTTTCTGTTAGTGTATGTTATGATATAAAAGTTCTTGGCTCCAGTCAAGTCATTAGAGTCATTTTTAAAAAAGGAATATGAAATTAGCTCAAGGGTGGCAGAAAACATGTGTGTAGCATGTGAAATTCTCATTTTGATCTCCACAAAAACATATGCATATAGGCATGTGTGCATATGCAAGCATTCATAGATACACATGTACAAACATACGCAACTAATATCCTACTGAGAACTGAGCGAAGGGAACATAAGGATGCCCATGTGTAGATACAGAGAGAGGTAAAATTAGAATTCCAAATTCAGAACTGCGAAGTGTTGTTTACCAAAACAAAAGAACTGCTGTTCCAAGGCTGTGCAGCCGAAGAACACCTGTGTAGGTGCCAGTCAGTGTCCTGGAAAGGGTTGCAGGTAGGTTAGACCTGTGACCCACAGGCTCTGTGTGGGCCAAGATAGTTAACAATGCAATCCAACAAAGATCACACACAAACATAAAACAAAATTATTTTGTTATGTTTTTTTATTATTGAAACAATTTTCTCTTGAAAAACCAAAAAAGAAAAACAATTTTCACACAGCATATACATTTTAAAATAATTCAAATTTTTATTGTGAATAGAGTTTTTATACACATTATGCAAATCAAAACTTCCCCTCCCCCATCTTCCTAGATCCCTCCTACCCCTCCATCCATACAAATCCATGCCCACTTTTTCTCATTAGGAAACAGAGAACTTAGAAACAAAGAAAAGCAGGCGACTAAAAAATAAAACAAACAGACAAACAAAAATACCCAAACCAGAATAGGATAAAATAAACAAACAGGAAAAGAGAACAAAGAAAAAGCACATGCAACGCATACAGATGTACACACACACACACACACAGAGAGAGAGAGAGAGAGAGAGAGAGAGAGAGAGAGAGAGAGAGAGATGCCATGACAGCAAAATCAGAACCATAATATCAAAGACCTGTAAGGTTAAAACAAAATATACAAAGCATTATGAGACAAAACCCTCCAAAAATACAATTGGGCTCATTTTCTGTTGACCATCTGCTGCTGGGAGTGAGGCCTTTCCTTAAATGCTGTTTGTATACCCAGTTAGACTTTGTTGGAGAAAAGTAACTTTTCCATGGGGCACTGGTGGCACACTGCTTTAATTCTTGTACTTGGGAGGCAGATCTCTGAGTTCCAGGCCAGCCTGGTCTACAGAGTGGCTTTTAGGACAACCAGGTCTGGTATACAGAGTATCCTGTCTTAAAAACTAAAAAACTACCCACCCAACCATCCACCCACCCACCCAACCAGCCAACCAACCTACCAATCAATGAAAAACCCAATTTTTCCTTGTGGGTGGTTAATTGGAGATAGCTCCTTCCAAATCCTCCCCATCTCTCTACACTTCCAACTCCACACCACCTTTCTCACTGTGTTTAGAAAACAAACAGGATGGATATGGACACATACACACACACACACACACACAGAGACACACAGACACACAGACACACACACACACACACACACACACACACACACACACACACACACACACACACACACACACACACAGACACACACACACACACACACACACACACACACACACACAGACACACACACACACACACACACACACGGATATTAACTTTCTGGATCTCCAGGGAAGGTATTTAAACAGTTTGAGTGTGTGACTGGGGAAAATGTGCTTCTGTCAGTCATTGAGTGTGTGCTCTGCTGTGTTTGACAGGGCCCATACCCTCTAAAAGACGAAGCTGATGCTGATCTCATCAATGCAGGTAAATTCACTTTTTTTTTTCACCATTTTCTTCTGCTAGTTCTGTGGCAAATACCAGCAAGCTTTTGATCTGAGTTCTTTGTCTTTCTTGGAGAGAATTCATACTATTTACAACAAAGGAGGGAAATGACCCTTCTCGTGTGTTTGAAGTCACTCTTATCCAGTCTTGGCTGTGATAAAGGAGGAAGGGTAGGTGCCATTGTAATGGCAGAACCTTGTGAAGAGAGAACACACCCTTACAGGGTGCTATTGAGACGAGTTCAAAGATAGGCAGTTTGCAAGCATTTGAACAGTATAAAGGAAACTCAGAAGTGATGAGGAAGTCCTACAGAGACTTATTCTTCTTTATTCTTAAAGGGAAAGAGCAACCCAACAGAAAGTGTGGCGATGGGTTAAAAACCACCACCAAATTACAGTGACCTTGGTGGGCTGATGATATCCTCTGGGTTTCCTGCTTGGGCCCTTATTGACCAACCCCAAATGGAAATGTGTCAGGCTTCTGTGGATAGAGAGAGTGGGAGTGGGTGCACAGTGCTAGGCTGGTGCACTGGGGTTTTGATTTGTAGGCAACATGGTTACCTAAGTCTAGACCAGGCCACTGAGTTCATGCCGAGGAGGAAGTGAACTGAAGACAAGTAGAGAGAACTCTAGCACTGTATTCTCCTCCGCTCCTGTAGTCACATGCTGTTCCTTTGGCCTTCAGCTCATCCTTGGAATGGAGCTGCTCTTAAGAAGTTAATTTCTGTCCTAGGAAGATGTTCAATGCCTTCTTTGTTAATTCTGCCCCCACAGAAGTATTGTTCTTACTTTGCACTCAGAAATAGTATGTGTAACTCTCAGAAGTAATGTGAGCTGAACATAAAGGCCAGCTGTCAAACTGATGTCTGATGCTTGGGATTTTGGGGAGTTATGCACATTTGGTTGACTCTCTGAATTAGCTAACACCACTCAACTCTGAAAGGCCCAGTGTGATAACAGGCTGACATTTAGCCAACGCTGTCCTGGAATTGTACTGTACCCTTTAGCAGAAGCTCACTGATCTGTGAAAATATTTGCCGCTTGCTTTGACTAATTTATTGTGTTAGTTGGTTATTTGCAAAAATGGATAACTCCATTTCCGAAGCCTTCGGCTTTGCCGTTGTAAAATCCCTTTCCTTGGAGGGGTAGCTACTCATTTCGGTTGCTCTGTTGAACTGGAGGGCTTCCTACGTTATAAAGTTTTGAAGTAGCTCGGTCCCAATGGAGCTACCGGTTTTCCAGTTCTGAAATACCAGTGTAATCTTAAAGTGCCTAAGATAAAGTTATCAGAGCTGGAGCTCCCAATGTCATGTTCCTGCTCCATGGCTCTGTCACACACTGAGTTACACCTGCTGAAAAGTCAGCTTTAGAGAGGCACAGATGGCAGCCTGTAGGTGCAATGGGAATCCTGCGTAAACCTACAGTAACCGTGAAGTTTCTAGTAATTCCCATGCTTTTGCTCTCTCATTAAATGTGAGCCCTGTATGCTTCCCTATTGGAGCTGCTGTCTTCTAATATACAAGCAATGCTCTTAACGACATACCATTTGTTAGAAACAATCACCTTATACTAGACCTCTTGTGGCCTGTGTAAGCCCCACTGTGTAATTTCTACACCGGCCATTTTCAAAAGGCTCTTGGGGATGTTTGACTCCGTCTGAAAATATGTTTTGACTGTTACGTCTGGGAGCAAGTGCTACTGGCATCTAGCAGGTAGAGAGGCCAAGGACGCTACCAAACATCCTGTGGCAACTGCAACAGCCTCCCCAGTGTTCACCCTACCTCTGAGGCCTCTGCCACTTGTGAAGCATCTGAGGCCCATACCGGAAGTACAGGCAGCTCTACACTGCATGTCTGTCTATTGGACTCTCTCTGCTTAGGATCACTCCTTTGTTCCTGTAACCTTTGCCCTTACTGTGTGCTCACGGGTCTTCCCTTCATTTTTATCACCATCTCTGTGCTCAGAATTTACCATCAGATAACAACCCTTCACATTTGGCTCATTTGACTTCCTCCAGTCCTTGCACAGGACAAGAATGTTCCTTCCCCTGAACCTACAGCATATCGACCATCTTTCTCCTAAGCCCCACCATTTTATCTTGTGACTATTTCTTTTTTGTCATATTATGAGCTCCTCTCTCTCCTTATGGTATTAGTTCTTCAAGTCTCCAAATCCACAGTGGCAGCATGACCCACGACTGTTAGATCTCAGCTCCTCCTACCCATGTACTGAATTAGACACTGGGCAAGTTGGAGGAGGCGGCAGTCTACGTATGTAGAAGCCCTCCATGAAAGTCTGATGGGTATTCGTGTTTGAGAACCAATAGTACAGGGTAGTTGAATTTTGTTTGCAGCTTTGTTCGGTGCTCACAATAGTTATTTACTACTCACTCTTGAATCGTGAACCAAAGGACTAGGTGAGGATGAAGTGGACGGACTCTCCGGAGCAAGCTCTGTGAAGTTTAGATGCGCACAGAAACGGTTGTTTGCTGATGTTTCTGTACGTGAATCAGTGCGTTCTGTTGATCTCTTCTGTCACCCTCTCTCATCTCTCTCTCACCCCTGTCATCCCCATCCACTTCTCCCCCTCCCCCAGACTCATGACTCTCTCTTTTGTTTCGTGATCCATTTAATTCAATCAGGGTTACGTGTGTGACCATTAGATTGGAGGTCTGGTGAGCCAGCAGCGGGTACACACCTGAGGGCAGCGACTCCCTCTCTCCTGAATGGATCAGTAGCAAATCGTTCAGTAATAGGGTTGGGCTTTGTGAGCCCCTCCCCATCCGTACCTGACCATTGTCAGGGCCATGCTAATCAGTATAGGAAGGTTCACTTGCTGCGAGTTCGTGGTGAGAATGGCCGTGTCTTATCTCTAGGGTATCTTTTTGCAGCCTTCCTTCCTGTCTTTCTGATTTTACATTCTTTCTGCCTCTTATTCAGTGTTCCTGGAGCCTTAGAAATAACACTATATACTTCTCTTGCTCACTTTCAAATTCACAACTTCATTTTCTTTGTGTGTGTGTGTGTGTGTGTGTGTGTCCCTGAGGCTATAAATACAACCTGCTTAGTCTGAATAATGCTGCCGGTATGTATGTTTTCAGGGCTGACCTTTGGGTTAAAAAGCCTGTTGGCATGCTTACAGCAATTATAAATGAATACAAGTCAAGCTAGTGAAGTGGCTCATTGCAAAGATGCTTAGGTACAGGCCTGACCAGAGTTCAATCCCTGGGTCCCACAGGGTGGCAGGAGAGAAATGAGTCCTGAGAATTGTATACACACACACACACACACACACACACACACACACACACACACACACACACACACACACACACTTAAAATAAATAAGATGAATAAAAATGCTGCAGGTAGCTACTTTAAAAGAATATAACTGTGCTTTAGAAGACACACGAACATGCATACACTCAGAATAAACAGTATAAATAAATGAAGATGTGGGTAGTTAAGGTTGCTTCAGGAGAGTAGTTTAGAAGATTGCCTTAGAAGGGCCTGGGTCCTCTCCCATGAGAGTTGTTCTCAGGGCTTTTAAATAAAATTATGCTTTGTACAGCTTTGAGCAAGCCAGAACTCTTCCTCATTCATCTCAGTCTTTCCTATAAAATGCTAATAGTAATGCTAATTCTAATAATTCAAATAATAATAATTGTGAACCCCCCCCCCATCATCAGTGGAAAATCCCTTATGGATGCCTTTGAGATTCACTACTCAGAAAACAAAGACACAGTCTGTGTCTCTTTCATGCCCTCCACAGTTTTCCTCCGTGACTCTCCGCCTCACACAACTGGCGAGGATCTGATTGTGCTAGGTGGAGACCTGGCTGTTTTGTCCATGTCTGAAGCTTAGGGCTCATGCAGGGTGGCTAGGAGCCTGGCTTTATAAGCCAGTTGTTGGTCCCATGCTCTTATTCCTGGAGGGACAGCAGCTCGGCCTCCTTTTCTAGGTGGTTTGGAGAGGGCAGTAAGAGTGGTAATCACGACAGTTGATGTTGTGGGGCTACTGCTCTGTGCCAGCTCTGAATGAGGACTTCACATGCATTATCTCACTTAATCTTCTGAGTCTTGTGTGCTGTCTTAAAGCCACTTCTAACCACGTCAGAAAAGTGTTCCCCAAAGTGTTTCGGTTTTATGGTACTTTGGAAGAGGAGAAAATGTTTCCATTATTTAGAATCAAACTCCCCCGGGCAATAAATATTTCAGTATGATATAAATAGGCTTTCCCCCCCCCATACTTGAGCTGAAGTGGGGGATATTGATGAAAGCATTAGCTTTCAGCAGTCCTTGAGAAGTAGGCAGTGTGGCTGTGGGGCACAGCTAGGGACGGCCAGACCTCTTCTGGCCCTGAAGCATCTGTGAGCTTTTCCTGTATTCTGACCTCTCAACTATAGCTTTTCTTCCTCTTCTTGGCTACCTTACTTCATCGGAGGAGGGGAGTAGAGTGTTCTGAGGCAGCTGACTTACAGCTCTCACGACTTAAATGGCATTTAAGCACTTTTCCAGTGGAGACCATATGATGTTCTGAAACCCTGGAGCAGAGAGAAAGTAGATCACACAAGACGGGCAGCTTGGGTCTGACCAAGGCAGCGGTAGTGTAGCTAGTGTGCTAACTGGATGAATAGGGTCTCAGTCTGTAATCCCACCTAGCCTGGAATTTGCTATATAGACTTTGGTGGTCCTTCTGCCTCAGCCTCCTGAGTTCTGGGTGCTGTCACGCCCAGCCAAATGTGCAGGTTTTTTTTCCCCCAAGCTCAGAACTTTTATACCAATGTGTAATCTTTAGAAGTCTTTCCAAGAAAGTCTCTAGGAAACTAGTATTAAATGTGTTCAGAGGTATTCTCTGATTTCATGCAAGTATGTGATTGGAAAGAAACTCACGGCATATAGAAGCTAGAGAAAAAAATGGGTGTGTCTATATACTGGAATGTAAGGAGGGAGGGTCAAGCTTGATGATAACAAGGAGTTAGGTGGGTCCTTTCTATATTGTTCACATATTTTTATTTTAGACTTTCTCTCCAGAATTATTAAGGTATAGTTGGTGTCTTAGTTCAGGTTACCATTGCTGTGATAAAATACCATGGCCAACGCAACTTGAGGAGGAACAGGTTTATTTGACTTACCCTTCTCTATAACTGTTCACCATCAAAGGAAGTCAGGATGGGAACTGAAGCAGGCCAGGAACCTGGAGGCGGGAGCTGATGCAGAGGCCATGGACGGTGCTGCTTCCTTGTTTCCCATGGTCTGCTCAGCACCACCAGCTCGGGGTTGGCACCACCCACAATGGCCTGGGCCCTCCCCATCTATCACGAATAAGAACATGCCCTACAGACTTGTGTACAGCCAGATCTTATGGAGGCATTGTCTCAATTAAGGCTTCCTTCTTTCCAATGATTCCAGCTTGTGCCAAGTTGACATAGGGCTAGCCAACACGGTTAGCAAGTTAAAGTAAGCATATAGTCAGTGTTTAACATCTGATGTGTTGATTTGATTTCCTGTCTATGTGGTGAAATGACTGATTGACATAATCAAGTTAATGACCACTCATCCTATGGATCCTAGAGGCTGCTTTGCCTGTAGAGAATTTTCAAGCAGTAATCTCATAAATGCTGGTTCTTGTCATTTTTCAGGAACAAAGCCAAACAGTGTCAGTGGCAAAATACACCTCTTCTCAGGGTGACCAGTTGCTACCTCATAAGCAAATGCATTTTGGTTGTATGGTAGAGTCTTTCAGAAGCAGGCACGGTAGCACGGGACAGACGTCTCTGTCCATCGTCATAATCTCAGAAATCTAATAGTTCCTTCCCTGCTTGCCTTCTTTCTCTTGTGTGTGCATTTAGGAAAGGAAACAGTTACTGTTCTCCCAGGAGCCTCTTTCTTCTCCAGCGATGAATCATTCGCCATGATTAGAGGGTATGTAATAACGGAGCTCCTCATATTCTCACTGGGTGGAGTGGGCTGACTCATCCCCTGAGCGAGACTCGGAGGCACAGGCCCATTTCCCACAGTCCCATTAAACCACCACGGCTTGTTCAGCTGCAGAAAAGCTGTGAAATGATTCCCACTGAGGTTTGGGCCTGGAAATACCCAACCCACTACTTTGAAAAGACCCCCTGCATGGAGTTTGCATCTTTGTGCCAGCTTGATTGAAATAGCATTATAAGGTATTCCCAACAGTTTCTTCAAACTGTGGGGGCTCACGTTGCAGCTACTGTTTGTCTTTGAAACAAGTTACACTCCCTCGCTAAAGGAAACCAACTTCACTGTGCACACCTGTGTTTAGTTTGTTTCTGGAGACGATAGAGGCTGTAATTTTTTAAAAAGGAACTCTTAATGGTTATTTCTTTGTACCAACTTAGAGCTGATCTATTTAGAAATCAATTGTAGGGAGTGGGAAAACAGATGCATTTCAGGGCATAAGATTATTTTAATTGCTGATGCTTTAAAAGCAAAGGAGAGCTAAAGCTTGTGAAGTTTGCTTTATACTTCGTGTTTCTTTCCCAGGGGACATGTCAATCTAACAATGTTAGGAGCCATGCAGGTTTCTAAATATGGTGACCTGGCCAACTGGATGATACCTGTAAGTAGACATTTTTTCTTCTTCCGAGTTAAGTTGGGTCAGCATACTTTGACAACATTCAGAAAGATGCTCAAATTGTTGTGAGTGTACAATATAATCACCAAAAATGAATAAATATATTCTATTCTTGGTAGAATCAATTTTGTTGAGACAACATCTTAATCTGTAGTCCAGGCTGACCCTGAATTCATAGCATGGCTTCAGCTTCCCAAGTGCTGGGACCACAGATATGAGCCACCATACTTTGCCCAAATTTAATTTAGCAGCCCTGAGAAGTGCTCATTGATTACTGTGTCTTTGGGACTAATGACCAGAAATGTCATAGAGACTCTTCCTTAGAGAAACAAGATTGAGAATGGTTAGAATCTCATGAATATTAGAACTGACAAACATTTGTTACAAGCAAGATTCGTAGCTAGAAAGAACAAGTAAGGTTTCTTTCAAGTTTCATTGATTGTGTTTTAATTCTGGCTTTCTTATTTAAAATGGTTAAGCATTCTTTCTTGATTGGTTATATGAGTCCTTAGTCACATTGTCTTCTGCTAGGGAATTTAAAACCTGTGGTTGAAGCACACTTGCAGAAGGCAGCAGGTTTTCATTTCATGGCGCAGGTCAGGAGGAAGTCTCCCCATTAGCTTTGGAAAAAGGCTCACAGGATTTCTTTCCTTTGATTTTGGGCATGAAAAGGCTGTTACTCTGAGATAACATGGGGGAGGAGCAGCATGGACATGTGTTCTTGGGGGTGAGCACACTGTGACTGCTGGCTCAGGTGTGTGTGTGTGTGTGTGTGTGTGTGTGTGTGTGTGTGTGTGTGTGTGTGTGTAAGGTTTTCTGTGTGTTTATCTGTAGCACTAGCTAAACGGACTTTTGTTAAGTAACTAATATTGGTGCTCTATGATAGATTATTTTGAAATCTCTTAGCTTTATTTCAAAGAAATTTTTGATCATGCTGGATTTACATAATTGATAGCTATGTGATAAATTGTGTTACATTGGCCTTGTTGATCTCCTGCTACCTGAAATATTAAAATCTAATAGTAATTAAAGCTCTGGCTCTCAAACTTAATGCATATTGGAATCATCTCAAAGGTTAAAAATTATTGAGGCTTGGCTTGGAGAGATGGCTCTATGGTTAAGAGCACTTTCTGCTCTTCCGGAGGACCTGAGCTCGGTTTCCAGCACCCAGGTAAGGTGGATCAGAACCAACTGTAACTCCAGCTCCTGGGGGTCTATCACCCTCTTCTGGTCTCCACAGGCACATATACACATGCATACAGACATTCACACAAATAAAATTAAAAATAATCTTAAAAAACTGAGGCCAATTTTGCTTCCAGCAAAGCTTTTTAGTTTGATTAACCCACGACAGATCCTGAGGATGGCGTGGTGGATAGCAACCTGAGTGATTCCAGCCTATGACTAAGTTAGGAAATAAGCACATTAAATCATTATCACCCATTCATTCATCATTAAAAAGTATGGAAAAATACCATGGGCCTGTCTGTCATAACAACTCTTAGAAGACTGTGCATTCTATTGCTACCTGAGCTGTGAAAAGATGAGTTATTCCAGGTCAGGTGGAGGTAGAGTGATGGCGGCTTTTGGAGGCTTTGCAGGAATCATGTTGCAACTATCACCCAGGGCATCACAGTGACAAGGAACAGAGTGTGTTTTAGGATAGGAAATCAGAATGTATTCCCACCTGCAAATTTCATAAAAATCAAGGTGGGGTAGAAGAAAGCACTTAGAAAAGCAAGCTTTGGGTTCTTTCACGGACAATATCAGTATCAATAGTCTAATAAGTAGGAATCAGACTACTTGATACCTTAAACTTTTTGCATCAAAGCATTTTCGTTTTGATATTAAAATGGGAGTTTGAGACTAGAGTGTGATTCTCCTAACTTAGTAGCTGAGAAACAGGGCCCAGTGGTGAGATAAATCCTGGTTGAAATCTGCTGTCATTTTTGAGCAATATAACATGATCAGCGGCCCGCTTTGGTTTTTCTGTAAAATATGAATGATGTAATGATACCTGCTTTATAGACGTCTATAAAGGAACAGGGAAATACAGACCTTGACTCAGTACGTGGCAAGTGAATGGGCAGTTATTTTAATAAGCTAAGAAGATGACCTGGGTAGAAGAGTTGGAATCCTGGCAGGGAAGGAATAAAAGCATTGCCCTCAGCAAGGAGGAGCAGCAAGCTTCGTGTTTCTCTGTTAGCCACACTGTGGCTTGAAAGTCTGGCATGCACAAGGCTTCTGGGTGGAGACTGTTCGGCAGGAGCCTCCCTTTGGAGAATGTGGGCATCACTAAACAGTCAAGACATGTGCTGTTTGTCTTTATTACGCTTTAACATGCAGTGAGACTGCATCGTGCATTGCCATTTTAAAGAAAAACGTCCAATGTGTCTCCTTTTTTAGATGCCTTCCTAAGATTTCAATGAATGATTAAAGCGCCGGTACGTGTTGCTCTATCATTTCCTTCATATAATTTTGGAACTCACGAGTTCCAAAGGAAGGGGCCCATTGGAATGGTGCTGGGGAATGCTGGATCACCATGAAATGACATTTGGTAGCTGAGAAACTAAGCATGCAACGTGTTCTTTGATCTGGTCAAACGTTTGGTCATGGAAGTTGGCAGCATCATTTGTGTTTGGCTTTTTTTTTTTTTAACTGACAGCCACTTCTTGACCTCTTTGTATGTGATGCACAGTATGTATTGTTATCCTCTGTGACTCACGGTGGTAAAGACCGTACGGTTTCCTTCTGAGATCAGTTTGAGCTCCGGCTCCACCCCTTACAAACGGTAGGATCTGGAACACATGTTCTCATTAGCAGTTTGGAAAGCATTGATGTCCCCCGTGAACCTGGCTCTCACGTCCATCTTCTTAACGCTGTTCAGTGCAGTAGGAAAGAGAGATTGTGTGCCTAAAGCTGAACTGACCCAACCAAGACATTGCCACAGGAACAAGTGGAATCTGCTCACCCTGGGTTCATATCCACGGGCCAAACTTCAGATGCTTTCAGAAACGTTTCTTGCTTTTGTTGCTCTTAGATAATATACATTCTGCCCTTGCTCTTTGTCTCAAGGATTTAGGTTGATTTATAAAGTCTAGATACATTTTTATTACAAAAATCTGACAATCAAGAAACTGGAAAGTTGAGCCCTAGTCCATCACTTTTCATTGACTTTTATCTTTTCAACGCTCTGCATAATAATTTTTTCATTGGCTGTACGAGTCGTGAGCTCTCAGCACCAAGGTACTGGCATCCGTCACTACTGTGTTGGAATATGATAAATTGAGGCTCTAAGACGAGGGCATGGCGCGAATGCTATTTGTCTCGTCCTTTAATGTCTTCTTGGTATGTGGTGTCGCTCTCGCTCACACAGAGTTTTAACAGCTCTGCTCTGAGTAGTCAAAAAGGGAGAACTCTACAACAGCACTCCTCTCCCATCCCCTGATCAGCTTAGCGATGGTGAAACCCCAGGCGAGCTAAGAAAACGTGCAAGGATGTGCAGCTGACAGAATCTACATTTGGGTCTGCTCTGGTGCCTTCCTGATGCCTATTTTTGGAAAACAGCTGGAGGAGATTATTGACTTGTGAAGGGACGCAGATGTGGCTGATCATCTAGGAGAGGTGGTTGCTGAAAGCATAAAATAGCTGCCCAGAGAGCAGAGCTGCATCACGCGTGTGGTAGACACAGAGGCCCTCGCAGTGCACGTGGAGGTGTGTGGCACGGACGTTCCTGAGGCAGAGGAAATGTGCTCATTTTGATGCTTGTTTTCCCCTCATATTTTTCAGTCTTTGTGCATTTGGAAGCATAGACTGAATATATACATATACATATTCATATACATATCCATATCCATATACATTTGTGTGTGTGTGTGTGTGTGTGCGCGCACTTTCTGTGCCAGTTGGAAACTTGATGCTCTTATACTTTACTACACATGGGAATGTAGTGGCCCAAGGCTTTCTTCCTTGATTATACTTTATTTTCTGAGGCAGGGCCTCTCAGCTGCAGCTAGAGCTTCTCATTCCCAGTGCTCTAGGTAGCCAGCGTGCCTTGGGTGTCACCTGTCTCTGTCTCCCTATGGCTGGATTACAGACAGGCTCCCACACTCACATGGCCTTAAGTGGATGCTGAAGATCTGAGCGCTGCTCCTTCCTGTCAGTACTTTGTCCACTGAACCCTCATGCCAGCCCTGTAAGTTATTTATTACAGCTCTTTACTTGGGTACCGGGCTTGTTTATATGAAAATAATTTTATCTGTGTGATTTATCTGGAAAATACTACGTTTTTAAAAGTTCCTTCCCTTTTAGGAATTTGATTGAATACTTTATGTCTCTTCTGGTATTAGACGACAGGCTCCTTTGCATGGAGGGAAGTCTGTTCCTCTTTCCTCTCTCCCTTCCTCCAGCTCCCTCGCTTTCACCTGCCTTCCTCTCCCCTCTTCTTTTGATGTAGAGAAACGAAGCGATGAGCATGACGGTCACAATAATATGTTTGGCTAATGCATTCCTATGACTGTAACAGCCCCTTCTCATTAAACAGCCCACGTAAAAGGAGAAAAGCATTGGAAATGATGAATGAGGCCTCCCAGACACCCATTATTAGTAATATGACGACTAATGGTTCTGCCAGGATGACTTAGCGGGGAGCAAAACCACAGGGTGGATGGCCATGCGACCTGCAGCTGAGGCTAATGACTCTTGGATGCTACATTTTATTAAATCACTGAATTTGACATTCCCACTTGGTGAAATTGTCACTTCCTACTTTATCCGTTTGGTGTAGGGACCATCTTGATCAAGACTTTATGTTTTTAGAAAGTAGTATTTATAACATGGAAACATCTAGTTTAAACATTTCCACACTGTCTATGAAATACTCCTTTCTGACTTTTTAAATCTAAAGATGGTTATACAGATCACAATCCTCTTATGCCACCTGCCAGTAAGGAATTAAGGAATTGATTCTCTAATGTTCAGTTACAGACAGACAGAAAGACATATCAAATGTAGAGAATCGAAGTGACTTAACCCATGTTGCAAACTGGTTCTTAGCTACTTGACTGTGTGAGCTCATTCTTCAGCCTTGGAGCCTGATGTTGATGTTGATGCTGATGCTGATGCTGATGCTGATGTTGTTGATGCTGATGCTGATGCTGATGTTGTTGATGTTGATGCTGATGCTGATGCTGATGCTGATGCTGATGATGCTGATGCTGATGCCGATGCTTTTAGGATTACAGGAGGTTTAATCCAACATGTCCTCCCAATGCCCGTCACCCTCCATCTTCTCTGAAGCACCTTGAGAAGTATCTAGCTCTGAAGTCATTGAACCCTCTAGACCTGAACTCTTTATTTTTAACATGCGATGGAGAGAATAACATTTACTCAGTAGTTTTCATTGGAGCATTTAAAAAATCACTTCTTTTTAGTTTACTACGTGTTGGCCTGGATGTTGTATGTGTACCACGTGCGTGTGTGGTGCTGGCAGAGGCCAGAAGAGGGCGTCAGAGAGCATCAGATTCCCTGGAAATGGAGTTACGTGGGGTTGCGAGTAGTCATGTGGGTGCTGGAAATCAAGCCTGGGTCCACTGAAGAGCAACCGGTGCTCTTAACCTCTGCGCCATCTCTCCAGGCCCGGACCATTTCCCTTCTTGTATTATGCATTTTATTAGCAGCGGGGAAGGGCTTGTGAGCAGCATCAGTATGGTCTTCCACCTCACAGAGTGCTCTTTCTAGGACGAAGATAGTGAATGGGAGGAGGGAGAGCCCCGTGGATGTGCCCCAGAGCACTAAGCATTGCCAGTGCTCATTAGGACCAGGTTTCTGATTGTCCTTGGCCAGAAGCATGGTACCTACCATCCGTTACTTACATGAGATCACCCAGGTCTGCTCAGCCTATTCATATCTCATTTTATTTTCATTATACTTACATTTCATTACATTATTTTATAGATCTTTGTCAATATTCTGAGCTAGATATTATATTTAAGTTTCCAAATAGCTTGATAATATCCAAGGAAGCTGCTTACTATTGATCTCACGCTTCACTAAATTCTTACTAGCTGCCATGTTTTTGTATTAGTCTACATAGTTACCTTCAAACAGGATTTTTCTTGTGCAGTTGCCTTGTCTTTATTTAATATAATATCTAAAATGTTGTGAGTGATTAATAATGATTAAAGATTTTACTTTGCTGGAACAATTCAGAATTTTAACTTGTAGTGTACTTGAGGTTTTCCTTTTAAATATTTTTTTAAATATTAATTTCTAAGAGTTTTTTTTCCCCTGAACTCGGGACCACTGGAAGAGCAATCAGTACTCTTAGCTGCTGAGCCACCTCTTCAGCCTCTGTGTTTGGAATATTTTAACAGTCCTTCAGCTACAGAGAACTATTAATGAATAGGATCAAGTATAATAGATTATCCAAATATAGCTATGTGAACGCCAATTTTAAAGCATGGTTTTGGTGGCTATACCTGATGCCTAACTTTGTTACAGTTGTTCTTGCATCAAGCACAAATCCTGGCTCCATACAATCAGGTTTTGACATGTTTTAGCTTTCCATTGTCTGGTCATTTTAGTGCAATGTAGAACATTTCTAAATAATCAGAAACTGAAAGCTTAATCTATGAATGAGCAGAAGTAGCTACCTTAAAATTTTTTTTGTGAGCTAGAGAGATGGCACAGCGGTTAAGAGCCTTGATAGGCTTCTAGGGGTCCTGAGTTCAGTTCCCAACAACCACATGTTGGCTCCCAACCGTCTGTAATGGGATCTGAAGCCCTCTTCTGGTGTCTGAAGACAGCTTCAGTGTATTCATATACATAAATAAATCTTTAAAAAAATTTTTTTGGCTTCCCCCCAAAACGATATAAGAAATGTACTCTGGTACCCACAGATTTTTGCTAGCTAACAGGTTTCCACCCTGAACAGAACTGCTGCTCACGGGTATTGTTTTGGAGGAAATTTAATTTTCCCAAGTCATGGCTTTCAAGTTGGTGAAAGATGCATGGTTTGTTTATAAGGACATTGGAAAGTTTTATAATTTGCATCCTGAAGAATCTAACTTTATTTTTAGGAACTGTCCAAGCTGAAGCTATGTAGGACATTTCCAGCCTTACTGTCTGCTTCTTAACTAAATTAATTAACACCATCCAACAGATTAGAAACAATAAGAAAGAAAAATAATGCAATAAGTCCAACTTAATGGTTTCTTTAAAATAGGAAGCGTCTTGTCTTCTGTGGGGATTCAATTACTTTTCTCTGTAAGTGGAAGGGATTTCATCCTATACCTTTCTCTCTGACTTGTTTTATAACTTAGGCAGCTTAGTTAACTTTCCCATATGTTTTCTTTTTTAATAAAAGAATATAAGTACTCCAAGTACTATTTATTGTTTTCTTTTATTTTTTTGGTGATTATAATGACATTTCCTTCTAATAGAGAACTACCTTTGTAAAATAAAGTTTATTGAATGATGTACAATAAGAATAAAATAAATCATAACAGTACAAATAAATTAGGATAGCCTGTCCATCGTTTATTGTATAGCAGTTACACTCATATATTTTTAAAATACTGATAATAGTGTAGTTTATTTTAGAAGGTCTTGATAACTGTTTGGTTTAAAAGAGTTTTTTCGGAATTTAAGATGCCTAGCATTGGCACAAGCTGATCAGAAGGACAACAATTTGGATGACAATTTTTTTTACAAAAACGAAAAGAAGAAACCTCAAACCCAGAGCTCATATCTGCAGTTCTTAGAATCATCTGTGTATGTTTACTGAGGAGCTACCCCAGTGAATGCCGGTAGCCTCTCTGTTGTTAAACGTTAGCTTCTGCCAAGGAATAAAGTCTAGCTATTGAACAGATCTTATCTTAGTAGAAAGCATAGATTAACTGTCACAAATGTGCTTGTTCGTAGAGTCAGGTTTTCGAAAGCCATCAGAAGAGTCATCAGGAGGCCTCTTAGAGGGGAAAGCTTGAACACCAAATCTCTGTTTTGTTTTCCATTTGATAGGAAAACAAACAGAACCACAGGAACATGCAATGTATGGAATTTTATTTTTTAAGAAATTTTTATGCAAGTCCTCCCCCTGTTCCCCCTTCCGCCCTCTCAAATGAGGGTGGGAGGGAGCCCACCCTCCACACACACACATCAAGTCTCTGTGGGACCAGTCACATCCTCTCCCACTGAGGCCAGAAAAGGCAGTCCATTTAGGGGGGTGCAGGGTCCACAGGCAGGCAGACAGGTAACAGAGTCAGGGACAGCCCCTGCTCCAATTGTTTGGGAGAGCTGCATGAAGACCAAGCTGCTCATTTGCCACATATGTGCAGGGGGCCTAGGTCCAACCTGTGCTCGCTCTTTGATTGGTGATTCAGTCTTTGGGAGCTTGGAAGGGTCCAGGACTTGTGTGAGGGGGTACTGGGAGAAGAGGAAGAGTTGATACCGGGTTGTAAAGGGAATAAACAAATAATATAAAGGGAATAAATAAATAAATGACTCGGGGTTAAAAAAAAAGTGGAGCTCACAGCTTAGCTGCTCACTTAAAACAGAATAACAAGGCATTACTTGCTAGAACTCATAAGCATTTCTCAGCTCAAAGATCTGGGATTCAGTCTATATTCTTATAGTGTTGATAACGCCAAGAATAGTGACTGTAACTTTATCATAGTAACCTAAGTACTTGGTCACAGCAGATACACATTCATATTAGATAGAAAAAATTTTATATAAAAAGGGATATAATGCTCAAGAAAAATATATACTTGCATATAACCAAAAAAAGAAAATTTAAAAAATTAGGATAATTCTAGATTTACAGAAAAGCACCGGAGATAGTGTGGCATTGGCTCCCATTATTACAGTCAGGTAGGACCGTGGCTTGTGCTGTATTTGTCAGCACTGAGAAGCACACATGGACACACTTCTGTTACAGAGATATAGTCTGTGCGTAGATGCCAGGTCCAGGTTTTCATGGCTTCGGGCTTTTCGGTTCACAGACCCGTATGAGTCCCTACGGCCTCATGTGAATCGTTTGGAAGAGTAAGGACAGCATCCCATTTTCAACCTAGTCACTGAGGGGGAACGCCCGTGCCTCTAACTTCCCAAAGCAGTCCTTTGAGCCAATCTTGGTATTTGAAAAGATCTTTATTTCTACTTCCTTCTGTCTGCTTTGAAGAATAGCCAGTTTTAGTTTATAGCAGCACTCTTGGTTCCAAAGTCTACAAATGAGAATGTGGACATTTGATTTCCAAGAGTGGCCATGCCTATGATGTCAGGACCCCTGACTCTTCCCACATCAGCTCAGGACTTCTATATTCTTAATATTCAAAAAAAAAAAAAAAAAAAAAGGGTCATGGTTATGACCGTGACTGTAAGCATGACCCTTCTTCCCTGGAGCTCTGGAAGCTCAGGCCTCACACGCTGTGAGTCTGTATACAGTGGTACTCAGACCTCTGGTTTCCTGAGTACCAGAAATGGGGCTTTCTCAGTCTACCTGAGTCAGACCTACCTCTCATGTAACAAGCATTCTTCACAAAGTAAGTCTAACCTGAAATAAAAAAACAAACAAACAAACACAAACAAACAAAAGCAAGACTTTTTAACAGTAAGTAGCCTGAGACCAGTTTGCCTGGATGTTCATAACCAACCACCCAGGGTTCTTCCCCATCGCCAGACGGGACAACAGCTGAGGTATAAAGGGAGGAGTTATGATTAATGTAGACTCAAAATGATCTCGTCTGCTCTCATCCAAGTCTTTCCTTGCTTAATAGAGAGCTCACATTTAGTGTCTACAACATTCTTTTTCATAAATGCTCTTAGTGGGCTTAAAAAACAGCTCCTAAATCATCTTCTACCCTATTTTTTTTTTTTTAGTCCTTTCTGCTGTGGATAAAAAAAAAAAAAAAAAAAAAAGAAAAAAAAGAAATGCCATCATTGCTAGCTTTCATGTATTCTTCAGTAATGTTCTTTCAGTCACCATGCCTCTTACTGTAAATGTCCCATCCAGCTGTCAGAAATGGCAGTGTAATTACAATAATTCTGTAATGTGCTCTTCAGAGCTTCGCAGGTGGCGGGAGGTGATGACGAGGAACGTGGGCCTCTGCCATGGTTCAGGTTCTCATGGCCTCTTGGAGGAATCAGGAAAGAACATTTCTGAGATTGGCTCTTTCAGATTCCAAAACACATAGTCATAATGTAATACTCCATGCCGATGGACTGTCGGAGAGATACCCGTATCCTCATACATGCAACATAAAATGATTATTTGTGTTTTTGCTGCTGTTTTATAGGGATTATCCAGGGACTTTCTAAAGCAACGTAAGACTTTGAAATAGCTCTGTGATGGAGACTGAGGTCTTTTACCCCCTGCACTCTCAAAGCGTTAGACCGCATACTTGAACCCAGCACAAAGATTTATATATTTGCAGGTCCTAGCTGGTCATATGTAAACAATTTGATATTATTATAGCACATTCATTCCCCTTGGTGATCCAGTGTGGGGAAAATATTAATCCTTGGAATTTTAAATATGGTGCTGGCACCTATTTTTGTTTCTGTTTAGTGAATGGCTCCAGACCTTATTTGTATTATCACAGAAGTTAATCATTCTAAACAGAAACAGCACATCTGTCTATTCTGAAACCTGCGTTCCAGTTCCTCCCCCGATGCCTTTGAAGGTGGCCAGGCAGAGAAGGTGTCCATAAGGCAGCTCAAGTGATGTTTATTTTCATCTCTGCTGTGTTAGACTCAATGAAAACAGAAACTCTACAGCTTTGGGCAGAGCTAGAAATAAACAGCTTTTTCTCTGACTGCCCATTTTGTGAGTCCAGAGACTAGATCAGATAGCCTCTCTGTGACTTTATGACAAAGAAGTTAACCTCAGTAATGTGCCTCCTTTGTAATGCCAACAACCGAAGGAACCAGGTCACACATCCTTTGTACCTTAGGAAAAGAAAAGCACTGCTTCGCAGTTCACATAAGGAGTGCCTGTTAACTCCCCGTACCCAGGTGTGCTTGGCAGCCTTGATGTAATCAGTGATGGCCAAGGTGTTGGGCTTTTTGTTCACTGGGAGTGATGTTTCATAAGAACGCTGTAGAAGCGCTACTGACTGGTGTTTACACTTTTATGAAATGAGAGATTCGTTGTGGTTAATGCCAGGAACAAAGCTCACTCTTCATGTTTGAAGTTAATTGATTTCTTTAGGAATAAAGCCTATTACATTTCTGACACATTCTAGCCTACATAATGGCTTATTATGGGTTACCTCATAAATGAATGAAGATCCTGATCATGGTTTTTAAAAGCATCTTTTGTTTACAGTAGTAGCAATTTTGTTCCCTTTGGGCTCACCTTGAAATAAACAATGTCTTTATTATCATTTTATCTTTAATCTTTTTTTACAGTCCAGTCTTTATCCCCCTCCCGGTCCACCCGCCAACAGTTCTTCATCATTCCTCCTCCCCCCAACCCCCATCTCCAAGAGATTGTCCCTACACCCCCACAACCCCCCCATACCCCACCAGGCCTCCACATTCCCTGGGGCCTCAAGTCTCTCAAGGGTTAGGTACATCTTCTCTCCCTGAGGCCAGACCAGGCAGTCCTCTGCTGTATATGTGTTGAGGGCCTCGTACCAGCTGGTGTGTGCTGCCTGGTTGGTGGCTCAGTGTCTGAGAGATCTCGGGGGTCCAGGTTTGTTGAAACTGCTGGTCTTCCTATGGAGTTGCCCTCCTCCTCAACTTCTTCCAGCCTTTCCCGAGTTCAACCACAGGGGTCCCAGACTTCAGATCACTGGTTGGGTGTAAGTATCTGCTTCTGTCTCAGTCAGCTGCTGGTTGGGCCTCTCCGTGGGCAGCCATGCTAGGCTCCTGTCTGTAAACACATTACAACATCAGTAATAGTGTCAGGCCTTGGAGCCTCCCCTTGAGATGGGTCCCAATTTGGGCAAGTCACTGGACCTCCATTCCCTCAGTCTCTTGTCCATTTTTGTCCCTGCAGTTCTTTTAGACAGGAACAACTCTGGGTCAGAGTTTTTGACTATGGGATGGCAACCCCATTCCTCCACTTGGTGCCCTGTCTGTCTACTGGAGGTGGATTCTACAAGTTCTCTCTCCCTCCCCACTGTTGGGCATTTCATCTAAGGTCCCTCCTTTTGAGTCTTGAGATTATCTCACCTCCCGTGTCTCTGGTACCCTCTGGTCTAGAGGGTCCCTCCACCTCCCACCTCCTGAGGTTCTATATTTCCATTCGTTCTGCTGGTCCTTAGGGCTTCAGTCCTGGTCTGCCCCCAATACCTGATCATGTTCCCTTTCCTCTCTGCCCCTCCTGCTCCCCTCTGCCACCCAGTTCCCTCCCTCTCTCTGCCCTCTGCTTTTTTCACCCTCTCAAGTGGGATTGAAGCATTCTCTCTTGGGCTCTTCAACTTGTTAACCTTCTTGAGTTTTATGGATTGTGTCCTTGGTATTCTGTACTTTTTTGGCTAATATCCACTTATTCGTGAGTATATACCATGCATGTCCTTTTGGGTCTGAGTTACCTCACTCAGGATGACATTTTTTAATTCCATCCATTTGCCTGCAAAACTCATTATGTTCTTGTTCTTCATAGCTGAGTAGTATTCCATTGTGTAAGTGAATCACATTCTCTGTATTCATTCTTCCATTGTGGGACATCTGGGTTGTTTCCAGCTTCTGGCTATCACAAATAAGTCCACTATGAACATAGTATCTTGAAGAAACATGTGTTTTTGCCTCAATAGTTTCTGTTATAAAGTATTAGAAACATTTTCTGTAGAGACTAAATTTTCATTATCAGAAATTCTGCCTGAAATTAGAAAATACATGTGGTTGTAAATTATTCTGTGTAACTATCAAGAATATTGTAATGTTGATACATGGTTCTTATTCTATAATTCTATCCATTATAATGGAGTTTATTCCTTGTACTTCTAGGGAAAATAAAGTTTACTCTTTGAATATTTGAAAGAAAATAGTGACGGTGTTAATTTAAGGCTTTAGAATTTGCACTGTTGATTTCTTTCTTTCTCTCCCAGGAACAAAGGAGGGCATTTGGGAACTCTGAGGTGTTCAAAGCAAGGAATTCTGTATGCCTGGAGATGGGAAAGAGTGTCTGACAAGTCTCAGGCAGAGGCTTATTAATTCATGGCCAGAGCCTGGGTTATGTTTCTTAAGATCTTTTTCCTTGGTCAGCTTGTAAGTGATACTTTCCTCCATTGAAAAAATAAACAACAAATTCAATATATTTTGGATGTTTATGAAATAACATGTACTTAGAGCTGAGCCCTGAGGAGGATAAAAGAGTTATTATATAAAAGAGTTATTAATCCCTTATTGGGGCCAAGGAGAGAACCCTTAATTTGACTACCATACTAAGATGCTTTGGGACAAGGATGGCAGAAAGGAGCCTTGGAGCCCCCAAAGGGCCAGAGGAACCAGGCAAGGCTTGTGCCATAGAAACTTTTGAATGTATAGTTGCAAGCAATTGGTGTAATAGGCTGTAAAATGCTTGGGGAAGTAAACTCCAAAGGTGCCTCATGAGTCAGACGACTGCTAGGAGGCTCACTGAGTCCAGGTCTCACTGCAAAGGCCTAGGCTAGGAAGGAACCAGGTTCAAACTCTGAGGAGTAAACTCAGAGCAGCCAGGGCAGGTTATAACTGATGAAACAGGTCCTTGCGTGCTGGAGGGATGGTTCAGTGGTTAAGAGCACTGACTGCTCTTCCAGAGGTCCTGAGTTCGATTCCCAGCAACCACATGGTGGCTCACAACCATGTGTAATGGGATCTGATGCCCTCTTCTTCTGGTGTGTCTGAATATAGCTACAGTGTACTCATATACATAAAATAAATAAATAATGCTTTAAAAAAAATAAAAAAGAAAGAAACAGGTCCTTGCAAGAATAGGAATAAAAGTGCTTATTAAAATGAAATGTCAAGTTTATTGCATTTTGCTTTTGGAAAGGCCATTCTATGGTGGATAACTGATATTTACGATGCATAAGCTATTTTACCTGCCCAGCAAAAGAGAATATAATTATATTTCCAGTCCCGTACTAGTTCATTTACATGATCAATTCACTTGTCCTGGGAAATGGAATTAAATGGATGAAAGGAAAGTTGGGGGGTTTTGAAAACTAAGTTTAATGCAAAAAGGATTGCATTCTGCTGTAACTTTGTGGTAAAGTACGGCAAATTGAAAATCTTCATTGTCCCTAAAGAAAACCAGTGATAGCCTGTTCTCTTTGTGTTTCTACAAGTGTTATTATTTAAGCATCTTCCATTGCCTCTCTCCTGCTTTAGTTGCAAGTATGCTAAGGAGAACTTTTCTTCCCTTGAGCTTTGTTTAATAATGGAGAAGACAGAAATAAGGAGGCTTATATTTGGATTGAGGTGGGTACTTCGTGTTCTGGTGTTTAGTACTGAGCAGCGCGCGCCGGTTTTATTAATAAATCACCACACAGCCGTCCTTTCCTTAGACAGTCCCTCCTGTGGCACATGCCACCACTTAAGAATGCTTCAGAACTGTTTCTATATACGACTTAAACAGTTTCTCACTTAATACCAGAATACCGAACAGTAGCAACCCAGAAAGGATCTACTGCTATTTATGGCCTAATGAAAAGATGGTGTCATGAATAATTTTTCAACATGTTTTGTATTTTATTTAAAGCGTATTTTGCAGTACTTCCCAAAATATTCAAACTCCTTGTAAAAGCATCAAAAATTACATGATCGATCGTGTTTAGAGCGTGACTTACTATTTCTTTTTGCATATAATTTAACATTTGTAGTGTGATACATTGACATGCCCAATGTTAACACCTTAATAGTTTTACTTTTTAAAAATTCCAGCATTAGGAAATAGAAACAAAGCTGATGAAATACATTGAAAATGCTGGTTTTTAAGTAAATTCTATATACTAGAATTTTATTGAAAACACTAAAGGCCTTATATTTCTGATTTTCATCTTGGTACTCCCAGAACAGACCCTGAGTGCATCGTTATGGATTAAGGGTCATAGTTAGAGCATTATCACTGTAAAAGTGTCACATGATTTGTTGTGTTGGAGAATGCCACATTTCTAGCTCTTTTTATTGCATTCTTTCCGTGCTTCATGTCAGGGTCAGTCCTTAAATGAAAAATGATGAGATGGTTGTAAGCTGAGCATCCAGCAGTCATCTCCCCATTATGCTAGGGGGCATACAGGACAGATCGAAAGTTCCACCATTCAAGAAATACGTGTGTGCCGATGAGAATTATAAAGAGGCTACACCTGGTGTCACCCTGCCCAGTGCTCACGCATGGCCAAACCCTCTTCTTCATTACAGGGCTATTTTCCTACAAGTGTCATCTTTCTCTCATGATTTATTTAAAGGTCTATGTTTAGTTCCTTAATCTTCTCATTTATTTAGCCTTTTGTTGTCTAGGTTGAATAGGGTATTGAGTTTGGTGGAGGACCATGAGTGTGGAATCTATATCCCTTTCCAGCTGTTCCCTTAGCAGATCCGTTCTCTCTCTCTCTCTCTCTCTCTCTCTCTCTCTCTCTCTCTCTCTCTCCTTTATTTACATTTCAAATGTTTCCCCTTTTCCAGGTCTCCCCTTTGGAAACCCCCTATGCCACCCCCCCTCCCCTGCCTCTATGATGGTGCTCTCCTACCCACTCCCATCTTCCCTCCCTGGCATTCCCCTACACTGGGGCCTCTAACACCCTCAGGCCCAAGGGCCTCTCTTTCCCCTGATGGCCAACAAGGCCCTCCTCTGCCACATATGTAGCCAGCACCATGGGTCCCTCCACGTGTATTCTTTGGTTGGTGGTCCAGTCTCTGGGAGC
>CM052716.1:30509549-30559616 GCA_028551405.1 Uromys caudimaculatus | reverse complement strand
ATGATGTGCTGGACGTTTGGAGAGAGCAGTGAATCATGGTTCCTAGCATAGGATCTGGAAGAGTCATCTTCTTCTTGCCTCTGAAGAGCCTTCCATTTGCTCCATTATATAACTAGCTCTTGTTCTACACTGAGTTCTCTGCTGTCCATTAATACACTTGGTCAATTCCACATCAATGGATTGGCTACACTAACTGCTGTATCAAATAAGCCTCCCAGCTCAAGTGGTTTGGGACCCTAAGCATTTACTTTCCGTTGATGTTGAACAGTGGGGTGTGGTTCTGAGTCAGTGGACTTTGTTAGGCATGGTCCTATATGGACCCAGGAGCTCATCTGGCTCCCATCACTTTGCCTTTTCATGCCCACACCATAGAAGGTGGAAGAATATGAAGGTTTCATACAAAACTTGTTATGGGCCAGCACCTAGAAGTCACAGATATTACCTTCCCTTTTCCATTGTCTAGAATTCAGGCTCATTGCTACTCTTAACTGCAGTAGAGCTGGGAAATCAAGTGGTTGGGTCTCATACAAATTCTGAAAAACTGAGTTGAGGGAGAGTGGTAAGTTTGCCTTGAGAGCTGTTTGCTTTCCTCTTTGTTCTTGCCAGTCTAGATAGAGCCACTTGTCTTCCTTCAGTAATTGATTCTGTTTCAGGAATCTTTGCGAGTTCAAACGGTAGGACACATCCTATTTTCTTTTTCCCATTTGTCAAGCATACTAAAAGAGTAAGAGAACCAAATACCTGCAGATTTTACCATTATTACTAGAAACACGTAGCTCTGGGAGTGCCACTCTACTGTTTTCAGTATTGCTTTCTCCAAGTTGGGGTACGTTTACTTAAATCCGCTCTTGGTAAGATTGCTGTCACCCCTTCCTGCCATCCCTTCTCCAGCCATAGTTACCAGATGTATCCTCACTGTTCTGGTACAACTGGAACATGCCTGTGCTGGTTGCTTTCCTCATATAGATATTTATGGTCTAGGAGAAAGGAGTCCGGAGAAAGGAAGGACAAAGTTGAAAACCCCAGCAATAGTAGAATTACATACTGAAGGGACACAGGGAAAGGTCACTTAACTGTATGCTGGGGATAAGGAGAAGTGAGTTATGCCACTTTCAGAGAAGGAAAGCTTGCTTGGTCTAAGGCATATATATATATTAATATGTTTGTATATATGTATATATATACATAGATATACATGTCTATCTAAACATAGATATATATGTCACATACATGCCTGTGTATGTATAGAGATCTCTCTCTATCTATCTATACACACACACACATACACACACACACATATATGACTCATCATTACTCTCCTTTAGTTAGACAATGAACATTTCAAAAAGAAGGGTCTTATTTGTGAAGATTTCTAGTTTCTTGTGTTCTACCTAGCTTGTACTAGATACTCAAAAATTTGAGTTGACTGAAGATTTATATGAATATGTTTGTAAATTTGATTTACCATACACTTTCATATATTGTCTTATGCAGAGTTTACCATGGCAGAGGGCAGAGATATATAGTCTTATTTTAGGTTTATAAATACTTAGTTCAGATTCAGAGAGACTTGTTATTTGGCAGTGTCACACAGAGTTTGACAGTTCAGTCTTGGGCATTTTTCACTTTTGGAAGCAGGTATTTAGATGTTAAGATGGTGTCGTGAAATTTCTAGTCTGTGCCTTGGGGGCTGGAGAACATCAGATCACTTCAGTGAGCTATGAAGACTTCAGGTACCTGAGTGTGTAAAGAGAGGGCCCTTTTAAACAGAAGCAAACAGGTGGCTCTTCTGCAATTGTTTCAAGTTCTGTTTCTGCCAGCTCAGTGCTCTGGTCCCAGGAGATTCTCTGTAAGTATTTAACTAATGGAAGGGATTTCAGATGTGTGCATCACACTCAGTTAAGTTGAGCAAGCTCCCTGTTAGAGGCTGTCATAAGTTTCAAACCTATATAATCATTATGTCTCAAGGTTTGCCTGTGGTGCATTCTGACCAAGAATTTTATTTTCTAATTCAAGGAATTGATAGCACATTAACTTGATTTCTGGTTTCTGGTTTCTGTCCATGACTTTCCCATAATTATTGAGCCATAAAGATAATTGGTGTTTTTAAGAAAAATCTGATGACCTGATGACCAGCCTGTTAGGGTTGCAGCTGACTAAGGGTGATGGTGTTGATGGAAAAGGTAACATTGCACATGTAAATGATATTCTGCATTCTTTCAAACCCTGTCTGAGCCTCGCTCATCCTGTATGCTCCACACACCTCTCCGCTCTGCCGTTACCAGCTGCTGCTGGTCTCCTTGGTGGCAGGCTGTAAGCCACAAAGCATCCAGCTGCTTCCTCCTCTCCAACATGCCACCAGGCTAATTCATACCTGCATCCTGCTGTGTTTACCTGAGATGTCTCTGAGGTCATGGATTTGAGGTCCTGTTTTACATCCACACACCCTTCTTAGTCCCCTCAGAGCTCTGAGGTGATTGGGGAGTATTTAATGACCAATGAGCAAGAAGACTGAACTTAAAAACAATAAATAAATAAAATGTTAAGGAAGTGTCCATGTTAGAAGTCATGGCTTTTCACTGTGCCGTGGGAGGATTTATTTCCTCATCTTTGGAAACACCTGTGTTTCCCAAAACTCTGTATCCAGGAGACCGAGCAGGTGGTTGGAATCTGTGCACGGGCATGGCGCATCGAAGGCGGTTGATGAATGGATAATGAAGGAAGATGGAGGGGTGGGCAGGCATAGATCAGTGGCGGCAGGGCACTTCTGAGTGCAGCCCCTCATTTCTGTTTTTGCTAGACCGGGAGGGTGTTCCCTTTTGTTCTCTTACTCGCTTTTCCAAGTGCAAGATGAAAGCTCAGAGCTCGAAACATAGACAGACAGAACCAGCTTCCTTATTCATCCCTAGAAGATTCCTTAAGTGCCTCAGCCTACTAATGTGAGTTTATAGGAAATCCAGAAGTGCTTTAGAAAGTGTTGGTAATGAACAAGTTGGTAATGAACAACTACATGCTTGAAAGAAAGAAACGAAAGTCATGGCTGTCAAGGTTTCATTCTGATCATTTTGGGTTTTGCAAGAATCCTACAAAGGTTCTTATATTAGTTTTTTATTAACATGTCTTATTACTAATAAGTTGTCAACAAAAAATGTATTAGTAATGCTTAGTAAAAATGAGATAATAATATTCATCCTGGGGGCTGGCGAGATGGCTTAGCAGGTTAAGGGCCTGCCGCACAAGCCTGGTGAACGATCCTGAGAACTTATGGAAAGGTGTGAGGAGAGGACCAGCTCTGCAGGGTTGTCCCGTAAGGTCATCACGCATGACACATCATGCGTATCTTTGGATATGGGAAGAGCTATGGATTTAGTGTCATTCACACATATGCACACACAATAATAGTATAATAACAGTAGCAATTATAAATATATTGAAAAAATTATCCTGAACATTGTCCTTTAACCATAGGCTAACAGAATAACAGAATTTTAGGTTACAAAGCTTCGAGTACTGAGCAGTGCCAGTCAATAAGTTTTTCCTGCTGTGGCTTGTTCTGGCAAGTTAACGGTACGCTTCCTCTTATGATACAAGTAAACTGTGCGTGACTCCTCGGTTTCTGTTTCTGTTTTACAGGGGAAAATGGTCAAAGGAATGGGAGGAGCTATGGATTTAGTGTCCAGTTCCAAAACCAAAGTGGTGGTCACCATGGAGCACTCTGCAAAGGTAACGCGTGTTTCCTCACAAATTTGAAACAACTCACACTACACTGAGCCTCGGTGTACCATGTCTCCGGACTGTGTTTTTTAGTTTTCTCTGGCTTATCGAAGGTGATGGCACTTAGGTTGAAAAGGGAACAAACACAGAAAGGTCGCAGTTCATTGCCTGGCCAGATGCTTGTCCAACTTTGAGGGACTCCAGGTACCAGGGTGTCCTTTGAACTGTTGTGTGTGTATCCCAAGTGAAAGCTGTACTCTCTCTGAAGTCACTGAAGGTGTGTTGCTTCCTGATTTAAGATGACTATAGTCGCCACTCACTGTGGTCATGTCGGTTTGTAACAGTAGTTATTTTCAAGTGGATAGTGTGGCCTCTTACCAAGCCTGTGGAATCCTTTCCAGAAAGTATTAAAATGTAATGGCTTCGGTGATAGCAAACATCCTTGTTCTGAGAAGCACATTTTTGACAAATTATCAAACAGTTAGATAGATGCTGGGTGATCATAGCTAGGATTTGGCAATGACACCAAAGTAAGCCAAAATCACTGCTCTATTGGAGTTCATTTTCAACATTCTCCCTCCTTTTATCTTATAATAAAAATAGCTAACACGTATGGGGCTTTTACTGCCTGTTGTTGGTCATTTCTGTGTTTGTGTGTGTGTGTGCCCATAAAGTTGATAATAGGTATCTTATTTTTCACTACATTTCTTTATTTGTTTATTTACACATGTACTTACTTATTGTCTGCTTGTGTATACATGCATCTACTTGCCACAACATGTGTGTGGAGGTCAGAGGACAACTTATAGGAGTTGGTTCCTGTTCTGGTGATTGCGCCCAGGCCGTGAGCCATGAAAGCCAGCATCTTTACCGTCTGAGCCATCTCACTGGCCTCTAATAATAGCCACCCTCCCCCAGCCCCAAGAGTCACTTTCTTGAGGTCGTATGACTAGCGAATTTAGAGCTGGCTTTCACTGCAAAGCCCAGTCTTCTAACAAATGGAGCTGTTAGTACAACTTGCTTACTTCTTATTGTCGTTCCTGTTCAGGAGCCATTGATTTCTGATGATTGGTGAAGTCAGTCTTGGGTGGTCTGTCCCTCACTTGTTATGGCCTTAGTTTTTCCTTTATTAATCCTTTACTAATCTGAGTGGAATGGTCCTGTGCCTGCCTGGCTTGATTTAGTGATGTAGCAGCCCCTCGTGTTAGGAGCGTGGGCTAGCTTTGCCCTTCGCTTGCTGGCTGGGGGAGTTCTGTTGGTGAAGAGAGCCGTGGATGCTGACTGCCCTAAATATGAATTAGCATAGGTTGTTTAGAAAACGGTGGGAAGTGAGCAGCGGAGCATGAGCATGGGATAATAGAGGGGGAAGCAACACAGGTGACGCCTGCGAGACGCCTTGCACAGCATCCAAAATGCTCATCTCGGAGGTGGAAGAGTGCCAAGCCGCAAATCAAATCTAAGTCTTCTCTGGAACATAACGTATTTGGAGAGCACTCCATCCAACTTCCCCTTGGTTGCTATTGTACTGTTGACGCATAGGCAATGGAGTCTGACTTATTTTGGATTATTTTTGCACATTCATTTTCAAAACATTAGGGCTGTGTTTAGCAAATTTTCTCTCTTCATCCCCCCCTTCTCTCCCTCACCAAAGTCTTTTCTTCTCAGATGGAATTTCTGATAGAGGAAAATAAATGGTGCTTCAGACCTGTAGCTGACTGAATCCCTGTTAAAGCTTGCTGTAGATGCAAAGTCACGTGTGTTTTTACCTCTCTCCTTTCTCAGGGAGAAATTGGGCTGTTTCACACTAGAATTGGAGGGTTTCCCACAGATACTTTCATTTGAACAAAGCAGAAGAAAATCTACTCTCGATTAATTTTTTTTTTTCAAAAACTTGGAGGGAGGGGTTGTTTGTTAGTTTCATTCTATAATCCAGGCTTGTTTGTAACTCATCCTGGAGCCAAAGCTGGCCTTCAACTCATGGCCATCCTCCCGCCTCGGAGTACTGGGACTACAGCATTCACAGCTGTGATTAGAATAATTATAAGACTCTTCACACGTAATGTTTAGCTAAGCTCTGAATACTATCCAGAAAAGCATCTGTGCTCACGCCTCACCTGTGGTCCTGGGAGTGTGATGCTGCTTGGTTGGGTCTGTTCCTCTGGACTCACCGTGAATGGCATGTGTATATGAACCTTGCCATGTCCTCCCTGCTGGAAAGGGACAGGTTTCCCATTCCTGCTAGCCCTTCCAGTTAGCCACCTGTCCTGTTAGGGCTGCCTGGCAACTGCTGCTGTGTTACAATACACAAGCAGACCCCACAGGTTTATAAACTCAGAGCACAAAGCTCACGAAGGGATGCAGACAGGACGAGAGAAATGCAGTCTTGTGTTCTTCAGCCGTCCTCTTGTTCCTGTGTCTGGATCTACCTACCCACCAGTGTTTCAGGTGTGGCTTTGTGCCTTTGCACTTCTTACTTGTAGGGTTACAGGTGCATTGGTTGACCTTTAAAACATCTCTTTCCTTCCTTCCTTCCTTCCTTCCTTCCTTCCTTCCTTCCTTCCTTCCTTCCTTCCTTCCTTCCTTCCTTTTTCTTTCTTATTGTTTTAATAAGAACAAAGAAAACTTTGCAAAACTGGCTGCCTGCTGGTGCTGCTCCCAAGTGACTCCTTACCTTCTGGCAACTTCTGGGGCCACCAGCAGTTGCAAGCATCCAACTGGGATGCTGTTTTTATTGAGGGTGGGATATAATAATACCAAGGCAGAATTATATAGATAGTGCTTTCTTGCTGTCCTTCCATCTTTATTCATTTTAGAAAGTATACTATTTTTAAAGTTAACTCTGGAAAATTCCTTACGTACATACTTGTTTTGAATATGCTTGGCCCAGGGAGTGGCACTATTTGGAGGTGTGGCCTTGTTGGAGTGGGTGTGTCACTGTGGGTGTGGGCTTCAGACCCTCATCCTAGCTGCCTGGAAGTCAGTCTTCCACTAGCAGCCTTCAGATGAAGATGTAGAACTCTCAGTTCCTCCTGCACCATGCCTGCCTGGATGCTGCCATGTTCCCACCTTGATGATAATGCACTGAACCTCTGAACCTGTAAACCAGCCCCAATTAAATGTTGTTCTTATAAGAGTTGCCTTGGTCATGGTGTCTGTTCACAGCAGTAAAACCCTAACTAAGACAATACTTTTCTTCTTTTCATTTTTCACCTACTCTGTCTTCTGCCCCTTAAAACTGGAAAGGCAATCAGGAAGAGCTTGAATCCTTCACAGCTGGACGTGTGCCTAGCATTGTACAGAATTAGTCTTACTTTCTCAAATGGCCTCTGAATAAGTTCAGAATGTAGGCAAGCCACTCTAGGAAAGTGGCGAGGCTGGGAGTTTGATTCCACCTCCACCAGCCTATGTCTGTCTTCCTCTCACTGATGGCCTGTCCTTTCAGGAACCTGAAGTTTCAGAGAGATTCCTTTGTGGCCTTTTTCCTTAGCCATAACTCCCACTGCTTTGGTGAGAAAGCCGTCAATAAAGGCTTTGAAAGAAAACAGTCTTGGACTGTGAGCTCTCCCTGTATTTTTATTTCCTCAGACCACTGGCAGACTGTGTTTTCGAACCTCTCCATTACGCCACTGGGCTGGGATCGGTGCTATTTGAACATTTGTGATGTCTGGATTGTTTGAGTTATAACTTAAAGATGAATCCAGTTATAGTACTCTGCCCTCCTCTCATTCTGTCTGTTTTCCAAAGGCCTTTAAAAACTGGGCTGATTTCCATTGCTGCTCAGCCAGCTTGGATCCACACTTGTCCAGTTCCTTTCCTTGTGAGTTCCCAGTGAGATTTGGAGCTCCATCTCTGGGCCTCTGAGCCTTACATCTTCTATACCTATTCTGTACTATTTAAAACATTGTTTTCATACCAACCATTGTATTTCACTGAGTGGTTCCTGAAAGCCTTTGTCTCCAACTGTAATTCCCTGCTGAACTCCAGAATCATATTGCTAATTCCTTTTAGAGAACTTCTACTTGGATGTCCCAGAACTACCTCAACTACAATGTGCTCCCAAATGAAATTATTTATCTCTATTTCACCTAAATTGTCTCATCTTCTTTCTGGCCCAGCTAGAGAAATCCGATCTTCCCACTTTTCTATCTGAACTGTCACCATGATGCCCCTCAACTTGCACTAGGTCTCCACAAATGTGGGTCTGTGTGCTCCATAGTTTTCTTCTTGCTCTGTTTTTTCTCTCTCCTGTTTATTTAGGTCCCTGCTGCAGTGCCCTGATGGTCTTCCAATTACCTGGACCCTCCTTGTAATCAAGTACAAGGACTAAGAAGTTACTCTTTAATTCTTGATACAGTCAACACTGCCTGGGTTACCTTAGCCTGTCTGCAGTATGGGATCAGTTCCCCTCCCCCAACCCCCTACGCCATGCTTATTTCCAGGACTTCAGTTCTCCTCCATGGAGTGGCTCTTGTCCTTGGGTGAGCCTACTCACCCCACCTCACCCTTTTGGTCTTACTTTTGGTGACTACCACCTATACAAAGCTATAGGGAAATGGGAAAACACCTGGTGGGTCAGCAGGTGAAGTGTCTGGTATCTTCTATGAATGGCTAAAGGAATGTTCTTTGATATTTTGCCTTGAAATTTGGTAGGAAAACCTTATGTGGGTATGTTTGGTCACCTGTATATGGGGGCATCAAATATTTATCAAGATCAAGGACTAGTATGTGACAGGCACTTATGATAGGGACTGAGGAAATAAAAATTAAGAGATGTGGTTCTTCTTCAGACATCTCAGTCTGCTTATGCTTATGATAGAAGGCTGTCCGACAGGTCGTATGGCTGAATAGACAGTTCATTTTGAGAGGCGACAACAAGTTTCCTGTGGGATGTGTGGAACATTTTCAGGGACAGCTGTTGGCCAGGGCAGAATTTCACAGGGACTTTAGTGTTTTAGTAGATAAGGGAATGGACATTAAGACAGTACAAGACTAGGACAGTGATTGTTGGGGATTGATTATGTCCTTCTTAGAGAGCAAAGGTGGAAGGGTTAGGTGTGAGCAGGCTTTACATATATTATGTGTGTGCATATATATGTGTGTGTGTGTCTATGTACATATATGTATATGTATGTATACATATACTTATTTTACATACATACATACATGCATGCATACAAGCACATGGCTATGCCATCTCTTTCTCAGCCCAGAAACCCTCCAGTAGCTTCCCATATTACTTAGATTCAAGACTGTTCCCCACTGTTGTCTCTAAAGTGTACATTGTATGGTTTGACTCCGTTCCCCTACCACTGTGACCACTCTCTCCCTCATTCTACTTCCATTGGACTCCCTTCTTGAAAGTCTGGAACATTCCAAGCAGAATCCTGCATCAAGGTTTTTGTACTTGGTATTGTATGCTTTGAATGCTCTCCCCTAGACAACCTGTGTGGCTCATCCTCACACATCACCTCAAGGTACCAGAGAGGCTTTTTCGCAGTGTCTTTCTACAGACCTTCCCATACCACTTCATTTGAGAAGCTCCACAAGAGCTCAGACTCTGTGTATTGTGAGCATGGGCATAGTGGTGCCGTTCTGTTGGAATATAGAAAATATTAGTCAGGCTCAATGAATTCTTGTTGAATTGATTCATAATTCAGATCATGATACTCTGAGCACATAGAGCACTTCTTAACCCTTCCCACTTGTTAATGCTCATTGTTTCCATTTCATCATTGCAGGTCTTACTATTTCCATTCCGTAGATAGACAAACCAAACTCCATAGAAATTAAATATTCCAGTAAAATGCAAATGGAAAGAGAGTAAGACTAAGCCCGGAGTCTGGATGATCTTCCTCTAAACCTCCTTTGCCTTTGCAAAACTTCCTGACAATGCCTCGCAGTCAACAGTGGGAACCAAGTGCTTCCTTCTAGGTACTGATGCTGAAATCGGTTCCCAGGGGTCTAACTGGGGGCAAGCACTTGAGCAGCACTTAACATTTACTGTAAACAAGCAAGGGCAGAACCTCTATTCTTGAGAACACTAAAGAGAGCTCTGTTTCCGAGGAAGGGTTATATTTTCTTTTTAATACAGTGAGAGATTTGGGTTCTGAGGGAGTAAGAGGAATGAATCATAATTGTGTTGTTATGAAGCTGAGAATGAATCTTTGGCAATGATTTTTCTGATTCAGTCTATTCTATCTGGGAGCACGGGTCTCATGTAGATATTTTGATGCCAATTTTATCTTCTCTTTCCTTTTTTTTTTCTGAAAGAGAATTATAAAAATGGACTCAAGCTTATTAATGTCATTTATTTTAGACCAAATGTGTTACTAAAAGCAACAAATGTGAAAGATTTCTGAGGTAGTTTTTGGCAACATTGAAAAGTACTCCCAATTAAATAAAGTATACTTTTGTTTTAGATTGATTCATAATTAATGGTAGTTTCTGCTTGTGTTTTTACCATCCTGAAAAGCTTATCATTTTTTCTATACTGACTATTAATTTGCCTATATAGTTTGGAAGAAAAATAGTCTACCTTAAAAAAATTCTGAGGGTCCTGAGGTATGTGTAACTTTGTAGTAAAATGTACACTTAGCACACACAAGGTCCTGGTACCATCATAATATCAAACTAAGAACACAGACATGTTTATATGTGTTTGCCCTTTTATTTCTCCCTTATGATAGAAATCCTTGAGAAACAAATTACCCTTAAATGTGGACATGACACAATTCAACATCCAGTAAAAGCTTTAAAATATGTTTTATGGACTATAAGTAAGCTAATAATTTAGATTATATACATTTGAGTTTGCCAATGAAATGCTATATTTTTTTAAAGGAAGAGAAAAAGTTATACTAAGAAAAACTAAGTTACCACTCCTTTTTGTGAGTGGAAACGATTTCCTACTTATCCATGGGTTCTGCTATACAGACACCAAAGATGTCAAGGTCCAGCCTTTACAGAGAGTGAAAGATGGGCTTACATGAGGTAGAGACGGAACCTCAAAACCCTGAAGCTTCTTCACAGGGAAATGGCTTGGCACATCCATTGTCTTGGTTGGCTACTCTTTCCTTGAGAGTATCCCTGTGATTACTAACTGCTACTTCATCCATATATAAAGATCACTCATAATTGTTGTAGAAATATTTAATCCCAATCCAGGGTTTCTGCCCCACCTTTGACCATTTAGATCCCGGATAAAAGACACACACAACCTTAATATTTATAATATTCCTTAAACAGCACTAGTGCTGGGCAGATATCTACCTTCTATACTATTGTGTCCATTTCCCAACTGATACTCCCATTATATACTTTGCTGTGTTCCATCTGGGCTACTCTTAACTCCAAATAGCCAACACAATGCTCATTGTTTCACGACTCACCTGACCCATGGTGGCATGCTCCTTAATACTGCCACTGCCTTTCTCAATTCTGCCCAGCTAAAGGCTGTAGACATCTTTATTTACCAGTCAGAAATAACTTTGGGGCAAAGTCACATAGTGTCACTTGGGTGCCTGTGTGGAGTCTGGTCTCCGGGGCAGCCACTAGGTCTTGGGGGCCTGTTCTTAGCATTACAACACATAGCAACAGACTAAACCTCAACAGTTTCCCTTTTTAGTCCAAATAAAAGGCTCCTTTTCTCTCAGATATAAATTAAATACAATCATAACAATTATGAAAATTAAAAGATATGATACACATTTATACTGTCCAGTCCATTATATTTGGCAATTTAGACAAAGTATTTTATCTTCTATCCTATCTTGGTGAGTTAAATCATTTATTATCTTTTTAGACCTAGAACATCATCTTAAATCCTGATCAACTTAAGTTTAATTGTGAGACTATAACTATCTAGTCTTCAACCTCATCAGAGATTTGAGAAGGAATAAATATTATTTGAGTATGCCAGAAGCACAGGAATGCAGCTTCCAAAAATCATAGAAATGACAAAGATAGCTTACTGCCTGGACAGTCCCCAGTATTCCTTATAACATTGGAGCATCTATCTTCAGCCTGCTGGCACAGGACATCTGACAGACTTTAAGTGAAGCAGGAACTATAAAGGACTAGCTTACCCCGTATTGATAGAACTTAGCAGTTGACTATCCTTCATCTGTTTGTCCTATTTGGACAGGTAAAGTTGAGGCTTTTTTTCTCCTAGTGGCTAGTTTGCCACTAGGAGAAGGAACTCCATATGGAGGTTATTGATGCTCAAATCTTCTTTGATGTGGAAGGGGGGTATTGTCAAGAGTAACTCTGTCTCATAGTCAAAAGATCTTTTAATAATGAAATGATTTTAAATGCCATATTCTGTGGATTTCTGATGAGTTTGAAGACCATCTATCTATCTATAGCATATCTGAACAAGCAAACATTGCCTGTCTCCAGCTACCTATTATCTGTACAACCCAGTATGTATATTTTTGTGAAATCCAGAGCAGTATCTAACATGACTATGAGTTTGATTGACTGACTGTTAACTTGCATTACTTAATTATCCAAAACAGTTTATCATAGCAGCTATTAAAAGGACTGGGATTAAACCTTGTATTTTTAAATGAGTTGCATAGGCACAATGCCTATCTAAGAGAAACAAAATTAAAAAATTGCAAAACATCTCTGTGCAAACAGCCGGGCTCCATCAGTGCCCCATGAGAGCTGTTAAGATCTACTGAGTAGGTACCCAGAAAGGCTAAAATGTCCCATAAGGATAAACTCAGTGAGAGTAAGCTCATCCTGGCCCAGTACTCTGTGCACCTGATTTTCTTTGTTTAGCCAATCTATTTTTGTTATGCCCCACATCAGTCATCATAGTAAACTGATAGTCATGTAATTGGTAACTAGCACAGAATTCCACAATGAAGTGTATGTGTATGTAGAAAATAGTTCACTTGCTTTCACCATTATGGTGAGGGGTTGTCAGGGAGAAGGCACTGGGCATGTGGACAAGCAGACTTCTGTGATACTGTGTTGAGACTAAAGAGAAACCTGATATTGGCTTCCTTGTATTAAAGATTAAATATTCTCCTATAGAGTTCAGCATCTGGTAGCTTATAACAAGCTTTGACGGTTAGGAAGGGGCCAGTGGAAGAGGCAGAAAGTCATTTCATTTCTCCTTTTGATGTTCTGTATTTCATACTGCAGGCCTGGTGAGTCCTTGCTCCTCCCCCCCCCCCCCCCAAAAAAAATCTTGTGATCTTCTTTCACATCCTTCTGTTAGTTGAAATTCTGTTGAGTGCAGAGATACTGGAACAATGGAAATATATTTCTGAGAGCTAGAAAGATGCCTCAGGCAGCCCATAGGTAGTTACTTAGTCACATGGTATTTTATAGCTCCAACTCTGACAGAGTTCTCTGAACCACATTGCAATATCCAAAAGCATATATTGCTCATTGTAGTATACTTAGTGTTCTTCTTGTTCCTGTAGATGCAGAGATGAATGGTCTCAACTTTGAGCAAGCTCAGAGGCTGTTAGGCATTGATAGGAGGTGAACATCATAGCATGGGTAGTTGGGGGAAGGAAGCACAGAGCATCAAAGAGGGCCATCACGCTGGGACACGAGTGGATACTATGTAAGGTGTATTGGGGAAGCTCTTCTGACAACTAGAAAAGGTACGGCCATTTGACTCGGAGGTCATGTGATGTGATGTGATTTGGTGCATTTTCTGAGTACCTGGTGACATGGGAATGACCAATTCCTAGAACATTCTGTTGTGTGAAAAAACGAGCTGGTTATATGAGATTAAGATCATTTCGATGCCCTGAATCATTTAACCAGAGATGTCGATTACTGAAAAATGTAGTTCTAGGGTTTCATGTAGAGATCTAAAGAATTAAAGAGCTCTCAAGGAAGCAAATTATAGAAAGTTCTGAGGCACAAGTCATTGAAAAACAAAATTGTGAAGTACCTAAGGTCTTGAAGGAGAGAAAGCGGTCAGGCAAACAGATGGAAGCAATGGGGTTTAGGAATTTGGTATCAGGAGCCCTTGATTAACTAATTTCCTCTCTCTCTCTCTCTCTCTCTCTCTCTCTCTCTCTCTCTCTCTCTCTCTCTCTCTCTCTTTCTTTCATCTGTCTTACTGCATTGTTAGGTCAGTGCTGAATTCCTTGCTCCAGTGGTCCTCTTGCCTCAGCTTCCTAAGGCATTGGGTCTGCAGACATGCACCACACACCTGACTCAAACTATTTTAACTCACACACTTTGTACTCAAGCTTCTGTTTTTTCTGACCTGTCTTCTGGAGAAGATGACAAAGAAGCAGAGTGATCAAGGTCAACCCCAAACCCTGCTTTTTTTAAAAAAATTATTTTATTTATTCCCATTCTAGTCGTTGGCCCTTACTTGGTCCCCCTCCCACCGTTTTCATCCTGTTCCTCCTCCCCCTTGCCTCTGAGAGGTTGGTGGCTCCCTCTCTGGGAGCTCTCTAGGGTCTGTGTTAATTAAGACTGCTAGTCTTCCTATGGGGTCTCTCTCCCTTTCAGCTTCTTTACTTATTCCCCTAATCCAACCATAGGGGTCCAGTGGTTGGTGTAAATATGTGCCTCTGTCTCAGTCAGCTGCCGGTGGGGCCTCTCAGAGGACAGCCATGCTAGGCTCCCATCTGATAAGCACATCGTAGCATCAGTAACAGTGTCAGGTCTTGGTGCCCTCCACTGAGATGGATCCCAAGTTGGGCCAGTCACTGGACCTTCTTTTCTTCAGTCTCCTCCATTTTCATCCCTGCAGTTCATTTATACAGGATCAATTCTGGGTTAGAAATTTTGACTGTGGGTTAGTAACCTAGTCCCGCACTTGAGGCCTTGTCTATCTATTGGAGGTAGATTCTTGGAGGGAGTTCCTTCTCCCCAGTGTTGGGCATTTTAGCTAAGGTCACCCCCAGTGAGTCCTGAGAGTGACTCACCTTCCTGGTCTCTGGTACTTTCTAGAGGATCCCCCCACCTCCCACCCCACCCCCAGGCTGCTTATTTCTATTCATTCTCTAGACAATCTGTGCTTCTCTCTTGTCCCTCCCCCCATATCCGATCCTGTTCCCCCTGCTTTTGTTTTTTAAATATCAGTTCAAACCCTCCTCCTTCAGTGCACCTTCAATGTCTCATAGCAGATCAAGGCAATGGAGGATTACAACCCAGAGAATTTAAAGGTCCAGATAAATGCCTCCAGGTCTCCATTAAATAAGAGTACTAGTCTTCAGACTCCTGCAGTGTTTTTGATGCTGCCACACTGTACCAGCAGTCTTTATTAGAATTTATTTTTAAACATTCAAAATCAGTAATCGTTCCTACTCTGTGAATCACTGATGTATGCAGCTGTCACACTATACTGTGAGGCTCCGCTCAGCATGCTTAGGAAAGTGCTAAAGTGGAAGTCAGTCACGGTTTGTCTTTTTTTTTTTTTTTTTGATACTTTATTTACATTTCCGATGTTTCCCCTTTTCTGGGTCTCCTCTTTGGAAACCCCGTATCCCCTCCCCCTCCCCGCCTCTGTGAGGGAATTCCTCCTCCCACCTATCCGCCCACTCATTCCCATATTCCCACCTTGACCTTGAGAGCCAACCTGTTGTTGCATTTCAATAGTGACGTTTAGCGTCTGTGCTATCTCCTTGATCTCTGCCGTGTCTCCGAGCTAAATGTTAATGGGAAGCATCTAGCTGCATGTTTCTAACTGTACAAACACACCAAGCGCTGGTTTCTTAGGTGAGCCTTATGGTGTGTCTCCAAACATGTCCTGTGTTTTCATTAGTTCTGTGGTTCTGAGGAAATTAATTTAACCCATTCTTTGCTTATTTCTATGTCCGACCTCATGTAGGGACTTAGAAGCTCATAAAGAATTTACTGGTAGGTGTACTGGCTGGCTTTGTGTGTCAATTTGACACAAGCTGGTGTTATCACAGAGAAAGGAGCCTCCCTTGAGGGAATGCCTCCATGAGATCCAGCTGTAAGGCATTTTCTCAATTAGTGATCAAGGGTGGGAGGGCCCATTGTGGGTGGTGCCATCCCTGGGCTGGTAGTCCTGGGCTCTATAAGAGAACAAGCTGAGCAAGCCAGGGGAAGCAAGCCAGTAAGTAACATCCCTATATGGCCTCGCATCAACTCCTGCCTCCAAGTTCCTGCCCTGTGTGAGTTATTGTCCTGACTTCCTTTGGTGATGAACAGCAATGTGGAAGTGTAAGCTGAATGAACGCTTTCCTCCCCAACTTGCTTCTTGGTCGTGATGTTTGTGCAGGAATAGAAAACCTGACTAAGACAGTAGGTTACATGAATTTTAATTATAGGTTGTATAAACAACAGCAGTTAACAGTTATTTACACAAAGTGTTGGATGTTGCATTTAATTTAAATCTAATAATACTGTAAAGTGAGACAGGCAAGAAAAGTATGAACACATCCATCTTGCACAGACAGTGTGAGAAGGACCAGATTTTGTGCAAAAGTTCCTTGGTGAGACGTCTACCCCATTCCTACCTATGCTATATTATTTATGCAGAAAGTGGTTTATAAAAGGTCTGTGTTGGTATGGCTCAATTACTGTTGTCGGGTGACATTCATCATTCCTCCTAAAACAGGGTTGCTTGTTCATTAAAATCCACGTGGCTGCCTTCACACCCAGTGCAACTCTTTTTCAAATAAGGAGAACAGAGTGAGAGCTCCCTGCAGGAAGGGTTCCTCGGAGGCCTTCAGACCATTGACTTCATTAGAAGTCAGACTTGGAATTCATTGTGACATGTCTGATTTGAGCTATATTAAATGTAAGAGAGCCTGACAACTACAGAAGTTCAGTGTTCGTCATTAATGTCAGCTGTTAAATTTAGCTTCCGTGACATGCAGAATTTGAAATCTCACAAGGAGGGTGACAGTAGACGGAAAGAGAAGATGAGATTTTTTTATTCTGTTTCTGCAACATTCCTTACAGAGCAAGATAGGTCTAGAAACGACTTGTTTATGAAGGTGTAATATCTAGCTACTTAACATGTAGTCAACACTAGTTTGGGCTAAGTTAAGGTAATAGTTTGTCTTTTAAAAAACAACCCATCCGACCCATCCAAGATTTGTAGTAGTCTTCCATTTTTATTTCTATTATCATTCATTCATTCATTCATTCATTCATTCATTCATTCATATATCTGTCTACCCATCCATTCAGAAACTTTAGAATACCTTTTATGCCTTGCACTGACTTACACATACCAAAGCCTTCTTAACCTTAGGTACATTGCAAAGTTGCCAAGTTACTGTAAAGAGTAAAATCATAATTCAATCGAGTTATCTGAAATGCATTGCCTCTGACCATGTCCGTGGTTTGACACCAGTCTGGGGAGAGTTCCCAACTAGTTAGTAGGACGGATGTTTAAGCTGGCAAACAGGCAAATGATGTGTTTGGTGTGTTTAGATCCACAAGAAGGCACAGAAGCATTTTACTGTTTTTAAGACAAGACCTCCAGTGCACTAGGCCAGCCTACAGCCTCAAGGCAAATGTTCATTTATGCTCTTAGTGCTCTGAAGTTAAGAAGGAGTTTAGTTGTAACTGGAAGAGGTCAGAGCCAATGTTGCTTACAGCTGTGCTTACAGCTGGGCTTCACGGAAGCATCTAAGAAGCCACTTCTATGCTGGGGTCAGGACAGAGCTCAGGAAGGGAATTAATGAATAAAACCTGGTTTCTGCTGGAAGAAAGGGAACTGTGGCTAAAAGAAACCTGGAGAAGAACAGGTTCATTTAAGCCAGCTCATGTATTTTATTAATGAGCAAACTAAAGCCCAAACAATCTCAAGAGAAAAAACAATATCCCCAAGAGAGAGTGAGGAGAGTAGGCGCAGTCATTTGGCCCTGCAGTGGTCTGCTTTGCATGGTCATTAGGGAAGAATAAAATCAATTCTGATGGCTGAAATTAACATCACATCCTGACAGGCCCTCCCTGGGAGAACTGAAAAGGATGATGGGGACTTTGGGGCTGCAAGTGGGACTTGTAAGAAAATCAGGTGTTCATATACCACAACAAGTGGATAATCTCTAAACTTGACAGCAAGGTGTAAATAGCATGCTACATACAATGCTTTTAATGTAGGAGAAAAATACATACGAATGTAGAATTGACATGTTTTCACGTTGACAAAGGAAGCCGGGCTCTGCTGCTTTCCGCATCTGTTATTTTTTTTTAATGAATAGAATGAAGTCTGTTGTAGAAGAGGAAGGCTGGGTTGCATACTTCTTTTTTATGTGTCCTTCCTACTCTTGGCAAACAACTACAGCTTTTTAAAGAGGAGAATAATGAGGGGATATTGAATTGGAACTGCCCATCAGGCGGTTCAGCAGTTGAGGCTTGAAGGTACATATGGGTGGAGGAGTATTTGCTGGTCAATCTCCTGCGCACTTGGTAACTTGGAGGGGTCCTCCCTAAGTTATTCCTGAGGTTTGAAACAGCCACTTCTTAAAAGTTGATGTCTCCGATAGTTCCTGGTTTTCCTACAGTTACACCAGTTCAAAGTAGGAATTAATCCCTAAATAATGTTGTTAACGTTTTCTCATTGTCCTTTAAAACAGGGAAATGCGCATAAAATCATGGAGAAGTGTACCTTACCACTGACGGGCAAGCAGTGTGTCAACCGCATCATTACAGAAAAGGTAAAGTCCACTCTTCTTCTTGCCTCTGCACACATTGACCACCGGCCTCACTTGCTTTATTTGGAGACACATTTGAGGCTTTTGAAAATCACCATCTGAAACTATATCACATCAGTAGCTACGAGATTACATTCGTCTGTAGAAGGAGAGGATGGAAAATTAATGTTTCTAAATGTAGACTTGCTCATGCACAGGTCTCTGGGATCACACAAACACACACACACACACACACACACGCATGCACACATTGGAACTTGTATCCTGGGTAGCCCGCAGTGTGCTGTAATCAGAGAAGACTTATATTAATCCTTACATTTGGATTCTTAAGGCGTCACGATGGGAGATGGGTGTAAAGTTCAGAGTGCACTTGTCTTTCCTCATTTTCTTTCTTGTCTGCCAAAACAACAAGAATAAAAGAGTCGGTTTTTATTTTAGGAAATTCACCCACAGTTGAGGTTAAGTCATTTGGGTACAAGTTGTGACATCAACCCACAATGGGTCAAGACATACATCCTTGCCATGGTTTCTGACCTTATTTTTTTTTTAATTTTTTTTATTGGATATCTTATTTATTTACATTTCAAATGTTATCCCTTTTCCCAGTTTCCCCTCCCCAAACCCCCATCCCATCCCCCCCTGCTTTTATGAGGGTGCTCCACCAGGCACCCACACACTCCCACCTCACTGCCCTGGCATTCCTCTACATTGGGGCGTCGAGCCTTTACAGGACCAAGGACCTCTCCTCTCACTGATGTCCGACAAGGCCATCCTCTGCTACATATGCGACTGGAGCCATGAGTCCCTCCATGTGTACTCTTTGGTTGGTGGTTTAGTCCCTGGGAGCTCTGGGAGGTCTGGTTGGTTGATATTGTTGTTCTTCCTATGGGGTTGCAAACGCCTTCAGCTCCTCTAGTCCTCGCCCTAACTCCTCTGTTGGATCCCTGTGCTGAGTCTGACAGTTGGCTGCGAGTATCCGCCATCTGTATCCGGCAGGCTCTGGCAGAGCCTCACCTTCTTTTTCTTTTTTTTTTTTTTTTAACAATGACACAGGATATATATTATCATTCCAGAACAGAGGAAATGGAGCATAGTGAGGAAATACTGGACCAAAGCAAAACCAAAAACTAGCTGGGCAAATTCCAAACTCTGCATGTCCATGTCTCATGTCAAAGCTCTCTTCAGAGCTCCAGCTCCTTTCAGCTTTGTTGACGGCAGCACACTTCTCTCTCTTGGGCTGGTTCCACTCTCTGTTAGCAGCTTTCCTCTGCATGTATCCTATAGCTCTGGCATCTCGAACATTTTGGGGTCTCCAAGGCAATCCAGGCTTCATTTTCACAGCTTCACACAATGGCCTCTCTGAGCCTCCATGCAGGACACCCCTGACACGTCTTGTCTCGGTGGCCTTCCTTAGTTGAGGAGGGAGATTGCATAACCCCTTTCTTCTATCCTTAACTGTAAACCAGAAGCACATAGCCGAAGCTGCCAAGCTCTGCTGCTTGTTGGGGCTGGAACAGGCCCCCTCATTCAAAAAAATAAAGAAAACTCTAAAAAAGCCCATATATATATAAATATATATATATATATATATATATATATATATATATATATATTTATACACACACAGACACACACACACATATAATAAACTAAAATAAACCATGAAAAAAAAATCAGAGCCTCACCTTCTTATGAAGTGGACGTCGCAACACTTTTATGGATAACAGAGCTGAATGACATTCCAAGCACCCTTTTTACTTCCTTATCCCATCCCTTCCATGCCTCTGTATTTTGTTTCCTAAATGGACAATTTTGTCCAATTGTACAGTAAAAAGCTGCTCTTATCAGAGGGTATTTGGGACTGTTATCCACAGCCAGATTCGTTTCTCAGATTTAAACTTACAGTGTGGGAATGTCATGGTTCCCATAAGTCATCTGGGAAGGTGGTTTTCTTGAACACACAGGACAGGATTGCTCGTCTGGGTTGTCCCCACGTCTCAGTGGTGTCTCTCTTCTTTGGACCAGAGCTGTATAGCAGCATCTCACAGTGTCTGGCTCACTAGCCTTCTTTACAGGATGGGAACACCCGAAAGCACACTCTGGAATAGGTTAAGTATAAAACACTTCCCAGAAGCTACATTTTCAAGGAAGTTTCCATCTGGTCCTGCATTCCTGAGACTGTTTGTATGGAATTCCATAAATGTGTATAATGGCACACAATGGCAGAAGAGCAAGTATATCAGCCATTGTTATTTCTTGAGTCTCCTCTAAACTATGGACAGAACCTGTTGAGATGATTCTTTGCTTGGCACTTAAGACAGAGCCATTCTCAATCCTGATTTCATTAATATGGGGTTTTCTACCAATGTTCTTCCCAAATATGAGCTTCCCCCTGCTCCAGTAAGGCCCTCTCCTTGCTTGCCCTGCCCTAGGTCTTTTACCTCCACAGCCTCCTCTGTCACACTCTGCTCTCTTTCATATTCCACCCCTCCTTTAAGCCCAGCTATACCTGCATCACAATGGGGCTTGCCACCCTCTTAGCGCCCAGTGATCTCATCCTCACAGTGGCCCGTCCCCATAACTCATCCCTAGCACTTTCCGTTGGATGCTTGTGTTTTCTTATGATGTAACTTTTATGGGTGATAAAGCTTAATGACATTCCAGGCTCCTTTTTTACCCTTTTCTCGTTTTTCCATGTTGCTTTATCCACTCAATAACCCTTTCTTTGGAGGACCTTCTCAGAGCCACACTGTTTCTAACAATGCCTTACAAAAAGGAGGAGGAGGAGGTTACAGACACGCCTCAGAGGACACATTGCATAGGCCTAGGCAGCGGGCATCCAGCGTCTCCAGAAGAGTAACGAACTCCACAGACAAGGCCCAGCACACCAGATGTCATCCCATATGGCAGCCCAGCAGCAAGACCAAGAACTGCTGCTTGGTGGCGTCATGCACAGCATTTCTCAAGTTACACTTTTTACAGTCAAGTCTTCCTGGCTTAAAACTCTCCTGCCTCAGCAATTTTAAAGTTCTGTTGCCCTCTCTCTCCTGTGGACCATGTCCTGGAGCTGCACATTCTCCACTTGTCCCTGACATGTTCTTCCAGTCCATCCGTCAACTACTTCCTGTTCCTCTTTAGTCTCAGCATCCTATTTCTCTTTCATCTTCTCCCTTCCTACACGTCTTGTGAGGGCTTTCGTGAATCCCTATATTTAGCCTGTCTTAGCACTGACGGCTGTGTTGAAATCACCTCTAACCTCTGCATGTTTCCCTCACAGCTGCTCTTCCATCACATAGGGTGGTAGCTAACTTGGACTCAGTGGCGTCATTAAATATAGGTGCTATGCTTAGCCTGCTAAGAGAATGGACAGGTTGGATTGGATCTTGAAAGACAAGTGGGAGTTTTACAATTGAAAATCAAATCAAATAAGACATCACAGGCAAAAGGGGGAAATCCTGCAAAGTCTCCGGCTGGTGAAGAAAGCCCAGCCTGTTCAAGAGCCTCCATGCTGGACAGCTTGGAGCAAAAATGCAGCAGTATTCAGAACTGAAGCAGAAAATACATGGGGGGATCACATCAGAAAAAGGTGTGGATGCTCTCTTAAAGTATGCTTCTTATCAGGAGGGGAATGGGGTTCCTTCAGCAACTCCTTTATTACTTAGGAAACCATTCTGCCTTAGTCAGAACTCTATACCTTTTTCCCCCTGAATAGACAAAGGAGAAGAGACAAATCTCATTGAAAGGGCCCATCAGTGGCCTAGGCAAGAAACAAAAGATCCTAAATAACAAGCCAGAGAAATATTTTAGAGAAATTTAGGAGAGTGGACTCAGCCCAATCTTATGAGTAGGGCATCCCCGTAAGACAGGTGATTCCTACATTTTTGTAGGGAGGGAGACTGTCTGACCTGCTGTGCCCTGGCAAAGCTCAGGACAGGGGGTAGGGGAAGAGCAGTGGGATGCAGGAAAAGAAGAGGTTGAGGTTGACACCTTCAATTTCTTATTCCTGAGACTTTGAAAAAGACAAGGTGAGCTTCAGATCTAGGGTTCAAAGAAGAAGTTAGTACTGGAATAAGCTACCGAGAGTCCTTAGCAAATGGTCACAATCGGAGCATGAACTGTAAATGACACTGTGGGAAAGAAAGTCAGGGAAGTTCTTCAGTGTCTCTGGCATCTCAGGGAAGGGCTGCGTGTTTACCTCCCTGAGTCATGCAGGGCAGGTGCTCTGTGGAGGATGTGAGGATGCAGGTTATGCATGATTCCATAATCCGATCCGAGGAGAATTCCATTAGGTTGCCCTTTGAAAGCAACTGTAATTGTTTCCTGTGGTATGGATCAGGGTATAATAGATATCCTCCCTATGAGCACCTGGCTGTAATTAACTCTCTGATCCCTAGTGTAGCCATTGTGGCGGTAATGAAGTAGTTAACTCACTTCTTGTAAGACAAGGTTGTTTCAGTGTCACTTTTGATTAGCAGTTAACAATTTAGTCTTTGGGTTTTTACTCTCTGTTTTGTATCAAAGTTTTGTTTGCCACTTAGACTACTAAATGAAACTCTTCCTAAATATTTCAAGTTTCCATCTTTTTAAAAATCTGTAGATAGTTGACCTTCTGTGTAATCTGGAAGTTAATTAGTGCCTGATGATAATGTTAATCAAAGGGTTGGGTTGTTGTTTTTTTTAATCATTTAGCCAATTTGCAATCTTACCTTCCAGATTCCTGAAGCCCCATATTAATGACACCATAATTATCTTTCTCTGAAATCATGTCTATATCTCTTCTTAATAACATAATCCAGGGGGGTTGTCTTTTTTTCCTCTATTTTTATAAATTTATAGTTGTTTATAATGCATGAAAAAGCAGCAGATCAGTTTGAATGGTGCTCTAGATAGACTTTCTACAAAAGAAAAATACCCTATTAAAAAGTTTTGTATCAGAATAAAGGCAGCTAATAGAATCTATAGACAGCCTCCAAATTAGCTTTTTCCCACTCATGGAACGCACATTTCTGCTGGAAAAAAAAAAAAAGATGAAGGTTTGGTTGTTTTTTAAGAGAATAAGTGTGCAAATAGAAGAAGTTTGCTGTAGCATTCGCTCTTAAATTTCAATCATTGTTTTGGGAAAATCAACTAAGTTATCAAGCAAACAAAGAAAGTATCTTTCATCCCGTGAAACTTCTTCTGGAAGAAAAATATAAACTGACTGGAGACAGTAATTATTTCAGGCCTTTGACTTGGCTTAGTCAATCTGCTAAGTAATAACAACACTCCTGTCCAGGTGTGGTCCAGAGAGAATCTGTTATCATCCTCTATGTTTCGTATACCACAGGCTCCTGTACCACAGCCCCAGGGAGAGGTTTCTGTGCTCTCTGACCACAGGCTCCCCAGGTTGCTCAGCCGTTGAGCTGTGTGACAGGCCAGCTCAAAAGCCAGTGCTCTTTCCTCTATGGTGCTTTCTCACTAATGGCCTATTTAAACATGACAGTTTAAATTATATCCACTGTAGGAAACCTGCGAGATATAACCTTTAAGTCTGAGAAAGGAGACACCCTATGAGAACTGCATAGAGACCTGTAGAACAGGGTTTGAAGCCCCATAGAAGCAGTTGGGTCTCAGTTACAGCTTATCAACAGATAGTCTTCCGCAAGACAAGTGACCCCATGCTCCAGAACTAATCCCAGCAAATATCTGAGAAGACTTCTGAAGAATTTTCAAGTATGAAGCAATGCTTTGTAGACTTCTACTAAAGTCAAGCAATACTATGGCGGAACCATCATGAGTTGGTACTGTGACCTTGAGGTTGGGTGGGTTGTTCAGGCTGGAGTTGGCCTTAGACTCCAGCACTGCCATCTGATTGGCTCACCAAAAGCGTGGGTGTGGATTCTCATGCCCTCCTCTTGGGACCCACCTGTTGTCATAGGAATTTCAAGGCTGGAGAGCTTCACCAGGGAGCACCGTAGCAGCTGCTTAGATGAGTTGGCCAGGCTCTCATTTCCTAAGTACTCGTGGGTACTCCAATGTCTTCTGTTGTTTCCTACAATTGTTTACCCAGCATCCTCTCCCCACTATCCCTATTCTTTCTCTTCCCAGCTACATACCTGCCTTGCTCCCACTTTGTTCATTCCTGTCCCTCTTCAGATCATTGGTTGCCTCTCTGGCGTTTCACCCAATGACTTCACAAATGGAAGACAGCTTAAAAAAATAGACTGCAGTGCTAGAAGATGTCAACGGTAGCCGAGAATAATGGCTGAGGAGGACTTGATAGTATTTATAATAGTTATAATGGACATTTTTTTTTTCCATTCCTGGTTTTCTGTCTCTGGCCCTGGATCTCATCTCTGTTCTAGGAACTTAAAAACCTAGCTATTCCGTGTGTTATTTTTTCATGATTGAAACGGTTGTCATTTTCTTGACTTTCCTACAGGGTGTATTTGACGTGGACAAGAAAAACGGTTTGACATTGATCGAGCTCTGGGAAGGCCTGACTGTTGATGACATCAAGAAGAGCACAGGCTGTGACTTTGCAGTAAGTGCTTCTGTGAACAGAGTCAGCAGCCTCCGGGACTGAAGGCTGGGTGGACAAATGGTTATAGGTCATCAGCATTCATTTCTGCGTATTTAAGGAGCTGATCTGAGCAGGAGTAGAGGAGGAAGCTGTGTGTGACTCAGGCCAGGGCCGTGAGGAATGTGGCAGGAACATGAGGATACACCAAGGAGCTAGAGGGGACAGAGGACAAGCTCCTGCTCATCTGTGTGAAGCCTGGAAGTTCTCTTTTCTCTGTCAGATGTGGCCCGTCCTATGTGAGGCACCTGTGGAGAAGGGCTGCCTCCTTGTCCTCCACTTATCTGACAGTGACCTCTCCTTGACTCACTTCTGTGGTTTTTATTCCATGCATTAGAGATACTAGAATGTAACAATAACAAACTAGTTGCATCCTTCCTGCAGGTAAATAATAGTGCACAGAAAACTCACACTTGGAAATCCAGTGAACATACAGGGAGAGAGTCTACTAAAATTTTTGTAACCACACTTACTTCTGACTGCTTAAAAAAATGTATTTATTTATTGCATGTGTATAAAAGTGTTTATTATAAATCACTAGTCACCTTCTGTTAGAGTTGACAGATAGATACAATTAACTTAAATTTAACCGAAGGCAAAAGGAATATATATGTCTGAAATTGTGAAGGACAGAACCCATTTACTAATAAAAACACACTGAGAAGAAATTAGAGAAACTCATTTAACAAAAAGTGTTTGATGTGCCGTCCAAAGATTTCATCCTTAACTTCCCGAGCACGCACGCTTGGCCTCTGCCTACAAATGCAGAATGAATTTCTTTGAAACAACTTTGTTGTACAATTCATTATGTACATAGTAATCACCTCTTGGTACTGTTCCAAGGCCTTTTGTTTATTAACCTTTTCTGAATTTCCCTTTGGAAAAAAGCAGTCTCCCAGTAATACCTTGCTTGAAAAGCACATTTTTAATTAGCTTTCTCATAATCTCAGGAGGAAGAAAAGGAATTTATTTATCCTTGAACTATTTAGGATTTCTTACTCCAGTGAAACAAGCAAACAGTTCCTAATCAGCTCTTTTGTTTTGTTTTTTCCTGCATGGAATAGGAAACCTCTGACAGGTAACACCTTCAGAGATCTGCAGACATTTCAGTTTCTGCTGCAAAAGAATATACAGCATAAGACCTTCATTATCTAGCTATTTGTTATTCATGTGGGTAATTCATAAAATTTTGCTGTTTTTTGTCATACACACATGGGGGAGGAGTGGCTATTTGTCATATCTACATAGATTTGAAAATGTCAGCTCTTCTGGTATTCCAGTATTATCTCCTCTGTTTATCATTATTTAAACTGATATGAAAATTAGTTTATTTAAGAGGTATACTTTAATGCTTTAATATGTATATGCATTGTGTTCAAGTCAAGGTAAACATTCCTATGTACAAAAGCCTCTGTAATAGAACTGGTTAAAATCCTGTCCACCAGTGTAAGGATGTATATAACACATCACTGTTATAAACATAGGCAGTCACCCCTGCTCAGCAGCGCACCATACGTTCTCACTCCTAACAATAATTTAGTACTCACTGATGGGTCAGCTCATCCTCCATGGCTTTCTTTCACTCCCAGCCTTGGGAAACCAGGATTCTTCTCACCCTTTCTATGTTGTCTTACTTTTTCTCCTCTCCCTGAAAGTGAGATCACACAGCGCTCATTTTAATGTGCTTGCTCAGATGTTTCATCTACAGCAGTGACTTCCACTTTTGTGTATCGCCACAAAATCCAAGAATTCATTTTTTTTTTAAATTAGTCGATAGTATTCCATTGTGCATGGACACTGTTTTCTGTACCCACTCATCGGGTGGTAGGCATTCAGGTTCTTTCTATTTCTTGGTTCTTATGAATGGGAAATGTGGTTGTATTGTTGGCGTGATGATCTTATCTCCTTTGTAGTGAGATTGCTGGATCATATGGTGATTCTATTTTTAATTTTTGAGGGAATCTTACACCGATGTTCACAGTGGCTTTCCATTCTGTTCCTAAGCGTCCCCTGTTATATCCTTGCCAACACTTGTTCTTTGTGATTTTATACTTGGTTTCAGCAGGAAGACCACGAGCAGTTATCTTTGTCTCTCTGACAACAGCTAATGTAACTGGATTGGGCTGGGATCTCATTGTGGCTGTGGTTTTCCTTTCTTTAATGATTAAGGATGTTGTGAATTTGCATGAACGCTTTGGCCTTTTGTGTGTCTTCCTTTCATGTCATATTTAGATATATTGTCCACCTTTGGTTTGTTTGTTTGTTTTGAGACAGGGTTTCTCTGTGTAGCTCTGGCTGTCCCTCAACTTGCTCTGTAGACCAGGCTGGCCTTGAACTCAGCGATCCCCCTGCCTCTGCTTCCTGAGCGCTAGGATTAAAGAAGTGGTGCCACACCCAGGCACGTTGCCCACTTTTAATTGGATTACTTAGGGATGTTTTTGCCTTTGAGTTGTTTGAATTCCATAGATACATTCTGGATATTAACTCTTTCGTGTATATGTTTATCATAAGACTTCCTGCATGCGCCTTGTCCTTCTGCACACTGTCCTTTCATACTTGACAATGGCTTGTTCCAGCTGCTCTGGAGAAACGTTTTAGTCGATACAAGCTCGTTTGTTTACTTTTGCTTTTTTCTCCTGTGCTTTTGGTAACTTGGCTGTCTGGCTGTCTTTCTTCCTTTCTTTCTTCCTTCCCTCCCTCCTTCCCTCCATCTATCTCTCCTCCCCTCCCTTTCTTCTTCCATTCTTTCTGACAAGATTTCTCTGGCTGTCCTGGAACTCTCTCTGTAGACCATGATGGCCTCAAACTCAGAGATCTGCCAACCTCTACCTCCTGAGTGCTGGGATTAAAGGTGTGTATCACCACTGCCAGCTTGGTGTCTTTTTCTTTGAAAAAAAAAAAAATTCCTTGCCAGTTCTAAAGTCCTGAAGTATTTGTCTTGCTTTCTTCTGGTAGTTTCAAAGTTTGAGAGTCTTGTATTTATGTCTTTAATCCAAATTGAATGTAGTTTGTAGTTGGTGAGTGACAGGCTGGGGCACAGGGGTGGTAGTATCTATTTTGTTTTTGCACATGGATGTCCAGGTCTTACCTGGACAAGTGCAGAGGACAAGCTGGCCTTCCTTTATGTTTCAACACTTTCAGTATTGTTAGTGGCTTTGTCAAAACCGTGTCACTTTCGATGACTGGATTTAGTTATAGAGCCTTGGTTCTCTTCCACTGGGCTATGTCTGTTTTCATAAAAACATCACCCTCTTTCAGTAGCAGTATATTTAAAATTTTAATACAGCAGGTTTGCAGTATATTTTAAATTCCAATAGTGTAATATTTTCCTACCTGTGCCCCTGTGACTCAAAAGGGCCTTGACTGTTCAAGGGTTTTTTGTGGTTCCATTTAAATTATAATGTTGTTTCTTCTGATTCTGTGAAGAAAATGAGTGCTATTTTGAATAAGAACTTGGGAGCTAGAGGGATGGCTCAGAGCTTAGAACACTTGATGCTCTTGAAAATGACCTGACTTCAGTCTTGACACCCATTTAAATGGCGGCCCGCAGCTTTCCAGGGGATCCATCACCCTCTTCTGGCCACACAGGCGTGAGGCACACATATGGTACTTGTGCAAAACCCTCATACACATTTTTAAAGGAATTGCGCTGGATCTGTAGACCACACTGATAGTGTCACGTTTTCGCCATATTTGTCCTTCCAGGCCATGGGCGTGAGGTAGCCTTCCATTCGCAGTACCATCTTCAGTTTCTTTAGGGTGTTGTAGTGTTCATCTCTGCCTGAACATTGGGGTCTCCTCCACCTCTTCCTTACTGTGAATATCACTGGTATACTGTATTTCTTTGAAATCCTGTTCTGAAGTGTTCTGGACATGTCCCCGGAAGTAAGACTGTGGATCGTATGTTAACTTCCTTTTTAGTTTGTGGGGCACTTCCTTACTTCTTTCCACGATGACTGAACCGCTGCATACTCTTACTGCAGTTTTCAGGACTTTTGTTTGCACTTCTTGTACATTTGGCTTGCCGAATCGTTTGTGTACTGGCCATCAGAGGATCTTCTCTGAAGAATTATCTGTTCAACTGACTACTGTTTAATCAAGTTATTGTTCTTCGTCGTCTTATAGATCAGCCTTAAATATGCTGGGCGTTACTCCCCCTTTTTTTATACATGACTTTGTTGGTTGGGTGCGTGCGTGCATGCGTGCATGCTTGTGTGTGTGTGTGTGTGTGTGTGTGTGTGTGTGTGTGTGTGTGTGTGTGTGTGTTTGTATACAGAAATTTATAAGTTAGTCCTATGTGGCTTATTTCTGTGCAACTGTGATCCAATATTTTCACAACTAAGGAGTCCTGTTTACTTTTCTCCCCTGTGCTCACATTTTGAAAAAAGGCTCTTCCTAGATTGATCAACTAATTTTCTTTCAAAGAACCAAATGGTGCATACCCATATAACAAAGCTTTGACAGGCTGATGAGAATCTCAGATTCTTTTTAAAGAATACTTTTTATTTATTCTTTGACAATTTTATACATGTTACCAATGTATCTTCATCATATCTACCTTTATTTTCCTTCCCATAGCCCAGACTTCCTTAGCAAGTCTCCCTGCTATGATCAGAACCTTTTTTTCCACTTATTTATTGATTAATTATCTATTCACTTCACATCCCAATCACGGCCCCCCTTCTAGTTCTACCCGCACAATCCTTCTCTCCCCATTTGTCATTATGTGCTTGGAGGGCCAAACTGGGGAGCAGGGAGTGATTGTCTACTGCTTCAATTTCATGATCTCTGAAGTGTCTTTTGCAGTGTATATTAAGTTAAATTGGTTATTTACTTATTTCTTTCCTGATGCACAATTAAGTTATATAAAATAGGATTTCTTTACGCTGTATCTGTGGATTACTTTTGAAATTTAACATTTCCTTTAGTTTTATTTCTTAATTTAAAACGAAATCATTAAAAATAAATTGAAGCAGTATTTGAACATTCTGTGGTACAGTAAACTTTAATTATTTTTTTTCCCTCTTTCTTCCACCAGGTTTCACCAAACCTCGTGCCAATGAAGCAGATTTCAACTTGAAGTGTCGATCAGACATTTGTCCCAGGCTGCTACGATTTCATTTTCAACACATAGGATTTAAATGAAAGGATGTCAGTAATCAACAGTTATACATTTAACAAGAAGTTTTGGCTAGTTTTCTTCTAGTATTTCTGGATTTGTGCAGCCATAGACTTTGTTCTCTCCAGTGTGATAAAGCAGTTTCGTGAAAAACAAAAAGAAAACATTTCATTGTGGTCTTGCTTCATGAGTGCTAAGAAGGTTGTCTTTGTCATTGGTGCTCACAGTGGATATATGTTCATCTTTTATGATATACATATATATAGAGAGAGAGCCATGACTTAGCAGCCCTGAAGGAGAATTTTCATGTGCATCTGTGATTAGGTAAAATACTTTTTTGATGACTATGGATCTTTTCCCTTCCTCTTTTTTGAGAGATGCCGGTTATGCCTGCCTCCCCAGAACATCCACCTTCCCTCCATACTTCTTTTAGCTAAATAGATACTCAGGAAGGCAAACAGGAACATCCCTGGGAAAAGTAAGCAGAAGAAAGTACAAGGCATAGGCTCTACCAGTGCTGGCACCCCACCAAATTTTTGCCTTTAAAGACAACCAACCGTCTACCTATGTGTGTAAATAGCTGAGGCTAAATATGGGAAGAGGACGAGAAGCCTACTGACATACTTACCTAGTTCTCCTATTTTAAGATGGTGTGCTGTACCTTTGTATTCTAAAGACTCTGTTTCTGCATTGAGCCCCAATATTTACTTATACAATATCTCTTGAGCAAAAAAGAACCATGAGCAACTTATCCTGAGTCCTGAGTCAAAATGACAATGGTATTTAAAAAGATGATATTCCAAGATAATTTTCCTTTTATGCTCTCCATTCTGCTCAGCAAAGATTGTAGACACTGAATGACTTTTTCTACACTACAATGGTATTCTGCATAGGCTAGTTCCCTTAACAAAGTGCTGTTACTTTACCCTTATCTGTGTCAGGGAAATGATGGGAAAGGCTCAGATCTCAGTAGTTAGCAGGCTTTGTATAGCAGAGTAAACACAGTAGCTTGCATTTATCAGGGATGCTTCTGCAGAAGTAGCCACAGTACAGACAGTTGCCAGGGGGCATCACTCCAGAAGCACCCTTGGTATCAGATTATCTGAAAACCTAGGTACCCTGGAGCCAGACTGGACAGCTGGTTTCTGCACAGTGAAACATACCATCCTTCTGGCACTAATTATAGGAATTTATGCACATCTTAGGTCACTGGAACTCACTCCTCAAGTATAGCCACAGTTGACCTGTACACAATGTGAAGGGGAAATAAGCTTTTCCTGCATAGTACACTCTTTATGTAGGACTGTTTTAAAGGATGACCACATAGTTGAAAGCATCCTCTGCCAGTGTTGGTAAGAAGAACCCATCTTAGAAGGTACAAGGCCCAGGAGAGTACATATATCAATGTTACAGTACACATTTGGAAAATGTTCTTAGTGTTGATATCGATACATCTTCAGACGCACTTGCTCATCATTCCAGTCTGTTACTTTAAGACAAGGGGGATCTAAGAATGTTTTAAACTTCAAAGCCTGAATAGACAACTTAAGATTCAAAGAGTGCCATGATATTTTTAAAAAATGTGTTTAGCGTTAAATAAAAATTGTAAATTGACAGAGATGAAGTGTTTGTCCTCTTTTCTTACTTGGGAATGGTGTGTGGGAAACACCTCAAAGGGTGATTCTAACAACCATTGCTAATTAGGTCAGTTCTACTTCTAATCAAGTTGTTACCTTCTCTTTCTTTTGGGGGGAGGTGGGGAGTGTAGAGACAGGGTCTCTCTGTGTAGTCCTGGCTGTCATGGAACTCACTCTGCAGACATGCTGGCCTTGAACTCACAGAGTTCCACATGCCTCTGCTTCCTGAGTGCTGAGATTAAAGACATGCACCACCATGCCTGGCACGAAGTTTTCTTTTTACCTTGCCAAATAGATTTCTTTTTCTAGAAAGCAAAAGAAACATTACCTAATTGAATTCTGCTGTATCTTTCTCCCCATCATTGAAAATCATACCTGTGAAAATTGATTACCAGGCCTCCATATGTTAAATTTTATATGACATGTTCTTTATGGTATCCTTTATAAAATTAATATTCCAATGGCATGTTGGGTTTTATTGCAGTTTTAAAGGTCTTCTTGTAGTCTATCTAATGTCCATTGCCTCTGTACTAATAATCTGTCTTCCTGGCCAAAATCCCGGGATTGGGGACAGGTTTCTAAGATATGTCATTTTTTACTAGCACCCCTCTGTCCACTCTAGCTATGTCCAGGAGTTGTCACATGATATAGGATATACCAATCAGGTTATTCCTCCCATGTTTAAGCATAGAAATAGAAGAGTTTTCTTTCTCTTCTGTCCATGAAGCTGAAAGAACATGATTTGGTATTGGTACCAGTCCTCTGCTAAACACACATGCAAACACACATGACACACATCTGTACCATAGTTGCACATGCAAACACACATGACACACAACTGTGCCATAGTTGCAAAGGAAGATGCTGGCACACAAGAAATATGTATGGATGGAACAGAATATGTAAAGGAAATATTCTTGTTGTATTTGGACCCCAGGTTCTGGTTATACCTAAGCCAATTTCCCGCCATCTTGTCTATAAACCACTTCCAAGTCTTCCTGTTTGCTTGTCACCCACAACCACAGTATTTATTAATTCAATTTATAGAGTTCTTGAGTTTTGTGTGGGGTCTGTCCTCTTACAGATTTGTATACTATAAGAAAAACAGCATATACATTGAGTCCAGAGAACACAAGTAAGCATGTGGTATGGGTGCTACCAGAGAGTAACAGGTTGAAGGAGAAAGATCCTCTTACAGTTGTTCTCTGTAAAGACATGCTATATACCAATGGAAGTAAGCAGAGATTTAGTCGGTGGTAAGTCTCTTTGGCCCTAACATTCATTTTTATAGGCTATGATCTTTCATTTCTTAAGCTTAGTTTTGGATCATCTCTGTTTAAAAGGAGGGGCTTTCACTTTTCCACAGTGGTACCCTAGGATGAAATTCATGTATTTGACCTCAAAAAGTCTTATACATCTTTCAAAAACACTATGTCATATTAGCTTAGTGTGGAATGGATTGCTCCTGGTCTCTCTTTTTAGTGTCTCCCCAGCCTGCCTATCGGAGGCCATATTAATATGAAAGATCAGGTTAAGCATAAATACTAACAATGGATATATTTCCAGGTATATCTATGTGACATACTTGACATCCCTTCCATTTAAAAAGTTAGACATGTCTATCTATGGAATCTTCTGGAGATAGTTTGTGAACCACTCAGCATCTCTGAGATCTCTAGAGAACTAACTGGACAGATGACTCCGTCCTTCCAATGTGTCATTGTGGAGGCTAAATGAGCTAGATCATGCTCACTACGATCTGTAATGGAGTGCCTTCTTGCAAAGGACCTCTGGTAACTGTTTCCTGGCTCTTCTGTAGAGTGGCTTAGTAATGTATCTCAGATGACAAACTGGGACCCTGGTGCCAATGCAGCCCACTGTGTGTGTGGCTCACTGCTTTGTAGTGCGGCATTCCACTTGTTGCTCTTTATTTGGTTCAGGAGGAAATGACTCCAGAAGCTCTCATATAAGCACAGTTTCCCTTGGAGCCCCGTTTTTGATTGAGGAAGAGGAAGTAGCATCTCTCACTTTGTTTTCCTAGAAGCTGAATGCCATTTTGCCTCTCTAGAAATGGTCTCCAGCTGCCAACCTTTGTCGGGCAAGAGTTAAACAGTCATTGCTGGGTCTCAGGCAGATCTGTCAAAATCAGTGTGTGTGTGTGTGTGTGTGTGTGTGTGTGTGTACAAATATGCATACACACAAATATTGTGTTCTCAATGTATATATCTGTTTAACAACTCCATGGTTGGCCATCACTAGCCTGTGATAGTTTTCTGAATATATTTATTGAATTAACCTACCCACTGAAAACATAGTTAATACTGAGTCAGGATCAGACGGCCCCCACAGGTGTGTATAGTGATGTAAGATCTCTTAAGAATATGTAGGGGGAAAAACAAATGGAACCTGGAGGTTGTTGCAATGGAATAAACACTCCTAAAATATCTATATTTGTTTAAACACTTTATAATTTACAAATCACCCAGAATATGTGAGCTAGCTTATTTGATTTTCACAGTAACTTGCCAGGGAGACATTATTACTGCCATTAAAATTAACTTGATTAGTCTGTGAGAAGTAATGTCCACTAGTTCTTTAATCAAATGAGCCTTTCTAAGTAATGTTGGATTTTGCCAAGTTAGTTAATGAGATATGAATTAAATTCCCTGAACAGAACTAGATTTGTTGTTGCTCTCTGGAAGCCATAAAATAAAATCCACCCCCTGTTCAGACCACTCTTGTGCAGAACCTAGTTCATGGTAAAATGGACAGTTCTTAAGGCAAAACTGATTCCCACCGGGAAAATGTTTCTGTGGAAATACCTAACCACCAAGATCAGTTCACTTGAAAGGCTTTGTGTAGGCAACCAAGGGTTAAAAAGAAAGAAAGAAAGAAAGAAAGAAAGGAAGGAAGGAAGGAAGGAAGGAAGGAAGGAAGGAAGGAAGGAAGGAAGGAAGGAAGGAAGGAAGGAAGGAAGAAAGAAAAGAAAGAAAGAAAGAAAGAAAGAAAGAAAGAAAGAAAGAAAGAAAGAAAGAAAGAAAGAAAGAAAGAAAGAAAGAAAGAAAAGAAAGAAAGAAAAGAAAGAAAGAAAGAAAATCATCTGATGCCAGCAGGAAGGACTAAGAGGACACCATTCTGAAATTCTGTTTCCTGGGTGCTACCTGTTCTTCATGTTCGAATCAGAGCTGTACATCAGACTGATTCAGATGAACCCTGAGAGAAGACTTACAGTGTTACACAGAGAAGTTGAGAGGATCTGTAGAGAAGTCTGGGACCAGAGGAACTCAAGACATCACATGATGTGATGCATGAGGAGACCTCAGCAGTGCACAGGCAAATGAGAAGATTTAAATGTTACTACGACAATGCTGTAAAATATAGCATGCTTTTGTTTCCTCTCTTGTCAGTGAGAAATTGTGTTGTGTACATAGTAAGAATTTTTATTTTTTTTCGAGTTCCAGATGGATTTACCTAGTATTTCCTCTCCACTGGCAAAGGGCCACTGATGAATGATTTGTGTGGATGTAACCTGGGCAGTTAATGACCCAAGGATATAGCCTATTTTAAAGTCTGTACTTTCAATTCAGGGCTTCTTCATGACCAGTAGTTAAAAGGACAAGGTCATGATGGTGTGCATGAATACCTGGCTCAGCTTCTCTTCTGGAGCTTTAAGGCAGCAAGAAGCTGAAAGCCTTCAGTTATATGATGCTATCAGTTGAGTGATTTATCTTATTTTCAGATATGTTAAATATGGGGAATTAATAAATTGGAGTTAGTCCTCTAAGGTCTTTCTGAATAACACTGGATTAGGGAATAATATGAAGAAAAATGCAGCTTTTATATATCTACACAGTAGTAACTGCCTAGACAATGTCGTTAGGATGCACTTTATGAGAAAGAAGGAGTTGGCTGTCTTATTCATGTGTGTGGAAACAAGTACTTGGAAACAGTAGCCAACCAATTGCTTCATCCAATGGTTTGTTTTGCCATCTTTTCATAATGGTCTTCCCATTAGCTATGCCATTGTCCTCCTGTCTTTAACCCTCCATAAGCATATGTAAGTTGAAATTTTTAGATATGGTCATTAAAGTTGTTTTCTCTATTATGGGGACTCAAGTAAGTAAACCAAGTATGAGAAGCCAGAACACTGGAAGAGATATTTGTGGCCTGGTAAGATGCCTCAGCAGGCAAAAGTACACATGGTACAACACTGACCACCTGAGCTTGTTTCCTGGAATTGACTCCCAAAAGTTGTCCTTTGACTTCTATTTAAATGTCATTACATATACATTGCTGCAGTCACACCACAACACACACATACACACCACCACCACCAGCACCACCACCACTACCACCACTACCAACAACAAAAATAATACTTAAAAGATGGCTCGCAAGTTTCCTTAGAGCAGTAGTTTTCAACCTTCCTAAGGCTGGGACCCTTTTAATACAGTTGCTCATGTTTGGTGAACCCCAACCAAAAAAATTGTTATGTTGCTACTTTATAACTGTAACTTTATTACTGTTATGAATTGTAATGTAAATATCTGATATGCAGGATATCTGATATGCGACCTCACAAAGGGGTCATGACCATAAGGCATTTGCTCGAGCTTGACCCTTGGAATCCACATAAGATGGAAACAAAGAGCCTACTTGAAGTGGAAATTCCTGGAGGCTTGGTTGTGTCATGTGATGCTTTGATGGAAGCTGTCTTATGAGAGGCTGCTTTGCTGAAACAGTCATGTGAGAGGATGTTTTGCTGAGGCAGACACTTGAGAGGACATACAGTATTTGGAAAGAGTATAAGTAGAATCCAATAGACAGTGACTCACGCTCTTGTATTGGTTAGCTTTGTAATACTTCACTGGTCTTTGCTGGTGACACTCTTGCATTAGTGCACATTGCAACACTTTGCTGATCTTCACTGGTCTTCACTTGTCATGTCTTCATAGAGAGAAACACACCAAAGAACTTCTTGTAGTATTCTGGCTGCTTCTTGCACTTTCTGAGGACTTGTGCCGATTCATTGGAGACTCATGGTTTCTTCTGGATCAAGCCATGGCTACTGATTCATGTTTGGTGTTTGCCAGTTGGACTAGACTGCTGCTACTACTTCATGTTTGATATGAAGTACTTTGTGTGCTGGACTGCTGATATCCTGACAATGAAGATTGGAAACGCCCCCAAAGAACTACTAAACAGGTCCACATTCCCCTTGTCCTATGAACCATCTTTCTCCCCTACCTTTGGTCAGTGGGCTATAAGGGAGGTTGAAGTATTTAAGAATCCTTCTTAAAATAGGTTTTAAAAAGTCTAAGCCTACACTTACTCCATAAAATGCTGTCCTCAGATTTCTGTAGTTACACCAAGGCATGAGTACACACACGGACCTCTCTCCCTCTCCCTCTCTCTCCTCTCTTTCTCTCACACATTAATAAGAACAACAAAGTTAAATCATTTTTTAATGCAGAGAAAAACCGACTGTGCAGTGTCCAGCCACAACTGACATGTTTACAACCCAATCCAAACACCAACGGCTCAAGGAACATCATGGAAGAGGAGGTGGAAAATATCTTAAGACCCTGAGGACCAGAGAGCCTTGTGAGATTGTGTTTTCTAGAATGACAGGGAAGCTTGTGTAGCAGTTTCCCCAGGGTTAAAACTCTCCCCTTAAAGGGAAACTTATTAAGACATAGTACATTTAAGTGGATTTGAAACAAAAATATATTTTAAGAGTGAATGTTTACAGGAAGGTGAAACAGTAGGATTTTGTTTTAAAGGGAGACAACACTCTCCATCCTACAGAAAAGCACACAATTCAAAATAGCTTCAGGAAGTCTCTGAAACTGACCACATTTGCTAGGCTCCTCCCTCCTCAGGTGTGTATAAGCACCAAGGACTGCTGAAAAAAACTCCCAGAGAAGCTAAACTTCCTAGAAGAAGCTAGAAGAAGTTGGTCAATTGCACCACCTGAAAAAGACATCCCTCAACCTGCTGAGCTGCCTGAAGACTGTGTAGTGAGCTCCAGGTTTCCAGCTCTCATGATCTTATGACAGCCATGCTGGGACAGTCTTTGGTGTGTCATTTCTGTTCCTGTAAGTCCTCTCCCATATTCCTTTAAATAGCCACAGTAAAGTTTATCAGTTCACAAAATTGAACTTTGGTGATATCTATACTTTGGTTTGCCATCAGTTCTCTGTCTTGGGTGAGTAGGTGTTTGTTCACATCTTCCAGGGAATAGTGTCGAACAGCAAAGATACACTCATGAGATCTCAAGAGGAGGACTTCCTAAACAATACCCAAACAGTGATGGTACCTGTTGGCATGCCAACATGAATGGGGGAAATCTCACAGGGCCCCACCACTCTATGAAAAACTATATCTGCTGAGAGAGGGAGGGAAGGAGGGAGGGAGGGAGGGAAGGAGGAAGGGAGGGGAGAGTGGCAGAAGAGGGAGGAGAGAGAATATAGAAACTGTTGAGTGCATTCGTGTTGGTTTTGATGTTATGATTTTAGGACTGGCCCCTTGGCACTAGACTACCAATGTCAATTAGAAGGACCATCCTGGGAAGAATAATTCTCCCTCTCTCTTTGAACAGATATTTATTTATTATTTCTTCATCAAAGTCTACCTTGGAGACAAAGTACATAGCAGGTAGGACAGGGATAGTTGAATATAAAGAATTTTTAACTAATGCAGTTGGCATGAAGCAAAGAGAACTCTTAACAACACAGAGTACAGCCAAGCAGATGACCATATCGGATTAAAAAATATAGTCATTCCAATGAGTAGATCACCAAGATTCTGAGCTTGAGGAATATCTATGACTGGGACCCACTGGGGAATAGAGATGTCACCATAGTGAAGTGGAAATTTGTCTGTGAGGTAGAGACAGAAGCTTTGACTTTTGAGTGCTGGACTGGACCTCCTTCTCTGTCACACAATGGAGGAGCCAGGAACTGGAAAAGCCAATCATGCTGTGTTTTCTGGGTGTTGGCATGATACAGAAACTGGATGGTGGAGAAACTGAGCCATAGGATACTGGCAAGAGAATCATCTCTTCCTCTCCACTGTTCTCCAGCACCTCCTTCTGGCAAGGATGAACCAAATATCACAATTTTGTGATAACACAATCTTGTGAAAAACACAATCTTTGCTGCGCCCATCTTAGTTTTCTCAGAGCAGGCAAGGAAGAATAGATGTTCTTCCAAATTATGTAACAAATTGCTAATGGCAGGAGTGGCTTCTCTTAGCACGCATGGTGCCATCTGCTGGGAATACTGCACTAAGAAAGCACTGTGGTCTCACCTTTAAGAGTTTAACCTTCTAGTGGAGAAAAATGACTCAAACAATGACATGTGAGAACTGAATTCTCCCATTTTATGAAGGGAGAGTATGAATGTGATAAGAGATTATTTGAGCAGCCTTGAAATTACATTTTATATGCATGTCATCACATTCTTAAATATATCACAGATTTTTTTTTCAACAAAATTATAAGCATATTTACAATTGAAAAGCTAAAGTGACTCAGTAGGCAAAACCCTGCAAACAATAAGGAGATCAAGTAATTTGTGACTTCGGATTTATTCAGAATCACAAAAGAAACTCTGCCATAATGGCAACCCATGAGGAAGAAGTACTTGGAGAACAAACATTAAATATCCATATGCTTCGTTTTTGAAAATTTAAACCTCAGAGTTTGAGAGAAATAATAGGGCTATTGAAAGCATATGCAATAAAATGATACTGGCCCAGAATAGGAAGGCACATCATTCAGTGGCTATTGTAGTCAGTTGATTATGGATGGTTTATTGTTGAAAGAGATTACATAGATACAGTCTGTTCCGAAGGGGTCAATGGAAATATTCTAGTGACTCAGGAAACACAGCAACGAGAGTGCCACCAGCCAAACAGAGCCAGCTGTGCTCTGCAGAAGCGAAGCGATTGTGAAGTGACCTCGCTGTCATCTGCAGTGTCAAGGAGAGGCAGGGATGGTCCAAGGACATCTGAGCTGGTGGTAGAGCTGAGCATATTTACAAAACCAAGCTAAGTCATAGACCGAAAAGGAATTCTTGTTGGTAGAAAGAGAAAAATCAGAGAGCGAAGTAATTAGCTGTCGTACAGAAAGAGTAAGCCCATGTATGTGTCATATGACCATAAATTTATAAGGAAATAATTTTCTATTGTGTAAAGACTGTATCACGAAGGATCAAATTACGCATGAGTCTAAAACTCCTTTGCCTAGTCCATATGGAGAATAATTATGTTAAAATGTATCTACTAAAGTATTCTAAGAAGTTTACCTGTCAAATACATCATATTTTATAAGGACTAGTTTTAATTTTTAAAGACTTATTTACTTTTATTTTATGTATATGAGTGTTTGGCCTGCACTACCTGCTTTCAGTGACCTCAGAGGACAGATGAGGGTGTTGGATGCCCTAAAACAGGATCTTAGAAGGTTATCAGCCACCATGTGGGTTCTCAGAACCCAATTCAGCTTTTTTTTTGGTCAGAGTAACAAGTGTATGGTAAAACAAATAAGTAAATAACATAAAACTCAATAAGATCACATGATACGGCCAATGGAAGAGTTAAAATGAAACAGTGTTACAACCAGATGCTGGTGAGGTCACAGAAACACTAACCCACCCATGCATTGCCGTATACAACCAGATGCTGGTGAGGTCACAGAAACACTAACCCACCCATGCATTGCTATACACAACCAGATGCTGGTGAGGTCACAGAAACACTAACCCACCCATGCATTGCTATACACAACCAGATGCTGGTGAGGTCACAGAAACACTAACCCACCATTGCTGTAGAAAATGAAATGTGTAAAACAATCCAAAAATATTTTGGCACTTTCTTTTTTTCTTTTTCTTTTTTCTTTTTATTTTTTGATACTTTATTTACATTTCAAATGTTTTCCCCTTTCCAGGTCTCCCCTTTGGAAACCTCTTATCTCATCCCCCTCCCCCTGCCTCTATGAGTGTATTGCCCCACCCACCCACCCACTCCCATCTTCCCTCCCTGGCATTCCCCTATACTGGGACATCTAACACTCTCAGACCCAAGGACCTCTCCTCCCACTATAAAAATTAATAAGTAACTTAGTATGTGGTCCTGCAAATGCAATATTTCATTTCAAAAATGAAAACTTATTTTCATGTGAAATCTCATAAGCAAATGTTAACATTAGCCCCCAAACAGAAAAAGTCCAGATGTCCTTTAATGTAATGTTTATCCAAATTAGTAAACCCATGTACGGAATGTTACTCCACAGTAAAAATAATAACGTGTTGCTGATATGTGCAACAGCCAGGATGAATCCTTAAAATATTACAGAGGGAAAAAAGCCAATAAATTTTATATAAATATTATTTCATTTATAACATTTTTAGAAAGATAACATTTTAGGATCAGAGAACAAATTAGTGATTTTTAGGGGTTAGGGATCTGGGCAAGAGAGGGAAGAGGTGAGTGTAATTAAGATATAGTCACACAAGAGGTTCTTATGTTGGGACTGTTCTGTTGTCTTACCTTGGATGGTAGTTATGTAAACTAGTACGTGTCGGGAATACACACTGCTACACACACACACACACACACACACACACACAGAGAGAGAGAGAGAGAGAGAGAGAGAGAGAGAGAGAGAGAGAGAACAGACAGACATAGACACTGTGAAGATGGTAAAGATGGTAAAGATGGCTGAACTGGAGAAGTGGAGCGAAAGTGGTGAGTTGAATTAGCTTACTCATAAGATTGAAATATAGTTTCTCAAAATGGAAACCTTGGAGGGAAATAGATAGGACCCAAGGGATCTCTGCTGTTATATCTTACAACTATATGCAAGTAGAGCATGTTCTCAGCAGCTTGTAACACATGTAAAGTTCAAAAGTAGCTAATGTACAGGGACTGGCCTCTTTCCTTCCTGATACTGAGGATGGAACCCATGGCCTTCATCAGGCTGGGCTAACATGCTAATAGGGACCCAAACCACAGCCTAGAACTTGCTTTTTCAGTTTATTCAAAACCTTGGTGGCTAATTTTTGTTTCATTTTATTTTTGTTTTGTTTTGCTTTATTTTCCTTCTTAAACAAATGAGACCTATTTTTATTTTCCTTATGAATGATAAGAAACAGTTATGAATGATAAGAAAAAGTCTACATAGGATACCATCCACTAATTGATATTTCCTATTTCCTAAGACATTTTTTCAACCCCTGTGTAGGCTATCTGATAAAGGCTCAAAGGGCTGTAAGAACTAAAAATATATTTTACATCCATGACACATGGTAGCCACTTAAAGATTTCCCTTTCCCTTTGCACAGGAGATACTGTGTGTGTGTGTGTGTGTGTGTGTCTGTGTGTGTGTGTGTGTGTGTGTTTGCGTGCGTGTGTGCATCCATGTGTCTATATATAAATCCAAATGGTGGTCTTCTATTGGCCTTCATTTATCACCAAGAGCACATGTGGATTTAAAAATGTAACAGCATTCAGAAAAAACTTTTTCTGGCCTTTTAATGAAATGTTATTTTTAAAACTGCATTGTGTCATCAGTAATTATGTTTATACCCATATCCACCTGTTTTTATAAAACAGACCATAGCTCTTTTAAAGGTAAAATGGGAAAATGTACTCTTTTGAAAAGCAAGCAAGGGATTTGCTACCTTTAGTTATGGTGGTATAGATATAAACAGATAAAACTTGACACAGGAAGTGACCAGAAAATCTGGGTACAATTTCCTCCCTGGTCTTACTAAAGAAGAGAATCATGAACCATACAATTCATCTTAAATATCTGAAGCATAAAAGTAGCACAGTGAGGTTAGCCTTGAGGTTGACATTCAACGCTATCTTCTCCTTTGAGGCATCGCCAATTTATAAAATTCCTGAGACCAAAGCTCAAAGAAAGTAAACATAAAGTGACAAGAGTTTGCACAACTTCACAAAACCTTAAACTGTCTTTCAAATGGTAAACAATGTAAACTAGAAGTGACAGAGAGGGAAGAGTCCTGTCTAAACACCTTGAGGTTCCACCTAGTCCCTGGCAGCCATCACCTTGGAAGTAAGGATAGACTGAAAACAGCCAAAGCTCTATAAAGACAGAAACTCATCTTCCAATCCTCTCCATCCCCAGGACAAGCAGGTATCTGTTATAAGTTCCCTGATCAGCACAGAGAAACAAGAAACTCTTCTCAAGAGGACATCAGCAAGCACCTCAAAGTATTGCCACAGTTGGGTGTTGAGATATTAGAATGCTTAGATACACAATTCAAAAAATACATCCTTTATTCAAGAAAATAGACAATAAGATGGAGAGTTTAATAACAGACATTTTAACAGAATACCTTAACACAAGTGTTAAGAGCTCAGTAAGTCAGTGAAAGAAAATGTCTGTAACGTGACAGGTGAGGCAATATATCTAGAGCAAAATGGAAAAGAATAGGAGAATAAGAAACCTATTAAACAAACTAAAAAGCCTAACATCTATGTAAAAACGTCCCAAGGAAAGAGAGATAAGAGGGCTAAAGGTTCAGCGAGTAAAACAGTTTTGAGGGTTGCAAAAGATCTAAGATAGTGTAAGAAGAATTACCAAGCCTAAGCAGAAACAACAACAAAATTAAATAAGCCTAGGCATATCAGGTATCAGTAACTACCATTCAATGTAGGCGTTATGTCTGGTTCTTTCTTATTTATTTATTTATTTATTTATTTATTTATTTATTTATTTATTTATTTATTTAGGTTTTTCGAGACAGGGTTTCTCTGTGTAGCTCTGGCTGTCCTGGAACTCACTCTGTAGACCAGGCTGGCCTCGAACTCAGAAATCCACCTGCCTCTGCCTCCCAAATGCTGGGATTAAAGGTGTGTGCCACCACTGCCCGGCTTGGTTCTTCCTCTCAAACCATGCTCCCGGAAATAAAGCTCAGTAACTGTGGTAAATCTATGAAATTGATTGTAACTTATATACAGTACCAGTATTTCTGCCTCCAGATGTCTCCACCTTCTATTCTCTCTACCCTTTTCTATAGGCCATAGTTTTTTTAGTTGACAGGTGATGTATCCATACAAGACACAAGATATTCTTTCTATAATTAAGTGGCAAAGAAAAATCTTGAAAATGAAAAATAGTAGTGTAACAAGAGCACGAAAGCTAATTTAAAAAAAAAAACAAACAAACAAACATGCAGAAGGTAGTCAGTGTAGACAGGTTAGAATTAAAAACACTTAAGAGGTCCTCCATGATTTTGTGTTTTATATCCATGGATTGGATCAATAATCAAGTTTCAGAGAAAATTTCTGTATTGATTCTAATGAGGGACTGGGAAGACAGAAGTGTTTTTCAAACTATTTTTCCTAATGTCTGCTTTCCAGAGGAACCATGTCACCAAACTCAATGCTGCAGGCAGGTTATCAGATTTTAGCTGACCTGGAAGAAGGGTAGGACTCAAACCCAGCACTGTGTGTCTGTCATTCGGGAACACAGTCAGGGAAGAGCCTCAGATCCTCAAAAAGCAGCAGGACCTATGACTGTGTACTCCATATCCCTCTGCTCAAAGGGGACTGAGAGCAATAACAGATCAGCAGGACAGGCTCCTTCCCTCCTTGCCATAGCACTAGAAGATAGTTCTAATTACAACAGTTTCTTTTACTTGGGAGAGTATGTCTATTTATCATGAAAAAATACAAAGCACATTAAAAACCCAAACAGTTTGAAGACTCGGAGTGAACGTTGGAACCCGACATAGCAAAGATGCCTCAATTATCAGACTAGAAATTTAAACCCATTAGACTGTGTTTCAATATTTCATCCAGAAAGAGAAGAGTAAAAGGTAATAGATCAAATGGATTGAAATGATAACTTAATCCTCAAACCCAAAGAAACAAAAACAAACCTTTTTTTTTTTATAGCTCCTTACAAGAGAAAAGACAATTGTTATTTTTGCCAAAGCAATTTCTAAGTGTATTGACATTTGAGGTAAATCTTCCCAAGGAATGCATCATTTTACTGCATGGTGGGAGATGCTTACTTAGATAGCAGGAATGTTAACTGCTGTCTGGGGTGATCATCGTCTTTCCCATATAAGAGCTTTTGTTCACTCTGTCCTTTCTATCTGGGATTTGTTCCTGTTCATTTAAATCCCAGCTGCCCTTTAAGACACAGCAGAAGGATGGCTCTGCAGGGAGGGGGAGCTTTTTAGTTCCCTCTGCAGAAACCTCATAGGCGTTTACTCCTTATTCCAACAACAATTGAAATTTTCTTAATATTGCACAACTATGTGTAGTATTTTCCCTTTAAATTGTTGAGTAATACTCTTCTTTCATCAAGAATGATATAACCTGAAATTAGACTATGATCACATGGAAGTCTGGTCTAAAGGACTTCCAGGCAAATGACATCAAAGTTAAGATGGGACTGTGAAAGAAATGCATTGTATCAGTTTTCACTAGTATTGAAAAAATACTAGGCTGCTATAGAGCCAATAGAATGTAGGGAGAAAATTACTACTTGAAATCTGTACAGGGACTTCACTTTTTTTATGAAATTGAACTGGGGCAGTGATCAATTGGAAATTAGTTATGTCAACTTAGATAATTTCAGAAATGTCAGGAGGAGCATTCCTATAGTGGCAGTGCGGCTGAAGACCAAGCTGTAGACAATTGTGAGGTCATTCCTGGAAAGGGAGGGGAAATGTGCTGTTCATCTGGAAAACACTGTGAGTACGCTTGGTTACTTCTGCTGATGACACTGGATGCTGTATGGCAGCTGGACGCTGGCTGCTACTTCTCATCTCTATCAGTCAACCGGCGAGTGAGCACCAGCAATGGCAGCTTTAAGAAAAACCGACATTTACTTTGTTATCTTTATTTATATTTATTACTGTTTTTTTGTGTGTGCAGATATGTGTACCCTGTGTATGCCTGATGCTCTCAGAAGTCAGAAGAGGGCTTCAGATCTTCTGGAACTGGAGTAATGGTTGGTGTGAAATACCATGTGGGTGCTGGGACTCAAATCTTGGCTTTGCACAAAGCAACAGGTGCTCATAACTGCGGAGCCATCTCTTCAACATCAACACGTTCTTAAAATGGGATTTACTTTATTTTAGACAATTACAGTGTCATACAGAATGGTAGTTTCTCTACCCTAGAACATCTGTGTTCTACATATCTCCTCTCTCTCTCTCTCTCTCTCTCTCCCTCCCCCCCCCCCCCCGCAACCATTGTTCCTTCTACTACAGCCCTAGCTCTACAGCAGGAACTGTGCTATAATGGGGCTACTGCTTAATGCCATAAATCCCACACACTGAACTCTTTGCATGAATTTTTTGATTGAATCTACTAAAGCTTATGTGATAAGTAGGACCAACCCATTATAAGAACGAGACTTGGATAGGCTTAGTCACCTGAATGAAATCATACAGCTTGGTGTGGGCAGAGTCAGGCTTCGGGTGTATAATAGACTGCCTTTCCCTAGAGCCTATCTTATTGCCCCCACGATACTGTGAAATCTATGAGTTTCTATTCAACATCTATTCCTATCTGTCATTAAGTTTACCCAAAACCAGAGCCCTCTTTACTTTATCAAGTTTGTCTTCTATTGCTCCCTTATATGTCAGCGAAATAGGTGCTTTCCTTGTAGATCCCCATTTTCTTGTCATTTTAAAACTGCAAATAAATAAATAAACTTACTTTTGTTACACTAAAGAACCTCTTCACAGTAACTAAAATGTTTTTGTTTCCTTCTGAAATTAAAATATAATTGCATCATTTCCCTATTTCGTAGCCTTCCTCCAACTCCTCCCCCATCCATCTCTCTTCCCACAAGCTCCCTCTTAAACTCAGAGCACCTCTTCTTTAATAGTTATTGTTTCTCTCTCACACATATACACACTCACACATATATGCATAAATATATACCTGCCGAGTCCATTCGGTGTTATTTGTAGGTGTATGTCAGGACTGACCACTTTCTCCACAGTTTTAATGGCTATAGATCCCTTCCAGTCCTCTCAGGCTGAGTCCTGGTCTCTACCTGAGCTTAACAGCCTATCTCCATTCACTAAGCCTTCAATCCTTTTCTCTCTGTAACTCTCACTCAGTGGTGTGGTGATTCTCTGACTGACTTTCCTATAAATGTAAGTGTCGCCTTTGTTTCCTCAGATGGTGGGATGAGATGAGAACTATACCCAAGCTATACGAGTACATGGCTTGGGCTGAGCCTAGAGTGTTTGGTATAACTATCTCTAGGCCTAGGCCTGGAAGCTTCTCGCCTTCATAACTTCTCATCTTCTGCAAGCCCAGACTTTGGAGGCTTCACCTTCCAGCCTCCTCTGTCTGTTAGCCTAGACCTAGAATGTTTCAGCCTCTAAACACAGGTACGGAGACCCAGATGGGAGCGGGTGGACCCAGATCTGGTAATATTTTTGAGAGGATAATTATGACAAAGAAACAAAGAGCTGGAGCAAGTCATCAAATGTTCAAGCCTCAGAGAAAAACTTCACACTTGAAAACTATGAAATACAGGAAATACACCAATAAAAGGAAACATTACTGAGGCCATCAGCTTAGTTCTCCAGGGCAGGGTCAGTGTGCAGCAGAGGCACCGACCTATGGCAGCAGCCCAGGGGAACACCGATTCCTTTGGCTCCCATTTTTCCCTTTCTGACAAGGGAGCTTGAGTGTGTGTGTGTGTGTGTGTGTGTGTGTGTGTGTGTGTGTGCATTTCCAAAGGTGTTGCTTCTATTTCACTACTTTCCTCAGGTAGGGGAGAAGTAAATAACTTGAAAATTTTTGGATTCTAGGCCATGAGAATTATGTGAAAACTATGGCGGGGACTATATACTATCCAAGAAATAATTTTATGCTATTGCTCAGGAGCAAAAACTGAATTTCTGTTGTGTTAAACTACTTACATATTTGGATTTTTTAAAAAAAAATCTGTTTTGTCTACATTGAGGCTAGCTTCTAAGAATATATGTAAGATTGTCTTGAGTGTATTTATTGATATGGGAAAACCCATAGTGGGGCAGACCCATCCCCACACAGGGGCTACTGGACTGTGTGAAGGGGTGAAAGTGAGCTGAACTCTAACATTTGCATAGCGGGTTACTTGTGGCCAGCCCCTTCATGCTCCTGTTACTCCAACCTTCCCACCATGACAGTGCCTGGTACTATGAGCTAACATAAACCTCTTCTCCCTTAAGTGACTTTTGTCAGAGTGTTTTTCACAGCCACAGATAAAGAAGTGAAGACATGAGTCTTACTTTGTATTTTTTTCTGTCAACTTTACAAGGTGGAGCTGAGGTTTGCAGAAGTGAAGAGACTTGCTTAAGGTTGCAGAAACATTAGGATAGCAAGTAGAATTTGGCCACACTTATTTTTATCCCACATAAACTGTTCATAAACGAGAGAGAAGAATAGACATCAATTGCAGACTTATTAATTAAAACTAACACCTCAGATAGCTAATCCTCAGCTGCACTCATGCCAAGCACGCAATGGGAAGGCTGCTTCTAGCAATGGCACCGGGAGTATATTTCAAGTAAAATGCAGTTGCTTTGCAGAGTGCCTAGCTTTGCAACAGAAGGAAAACAAAATTCAGAGCTTCAGAGGAGACTTTGATGATAAGTTTTTCAAAGCAACAGATGATTATTTAAAAGGTATTTGAATGAGTTTCCAGGAATGGCTGATGTATTTTAAATGATGTTGTTTTTACTTTGTTTTAAGAAACACAGGTCTCTGAGAAATTTGAAGAGAGGCAGTAGGAATAATAGTTCAAATAATTTCCTATAAACGTAAGCAACAGTGATATGAAGCCTAAGGTAAGATCTCAGTGAAAAAGGCAACTGCCCCCGACAGCCATTAGTCCTTTCTTCTTTTATTCCTCTCTTCCTTCCATTTATTCATGATGAAAACCGCAAAGCAGAGAATAAAGTGCACATAGTGGCTTTATTAAGCTTTTATTTTTGAGATAGGGTCTTGCTATGTAGTACAGGCTGGGTTTACATTTGCTACTATTATTCTGCCTTAGCTTCCCAAGTGCTGGGATTATAAGCATATACCATCACATTCTGACTTCAAAAAGAATGACTATAAAGCAAACACCCAAAACATAAACAATATAACAATTATTAGTCCATTAAATGATGAGTTCCGAAGGTCCTTCCCTATCAAGTTCCTTCTTCTTAGAGATTGTTAAGTTACTTTCTTAGCTTTTTTTTTCTTATCATTACAAAGAGAAAAAGCCTTCAAAGGATTTTATATTTAATTACAAAGACTGGAGGATGGAGAAGAGAGATGCAGGAGGTTAATTAGTGAACATCCACACCAAAACCAGTGAGAATAAATAACAAAATCTCATCCTCACCCAATAGATGCCATCCTTCCCAGGGTCGGCATCCCAGAAGCAGCAGTTCTTACCCCTAGGAGATGCTAATTTTTCCTCTCCCAGCAGTCATTATGTTTTTGTCTAGGGTTGGAACACCATGACATATATAAATATCAACTGATCATATCCTTTTATTTTAGAGTTCCCACAGTCTCTGTACATCTATGCACAGATACCCCCCTCTCAAAAACAAAACAAAACACAAAACAAAACAGTGTGATTTTAATTGAAGTAGAGTTGCACTGCTTTTCCCTCTCCCTGTCCTCTCTCCATCTTCTCCCAGCCATCCTTCTTGGACCTTTCCCACACTTCCTCCACTCTCAAGTTGATAGCCCCTTTTTCTTTGATTATTATTGATGTGTGTGTGGGGGGGGTGTGCGCACACGCGTGTGTTTGTGTACAAGCACATATACTCAACAACTTATTAAGTCCCTTTTTGTGGTTGATATGTATATGGTTTCAGGAGTGATGACTCTGCGATAAACAACCAAAAAGGGTCTCATCCCTACGAGAAGCTAACTGTTCTTCTCAGAGGTCACTGGTTGCCTGTAATTCTTTGTCTAGGGGTGAGACCCCATGAGATTTTCTCTCTTCTAAATTATTATTGATATTGATATTACCACTGTGCCACCCTCGTTTATGCAGCCATTTCTAGGGGAGATAGTTTCTCAGTAGACTTCCTGGTATTCTGGCTCTTACCATCTTTCTGCTCCCCTTCTTCCGTGATGCTCCTGGAGCTGCAGATGTAAGAGGCAGAATGTAGACGTATTAGTTGGTGCTGGGATTCCCATGTTCTGTTTATCTTCGCATTGTATCCAGTTGTGGGTTTCTATTTACTGCAAAGAGAGGCTTCTTGATGAGGAAGGATAGCTACATTTATCTGTGGATATAAGAATAAGATTTGAAGTTCTAGCTAGAGCAATTAGACAACAAAAGGAGGTCAAAGGGATACAAATTGGTAAGGAAGAAATCAAACTATCACTATTTGCAGATGATATGATTGTATA
>CM052716.1:30469317-30509049 GCA_028551405.1 Uromys caudimaculatus | reverse complement strand
ATGATATAGGCTTAGATTTTAATTCTGGTGCTTTAAAGCTCGAACCTCCCTTCTAGCCCACCACCCTCCAGAGGTAGGGGAAAGGAGAGGTTAATAAAGAATGGGAGTTGTAGACTGTTTAGAAATAGTTCTCTGTGGCGATTCCAATCTTCGTTGTCAGCAGTCCAGTCCATTAGCTAAACACCAAACATGAATCAGCGGCAACAGTCCAACCCACTTGGCAAATGCAAGCAGAAATCAGTAGCAGCTGCTCAATCTGGAAGAAACTACGAGGGTCTGATTGACACAAGTCTGAAGAAACAGCCAGAATAAAACCAGAAGTTCTTTGGTGCATTCTTCTCTACAAAGTCACAAGTGAAGATCAGAGAAGAAAGCAAGGTGAACCAATGCAAAAGTGTCACCAACAAAGACCAGAATCAGCAAAGCCCAACAAACGCCAGCAAAGAGTTGCAGGGTGAACCAAAGCAAGAGGATTGTCCACTGTCTGTTGGTTTATACTTATACTCTTTTTGAATATCATGTGTCCTCTCAAGCATCCTCTCCAGCAAAACATCACATGCCCTTTCACCAGACAGCTTCCAGAAAAACACATGTCTGTTTTCAGCAAAACATCCTCTCACAAGACAGTTTCCAGAAAAACATCACATAACACGACTGAGTCTCCAAAGAAACAAGAAACTCCTACTTCAGGTTATGTAAATAAAATAAAAAATGTAACAAGAATTTTTTTAAAGTCCTGACACAACACTATAAGACAAGTAGCAAAGATCCCGTTGAATTTGTTTTCTGATGTCCATCTATTGCTAGGCATGCAGTGTGCCCTTGAGAGTAGTTTGCTTCCCCAGTGAGGCTTCCTTGGAGAAAATTAAATTGACATTTGAAAGTGGTTGCTAATTGGAGAGAGCTTCTGGGTTAGGTATGGGGTTATGTTTCTACTTCTCCTTTCAGCTCTAGGACCCTACCTTGTACACACCCATGTAGACCCTGTGCATGCTGCCTCAGTCCCTGTGAGTAAATATGTATGTGACAATCCTGTTGACTTAGAGGGCCTTGATTTCTTGGTGTCCTCCATCTCTGGCTCCTACACTTTTTCTGCCTTGTCTTCTACAGTTTCCTTGATCCATGAGGAGAGAAATATTATGGAGACATTACATTTAGGGCTGAGTGTTCTAAGATCTCTCTCTCTCTCTCTCTCTCTCTCTCTCTCTCTCTCTCTCTCTCTCTCTCTCCTCATGATGTCTGATAATGACCAAGCATGGAACTGATCTATGACTATAGCAGAATGTGATTAGGAGTCATTTTATATCTATGTTCTTTTAATAGAACAGTAGTATTTGATTTGATCCCAGGTCCCTGGGTTATCTAGTCTCAGGTACTTTGGTCATCCAAGCAGTGTTGGTTATGAGTTCCATCTTGTAGAGTGAGGTCAAATTACACATTGATTAGTTACTTCCATCAACTTTGTGTCACCATTGCACTAGCATATCTTGCAGGCAGGATACCACTTTAGCTCAGAGGGCTTATAGATGGGTTGGTGTTTACATTTCTCCTTTGGTAGCATGCTGGGTACCTTCCTGTACCAAAGACTATCATGCAGAAGGCTCTATGTCAATACCAGCTCTATTTCTCTATGTTCAATTAGTTGTGTGGGTGTTGTCTTCAGCAGTGGGGCCTTGTTGTCAGTTTATGGAGAGCAACCTATAGTCTTGGCAGCAGCCTGGGTTAATAAGGCGTGTCCAGTTGGGGTTCTGTCTCCTGGATTATTTAGTGACATCATTTAGTAGGAAGCTTCTACTATATTAGGTTTCCACGCTACTCCTCAAATGGCACTGACTTTTAGCTGTCTCCCTATTCTTCCCTCGTACTTGATCCTCCTGGGTGTTTGTTTTGTTGGTTGGTTGGTTTGGTTTTTTTGTTTTGTTTGGTTTGGTTTGGTTTTTTGTTTGTATTTGTTTTATAGATAACCCAGAGTCTGTTGAAAACAACTTCAAATACTCTGTTGTTAATGACTCTACATAAGATTTGGTGTTTTGTGTCCTTCTGCACAAGTAAGCTGTTCATAGGAACAGTGGAAATTCTGGATAGATGGGCAGCTTTGTTGGGTAATTCCAGAGGATCTTTATCCAGGTCTACTGAATGGGATAATCAGTAATAGGAAGGGAAAAGCAATACTGCAAACTAACAGACATGCATAAGTCCTTCTGGGTGCACAATTACCAGGAAGATTGGATTGACAAGGTATCTCCATGCCTATGCCCTAGACAGACTGCTTCTTCAACCTTAGATATATCCAAAAGGGCGACTGTGTCATTTGGTAGTTCTACTTTTAGATTTTGAGGCTCCTCCTTACTGATTTTCATAGTGCCTACAGTAGTTTGTATTCCAACAGGAAACAAAGGTTGCGCTCTCCTTTTCCCTGCATCTCTGTCAGCACTGAGGCTGTTTATTCTAGCTTGTGGTGAGATCTCTCTTTCTTGTGACTTCCGTTTCATTCTCAGCCTTGTGAAGACAAAGTATAGGCTGGGAGAATGCAAGGAATGTTTCTGCAGCATACCCAACCTACCCAGTCAATTCTTAATACGTGGTTCATAATTGATTGTGTTGAATTGAGACAGTTCCTCAGCTTAGCATTGTGACTAGTCCCTTGGACTCTTGTAGATGACATTTCTAGAAACTGTCATGGTAATGTTCCTTTGGTGAGCATATTGGTCTTAGGAACAGTACTTAAACTTGATGCATGCAAAAGTTGATGGCTTTCATTTTTCTCTCTATCTTTTGATTTCATGCTAATTAACACTTATTACACAGACAGGGCTAATACATTCCAAGGCAACCTAGAAAACATTTTTCTTTGGTGACTTCATGAAAATCTTTAGGCAAATGGTATTAATTTTCTATCCCTGAAACATGTACATGGATTTCAGAGCCAATAGGAAGGAGCAAAAGAAGTCGACCCAGCACTTCCCTCACCTGACTGCTCACACTTTCTCTCTTCTTCCCTCTCCCCCTCCACCCTCCCCATAGCAACTCCCCTGGCATCAATTCCTGTGGCCAGTGAACTCACTCCAGAGCAGCTTGCCAATAAAGTTGCCTTTAATAGCAAGAGAGAAAGAAAGAAACAAAGAAAGAAAGAAACAAAGAAAGAAAGAAACAAAGAAAGAAAGAAAGAAAGAAAGAAAGAAAGAAAGAAAGAAAGATAGAAAGAAAGAAACAAAGAAACAAAGAAAGAAGAAAGAAAGAAGAAAGAAAGAAAGAGAAAATTCTTAGCATACATACAGGTCTCTAGTACACTAAGGAGAAGGATTCTAGACAAGCATGAAGCTCCCTGGACAGCCATATTTTAAAAAGACCACATCCATTTTTGTTTCAGTCAACTAAGGAATGCAAGAAGATAGGAACATTTTTAAAAAGTCAACTCTGACAGCTTAACTCAAACTCTAGGGGCATGTGAAAACCTAGACTACATTACAACTGCATAATAAAATGGCACAATTGATTTATGTAAACATTACCTCTCTGGCAGTAACAAATATTCAGATATTAAAACCATTAACCTGAAGAATGGCAATAAACTATCTTTAGAGGGACATGTTGTGGTCTCTCTATATCACCAGTAAAACCATACCATCTGCTAGCTAATCTAATAACAGGCACCCAGACTCTGCCCCACATACATTTAAACTCATTTTGGAATGTATGAGAAGCTTTTCTTCCAAACATCAATCGATAAGATCCCACTCTGAGAACCATCAGTATCCAGAAAGAGCTGTTCATTTTCTATTATTCAAGTCCTAGATATTTATAGAAAAAGGCAAGGGCTCATTGCTTAACTGGAGATCTGTTCTTGAATCTGTTTTTCCTTTCACTTTTAACTCTTTAGAGTGAAAAATCAACCATCCATTCAGAATATATTCATGTGTGTACATTATATGTTTAAATTTATGTTGATTTGTCAAATATATACATTTAAAGCCAAGATTCTTTTAATGCCATTGCATTGTTTAGTGAATCAAGATAAAAAGAGAATGCAGAGCTCTGCAGAATGATGCAAAGAGCGTGCCTTGGGGGTACATGTGAAGTACAGCTGTGTTAACAGAGGTGGAGTGGCAAAGGCGACCACTGCAAATGACTATCTGGAACAAGTCTATGGGTGTGTGGTGTGGGATAGCAGAGATAGCACAGAGTGTTAGGAGAAAGCAAGCAAAGGGAAGGGAAGGGAAGGGGGAGGGGGAGGAAAGAAGAGGAGGGGAGGGGGAGGGGAAGGGGAGGGGGAAAGGAAAGGGAACTGGAACACATAATAAACTAAGCACACTAAGAATAAGAACTGTGTGAGTACACTGGGCACAAAGCAGAAAAAAAAAATGAGTGTAAATGGTAAAGATGGATACTGAAATAATTCTGACAAAAGAATTTATTCAAAGGGTTGAATAAGTGAATATACTACTCTTTTTCAATTCAATCAAAATATGAAGCTGCCTCTAGTGTCTTATCAAAAAATGGTATTTTAGAGAGTCTGTCCTTGGTTGAGAAGAGTCCGTAACAGCAAAATTGATCCAATAAAAATGTAGCAATGAAGCTGTAAGTTAGCTGCTTTTCTCCTACCTGAGGAAAGTGACTTCAGGAGGGGTTGGTTTGGATACAGAAGTTGAGAGGACTCAGTTTATGATGGTGAAGAAGGCGGAACACTGGGAGTATGAGGAAGCAAGTAACATGTGTCTGCACTCAGGAAGCAGAGGCATCAGTCAATGCTCACACCAGAGTGGGGCTTCCCTTCTCCCTTAGGCCTCTCTAGGACCACACTTACAGATGTCAGCTCTGGTGCTCAGCTGAACTATTTTATTACCCCCACCCTTTTTTATTCAGTCTTGGAGTTGAATGCATCCTGTGACTGTGATGCTGCCCATTTGTGAATGGTCTTCCCTCCTCGGTCACACATCACTGGGGAAACCCTCACAGATACGGCCAAAGGTGAGCATCTTCCTTGCTGATTCCACGGTCAGTCAAGCCGATGATGAAGATTAGCAGCGATAAATACAACCGAATACTTTACAGACAGCGGATAGGAGTCTCGGACTGAAAAACTATTCAACATGATTGTGAGAATTCATGCTCTGCTTATTAAACATGCCTGAAAAATAAAATCTAAATATTACTGAGACTTTCACAAATCGATCACTTGCAGAGAAGAAACATGTTCTCAGTGAGAAGGAATTCCATGCACTACAAATCCACATCTCAAGAAGATATAATGATGCTCTCAGATTTGCTAAAGCAACCAGAATTCTCCAGCAATAAATGGATGACTGTCTAAAATGATTCCCAAATCTTAGTCTAAGCTTATATGCTTTAATAGTATGTAATTTTAGCATAAGTGGTTTCATAAAGATCTTTATAGTGGGGACGGCACTTCCAATGTATGCAGGGATCTGATATGCAATGACATCTGGTGGCCACATACCTAATTGAAGATTCTATTCTTTGGAGAACTGGTTACATAATGTTTAAATAATGCTAGAAGCTAAAATAAAAATTTAGATAGTAGCAAACGTATTAAAATCCTAAAAACAAATTTCCCATACATGGTCTCACAAAATAAAATAGAATAAAAATAAGTTTCCTTAAAGTTCTAGTTTGAGTGGCCCAGTTCAGAAGTAATTTAAAATCCTACTCAGTGTTGATAGGCTTCCTTATTAGTCAGTCCAGCTTTCAGAAGATGGTGTTGGCTAAAGCTGTGAGAAGTTGAAAAGAAAATACACAGTCGGACTATGTCTTTAACACGAAGAGTCACCGGTCCTTTCAGGGAGAAAGGTATGTTTTAGTTGATATGCTTTCCATGAAGGCTGTCATGGTTTTGCTCTTGAACAAATAACATTAGCATGTATGTAACAATAATTAATGAAAAAAGAGACCATGAATTTGAAAGAGAGCAAGAGGGGTGTGAGGATGGTTTGGGTGGGGAGAAAGGAAAGGGAGAATGATGTAATTATAATTTCAAAAATAGAAGAAATATTTAAAAAAAGAAAAGAAAAAGAAAAAGAAAGCTGGAGTTAGCATCCTGAAGTCCCTTAGATTTTAGGGGTATTACCAATTTCTACCCTTTGTCCTGAAAGATAATAGTAGTTTTTAACTATTTTCCAAAGGATTAAAGTAGAAGTCGGCTTAGACTTTCTCATTACAATAGTTCTTATATAGACCAAGGAGTTAATAGATAACTGTCCCTCCTACCAGAACTATGCAAACAAAATACATACAGTCAATCTCTCAACCCGATGGATACACTTTGAGCCAGACCGTGGCTAGATGCCAATCTACCTGCCTTCCATATGACTTTCCTCTAGTGGGACTAACACAAGATCACTCCAGTTCCACACTTAGAAGAGCCAATGTGGACTTAAATACAAAAGTCCTGAAAATATTTAACTGCTTCATTTTTCTTAGAATCTTTTTGAATGACTATAGGTCCCTTTGGGAAAGAACTAAAATACACATCTCTCTCTCTCTCTCTCTCTCTCTCTCTCTCTCTCTCTCTCTCTGTGTGTGTGTGTGTGTGTGTGTGTGTGTGTGTGTGTGTGTGTGTGTGTGTCTGGTTCATAAAGAGCCTGGTTCTCTGTCACTTAATGCTCTTTTGTACTACTGCCTATGTTTTCTTGTTTTTAAGTTTTGGTTTTTGTTTTGTTCTATTTTAACTTGGACTAAGTTGCCCAGGGTCATTTTGACCTCTTGGACCCAAATGATTCTATTACCTCAACTTCTCAATCCCTGGAGCTACAGAGAAGCGCCATAGCACCTACTTAGTCAACAGGTTTTGCATTTCCTTCCATCATTGTCAGTTTTCTGAAGTTCTGAAGTTGGACAGGGAGTCATGACAGTTTATGTGGGCAATTGCCATCAGTTTCTTAACCATCTATTCTTAATTTATTGGAATTCAATGGAAAGAGTAAATAGCTGAATACCCTTCCTTAAGTGAAGTCCTGTTCATAGACACATTCCAGGGCTCCCTCTGGGCACTCCTACAACTTTGCCATTAATTACAAACACTTCACCCACCTTGAATCTACCTAATACCCAAGGGCTTGTTCCTAGCCTTCTGTCTTGGAATCTTAACATTCTTCCTGGCATCATCAAGTCCAGTTTTGCATTACTATCTCTTATAGTCAACATGGCAGAAAAGAGAAACTACATTCCTCAGGGATGTCGATATCTATCTCAACAACATATTTCTCATTGTCTTAGTAAATGAAAAACTGGACAGACCTTGCTTTGTTTAATATCTATGCTATTAGTTGTCAGGCTGGTCACTGCTCTTCAGAGAAACAGAATCAGCAGGAGAGAGAGAGAGAGAGAGAGAGAGAGAGAGAGAGAGAGAGAGAGAGAGAGAGAGAGACCCTGAATAGCAAGCCCAAGACTTGCATGGTAAGTCAAGCAACTTAGATTTGCAGTTCAAGTCCACTGTTTTCTGGTAAAATTCCTCCTGCCTCAAGAGATACCAGTCACTTCTGTCACATAATCTTCAATTGATTGGATGGGCCTATCCCAAACCATTATGATTATAAATCTACTCAAGTGTTAGTTCATTGAAAACTGCCACTGCAGCTATATCTAGCTTTGGTACAATTACCCATTACTCAGTGATCGACTGTACCATGCCTATTTCTCTAAGTCCATGGGTCTCATTTCCCATCATCCACTATACCAATTTCAAAAATCCATGTGGTGTAGACTGTAATTTTCCATAAGCCTCTAAGTTTTATCATAGTTGCATCTTAGTAGCATCTCCTGGATCCTTAAAAATGTATTAAATCCTGAATCTCTGAAGACTATTTCCATAGCAACTCACTCTCCTTTTTCTAATGTCTCCTGTCACTTTTTAAACATCAACCCTGTACATGTTCTGCTTTCTGGGAGTACATTCTACTGAGGTGCTGTAGATCTTTCTGGGTTTATTTCTTTCCCCTCTCTGGCAAAACTCTAGCATAACACTATCAAGGTCATATTGTGTTCTAATCCTGGCTGTTTGCTCTATAGCCACAAGGAGTTTAGAAGGTGTTTTTGCAAGTTCAAAAAATGTTCAGAAAAATCTAGATGTATATGTCCAAAATTCCTGATTTGGGAGATTATCACACTGTAGTGGCCTTATCCCACACACCAGTCTTCTTTACTTCTCAATCAGAGCCCTGATTCCAGCTGAGCACATGTCCAATGCTGGTAAAAATGTGACTTGTTTTTGAGCTAGCCTGCTCTATGCTTTGCTCCTATGTTTTAATCCTTGGTCTGAGTTGCAATTTCTATTTTAGAGATTATATTTTATTTGTTTCTTTGTTATTTTTGTTTTGTCCTCTGTGGAAGATCTGGAAGTCCTTTTATTTGCTTCCAAGGAGACTTGTAGTTTTCACCTTAAACTCCGATGCTAATTAACCATTCCTTCTTTTCTCAGTTTTCCAGAACAGTAGCTTCTCGAGCAATCGCCTCCAATTCCAGAGTGATTATAATTACTTTCTCTTTGTTCCTCAAATACTTGATTCACTATATTTCTCAAAGCACTTTCTTTTTACCTGCTTCCTCTCCTGGTGCAGCATCGATGTAAGTTTCAATATCTATATGTCCATTTTATGCCAAGAACAATCAGTGCTGACTAACTCTAGGGAGTTCTCATTGCTAGGTGGTTGTAGTGTTCGGTTCCAAAAACCTACCAGACTGCCTACTTTCCCATAATATTAATACCAGTGTTGTGGTTTAGACATTCCAGTGATAGAATCTGGACAAGTGACTAGCATGTAGTGAGAGATCTTGAGACCAACACCAAAAAATTAGAAAAAAATTAGAATTAGCGAAGAGTGAAACTGAAATGTGATGCTGACCAATAAAAGGCCTCTGCCATCTCCACACAACTGTTGCAAACTTCCAGAATGTTCCTAAGAGCTGGAGAGGTGACTGAGACTCCCACCACACACCCCGAATTGGATAAGACAAAAAGAAAAAGTGAGGGCTTCAGCTAAGTCAGTGGCTTTTCTACTGAAAATATCTCCAGCCAATAGGGAAATGAACTCTTGTTCTTTAATGGGGATCAGGATAGCACATCATGGAATCAAACAGAAAAACATGGAATTCTTCTTGGATTATGCTTTTGAACCCCTCCCAGGAGTCACAGATAGTAGAGAGTTTACTTTAGATTATTCGTTACAACTGGCTATTGTTATGTGTGTGTGTGTGTGTGTGTGTGTGTGTGTGTGTGTGTGTGTGTGTGTGTGTATGCCTCTATGGAAAAACATGGTTTTGCCACATGTAAGCTTGTCTGCCATGCATGACTTCTTGTGATTGTACACTTTACTCATGAGTAAATTATCTGAGGCTCCGAGTAAAGTTGGTTATTGCTTGAGAATTTAGTCTGCCTCATTTATAGGTTCTGTTCTCCCAAGTTCCACCACCTCTAGAGTAGTGACACTTGGCTACAAGGTTAAGGTCACCCTGGACAACATACAACACTCTCTCTCTCTCTCTCTCTCTCTCTCTCTCTCACGCACACACACACACAAACACACACAAACACACACACTCACAGTGGTGGAGAACTAGTAATTAGTCCTAGATTTTTTTTTAAGTTAGCCTGTATATAGCCCATTCTAAAGTTAAACTGGAAAATATGTAGTATAGTATCCTAAGGGCAAGGAATGTTATTTATTTCAGTGAAATCAACTGGCTCAATTAAGCTCTTAGTAAATGATGAGTGGGAGGAGGATGAGGCTCTATGTAATTGGGTATGATGGCCATAGTTCTGTAGTTTGTAAATGTCCACAACTACAGTTATAGGATTTCAAGCTGTGTCTATCTGCCTCCAAAACTTTTATGAGCTCCTTAGTACCATGGTGAGTAAAAGAAGGTAACTAGGGAACGGTAATGGTTGTTCTTTGTCTGGGTGCCCTGTATTACTCAACAACAATATACTTCCCTTCCTGGGATGGCAGGAAGCCCAGCTGCACAATGTATGCCTTTGTGGGACTGTAGTGCTTGGAATACATAAGGATGCTTATGTCCCCCCTTAAGTCTCAAAAAAGGACAAAGAAATACTCCTAGAGCAAATTAGCCTGAATCTTTCCCCCATTGCCTCAGGTTTCTAGACAAGAAAACAGTTATCTATTCATGTTCTAGAGCTCCAAGTCAGAAGACTATATTGGGTTTTCTGATGGGAGCTTCTATAATAATGATTTTGTTTCTCACTGAATATCAATATTTCTGACAATAGCTTATTACTAAAAGGTTGAGTCCACACTTTCATATTTGGTTCTATGTGAGCCCATACCCAAGCAGTGAATTCTAGAGTACAAATTCTACATATAGCTTATGATCCTTGGGCCTGATGTTAAGTAACCTTGTTAATTGTATACAGTATATTTCTTTAATGTTATAATCCATCCTCAGCCTCCAAAACTCTACTAAATTTTCTGTCTTTAATTTTTTTCTACTTCATTAGTCAATATTCAATATGCTTTGACTATTATATATAGTGTTGAAAAGGGCACATAAATTATCATTTTTTGAGACAAGATTGCATGGAGGTTTGTATGTAGACCAAGCTGGCTTTGAACACACAGGTAAATGCTTTGCTCTGTCTCCTAAGTGTTGATAGTAAAGAGGTACATCACCACTCCTGATCTAAGGCTTATATGTTTTTATTAATTAAAAGTATTGTGTGTGTATGGGTGTTTTGCCTGCATACATGTATGTGCACTTTGTATGTATAGTGACCAGGGAGATCAGAAGAGAGCATCAGATCTCTTGCAACTGGAATTACAGATGGTGTTGAGCCACCACATGGATGCTGGGAACCCAAGTTACTAAAAGAGCAGTAAGTTCCCTCAATGACCTAGTCATTCTCCAGCCTCAATGCATATTTATTTAAACAAGCATTTGCTTCTTAGACCATTTTGTTCAGGGTAATAATTCTCAGCATACACAGACTGCCTACTTCTGGGAATGAGAAAATAGATCTGCATTGGTTCCAACCAACACCATGGAGGTTGCAGTACCTAGAACCAGATGGAACCCTGGCAGATAAAGGAGAAGCGGAACAAAGCCAAACACCTGAAATACAGGTTTCTGTCTGCATTAGGTTAGGTGCCAAACGCACAGATCTAAAGAAGGCGGATTATAAAAGAAGATGGTAAAGAGTTATTACAAACGAAGCTTGGGGGCTTTATTGTTATAAATCAGGCGCTCAGTGAGCCTGCCCTTCAGCAACGCAGCATCAGCAGCCTACGTCTGTTGACAGCATTTCCTGTTGCTCCAGAGTGGCCTATTTCCTATGCAACACGTGCACCCTTTAAACAGTCCCTCTCAGTATCCGACCCTCTGTCTCTATCTCTTACCCATGTTCCCACTCTGAGATGCTTTTCGCTCGTCCCCTCTCCCCAAATAAAACTCTTGTGTTAGTTCTGTTGCATGGTATGATTTATGCAGTGCACCTTGGCCCGGATGGCCCAGACCCGCCAAGGTACCTTCTACCACTCAATCCTAACTGCTGCTGTTCATCTGTCCCCAGACCCAGGCTATGATCTTGGAAAACCTGAGGACTATTAACAACAGAGAACAGGCAAAGGCTGCACAGCACAGAACGGCTCTGCACTGCTCTTGTCTGTGGGAAAGTTTCCCTGTTTCTCTACTGAAGAGTGTTCCTTGCTGCCATTTCTCTACTTAGTCAGGTATAAACTCACTACGTAACTCCTTAAATCAATTTTGAGCCACTTGTTTTCTTTGTGACTCAAAGGAACGTTTCTGTTGCCAAGCAAATGGAGGATGACGCAAGTGACAGATTCATCTGAATCCTGAGGCAAGAGGTCTCAGTTGTTTTCAGTTATGAATTAAAACATGGCTGGACTTGGCATTTACTTCATATATATATATATATATATATATATATATATATATATACCAATTTTAACTAAACATCATGTATGAAAATACCCACAAGGAGATGTCCTGTGTTTAGTGGTACTCGATGGAAGTCTGCAGGTTTTTTAAAACATATTTCCTAGATACTAGGGAGCACATATCTCTCTATTCCTCATCATCTACAGTTAAAATTTCCTGAAATCCATGAACATTGAAACATCGTCGTCGTCGTCATCATCATCATCATCATCATCATCGTCATCACCATCATCACCAGTCTGGGCTGCTGCTACTGAATACCTCTAAAATAACAGAAGAGGGGCCCTCACCCCAGGCACGAAAACTAACTCTGAAAACTCAGAAAAAAAAAGAAATTACTCTTTTTTAGGGTATCTCTGAAAGAACAATGACCAGGTCCATGATGAAGAAAGTGCAGTAATAACAATAATAATAATAACAACAACAATAATAATAATAACAACAATAATAATAATGGTAAATATACAATCTAATTCCACTTGTGAGATTTACCTCACCCATCCTCCATTCCATCTGGAACACTAACAAAGACTGGAAGAACTCCTCTCGTCCATTTTCATCCTGTCCTAGTTTTGTGGCATGGGTATTTGCAGAATAAAGCCACAGAGAGAAAAGGCAATGGCCATGAACAAGAAGCCTTGGGAAGGACACACCAACTGCGGCAGGGCTTCCAGGGCCCTACAGGAGGTGTTTACTGATGGAGTCTTCAGAAGATGATGGCTTCTCTCACCATGGTCCCATCTCCAGGGCCTTGTTGATATCCACTTGACTTTTGGGTGTGTAAGCATAACCTTGGGGAATGTCTGCACTGATATGTCTTCATTTTGAAAGAGACTTCTCTTCTTCAGCTCCCATAGGTTGATATATTCCATAGTGTTAGTGGGCCTCTAAGGACCCAGCCTTTGCCTAGGTCCTACCGTGAGCTGTCTTGATCTTTTATAATTCTAATAAACTAGAAATGTACTTGAGCCAGTAGGAAACAGTGGGATGATTTTCATTGCTGCATCTGAAAAACAGCAAAGAGCAAGGTTTTCTCCTTTCATAAAAATAAACCAATGCTATGACTTCCTGATAATAAATGTCCTGTGTTCCCTTAGGTATGTTTAGAGTCACCAGGCTGAATTAGTGTTCCCGGTAAAGCTCTCATTAGTGAAAATGCCATAAGAGGTAAAAATGGAACCCCACATGCAAGCCTGTTTTAAACACATACCCAACCATCTGTGCTCGTGAGTCATGCGTTACGCTTTTAGGTAATCCTGTCAGCAACGGTGCTGGATTTAGGAATGTGTCTGACCTCAGGCATTAGCTAGAAAAATACCTTATTCTTTCAATTGTGTCCCAGAATTGAAAGAGCGTTACCTTTTAAAAAGGTAGAAAAGGAAAGAGAAGGGGAAGAAGGAAGGAAGGAAGGAAGGAAGGAAGGAAGGAAGGAAGGAAGGAAGGAAGGAAGGAAGGAAATGGAGAGAGAGAGAGAGAGAGAGAGAGAGAGAGAGAGAGAGAGAGAGAAAGACACCATAGTCCTTGTATCCTCCACTGTCCCTTTCAATTACATACTGGAATGACCACTACACTACTGATCCAGGCAGCCATTACCACTGCCAGTGCTTTAGGCAAAGCTCTAAATCCGAAACCCAAAGAGATTTCTCAAGGTTCCATTCTCTTGGATCTAAAATTTTTTTTATGTTGTTTTCTCCAGCTTCATTCTATAGAAGGTTTTATTCTAAAACAATCATATTCATGGGTATTTTGAGCATTTTATTAATAGAAAAAATACTTCCAGTGCTATTGATTTTTTACCTTTTATATAAGTGATATAAAGTTTATTCCATATTTTAGTCTTTCTGTTTCTAAGTAATTGAACCAATTAGAAATAAGGAGCTATATCTAATTTAGCCAACTTCTTCCTTCCAGTGGCATGGATTATTACCATTTTTATTGTCCAGCCTCAGAGGAAGGCTGGTTCTGTATACAGTATACTCTCTGTGTACTGACTCATTAGGAAAGCAAACCGAGGCTGTTTCTCAAGCCCGTCTGAAATTGGAACACTGAACATGTGGAGAAGTACTCGATCAGACTTCAGATTTCCAGCATCCTCTCTTGACTGATAGAACTGCTGAGAGGGTAGATACACAAGTCAAAGGTGAGTTTGAAAATGTATCTTAATATAACCTGATATAGGTATGAAATCATTATATATCACTACTTAAGGAGTGTCATGACGCCTTTTGCTTTAAGAATTATCATTGTATTGCTTCTGAGTCTTTTGGTCAAAGAACCATCATTTCTTAAAACATATAACAATGTGAACAGGGGGTTGCAGTAGCTTGTTGTCCCGGGGGAAAAAACAGTCTTTTTTTTTTTTTAGTTGTTTAAGGCAGAGCAGCGAGCTATGTGGGAGCATTATTCTGTTTCAGAAGGATTAACATGCTGCCAACAAAGATAGAAAGTCATTTGAAGAAGCAAAGGGAAGACCAGCTGAGGAAAACCAAACAGATGAGAAATGCTAAAATATAGCATGTCTTAAACAGAATATGGTGTTGTACATCTGGAATCCCAGCACTTGAGAAATAAAAGCAGGAGTTCAGTATTATCCTTAGCTGCACAGGAAGCTGAAGGATGAGCGTAACAATTAAGCATCTTGGATCACTCTAACATGTCGCCAGAGTTCACGACTTGGTGTTTTCACTGCAGGAGTGATGCATCATGGAACTTTCTTCAAATCTATACAAATAGCATTAGAGTATGTTAAAGCACATTACCGAAGTTGGCCCGTAGCAATAACTACTAGGGCCTTCAAATAAATTAGTCTATATATTATTTCCAACAAAGTTCATATGATAACCTAAAAGTCATGAATTTTGATTTCACCATAAAAACTTATACAACTTAGTATAGCCTATAACTAGCTAGGAAAAGGGCACTCTTTCCAAGTCCTGACATATGTATGACCTTTGCTGTCAAAGGGCACTCCTCATTGTCAAAGCTTACCCTTGCTTTGTTTCACCAGTTTTGTTTATTAGGGGGTTTTTATTGGTGCAGAAACACTGTTGTCTGGACTTCAAGGGTATCCAAAACTCTCTTAGTCCAGATTCTACGTACAGACTTGAAGACAATCACAGGTTAGTGTCAGTGTGTATACAATGAAGGCTGCCAGCTTTAAAATAATGTTATGCTTCTTCACATAAGTTCAGCCAAAGGAAATCTCAGCCCGAGCATAACCTCGAGGAATGTCTGCTCTGACGTGCCTTCATTTCAAATGAAACATCTCTTCTTCAGCTCCCTATATGTTATGTATTCCATAGTGTTGGGCCTGAATGATCCTGGACCTCTGACACAAAATGCACAAGAGAGCCCTGAGGGAAAAACTCTGACATCACATCCCTCAAGGGAACACATTGTTGAGACCATGAGTCCCACGATGCCACCATAAGGACTCTAGTGAAGGAAGCTTGGTTGTCTAAGGCTAAATATAGAAAAGGCTGAGTTTTAATTTATAGTTTTGTTGGGTTGGTTGATCAGCTGGTTGGTTTCCCCTTTCTTCCCCCAGGTATATAAGCCACTCAGAAACCACCCTTACTTTCTGTTCTTTCTTCGCCATTTGACTCCTTTCTTCATCACTCTCCATCTTTATCTCTTCTCGAGTTAAAATAAACATGAGTGAACAAACCAGCCATCTTAGAACCAGAGCAAGACAATGCAGTAGGGTTAAGAATGGCCAAACATGAGGCGTTCCTGTAGCTTCGTCCACTGATTCAGACTCTGGGTTCTGTTAGAAAGGAACTTTTATTTTCTATAACATTTTCTTGGGGAAGACTAAGTTCAGAAACTAAGAGAGCATTGTGCTTATACAAGACCTGGCATAATAGCTGTCTGGAATCTCAAGCTTGGTGAGTATATTCCTTGCTGATACACAGCCACTCGTTCAGGGTTTAGCAGGGGAAATTCTTACACCTGGCTGCAGTTAAACTGGCAGGGACTGATATCTGAGTTAGACTGAGACTGTCCTTACAGGCATCTGTTCCCTCTGTGACCCAGCTCCAAGATCAAATACTCCCCTGGAGCCAGCTTCACTTTCTGTTCTCATATTCAGCCCTAGGATTCCCACCAATTTCAAAGGGTATTCCCACAGGGCAATATGTAAAAGGTCAGACTGGCCCTTCTAATTGAGCAAGCAGGACCACAGGAGTATGGAAGTTCTGATGGCTTTGAAATGTGCTTGGAACATGTGTGAGCAGGGAGGCAAGTGTCATGGGAACATTCAGGCACCTGTACCTTGCCTTTGACAGTTTCCCTGAATAATTTCTGCTCAAAAGGATAGAGTCATTTAATCAGATCTAAAATCAAAAAGGGCACAGAGTTTACTTGCATCGGAGTACAAAACACATCGGCATTTTCTGAGTTTTGTTGCCCTTTAATGAAAGCAGTTTAATCTATTCATTACATATGATTGCCCTCTCCATTAGATAGAACCTGATGAGAATCAGGTCAAAGATGTCTTTGCCAAAAGGACCATTTCGTTTATCTCATTCTAAAGCTTCATTGCACATGAATCCCAAAGAGCTTGGAAATTTAGACATTTACATGAGGAACAAGAAAATAAATGGCTCTGTACCAGCCTCTTCTAATACCTATACACAACACACTCACATACCAGTCAATGTTGATTTATTATTATATCTAAACACCATTTGATCTCCTGACGTAGACAAGAAATGCAGTAGCCAGAAGTAAAACACTTGAAAGATCCAGAGCCCTCATTCCATTGTTCTGCCCCTTTCTAGATATGTGACTTAGAATAGGTCACTCTCCTTCTACCATTTCAGTAAAATAAAAAGGGCCAAACTAAACCTTATATGACTTTCTTCACAAGAGGTTCTGATCGTAGAAGTGTCATAGTGCTCTTTCTATTGTCATTGTATTCTGCATATTGAACTATAATTGTGTATCAGTCATAAATATAGAACCTTCTTTGTGGACTGGCAAGATTGCTCAGTGGATAAAGGAGCTTGCCTCAGGTCTGACCTGAGTTTGATCTCCAGAATTCACTGGTAAAGGGAAGACCAAATTTCCATAAGAGGTCCTCTGACCTCTATCTGTACATCATGGCACATGTATGACCACACTCACATACACACACACACACACACACACACACACACACACACTCATACATATACATCTATATGTGTGAGCACACAAAAGAGAGAAAAAAAACACATATACCCATGCATGCTCAAAATAATAATAGCAGTAGTAGTGATGATAATAAGTAGAAGTAAAATGTAAAACGTAAGCCATCTGGGCAGATTTGAGTTAGTCTAGGTCAACATAAAGATGACACAGCCATTGGCTTACCACAAGGAAAAAGTAGCCGCTAACATTATCTAGAGCCACTGGGAGACTGTAGTTCCAGAGGTCACTTCCTCCCAAAATTTTTAAATAGGAAAAGAACAGCATATAGGTGATATGAAAGGAGAAATGGGGGAAAGAAGTGTGTGTGTGAGAGAGGGGGTAGTAATCAAAGGGGAAATGAATCTGAGAGGGAAGGGGGACATGGTAGGGGGCTAAAGAGAGAAAACACGCAAGAGACCGGAGGAGGGGAAGGTGTATTAGTTAGGGTTTTCATTGCTGTAATAAAACACCGTTGGGTAGGAAAGAGTTTGTTTTACCTAACCCTTCAGCTAAGAGCTCATGACTGAGAGAAGTCAAACCAAGAATTCCAGCAGGGCATGATACTGGAGGTAGTAACTGAAGTAGAAGCCATGAGGGAATGCTGCTTACAGGCATGCTACTTTATACCACCCAGGACCACCTACCCAGAGGTGGCACTGCGCAATGGGCTGGGTCCTCCTAATTCAATAATTAATCAAGAAATATCCCTGAGACTTGTCTACAGACTAATTTTGCAAGGCATTTTCTCAATTAAGATTTCCTCTTCCGATATATGACTAGGTTTGTGTCAAAGTTGACAAAAGGTAACCAGCACAAAAAGAAAAAAATTAGTAAATAGTAATAGTAAATAAATAAAAAGTAAACAAAAAGAATTTAAAAATAAAATAGAAACAAATCTTTATCAATGAAGTCAGACTTAGGAAGAAATCCGAGATAAAAAGAAGTCATTTTCCCAGATGATACCTGGCCATCAGAATGGCTAAATTTCTAGTAGGAAGACATAGAGAAAGTTAAGAAGTAGGACAGAAATACGGGCTGAGACATCTCTGCGGGAGAACATTTCTCTTCCAACAGCTAGTCTTTGTCACAGCACTTCTGAGGATTTCTTAGGGTGGTGCTAACAGTAATCATATTTACCATAGATATATATTGCCCAGACTCAAGGAAATGGTGTCAATGACTGGGCTTTCCTGGTTCTTAACAGCTTTCAACAAACTCCCTCAAATTGTGATAGATGAGAAACTACATATGCTGCACCAGTACTTCATAGCCTCCGTCATGGGATTTAAGATAGAAAGGAAGCTAAAACCAGTGTATGAAAAGACAACACCAGTCCTTGCCAGGAGGGAAATCTGGGAATCAGAGATGAAGACCCCTGAGAACATCTGACTTTAGCTAAGAACAGTTGTACTTCGAGGATCTTTAGGCCATGGTGCTAATCCCATGTTTCTAAAGGGAATGTTTAATTTGCCAAGGTTCATTGGGTATCTACTTACAACTTTATGGATAATAATTTTCACTTCTTTTCACTATGCTATTTGAACAACAAAACCATTAATCTGCTTCTCTTTGGGCAATTGCAAAGCCCTTTCCTACTAGAGTGCCCCAAAAGGCAGACAGACAGACAGAGGTACTAACAAAGAAGAAAATATCACAAGGGTATCCTACAAAGAAACCAGGTAAATGTGAGCACATGCATCTGAATCCCGTTCTGTCTGCCAAACACAGCAGATAGACAGAGAGCCAGCCTTTTCAGGACACTGTGTAGGATTTTCTTTCCTTAGTTTTGGTAATTTAAATGATGTTCCTCGATTCTACTGAAAACATTTGCTAACTGAACTGTTTCAATCTGTTGTTGATCAGACTGTCTGCAGTTGACACAGATTGGAGAACTCATCTTCCCAACTGTTTCCCAGTTAGAGGTAACTACTCAGGTGCAAACATTTTATAGACAGGCTAGAGCTCAGATTTATTGTGTGAATTTCCATTCCCAACCCCTAATTCCAGATACATAAAAAATAAACAGTTGCAATACAGTCGTATTTTATTTAAGAAGAATCTCTTGAATATTTCAGCACGTTGATGAAATCAAGATTGTATTATCTATATTCTACAGTAACCATCACATAACACACCTCATTTGACAACATTACAATATAAAATGTTTTTAATAAATGAAAAACTGTGATTTATCGATTAGACGGAGTCTTGCAATGTGTTTTATTTAAACTATTTCATTTGAAAGTATTTCATAATACACTGGAGAATTCTCTGTCTCTTAAATAGAGGTTACTGGTCACACATTTGCACATTTGTCTATTTATGTTGTTTGATATTCATGGCCAATGCTTTGAACAGCTTATTTATTACTTTGCAGAGTTATTATACAGAAATTCTTTCTAACTGATCAGGGACACTTGCCCACACACAAAAGGAACACAAGCTACTTGCTACAACATATATTTGGTGACTTCTTACTGGGCTTAAACTTTTTTCTAACATACTATTGTTACCAGGGAACATTGGATTTCTTTGACATGTTTTAACCTGGTAGATAAAAGTATTTAAAAACAGAAAGTGAATGGGAAACAATGTGATTATATTGTAATCTAAGAAGAAATAATTTTAAAACAATACAAAAATTTTAAAAAGAATAGAGTAAAAGATGGCACTCAAGTTAATCTATTTAAAGAAAAGGGATCTAAAATAAGCCAGCAAGCTATAGAGATCAGTAGCTTCCAAACAAAAGAGTGGACGTTTTGCTTTTTAAGTTAATAGGCAATGTAGATAGGTTCAGCAATGGAAGTCTGTGAAGAGCCGCGTTGTGTGTATGGGAGACAGAGACAGACAGAGAAAGACAGACAGAGAGACATGCATAGACGGACTGATGTAAAGACAGAGACAGAGACAGAAAAAGAGGCAGAGAGACAGAGCCTAAAGTGTTAAGGCGAGTATGCTTAGGATTTTGGTCAGCATATAAAGGAATTCTAAGGACTTGGCAGTGAGGGACTATAAGCAGCTGTATCAGTGGAGGGGCTTCTGAGCTCCAGGGCTACAGATCTATTACTTTCTATTTTCTTAGCGTGACTTCTTGTGTAGCTGAAGTTTCTAGAACAGAGAGATTCCTGAGGAGAGATTTCTTTTCCAGATGTTTTACAGGACCCACTTACATTAACTCTTAATAGGAAGGGACAACAGTATTTCTTCAAGATTTTTATTCTTTGGAGTAATTTTGAATGCCAAATCTCTACTCATGGTCAGAGACATGACTCAGGTCCTATTGCTTTAACTAACAACTTTGCAACAGAGTAAAATTTAAAAATTAAAGAAAAAATTAAAATGTATTAAATAGCCCTGCTTTATGATGAGGAAAGTGCCTTCCCTGGATGGACCTAAGCTACCTCTCACGTTCTTCTTTTCATATGGCATTTTAAACCCAAAGAAAAAACAGTTATGATGGGTTCTCCCTCCTTTTGGATAGTATTTCAAATGCTAAGGAGGATGAGGATAAGTTTCCCTTTCTTAAAATTAGTATGTTGTCAGGGAAACAAGAAGTGCCCAAAGCTGATCATGAGCGATAATCTATCCCCAACATAATCTTGGAAATCATAGTCTGAACTTCATAAAAATTTGTACTGAGAAAGAATATCCAGAGTGAAGTTCAGAGGATGACCAAGTAAAGGTCAAGAACTAACAAATCCCATTCTGATACTTCTGTGCTTTAAAGAGTATTTCCATCCCATTGTTTCCATTTGAATTTCAAACCCAGGGGACCAGGACAATGTCCCAGTGCTGACGTATTTGGAGGGACTTGGGATCATTCTTGTGCAAGGCATAGTTCTTGTAACACTAGAGTTCTTCAACAGGATTGTGATTTCGAGAGTGAGACAAACCTGGGAAGGAGGTTCTGTAATTAGTAAAGGCCTCTTGACATTGTTAGATCCTCAGTTGGGGTTCTTATTTTTGAACATGCAACCATTGCACGATTAATTTGACCACATTTAGTTCCTGGACCCAAAGACCTTGGTAAGAAAGTCTTTTTAATATCATGAACCTAATAGATGCCATAAACATCCAAGGAACAGAGTCACTTTAACCACTTCAAACTCTCTGGTATTCATGATCTGGGTGGGATGCCATAATCTCTGGAAGCAGAAAGAAGTGCAGGAGCCCTCAATGTCTGAGCAGAACTGTCACCTCTGTCGTTAGAAAGATGGAAACTCGCCTAGAAATAGATCAGAAGGAGATCATTTCAAAGACATCACAATGGAGTTTTCTAACTTCCTGCTAAGTGGATGTCTCTAAAAACGGATCTCGCATTTTCTGCCAAACATCTGACACCACAGGAAACTGGAAATTGGGACAGCTGAGTATAGTTAAGGACTCCAGAGAACCTGACACAAGAAGAAGAAGAAGCGTTTTGGTTTACTTTCTTCACTTGCCTTACTAAGTAGCTAAAGTATCCATATGAAAAATAAAATTTTAATACTGTTTAATCTTCAATACCAGAAATACCTCCAATCAACTTGAAATTTGGTTCATTCTCTTCCTAATTTTGAGCAAAGTATTAAAATAATAAGATCTTTAGCCTGCTGTAAGCTAACTTTCAGACATTTAAAGAAATAACTAAGAAACACTCAAAGCTCTCGTTTAGCCAGTAGATTGGCATCTCTTCCACCCCCCTGATTTTGTCATAGGACCCTGAGCTTCATCCTTCTTCATCTCTATAAATAAGAAACAGTTTGAGGTTCTAAAGAGGGCTGTGACAGAGCAGAGCTGAGCAGTTCATTTTATAATCATGCTGTAGAAAAGCAAGATCTATTGCTTTGATTCTGTCTGTGGTCTGCCCTACCCCAGACCTCTAAGTAGGTAGGAAGATAGATAGATAGATAGATAGATAGATAGATAGATAGATAGATAGATAGATAGACAGATTTAAAAGAAATAAAACAAAGACACTGTGTATTGAGTATTTTTCCTGTCACTTTGATAAAATACCTTGACAAAAGCAATTTAAGAGAGAGGGATTTTGTTGTTGTTATTGTTGTTGCTGCTGCTGCTGCTGCTGCTGCTGTTTTATTGATTGGTTGGTTGGTTTTGCCTGAGAGTTTGAGTTTCCCATCATGGTGGGGAAGTATTTACAGTCAGGAACCAGGGAGTGAGGAATGATCGTACTCAGTTAGCACTCTCCATTTTATGCTGTCCTATATCCAGCCCACATAATGATGCCCTGTTCATTAGGCTGGGTCTTCCCACCTTGACTAAACTAATCAAGGTACTCCTTTGTAGACATTCCTAACATCTCACCCTGTTTCCTTGGGAAGTCTGGATTGGTCAAGATGACAAACAAGATTAGCCACACAGTGTTTGCAGTACATCCCTTCCACAGCAAGGAGAAGCATTCTTTTGTGGAATTACAGTGATTTATCCATCTAGTCAATTAACCAATCATGAAAACATCATTGACCATCTACTGCTTACAGAGAGCATGGAAGAAGATGACTATGATGGGGAATTAGGGAACTAATCAAATTTACAAGGAATAATTTCTGTTCTTGTATTCTGGAAGATGGATAAGGATCAAGATATACTAGTTAGTAATTTAAATGGCATTGCAAAAATTCCTTTGAAAGAAAATGATAAGGAATTCTGTAACTGGGGACCTCGAACCAAGCTGGGAGTCAGCAAATGTTCTCCTCAGGATGACACATTTGCATTGAATCCTAAAGCTAACGAGGAAAGAACACACCAGTCAGAAAAAAGGGCAAATCCAAAACATTGAGATGCACTGTTGGCCTGGGCCCACAGTATGTCCCATGAATAGCCAGATGTGAACCCCACATTGGTCAAAAAGTACTCATGCTTGTGGGTCTGTCACCTCGTCCCACCCTCAGTCCCATGGCAGTGAGACTTCACCACACACTGCTCAGATCCCTCCAACATCTGAAGTATCTATCGCATTCTTTACCTCACGCTAAACACGGCTGCCTAAAACTGGTTCTTAAAATGGTTTCTTTATATCATGTGTTTGTGCTGGCATAGCAAACGAATGTAGGTTGTGGTTTACAGTAGAAATTGTTGTCTCACAGTTCTTACTGTGGGCAAGTTCATGCACACAGCGTCAGTGGGGCAAGTTTCACTCTGAGGTCTCTGCTCTTGGCTCTCCGTTACCCCATATCCCTAAATGCCCAAAACTTTTTAAACAAACATAAAATGGTCAAATCAAACAGAATATTTAATCACTCCAAGACCAAGTTTTCAGCACAAAGTAGATTTATTTGCCCCAGAGGGACAGAGGGCAGGCATACAAGACAAAGATAGGTGATAGATAAGGAGGGAGAGAGGGAAGGGAAGGGCACAAAAGACAGGGAAGAAAGGGGGCAACCATGAGGAGTAGGGGTATTTGTCCAGAGAGAGATTAATGGCTGTCTCTGGACAGAGGAGACAGTCATGGCGTATAGGAAAATGGCAGTTTATAAAGGCAAAGGGGAGATCCCACAATGAAATGAGGTGTTTGAATTTGACTGGCATGTTAATTACGTGAGCCAACAGAGGATTTTTATTGCTGAACCTTTAAAGTCCCATTTAAAGACCCTATTGAACTCTAACCAGCCCTAACCACCTCCTAACAGACTCAGCTTCAAATGCCATACGTATCAGGTGGGTAGAGCTTCAGTGTATTAATTATGGAGAATACAAAAGACAAGTTTAAAATATTCTTCTAAACATATGTATACGTACGTGTATATGTACTGTTATCTTGTCTCCACTTACTATGCCATTATCAAGTTACAAGAAGAATCCGGAAAAATTATTCAACCACACCCCTGAATCTCCAGAGTTTCTTGTCCATATCAAGCTCCAAAATCAAGCTGGATACTTAGCATTAACTGACTTCTAATGAATTATTTCTAGCCCTATATAGTTAAATACATAGAAGCAAGTAAATACATTGAGTCATATTTAAGTGACTCATATGAGAGTAACTATACAAGTGAAATCATACATTCAAGCTTCTGTTTGATTTCTTTACTCTCTCTCTCTCTCTCTCTCTCTTTGTGTGTGTGTGTGTGTGTGTGTGTGTGTGTGTGTGTGTGTGTGTGTGTGTACACCAGCATGTGAATGCTTTGGCATGGAGTGGAGATAAACTATAAACTGTGTATCCAGAGTATCCGGCCCAGGAACTTCCAGGAGATTCTCCTATCTCTACCTCCACCTCTGCTGTACTGAGATTATAGATGCCAATCACTACAGCTGACCTTTCTGTGTTTTTTTGTGCATTCTGAGCTCAAACTAAGGTTATTGGGCCTGCAAGTAACTTAATGCACTGAGCCATCTTACCACCTTAATACTTTTAATTTTATTTTAATTATTACAAAGGAGAGTAACAATGGAATCTTATGTTTCCTTTGTTGTATTTAATTAAAATAACATTAAATCTTTTTTTCCCTTCCCTCTCCTTTCTCCTTACCCTCTCTGGTATTTCTACCTTTCTGATATCTGCCTACCTCTTTCAAATTCATAGAGCCTCCTCTTCTGTAATATATATATTTTAATATATATTTAATATAGTATATATTGTAAATGCATATAAAATGTACATTTAAGATATAATAGATCATGTATGTTATATATTAAAATATATACTATATAAATATAATATTTTATATAATATCTTTTATATTGTATATATAAATACATAGCTAATATAATATCTAGCTAATATATATAGCTATAATATAATTTATAATACATAGCTAATGTAATATCTACATCATTTTGGCTGCTCTTACTTTGTTAGAGAACATGATCCATGTGCTCTGTTGCTGGATTTGCCGACTGTAGCCTTATCTGTGCTTAAAAAAGAGGACTTGATACTCTTTTGGTGCTCAATTTTTTCTGGTGTTTGTAATATGGTGGCTGTATACACTTTTACTCTCAGCTATGAGGGAAACTAGGGTGGGGAATTGCTTAACCATGGCCTGGACAGCATAGCAAGAACTTATGTCAGAAAACAAACAGGTAAAATGATTATTGAATCATCTGAGAAATCCTGATGATGTTGCCTTCCTGTTAGAATCTATTAATTTCCAAATCTGAGACAAAGTTCATCGGACTAACTTCTTGGTGCCCCTACTTTCCAGTCCTCCCTGTCAAATCAAGGCTTCAGAAACAGTCGTTTGGATTCCTAGTTAAATTCAATGATACTTAATACTCATCCTGCACATCTTCCATATTCTGTGTTAAGCACAATGTAGATATTTGCTTTCATACTTCTTGCAGCCGCTCTGAAGTGGTTGAAATATTCCCTTGTCCTCACATTGCACATGAGCAAAAAAGGCAGTAAAGTGGCAGCACTGGATGGGAGCTCAATCGGGCTTCAGTCTGCGTTCCCTGTAAAAGACCCAAGGAAGGGAGAAGAGATGACATTTGACTTGGTTTCCAGTTGCCAATGATGCCATCCATCATGCACAGGTAATGATGCCTTCACAAAAATCACTGTGGAGTTCAGAAAGCTTCCTCATTGTCAAACCCCCAGAACCGCTAGATATACTTTACTGCATAGAAGGAGTATGGGGGTGGTATTGAAATCAGAAATTTGATTGTAATCTTGGACAAATAAAAATAGATCTCTCTTGACTAAAATTGGAGGTTCAGAGAATTTGATTTGGGTTCATACATTAAGATAAAAAAGAATTGAGGTCTAAAGCTCCCTCCAAAGAGGGAAGGAAGCACATCATGTCAGAATCATAGTCTAAAGAAGAGAGGCCAAAGGCCTCACCAATAAAGATCTCATGAGTACCTTAGACACCAACCACTATCTACCACTACCTCCACACCCATTAACTCAGGTGACACCCATGACAATGCCACTTATTCTTCAGGTGGATGGAAGTGGACTACAGGCTCAACACAAAGTCAAAGCCGGTTTGGGCTAGATCAAAAGGTTTATGTATTCAGACACTGCTTTTCAGACAATGACCTAGATGCTGAATGTAAATGAGTGAGCAAGAGAGACTTCTGTGGCTCTGCCCTTTAGTATATTGCATTTAGGATAAGGAGGGGGAATAGAAGGGGAATAGAGAATAAACAACTCAATTTTAAAGATATCAAAAAAGTAATGAACAATATCAACAAATCAAACTAGACCATATCAAGAAGATAGATTTAGGTATTTTGAATGGAATACCATGAGATGGTCTGCTTTCCTTGAGTGGTGACATTTAAGCAAAAGCTTGAATAGAGAGAGGATTAGGATATAACACAAACCACATTTATTTTAAAGTATTCGCCTATAAAGGACAACCTATCCAGATTGTCTTAGAAATGCCAGCTTTGCTCATTCCAAGATCTCTTCCAACTTGATAATTATTGGTAATAAATAACTAAGGACCAGGCCCTTATGAAATTGACAAGCCCTCCAGGGAAGAAGCTTCCAGCTCTCTTTCCCTGAATGGCTGTGAGACCTGGGCAGGATAAAGGGGCTGTCTGGCCATCAATCAGTGCAGTCTAGACAGTACTGAGTTATGCAACAGGGATGCTGCAGGCACCTTTTCACTCCTGTTCTCATAAACCCTTTCTCTCCTTCCCGCTAACTCATTATCATACAGCTTTCTCCTGGTGAGCCTTCAGACCCGCAGCTTGGCTACAGCACGGTGACAGCCATTCTCCCAGTCAGGGCCTCCTTATCGCACCCTTGGGTTGTCAAAAGAACCTAACCAGACTGAAGGCCCGACCCTGCCTCTAATAGGGAGTCAGTCTTTTACATCTATCGATTCCGTTGCAAATGTTTCTCCATCCAAAGAACCAGACCTAAAAATTAATTTGGAGATTTCCTCAGGGAACTGCATTTCTTGCTTGTTAGTCTTGCACACACCTGCATCTCTCCTGGCGCTTAGGCTACTAAGTTGGTTGTTCCTTCCCATCAGGCCCCAGTGAAATTCTATTACAAGAAAATTTATTCCTATTTTGTGGACTCTGCAGCCCAGGAAGGGAGTTTGATTTTCTAAATTATACACTTTTATGTTGGCTTTTCGAAAGCTATTCTTTTCCTAAATTACAGCTAATTTGTACGAGTATCCTTCTTTATTCAGTTTATTACATTAGCCTCAAATTGATGCCCTTTTTAGGCATAGCTGTCTGCCTTAGTAAAGCAGAAATTCTGGAGGTAGGGTTGGTTTTTGGTTTTTGGTTTTGTTTTGTTTTTTTCCTTCCTCTTGAACACTATTTCTCTGCAATGTGAAACATACTTATTCCAAATTTCCTGTTTAGGCTGATAGGTATTTGTCATGATGTGACATGCTGTATATTTCCTTATGACATATCAAAAGCATCCGAAAAATATATTGTTTCAGTTAGGTATATCAAGCCATCCAGCACAAGAAAACTCAAAGTGGCCTCTCTCTGGAAATTGCTGGACCACAGCTTATTCACAAGGTAACTGGAAAGTTGGCAGGGGTCAGTTTTTCAGGGAGGGAGGAGTAGCCCTAATGAGACACACACACACACACACACACACACACACACACACACACACACACACACACAACCCTCACTTATAGAATCAGGAAGCCTGCTGGAGGCCACGGGAGGAAGAATGCCACAGATGCCCTTCTTAAATTAGGTTACTTTACAGTGGATTGCAACTCCCAGGTTGCCTTAATGTGAATGAGTCTTGACGTGATCCCTGGAACTTGGAAACTTAGTCTGTTATTGAGCAGTCGATCTGCCACAGCATCTTCATATTTTGGACACAGACAATGTATACCTTCTGCAAGCTCCTCATTCAAAGTCGACATGAAAGTTGCCAGGTGTATAATTTGCAGCCCTCTCTGGATGTTTTGGGTGGCAGTAGATTGGCCTTTGATGGGAATGTGACATGTCAGTAATTATTCTGGATTATCTCTCTCCTTAGTAAGAGAAGTGAACACCAAATGCTTGAATTTAAAAAATCAGTAGTGAAATATGAGCAATATTAATGTAGCTCAGGAAGAGAAAGGAGGCCTTTGTATTCTCAGAGCAGGACTCTATGAATCAGACTTTGTCATCATTAAATCTGACTTTTTAAAACAGTCTGTGTGGGGTAGACTGACCCAAGCTTGTACTTCATTCCCCATTCATTCTGCCAGCTATTTGGCTCAAAGGCAGGTTTGCTGAACCTCGATACTATTGACATCTTGTTCCTGATACTTCCTGTGAGGGAGAGAGCTGTTCTGTGCACTGAAGAGTGTTGAGGAGCAGCCCTGGCCTCCAGCTACTTGATACCAGCGGCACTTTCCCTATCACAACATGAAAAATGTCTCCAGATATTTCCAGGTGTCTTCCAAAATGGGAGGACTAAATGGCACTTCCTGAAGAACCACTCTTACAAGAATTTTGGAAAAGTGATTTCACAGTTTCCCATGGCAAGTCATATGATGAGCCTCAAACCTTGTATCCCATTGATACCATCCAGATTAGAGCTGTCTTAATCACTAAGAAACAGTACCCAGGTTTTCCTTCTCTTGTTAATGAACTGCCAATGAGACACAATTCTTGCCCATAAATAATATATGGTTATAACGTCACAAAACTCTGCTTCTTAACAACATGATAGAGATAAAAATGTTATGTGCATGAGCTGAAACTATCTATGTGATGAGTCATCTCACAGTCCTTCCAAACAAGACAGAGAACATCTAGTACTTCATTTCCTGTTATCCCATCAATTATAGCAAGAGCAAAGCATTCCACAGCAAAGGACAAGTGATAAGAGTTCAGTTACAAAACCTACCTGGGGAGCATGGAAATAGTGAGGACCATGAAAGACAAGAGGTAGAAATGCTTTAACGCTCAAGAGAATAAGGAGGTCAGATGACCAAGTGGTGTTGTAAACTAATACATGGAAAAAAATACTTTATGGGTGGTCAAAAATCAATATAGCTAGCTGAATATTTGAGGAGTGAATTTTGGTAATCTTTCTTTCTTCCCATTTCTTTTGTATATACACACACATACAAACATACAAATGCCCCACGCTTACTCAGTAACATATTTTAACAAGAATTTGGATTCCATTTTACCCTATGACAATTATAACCCAGGCCCTCATCAGTGGAGCCCATCTTCTAGAAACTACTACTTTTCCAGTGTGTATATAATTGATTTAAAAATATTTAATGTATCAGGAAGTCCTTTCTAAATTTTTATTTTAGACTCATGAAGTATAAAACCTTCTTTGGTGGAGGAGAGTTCTTTTCTTACACCCTGCCATGACCTGGATGTGGTTTGCATCCAGTGATCTTGATGTCCAAGATCTGATGCTTAGCATTGCAGTGTGGGGCTGGTAAGGTACAGCTTGGGGAGAGATCCATCAGGAACTGCAGCTACCGCCTTGGAAGGGAATAGTGGTTTTCTGAAGGTGATTTCCTTTGTGAACATTGATATAAACTCTTGACCCTGACCACCAATTCTTTCTCTCTGGTTTCCTATCTAGAAATGTATCTGCTTCTCCAAAACACTCTCACTGTAACAATTCTCCATGAGGTAATGCAGATAAAGGGCCTCTGTTTGTACTTTCAGTATCCAAAATTTTATAGTTATCTCCCATGGAATATAGTATCATAGCAATAAAATGTTAACTAACACAGAGAGGCCTATTAGATCCCCCAGTAAATAGCATTGTCAGATAATAACAGCAAGAGCCTGCATTTTTATAGAACTGCTCTATGTAGGACTTTCCAATGTATTATATCAAATGATTCTCACAGGTACAAACGTCCTTATGTAACAACTGAAACTAAAGTTGAATTTGTTTTCAGGGCCATCTGGGAAGAAGATTAAACACTTCTCTGATTTCCATTTCCATCAGAAAACCCTTCAACAACCTACAAAAAAATTAATATAAAAGAGACACATTGGTTGCTAAAACTGTTCAGTGCTATCAGGTTAGATGTTTTGTCTGAATGATGGAAGATGAGATTTTTTTTAATGAAGAAATGAAACAAACTATATGACATTTAGCATTGATGGGTTTTCTTTTTTAAACTTAAGGTGTTTGATGAAATATATGCTTTGAGAATAGTAGCATCAAGCCCCCTACAGCACACACAGCAGTAGACTTCACCCTGTCCTCTGTACTCCATTTTCCAGCCCATGACTCTGCTTGCATTCCTGGAGACCACTCTGGACCAGGGACCCCAAGCCAAACTGATACTAGGGACCCAAGAGGCAAGGTTAGCACCTAAAACCCCAGAGGCCACACAGGCCACAAAAATACCCATCCAGCAAAGATAAACTCAGAGATCAGCATCTAAAATTATAATAACAACAAAACCTAGTTGAGTAATGGCCAGCATAAGAACACAATCAACAAGAGCAAGGGCAATATTGCACCACCAGAGCCCAGCTGTCCTACTACAGCAAGCCCTGGATATCCTAACAGAGATGAAGCACAAGAAAATGGCCTTGAATTCAATCTTATGAAGATGATAGAAGTCTTTAAAGAGGAAATGAATACATCTCTTAAAGAAACACAGGAAAACACAATTGAACAGGTGAAGGAAATGAATAAAACTGTTCAAGACCTGAAAATGTAAATAGAAGCAATAAAGAAAATAAAAACTGAGAGAATCTTGGATATGGAAAACCTAGGTAAAAGAACAGAAGCTGCAGACACAAGCATTGCCAACAGAATACAAGAGATGGAAGAAAGAATCTCAGACAGGGAAGCTATGATAAAAGAAATTGATACATTTCTCAAAGAAAATGTTAAATCTAAAAAGTTTCTGAAACAAACATCCAGAAAATTTGGGACACTATGAGAAGACTGAACCTAATAATACAAGGAACAGAAGAAAGAGAAGATTACCAGCTCACAGAACCCAGAAGATATTTTCAACAACATCATAAAAGAAAATTTCCCTAACCTAAAGAAATAGATGCCTATAAATGAACAAGAATCTTACAGAACACCAAATAGATTGTACCAAAAAAGAAAATCCTCCTGCCACATAATACTGTGGCAAAACACTAAATGTACAAAACAAATATAGAATAGTAAAAGCCACAAAAGAAAAGGGCAAATATCATTTAAAGGCAGACCTATTAAAATTACACACGACTTCTCAACAGAAACAGTAAATGCCAGCCAAGACTACTATACCCAACAAAACTTCAATCATCATAAATAGAGAAAACAATATATTCCATGACAAAACCAAATTTAAACAACATTCACAAAACTAGCTGTACAGAAAATACTAGAAGGAAAACTCCAACCCAAGGAGATTAACTATACCCAACAAAACACAGGAAATAAATAATTTCACACCAGACAAACCAAAAGAAGGGAAACACACACATATACACACACATACACACACACACACACACACACACACACACACACACACACACACACACACACAACCAACACGAACATCAAAATAACAGGAATTAAGATCATTGGTCTTTAATATCTCTCAATATCAATGGACTTAATTCCCCAATTTAAAAAACACAGACTATCAGTTCTAAATATATATGCTTCAAATGCAAGGGCACACACATTTGTAAAAGAAACATTACTAAATCTTAAATTACACATTGACCTCCACACATTAATAATGGGAAACTTCAGGACCCCACTCCTACCAATGGACAGGCCATCCAGACTGAAACTAGACAGAGAAATAACGGAATGACAGACGTTATAACTCAAATGGACCTAACAGATATCTACAGAAAATTTCACCAAAACAGAAAAAAAAATTCATTCTTCTCATCACCTCAAAGAACTTTCTCCAAAATTGACAGATACAAGAAAATTAAAATAATCCCTGTATCTTATCAAACCACCATGGATTAAAGATGGACTTCAACAACAAAAGAAACAACAAATAGCCTACAAACTTGACCACTGGGTCAAGGAAGAAACAAGAAAGAAAGAGAGAGGGGGGAGAGAGGGGGGAGAGGGAGAGAGAGGAAGGAAAGAAAGGAAAGAAGAAAGGAAGGAAGGAAGGAAGGAAGGAAGGAAGGAAGGAAGGAAGGAAGGAAGGAAGGAAGGAAGGAAGAACAGAAGAAGGAACGAGAGAGAAAAGAAAGGAAAGAAGGAAGGAAGGAAGGAAATTAGACTTTCTAGAATTCAGTGAAATTAATACACAACATACCCAAACTTATGGGACACGGTGAAAGTTGTGCTAAGAGGAAAGTTCATAGCACTGAGTGTATTCATAAAGAAATTGGAGAGATCTCATACTAGCAACCTTACAGCACCCCTGAAAGCTCTAGAAAAAAAAGAAGTAAAGACAGCCAAGAGGAGTAGATGGCAGGAAATAATCACTTATGGCTGAAATCAATAAATTAGAAACAAAGAGAACAATACAAAGAATCAAGGAAACAAAATTTGGTTCATTAATAAAATCAACAAGACAGACAAACCCTTAGCCAAACTAACTAAAAAGCAGAGAGAATATACAAATTAACAAAATCAGAAATGAAAAGGGGACATAACAATAGACACAAAGGAAATCCAAAGAATCATTAGGTCTTTCTTCAAACAAACAAACAAACAAACAAACAAACAAAAACTCCACAAAATCGAAAAATCTAAACAAAACGGTGATTTTCCTGGTAAATGCCACTTACCAAAGCTAAATCAAGATCAGGTAAATTATCTAAATAGACCTATAATCCTTATGGAAATAGAAGCAGTCATTAAAAGTTTACAACAACAACAACAAGCCCAGGACTTGATGGTTTTAGTGCAAAATTTTACCAGATCTTCAAAAAAGAGCTTATACCAATACTCCTCAAAAATAGAAACAAAAGGAACATGGCCAAAATCATTTTATGAGGCCACAATAACCCTGATACCTAAACCACACAAAGACTAAACCAAGAAAGAGAATTTCAGACCAATCTCCTTTATGAACATCAATGCAAAAATACTCAATAAAATACTCACAAACTGAATCCAAGAACACATCCAAAACATAATCTATCATGATCAAATAGACTTCATCACAGGAATGCAGGGATGGTTCAACATATGAAAATCCATCAATGTAATCCATGATATAATCTGAAAAACAAACAAACAAAAAATGTGATATTTCATTAGATGCTGAAAAGGCCTTTGACAAAATCCAACACCCCTTTATGAAAAAGTCTTGGCGATCAAGGACACAAGGCACATACCTAAACATAATAAAGGTAATGTATAACAAGCTGATAACCAACATCAAATTAAATTGAGAGAAACTTTCAAAAAGTCATAGGAAGGTAAGAGAACAGATGCTATTTGGCTAGAGAAGAAATATGTTTCCACAGTGTACTGGCTGGTTTTGTGTGCCAACTTGACACAAGCTGGAGTTATCACAGAGAAAGGAGTTTCAGTTGAGAAAATGCCTCCACGAGATCCAGCTGTAAGGCATTTATTTTCTCAATTAGTGATCAAAGGGGGAGGGCCCCTTGTGAGTGGTACTATCTGTGGGCTGGTAGTCTTGGGTTCTATAAGAGAGCAAGCTGAGCAAGCCAGTAAGAAACATCCCTCCATGGCCTCTGCATCAGCTCCTGCTTCCTGATCTGCCCGAGTTCCAGTCCTGACTTCCTTTGGTGATGAACAGCAACGTGGAAGTGTAAGCTGAATAAACCCTTTCCTCCCCAACTTGCTTCTTGATCATGATGTTTCTGCAGAAATAGAAACCCTGACTAAGACACATAGTTAACTTTGGTAATAATAGGACAATTATAGACACCTTATACTGTGGGATATCTAGCTATTGTCTAGCACCAGTTCATAGAGTCATTTCTTTTTATCCTTCCTAAAAAGAAACTTCCTAAATGATTCCTTTAAGCAGCAAACCCTGGCCAGTATTGATAACCCCAGCTGAAATAGGACAGATGCTCTTCCCTTAGGATGGACATGACAGTGATAGGCTTTCTAGATATGCTAAGGCAAGAGTAAGCAACCTGAGTCTCATGGCCACACATCATGCTCACAAGAGCCCATGTATCCTGAGACACATATTTAGTGCTCAGTGATATAGGAACATTGAGACTTGAAGAGAAAGTCATCTTGCCTCAGATATAGGAACATTGAGACTTGAAGAGAAAGTCTTCTTGCCCTAATGAAGGGAATTCATAACAAAACAATTTTAACTCATCGAACATTCAGCACGTAGTCAAAAAGTAAAACATCATGCATCGTCTATCAGCTATTCTCTTACAATAATATGGGGTCTGACCAAAGAGAACTATCCAAGCTTGTCAGGCTTTCAGAGTCACTGTGCACCAATTATCTCTGCATATTATCTCCTTTATCTCTGTTTATAATAGCAAGAATCCAGATTTTTCTATAGTCTTAGCTCCTAAAGCTGAAGGGAGAACATGAACTCTTTTATGTCTTTAGGGTTTCATTAAAGATACAGCAATAATAACACACTAACTGGCTCCTAGTGCTGGAGGAAATTAATCTACCCCTTTAAGTGTCTGGCACAAAACCATGAGTTCAGATGAGAAAACAGAGCCTAATAGATGGGACATAAAATGGTGACAAACGTTATTCCGATCTATGCAATGAGTTATAATGAAAGATAACCTTGATGTTCACGGGACGCAGCTAAGATTTCATTTCCACTATGAAGATTTTGCAGCACCTAGTCAAGCTGGAGTACAGACTTGGTTTGGTATTTGCTTCTTTTTATGTTAAGATTCAGAAAAAAGGAACTGAATTTCATGGAGCGTGTGTGTGAGTGTGTGTGTGTGTGTGTGTGTGTGTGTGTGTGTGTGTGTGTGTGTGTGTAATCTGTTTACTACAACACTGTTTAAAAACTTTGGGACTTTCAAGAAAGCAACCAATTCTTCCTAAACTACCAATCAAAGAGCATACATGGGCTGGACCTAGGCCCCAGCATCTATGTAACAAATGAGCAGCTCGGTTTTCATGAGGATCCCCAAACAACCAGGACAGGGGCTGTCCCTGAGTCTCCTGCCCATTTGTGAATACTGTTCCCTTAACTGGACTGCCTTCTCTGGCCTCGGTGGGAGAGGATGTGCCTAGCCCTGCAGTGACTTGGTGTGTTTGGGTGGGTTGGTACGGGGTTGGGAGGTAGGATGCCACCTTCTCAGAGGAGAAAGGGAAGGGGTAGGGGGAGGTGTTGTGTGAGAGGGGAGTGGGAGGAGGGGGTCTGTGATCAGGATGAACAGTAAATAAGTTAAATAAATTTATAAAAAAGAAGAAAGAAATCATCCCCCCAAACTAAAGGCATTGGGATTTAGATACTAAAGAGTGCAGGAGAAGGTTTTACAGAAAGCATAGAGAATAATTTCTTAGCACATTTTTTAAATAAAACAAATGTGGAAACATACCTGTCTTCCATGGGGACTACTTATCCTTTCTACCCAGAGCTATGAGAATTCCTAGTTTGACAAGATCTACCCAAACCCAGATTGTATGACAGAACCCACTGTATCAGAAATGATTTTTTTGTGTGTGTGTGCCAACCTCTTAAACCTAGATGGCAGCATTCCATTCTGCCTGGAAAACCCCTTTTGAAGACTGTGGGTCCATTGTTCCAATAATTTAAAATCTTGCCGCTTTTGGGTTATGAAGGACATGTTTTAATTTTCTCCCAGACTTGATACCAGTTTATCAGATGAACAATTGAGCGATTTTTCAATTTAGCTTCTGACCATACTATTAAAATAGAGAATTATATTCTTTGTTTTTTTAAACTAAGAGAATATAAAGAATTTCTTCAACCAAAAGAAGTATCCTCCTTACTTAGACTTGTGATCATTTTGCAGCAATCTAAATTTTCTATTTCTTTCAAGACAACTTATATTTCAAGATGAAACACTCAGCAATCACATGGATATGGGACAATCTTTAAGGAAACTTTAATTTTCATGCTATCTTGTAAAAAGTGGTTAGTTTCTATAAACGACAAGGCAAGAAAATAAAATTCATTTAAAATGTGCATTACATTGTGATTTGGCCTCTCTAGAAAGAAAGGAATGCCCAAGGAGTGCCTGGAGCTTCATCACCATGCAGCAGGCTCTATACTTATTTAGTTTGAACCTCTGCACTCTTGACAAACCAGGAACCAGACAAGAGGAAAACAGAACGAATGCTCTAAAAGCTGAGCCTATCCTCAAGAACTCCATCTCTTTTATCTTACATTATCACAGCAACTGAAAGGCTCTGGGGAGCCTTACATACCTCAAGCTACTCCTTAACAGGCGTGTGTGTGTGGGGGGGGGTGTCACAAGGTTATTTGCAGAATCTTTGACAGATTTTTATGGAGAAGAAAAGACTCCATGATACCTGAAATACTACTTTCAATCTAGACATCCATGTAAGAGTTAACATTTTTATTCCAAAGTCTGCTTATATGGGAACTTCAAGAAATGGTGCCTTCAAAGCATTTCTCCCATTCTCACTACCACATGTGCCTCTTGCCTGTATCCTGCATACCCTCCTGCATCCAAAGCATCGGAGAGCACACACTCTCCCTCTGCTCTTGTGCTGCACTTGTTCCTGTCTTCATCAGCTATCTGTGAAAATTCTCATGGCCTTCTACAAACACAGTGGAATAGCTGGTATTCATAAACCCCCTTAAAAAATTAAAATTCTTTTCTGAGGTTTCCTAAACATGGTTTGGTGAGAGTCCAAACCATAAGCACATACAAAGAAATAAATTTAAAAAACCAAAGTTTCAACAATGAGAATAAATTATATGAATAAATATGACAAATACGCATAGACATAAAAGTTACAAGCATACCATTTTTCTGTACCTTTGCAACCCAGCTGAGCTGAGATAAAGAGCATATAGGCGTCCAGTTTCCATCTGTAGCTGGGGACCTCAGCCTGTGCCACAGGGCTCCATAGCCAAATAGCATCAGGAGAAAGCTAGCCTTCCAGGAGTGTGGACAAGCCTGTGAGCAGAGGTAAAACCAGCACCACTGCTCAGCGGTACCCACCCAGAACCCTCAGAACACAGGGACTGAGGAGCAGCCTGGGACAAGAGCCTTCCAATTTACACCTGTGCCATAGGGCTCTATACCTAAATAACACAGGGAAAGAACTAGCCTCCCAGCAGTATGGACAAGCCTGTGAGCGGGGATAAGGCCAGCACCTCTGCTCAGAGGGACCAGCCCAGAACCGTCAGGACACTGAGACTGAGAAGTGGACTTCCTGTTTCCTTCTTTGGCCAGGAGGCTGATCCTGTGACACAGGGCTCCATATTCAAATAGTGCCAGGAGAGAGCTAGTCTCCTAGGAGTGCCAACACGCCTTTGAGCACAGGAAGACCACCACTTCTGTTCAAATTCCTGGAACAAGATGGACCCTTACAGAGCCATCAGGACACAGGAACCAAGGAACAGCTGGAAGCAGGATCCTTCTGGTTTCTGTCTGCACCTCAGAGCTGACCCTGTACCACAGCTCTCCAAACCCAAATTCCTCCCAGAGAGAGCTGGTCTCGAAGGAGTACTGATGCAGAGGCTTGCAGGAAGGAAAAGCCACAGTCAGAGTGAGCAAGACCAGCTAACACCAGAGATAACCAGATGGCAAAAGGCAAGGGCAAGAACATAAGGAACAGAAACCAAGGCAATGTGGCATCATCAGAACCCAGTTCTCACACCACAGCGAGCCCTAGATAACTCAACACACCAGAAAAGCAAGACTCAGATTTAAAATCACATCTCATGATGATGATAGAAGACTTTAAGAAGGAAATTAATAATTCCCTTAAAGAAATACAAGAGAACACAGGTAAACAGCTAAAAGCACTTAAACAGGAAACACAAAAATCCATTAAAGAATTACAGGAAAACAAATCAAACAGGCGAAGAAAATGAACAAAACCATCCAGGATCTAAAGATGGAAACAGAAACAATAAAGAAATCACAAAGGGAGACAACCTTGGAAATAGAAAACCTAGGAAAGAGATCAGGAGTCATAGATGCAAGGCAAGCATCAGCAACAGAATACAAGAGATAGAAGAAAGAATCTCAGGTACAGAAGATACTGTAGAACACGCTGACACAACAGTCAAAGAAAATGCAAAATGCTAAATGCTAAATGCAAAATGCAAAAAGCTTCTAACCCAAAACATCCAGAAATCCAGGACACAATGAGAAGACCAAACCTAAGGATAATAGGAAAGAAAAGAATGAAGATTCCCAACTTAAAGGACCAGTAAATATCTTCAACAAAATTATAGAAGAAAACTTCCCTAACCTAAAGAAAGAGGTGAACATAAACATTCAAGAAACCTACAGAACTCCAAATAGATTGGACCAGAAAAGAAATTCCTCCAGTCACATAATGGTCAAAGCACCCAATGCACAAAACAAGGAAAGACTATTAAAAGCAATAAGGGAAAACGGTCAAGTCACAAATAAAGGCAGACCTATCAGAATTACACCAGACTTCTCACCAGAGACTATGAAAGCTAGGAGATCGTGGGCAGATCTCACACAGACCCTAAGAGAACACAAATGCCAGCCCAGGCTGCTATGCCTCAATTACCGTATATGATGAAACCAAGATATTCTATGACAAAAACAAATTTACACAATATCTTTCCATAGACTCAGCTCTACAAAGGATAATAGACTGAAAATGCCAACATAAGGAGGGAAACTACACCCTAGAAAAAGCAAGAAAGTAATCTTTCAACAAACCCAAAAGAAGATAGCCACACAAACATAAAAATAACATCGAAAATAACAGGAAGCAACAATCACTATTCCTCAATATCTCTTAGCATCAATGGACTCAATTCCCTAATAAGAAGACATAGACAAACACACTGGATACATAAACAGGACCCAGCACTTTGTTGCATACAGGAAATGCCCCTCAGTGTTAAAGACAAACACTACCTCAGAGTAAAGGGATGAAAAACAATTTTCCAGGCAAATGGTCCCAAGAAACAGGGAGTAGCCACTCTATTAACAAAAAGTCATCGAAAAAGATAAGGAAGGACACTTCATATTCATCAAAGGAAAAATCTACCAAGAAGAACTCTCAATTCTGAACATCTATGCTCCAAATGCAAGGGCAGCCACATTCATAGAACAAACTTTACTAAAGCTCAAAACACACATTGCACCTCACACAATAATAGTAGGAGACTTCAACACTCCACTATCATCAGTGGACAGATCTTGGAAACACAAACTAAACAGAGACACAGTGAAACTAACAGAGGTAATGAACCAAAGGAATTTAGCAGATATCTATAGAACATTTCATCCGAAATCAAAAGAATATAACTTCTTCTCAGCACCTCATGGTACCTTCTCCAAAATTGACCATATCATTGGTCACAAAACAAACCTCCACAGATACAGGAAGATTGAAATAATCCCATGCCTCCTGTCAGATCACTACGGTTTAAGGCTGGTCTTCAATAGCAACAATAACAACAGAAAGCCCACATACACATGGAAGCTGAACAATGCTCTCCTCAATGACAACTTGGTCAAGGAAGAAATAAAGAAAGAAATTAAAGATTTCCTTGAATTTAATGAAAATGAAAGTACAATATACCCAAACTTATGGGACACATTGAAAGCAGTGTTAAGAGGAAAACTCATAGCTCTGAGTGCCTCCAAAAAGAAACTGTAGAGAGCATACAC
>CM052716.1:30418072-30468817 GCA_028551405.1 Uromys caudimaculatus | reverse complement strand
GTTTGGGTGGTTCTTTTTATATAATTCTGTTGACTGATGTTTGCATTTGTTGGTTTTTTTTTTCTACTCTGCCCTGTATCTTGTTGACCTTGACACATTAACTCTTCTCCTTTTTCACTTATTATCTCTGTATTTTTAAAACTTATTTTCACATTTCCATACGTTGATCACATGGACGCTTACTTCAGTGAAAAATTTTCCCTCTTTCTATCAGAATTTATAGAAGTATATTTTAATATACTAATTTCTATGAGATTTCAAGGATTATATATAAAAAGTTAGATATTTATGTCTAATTATAATTATAACATCTCAGTTTAGAAGTTTAGAACGTATACACAACTTCCTCTGTTATTTGTTAAAAGCTGATCTTTTTCTAATCACAAATTAATTTAGCTTAGGACTGGGCTGTAGTTTTGTTTAATTTCAGGTTGGTGACACTTGATTTCAGTGATTTGAGGGAACATTAAGGTTCTTCTTTCTAGTAGAGCTTGGGTCCTGAGCACTTCAGGACTATCCTAAGACTGTAGAGATGGCTCAGCTGTTTATAGCATTTGCTTTTCTTACACAGAACCCAGGGATCCTTCTTTAAGTCTCTGTGGACACTAAGTATGCATGCTGCATATACATACATTTAGGCAAAACACTCATACACAGATCTTTAATAATGTAAGTCCTCAGGCTGGAGAGATGGCTTAGTCTTTAAGAGCACTGAGTGCTCTTCCAGAGGTCCTGAGTTCAATTCCCAGCAACCACATGGTGGCTCACAGCCATCTGTAATGGGATTTGATTTCCCTCTTTCTGTGTGTCTGAAGATAGCAACCATGTGCTCATATAAAATAAATAAATCTTTACACACACACACACACACAGAGAGAGAGAGAGAGAGAGAGAGAGAGAGAGAGAGAGAGAGAGAGAGAGAGAGAGAGAGATCTTCTCAGGTTATCTGGCCAGCCTAAAGAAGTATTCTGGGCCTAGAATATAGATAATGATGTCTTGTTAGTACTTAACAGATTAAACAAAAAAGAATGTCTGATTTGGAGAATTTGCTTATTTTCACAGTATAAATGCTCTCACAGTGGGCAATTTTGAGCTCCTGATATGTTGTTGAATTCCAGCCTGGGAAGAGGAATGTATAACGAATTCTCCAACAATGACTTGGGCAGACATTATCAACCACTGGATATTCCTTTTTGCTTTACAGAGTCCTGTAAGCAGCCATCCACTGGGTCAAATCCCTGGGGGGCACCATAAGTAAGAGCTCATTGCCCCGATTCCTGGTAATCCAGATCTTCAACAGTATCCTACAGGGTTTTAGCAGATTCCATTTTAGCTGTTCTCTTTTCAGGTTGCTGCATATGTTCAGCCCTCTGATCCCTCCCAGGATGAAAGAAGCTCGATGCTATCTATAATCTGGCAGGGGACTCTATCTCATTCTGGTTTTTCTTCACTTGGGAATCTCTGCATCTTTTTCATGTTGTTACCGTAAAAATCCAATCTGTAGTTTTCTTAGTTAAAATTTATATTTTAACAATATAATTCCTTTTTAAAAATTATAAACAACATTTTTGGCAGAAATCTTCAGCAAATTTGGCATGATTTTTAACGGTCAGTTGACTTTAACAAGGAATTTTATAGTCAATATAAAATGGGTATTTTCATTTTCATTCATTGATTTATTATTTTCCTATATATTCAAACAATCTTCAAGTATATATTCAAATCATATGAATATATAGAATATATTTTAAAGAAATTATAGAATTCAAAGCCACAAGGTGTTTGTTTTATGTGGTGTTTAAATACATTCTACAAGGAAACAAAGCAAACTGAATGGGAGGTAGCATAAACTTGATCAAAATAGGCTCATTTCCTTAAAAAACAGCTAACTTAAAACCGTTTACACACATACACAGTCAAGATGTGAAAATGGAAATTTTACCATGAAAACCAAGGATTCCTGACTTACTATCCATGGTCAGATACCCCACACTGGTCTGGATGACTGGATGTGTGTCTCAAGAAGTTTCAGAACTCAAGTGAGGTCAAGTGAGATAATTTGGTGTACTGTTCCTTCAAAACACTTTAAAATTCTTTCTTGGTTATAATTCAACCAATTATTTCTGTTTACTAGAAAATCAGAGCAGAGAATTTTGCTTTGTTTTGTTTTTAATACCTCTTTTTCCTCCTCCCATCCCCTTTTAAAATTAATAGTCTCTTTCTCTATGATCAATGTGTGTGTGTGTGTGTGTGTGTGTGTGTGTGTGTGTGTGTGTGTGTGTGAATGTGTGCATGTTATATATGGAATATGGAATACACAAATATATAAATACTGTATAAATGCAGCTTTCTAAATCTTTTTATATGTATGAGATGTCATGGCTGACTACTTATATTGGATAACCATTTAGTGGCCTTGTCCTAGAGAGAGGCTAGTTCTTGCCCTCAGCAGTCATGGTTACCTAGAGTTCTTTGTATAAGGGTGTAACCCTGTGATAGTTTTGTTCCTTCCAAATTAATGTGTTTACTAATAGTGCCATTGCTCAGGTCTTTCTTCTGCAGCCATTTCTAGGAGACACAGCTCATAGCAGACTTTGCTCCCCTGGCCTTTCTGCCTGCCTTTCCATAATATCTCCTGAGCCTTACTTAGGCTCAGGAGTTGTGTTGAAGATGTATCTGTTGGAGCTGAGCTTCTTACCCCCATTAATCTCTGCACTTTGCCCAGTTGTGGGTTTTTGTAATGGTCTCCATTTGCTACAGAGAGCAGCTTACTTGATGAAGAATTAGTGCCACACCTGTCTGTGGGTATAAGGATATGTTTCAGAGTGTAGTTACGCATTCTACTGATTCTCCTCTAAGACTCATGCATTTACCAGCCCCGGGCTAGCTTTCCAGTACCACGCATGATTTCTATCTCACAACAGAAAATTTTGTCTCAATTGGCTGAGCCACGGATATTTAGACAGTTGATCAAATATTCTGTCTATTTCTAAGAAGGTGTTTTGGAATGATATGAATATGAAACTGGTTAACTGGGCAAAGCAGATTGTCTTTGCTAAAGAGGGTAGGTCTAGTCCAACCAGCTAAAGGTCTATCATGAATAAAAACACTAATGTTACCCAAGCAAGAGGGAGTTCCTTTTGTAGACTGCAGTCAAGTACTCAATGGTTTCATGCTTGTGTTCTTGAACTGAAACATCAGCTCTTCTGGATCTCAGGCCATTAGGCTTTGGGACAGAAGTACACATGTTCTTGCCTCATTCTTGGATACGGAGGTTCTCAGCTTTCATAATCACTGAGGCAGTTCTTTTCTCCTGGCCCGCCCCTGCTCTCTTTCTCTCCTGGAGCTGGGATACTGCTTTTTATTTATCTTTGCACATCAGGAATCCTTAATTTTAGGTGTTTGGACTCAAATAAGAATCTCCTCATCAGCATCAGCTTCTCTGGGTCTGAGATTTAAGATTTGAGGACTCTCCCATAATGTCCCTTTGGTATGTATGTACGTATGTATGTTTATATGCGTGCATGCATATATCTACGTACCTACCTATCAATCATGTCATCTGCCTTATTTATCATCTATCATATCTATATCACTTTATCATATATACCTGTGTATCTCTCTCATCTATCTCTCATGTCTGTTTATCCCACAGATTCTTAATCTTATAGGTTAAGACCCTCTATGTAAAGGCAAAAGGAAAAATTCCATATTAATGAGATGTATTGGCTTGCTTGCTTTGACATAAATACTTAAATATTGCATGGATATTTTATCATGGAGTATGCAGAGAATTTTTGATGTTTTTCAGAGTAGATCAATATTTTGACTCTATGTGGTGATAGTAAAAGAATTCTGAATGAACGGTGACAAGATTAATTCAAAAGTAAAACACACATAACAAGTTAGAGGTGTTTCTAGCAGAGCTTGCCTAGTCAGTGTCACGTGACATCATTGTAGCCGTGATTCTGAAAACACCCTGCATGCTTTGTGTTGCATGTGCTGTGACACCATGCAATGCCACAGACATTGACTGAAACATCTTCGTTCAGATTCAAGACTACTGTATGCCGGGTAAACACTGAATCACAGTGTCTTTACTGTACATGCCAAGTTTTTGGCTTCTATAGAAATACAATAGTGAACTATAGACAGCAAAGTCGTAGTATTTCCCTATCAGCATTCCTCAGCATTTATGAGTTTAGCCTGTATTTGGATTATATAATATTCTAATGTTTGATTTTAGAAGTTACTGTTTGTGTTGCTGATTTGAGTTTGACAGAAAATATTAAATGAAATTTGGCTTAAGACCAGGAGAGACCTTCTAACTATTTTTTGAAATGTCCTCAAATACACTCAAGTCATTTTATACTATGTATTTATGCAAAATGGTATTCTCAGCATTGCCAATTATAAACTCCAAATATTGATCAGTTCTGAAAAACATTGAAGATGCTCTGCATCTTGTAATAGCAAATATTCTGCCAAGATTTAAATTATTTTGCAAAAGTAAACAAATCAATCCATGTCATCATGTGGAAATTTTCTTTTGTCTTTAATAAATGGAAAAATCATATATTCACAAGAAATTGTCCTAAATAAATTTCTCTATGACCTATCTCCAGTGTGATTTATATGCTTCCTTACCTAGGATAGCATAAAAATTTCTTGGACAAAAAGGCATTAGGAGTATAAAAAGTGTAAGAAGTTCTGATTTGCCTATCTATGTGATCTTTTTTCATCATTGTGACAAAATATCTAAAGAGGCAACTGAACAGATGAAGGATTTACTCTGATTCCTTGTTCAAGAGGGTAAAGCCCATTGAATGAGGGTGAGCATGTTGTTTGAAGAAGGTATAGGCTATGGCTGGGCGGGAGGAGCTGGCTTTACTGCGGATTCAAACCTCTAGAGTCATGTTCTAGTCTATTACTTCTCCCTGATCATTGGAAGGGGTGTGATAACTGGTGAGTGAGGGAAAGGAAAAGGGGCAATCTGTGTAGATGGAGGAAGAGCCCTTGTCCCTGCAGCATAGCATAGGAAGTCTTAGAAGGTTGAGTTCAAAGGAGACACTTGTAACAGAAGCTTAATGGCTTCCTGTGCCTGCAGCAACAACCCACATAGCTCTTGACGCCTGCTGTTATCACTATGTGTGTGGAAGGAGGTGAAAGCCTGGGTGAGAGGTGTGTTCTGAAATGGGCAGCCTCTGTCAGGAGAGGCTGCTTCAAGGTACTTGAGAGAATCTGACTATGAGTACATTGGAGTGCTGGTAACAGTGAAGTACAGGGATGGCTGGGTTTAATAACACGGAGAACAAAGCTTTTGATGATAATTCCATTCACACTTTAAAAACTCAATGCCTGTGATTGTTAATTACACCATTCCTGGATGCAATGGTATATAATATTTTCCAAAGGAAAAAGAACAAATTATGCCTCTCTGAGTTCAATTTTCTGGATCAAAATTCAACATCTTTAATGATGTACAGGACAAATAAAACCAAGAGCAGAAATATATTGTCAACTAAGAGAAGCAGAGGATGGTTATAATTCTCACTGAATATTTTACGTTAATTTCCCCCTCTCGTTTGTCTTTTGTACAATACAGTACATTTTGAAAGCTGGTATTTAACCTACTATACCCACTCATTGTTTCACGCATAAAATGATTATTCATTTCCCTCTACTGCCAGTAATCCTTCTGTAGACAGACTATAATCAATGGGACAAAACTGGGGTTTTCACTTGTCCTAAGACTTAGAATTTTAAAATACAAGATGTTCCACAGTTTTCCTCAATCTGAATATGCCTATGGATAAATAGGCAGTATTTACAGAAGAAAAAGAAGAAGAAGAAGAAGAAGAAGAAGAAGAAGAAGAAGAAGAAGAAGAAGAAGAAGAAGAAGAAGAAGAAGGAGAAGAAGAAGAAGAAGGAGAAGAGAAGGAGGGAGAGGGAGAGGGAGAGGGAGAGGGAGAGGGAGAGGGAGAGGGAGAAATAGAAGAAGCCAGCACTCAATTTTGGGTGAGATTGTATTAAGAAGACTAAGCAGTTTATATGCTGTTTCATCATAGTAAGTGTGTGATCAAGATCAGAATTTGAATCCAAGTCTTTTCATGTTATTTTAAAGCCCTTAGTTATTACTTTCTGTTTCATGGGAAGGAAAGAATAAAACCAAGGAGTTTCACAACAAAGCATAAAGAAGTCAGAGTTTCTTTCCCTTTCAGAAAGCCTGGTGAGCATCCAGGGTTAGAGCAGACAGACAGAAATGGGCTAAGGTGATAAACTGCTGAGATAACTCTGTTATCTCTCTACTTGAATGGTTTTGAGACAGAGCCTTGATTAGAATAAAGAGAAAAATGGTAAGTAATAGCCTCATAAAGAAACCCATGCCTACAATACTGCCCAGGAGAAAGATTTTTGTCATTGTCTTCATGAACAAGGCTGTTTAGTCTCTACCGGTCATTAGGGCTATAGGACGTCAAGTCATAACAATGATCAGAGAGTACAGTCTATGCATTTATAGCTGAGAAGAAGTGAGGCCCAGTTTATCTTGTAACAGTTGCAATATTCTGAGTGGAATCCATTTTTTGTCCTGTGGTAATTGAGAATCTGACTTCAGTAATTAACTTTGTTTTTCTGAAGTCTGGTTGGACTGAAAAGGAAGAACATTACCAAAGTTTTACCATTAATTAACACAGAAAAGTACTTTGGGGACTTGTTTTTCTCTGTGTTTTAAGGTCAAAATTCATTTTGCCTTATTATTACCCAAAGGATCTATTTGGTAAGGGAGAATAACAAAGCTAACAAAAGGTCACTGACGTAGTAATTGTGATTCTCTAGTAATCCATTAAAAATGAAATATAAGTAAATGGCAAAATAGAAAATGTCTCTCTGCCCAAGTTAATAATACATTGTATTGTCTTTGAAGACTATGAATAGAGAAATAGATAAATGTATTTTCAGTATTAATGTTTAAAGGATTACATAAGAACCCAATGCCAAGCTGTAAAGGCTCAGGCCAAAAGATCTGTGATTAAATTTTATAATGATTAGGAATCATTCATTCTGAACCAGGTGATAGGTCAGTTTTAATATTGGTTTACTATCATTTCTATGCAAATGAAATTTTTTCTTCACCAAAGAGGCTTATTTCCAGAGACAATGTTGAAGCTATGCACATAAACGAAATAAATACTTTAATGGATATTTTTTTGAAATGGAGATTGTATATGCTTTCCAAAGCTGATTATTGTATTACCATAATCTTGGTGGCTTAAGGTAACAGATTTATTCTCTTATAGTTTGAATACTAAAAGCCTGAAATTAAGATGCTGACAGAATCAGGCTCTCTATGGAGACTGTAAAGGAGGGTGCTCATTGCCCGTGTCCTAGCTGCTGGTGGTTCCTGCCACCATTCTTGACGTTTCTTGGCTTTTACCTGTAATTCCCATATTATTTCCCTTGGTTGTCACATGGCCCTTTCTTCTTTATGTGTGTCTATTTTTATATGAAAATTTTTCTTTTTATATAAGGATATTTGTCATTGAATCAGAGCTTTCTCTAACCTAATATTAACAGAAAATACCTATTTTAAATAAACACCAAATGTTTTGAACCTCTGAACTGAAAGTGTTTACCTCCAGGTGAAGACATTGGAGCAAACAACACCTAACTGAGGAATAAATAAACATCTTAGGTGGAAATTTCTCGATAACTGGAGCTGCTACTGACCCCATATAACTGTGCAAATTCCAATATTAACATACAGCTGCTATTACATGCAGTCATGCTATGCAGTGAGCGGAACAGAAGGTAAGTAGGAACACAGGTATGATTAGCTGATCCAGCAATCAAAGAATGCATTCATAACTTCAGAGAAGAAATAAGAAACACATGACAGTTTGTACTATTGTGTTTCATCACATTCTCCCTTCAGATAGACATCTCCCTCTGATTATCTCTCCTCTCGTGAAACTCCACCCACAGGAATCCTGTGCACATGTTTGCACACTACAGCCTTATGAGAGCTGCAAACATAATGTCTAAGATTTCCCCTCTCATGTCTTTCAAGATCATTTTGTTAAGCTTAGGAATTTATTGGAGTTACAAAAAGATAAAAGAGGGAATACTTGCAGAAACACGGGTGACTCAACAGCAACCGCATAATTGAGAATTCCTCTCCCACATTCCTGGAGCTTGTTTAGACGAAAAGTTTGCACTCATTCACAATTCATGCTTTATTGTTTTCTCCTTGGCCTCAACATTATTAGTGATACAACTCTAGTTGTTCTGGAAATTTCTCTAAGACAAATCTCTGAGAGACTACCACCCATGAGCAGAATCTAGAACATCATTACTCACCTTTCCCTTCTGCTCTGTAACTCCTCTTGTTTAGAGATCACATCCTCAGCAGATATATTAGAGGACACTTATGGGTGTAGGGTGGTGGAGGTGTCCAACCAAGACTAACAATATAGAAGAAGGCATAAGGGAATCTTATCATTGGTAAGCTAATAGAAATGAAATGAAATCAAATTAAAAGAGTTTGAACCAGAGGCATCCTGCATGGAATAATAAAACTCATCTAATAAACCATAGATTATTAAATGAAGATCCCAGTGCCTGAAGTAGGCAGAGAAGAGGGATTAGCAGATGTGGGAGAGCAATAGCAGTGTAATAGGGACTGAAGATGGTTGAAATCCATTATGTGTAGCTACGAAAGGTCATAGTGAAACCCATTATTATATTTAATTAATGTGTACTAGTAGAAAAACATTTTAAAGGAGATTCTCCATCTTAAATCTTGCATTCAGAAACCAGACTGCCCTAGACAATCTCCTCACGGCTTGTTGATGAGGTTTGGGAAGAAAGTCCATTTTAAAGGAAGGGTAGAAACTATGGAAGAACAAATGAGCTGTTTGTAGCTATCACACTAGAGTGTTGGAGAAAGTGAAAAGGCTGGATTGGCTCTTGCAGAATATTCAAGATAAGAAGTGAATTTCAAAGAGATTAGAGTCGCCCTAGGACTATTTTGGAGGATGGCTATCCTGCTCACTTTAGGAAGGTTAGGTAGTTGGGGAAGTTTTCTGAAGAAAACAAAACAATGAAATTAATGTTATAAAACAACTTACTATGTGCCTTCCTGCTCACATTGGGATTGTTAACTCAGGTAGACACATACATTAAATAGTCCAAGGGTGATTTAAGTTGGTGTAATGAATCTGAAGATTATATGGTTCACCTGTGCTGGCTATGGGACTGTATTTAATGAGATGCTTATGTAGTCGGTGAACTTCATGATGTTAGCAGGATGAAACCGCCAAGCTACTGATAAGTCCTAGGATTTGGAACTTTATGCTTTCATAATTATAAATGGTTTTACTCCATTGAGGCTGTCACACTGTCATGGATTACAATTTAGCTTCAGAAGCTAACTAACCTTTTCAACAGTTTTTTATCTTTGGAGAAATGACATCTCCAGAAAAGCAAGTCCTGAGTTTGTCAGCTGCTCTACTTTTGGGCCAAGGAACTTCCTGCTGAGTTTCACTTTTTCTGTAGGAAAATCAATCTGTAGCCTGCAGATTCAGAAGGGCCAGGGCATCCTTCTCACTAAGGATCCCGCCAGTGAAAGGCCTTAGGCACTTGAGGAATGCATCCATTACAGTGGAAATAAGAATGACCAAAGAGGTGAGAATCAAAGCCAATAACTGTTGGCGTGTGGAAGGGACAGGATGACGGCAATACGCCATTACAGAGGCAGAGAGTGCACATGGCCATGGTTGAATGTTAATGATGCCTACATGCATGTTCAGCTATTGTTGCTGGCTCCATCTTTCTTTTTTAAAAACTGATTCCTACAGGTGTGGTCATCTCCTCAAACTCACTTCCACTTTCCCTTCTTGAATCAGAATCCTGGCTCACCTGGCATACTGTGACTCTCTCCAAAGGACTCTCAGCTTCAGGCTTGTTGTCCTAACACTACCCCACTTAAGTTTCCTTTCTACTGTCAGTGAACTTTCTAAAACAGTCATCCACTTATTATACAAATATTTACAACACTTCCTTTGTGAAGGAGATGCTATAGCTTACTGGGTAAATAATAACACGGTCTCTACCTTTTGAGAGCTCAGAACCTATAATGGGTAGCTACAATGGATATGTGGATATTAGGGAAAGCTAATGTCATTGCTCTGAGGGGGAGGTCACCCTAGTCTCTGAGCCTCTATGGAATCTATAGGTCTCTTTTTTTTTTTTTTTTTTCGCGACAGGGTTTCTCTGTATAGCCCTGGCTGTCCTGGAACTCACTCTGTAGACCAGGCTGGCCTTGAACTCAGAAATCCGCCTGCCTCTGCCTCCCAAGTGCTGGGATTAAAGGTGTGTGCCACCACTGCCTGGCTTATAGGTCTCTTTTAAGAGCCTCTTGCTGAGCCTTTAAGTATTAGAATGCTTCATAGCATAAAATTAACATAAAAATTTCTTGAGAGATGCTTGGGCACAACACTCTGTATGTGCTTATGGAACCCAAAATAAAGAGAACTACTTAGTTGAATCAAGCATAGGTAGTTATTGCTAATTACATGATTAGCTTTGCATACTATACTTAAAAAGTGGAAATTCCATAAAACTAAGCTTTAGAGAATCAAACTGTCAAGTTAACTGACCTTTGCTAATAAGATCAGTGCTACATTTCCAATTGTTTTGTGGCTCAGATAACTTTGCAAGGCTTAAGGAACAGTGTTTGTATCTGAGAGAAGCATTCGGGTTAGATTGCAAAAATTAAAATGTTAACTGTGTCACTTGCTGTCTTTATGACTTCAGAGAAGGTAAGTTACTTCTTATTTTATATATGCAATTTTCTCATCTACAAAATGTGTGGCTTTATTTCCAATGCTGTTAATAATGAAATAATATTTTTAAAGGGACCAAACAGGCTTAGGATAATACCTGACACAAATTAAGGAACTGAAGTCTTCTTCAACCACAACAACCTTTCAACTTAAAGGGAAGAGGAGCTAGTTTACTCTGAAGTCATTCTGAGTGACCATTTCCCTGGGACACAGATTTAGCTTCCCCTAAATTCCATGTTCCAATGCAGAAGAAGTTTCATAGATTTATAAAACAAAGAAAGTCTTAAGTCATGGAAAGCTTATTTATTTATTTAGTTTTCTTTTCATTGAAAATATACTTTTTCTGAAATAACATATTCTGAGTATGGTTTTCCTTTCCGTCTACCCCTCCCAGTTCCTCCCCACTGCCTGTTCCGTCCCGATTCAACTCTTCTCTGCCTCTTGTTAGAGAACAAACGGGTTTTTAAGGGAATATGATTAATATAACATATTATAATATAGAACAAAAACTAACACATACAAATAGGACAAAACAAGCAAAAGGAAAAGATTCTAAGTAAAGGCACAAGTAACAGGTATAGACTCCGAGACTCACTTTTTTGCACACTCCAGAATCCCATAAAAATACTAAACTAAAAGCCATTATATATACAAAGGACTGTAGGGTTAAAAAGAGAGAAAAATGCAAATAAAATAATATAAAAATTAAAAATGAGATAATATTTTAAAATATTTCGACATGAGAATGAGACAAGAAACCTTCAAAGATGTCTTTGAGTTCCTTTTCTGTTGGTCATCTACGGCTACCTACATGCAGCCTACTTTTAATCATAGTTTGCTTTCCCAGTGAGACTCTCTGGAAGAAAACTAGATTTTCATTTGAAAGTAGTTATCAATTCAAGACAGCTTCTGGGGTACTATGGGGGCATGTGTTCACTTCTCCTTTCAGCTCTAAGAACTCATTTTGTGCAGATCACTGTAGGCCCTGTGCATGCTGCTTCTATCTTTGTGACTTCATGTTTCTGGATCCTGTTGAATTACAGGGCTTTGTTTCCTTGGTGTCCCTCCATCTCCTATGTCTCTTAAAGTCTTTCTGATTCTTCTTCAGGAGGATTTCATAAGCCCAGAGGGGAGGGATTTGATGGAGAAATTGCATTTAGGGCTGAGTGTTCCAATATGTCTCATTCTCTGGATAATATCTGGCTATGGGTTTTTGTATTTGTTCACATCTACTGCAGGATGATTGAGCAAGGCACTGATCTACGACTATAGCAGAATGTTATTAGGAGTAATTAATGTTATTTCTATGTTCTTTTAGTAGAACAGTAGTATTTGGTTTTACCTGAAGGTACCTAGGCTATCTGGTCTCAAGTTCTTGGTCACTCAAACAGTGAGTACGGGTTTCATCTCTTGGAATGGGCCTTAAGTTAATTCGATATTGGTTTGTTATTTCCACAAGCTTTGTGCCACCATTACACTACCGTATCTTGCAGGCACCATTATAGATCAAAGAATTTTTGGCTGAGTTGATGTTTACATTTTTCCTCTGGTAGCATGCTGAATACTTTCCAGTACCAAAGACTATCATTCAGGGTGAAGGTTCTATGTTGACAAGAGCTCCACTTCTCTTTGTTCAATGAGTTGTGTGTTGTTTTCAGCAACAAGGCCTTTTGTGGAGAGCAACCTATAGTTTTGGCAACAGTCTGAGTTATTTGGGAGTTCTCATAGGACTTCTTTGGCAAACAACTCAATTAGATGTAACCCATTCCCAGTACTTGAAGCTTTGTTTGGTAACAAAAGATGGCCAATTGGAACTCTGTCTTTCTCATTATTGGCAATTTCCTTTAAGTAGCCGACATATATGTTTGTATCTTGGGAAGCTTCTACTGTATTAGGTTTCCATACTATCCTTCAAATGGGCCTTAATTACTGTAGCTGTCTCTTTACTCCTTCCCTATCCCCTCTTCTCTCCTCCTCACTTGATCTTCTCATTCCAACACCACCCTCCATCCATCCATAACTTTCTCTTTCCTAAGGAGATTCATCTGTCCCCTCCTTATTCAACACCTAACCATTGTCATTGTACAGATTTTAGATTGGTTATCATTGACTTAAGATCTAATATATACATAAAAGAGGATACATACAATATTTGTATTTCTGAGTCTTGATTACCTCACTAAGCTGATTTTTTTCTAGTTCCATCCATTTACCTATAAATTTCATGATGTTATTGTTTTTAATAGCTGAGTAACACTCCATTTTGTAAATGGTCCACATTTTGTTTATCCATTCTTCTGTTGACAGACATCTAGATTGTTTACTATTTCTGGCTATTATGACTACAGCAGCAATGGGCATGGTTGAGCAAGTTTCTCGGTGGTAAGATCAAGCATCCTTTGGATGTGTGTGTGTGTATCTTGAGGTAGATCAATGTGTTGCTTGTAGAATTGCAAACTTGTGCAGACACTATAGAAAAAAGTATGGTGGTTCCTCAGGAAGACATTAATCAATCTTCCTCAAGGCAAATATAAAATACATTGGTGGGTACATCAAAGAAACAGTTATAGCAAGATGCAGGAAGCTTTTTTATAGATCCAAGATGCTATGTGATGACATTTTTAGCTTTTGGGTTAATGGAAGCTAGTGGTCTGCTAAGTTGATAAGTTCCACAAGATGTTAGTTAGTTCAGACACAGAAATGGTCAGGAATGGCTGTTTCAGAGGGCTGAAATGAATCCAAGATAGTAAATAGCCTCTGAATTGGCAACATTCTAATCTCTCCACAGTAATGAAATTCTAGTGAGCCAATGGGTTTCTTCAGGTAGCTCTTCAGGAGTTTTTATTCACTCTTTATTGTTTAGAAATTATAAACAAATTTAGATTACTTTTATTATCCTCCATTACTGATTTTGTATTAGTCAGTTGAGAATGAGGAGAAAAATAATGATATACTTCAGTATTTAAGTTACTAATGCCTTCTGGGGCCCATTCAGGATGAAGAACTGGGATGTGGAGTTGGCGAGATGGCTCAATGGGGTATGAGCATGAAGACTTGAGTTCAGATCCTACCTAGCTCAAGTAAAAAAGTCACATGAAGTTGTCCATAGTGCAACCCTGTACTGTGTGGGACAGAAACAAGTTCACTGTGGCTAGTTGGTCACTAGTCTATCACTGGCTTCAGTGACTTAAGTCATTATCTAATGAAATACATAGTGAGATTTCAAAGTTTCCCTGTTTTTTTGTTGTTGTTGTTTATTTGTTTATTTTTCAGTATTCTTTCAGTTAGCTTGTGATGTAGAAGAGAATGCTTGAGGCTTTCTCCTTAAAGTGAAGAGGTAAAGGTAGACATTTAGGAGTATAAGGTCAGTAAATATTGAAAAATAGAGAAATTTATGTTCAAATATAAACCTTTAGGTCAGGGATCAGCAAACTGGTCCAAAAAGGACAGAATTCACACTTCATGCTTTGAGTAAACCATGTTCTGAATGCTGATGTGCTCCCTTCCCTACTTCATATATTGATTGCTAAGTCCCCATTAGTGATCTTAGGGGTTGAAGCTTTTGGATGGCAATTAGACCATGAACCTTCTGATGAGAGCCATCTGGAAGAGCTTGGCTGTCTGCTTGTCTCATGGTAACATACAGATCAATTGAAGGAAACTTCTACTGGGAAGTTCCTTGCCATGTGCAGAATCTATTGCTTTTCTGATCTTCTTGACCTTTCTACCTCACTGTTTGTGAATCAATCTGTTTTTAGTATTTTGTAACAGTATTCATGTTACAAAAGCTAGAGGGCCAGCCAGGCTTGGTCATAGTTCTTCTGTTCTACTGTTGTAATATATTATTACTTATAGGCAATATGAAAAAATGACATAGACTCCGAGACTGTGCACAAATAAGAGAGTAGGATAGTCCCATGACCTTAATTTGCTGACAGATGCCAGATCACAATTCTCACCTCAAAGAGGATAGAGATAGTCTATTTTAGAACCAAATATGAGTTACCATGGGCTGAGAAATACAGATTTGGGTTACTCCAAATTCTGTTTTCCAATGTGGCCACAGGTTCATGGAGTGTTCATAATAACACACCTTGGTGGGGATGTCCAATGACCCTTTCGCAGGGGTCACATAACAGATATCTCGCATATCATATATTTATATTATGATTCATAACAGTAGAACATTTTCAGTTATGAAGTAGCAATAGAATTAATTTTATGGTTGAGAGGCATCACAACATAAGGAATATATAAGGGTTGCAGCACTAGGAAAGTTGAGATCCACTGAGTTCAATGCTATTGTAGGTCACAGCACTGGCAGAGGGTTTGACATAAGAAAGAGCTTCTCTGAAATGGGCAACAGTGTTCTTCTCAGCCGCATACAAAGAAGACATACCAACGATCCTTTTCGGAGGTCCTTGCTCAAATTTATTTCATGCAATTTCATTTTGACTTATGAATTCAAACGTTTAAGTTCACTTGTATGATGAGTGAGATCCTGGTTGATATTTTTGCAATTGTATTTATTTTATTGTACCAAACATAGTTAGCACCATTTTGTATGAAGCTCCATAATTCACAATATCGTGTGTACTATGCCGTAGACCATGTTTCAGGCCAAATGAAGGCCATTTAATTCTCTGTTTGACTCTGACTCAGTATTAGCCATTTTTACAGGATAGATGAAGCCGTATAAACAAAGTCTTGATAATGTTTCCATTTTTTATCCAAGTCTCAAGGGTTAAAGAATGAGTATGAGCTTCTGCTGGAAGCAAGGCATTTTGGGGGTCTTCATCATCTTCTATTGAATTGCCAACTTGCTGGAAGATTGGAGCACTGTTCATGTTCAATATGTAGAAACATAAAGCACACAAGAGAACTTGAGAGCTGGGACATACTAAGGAGCTTTAGCAGAACAGTGACCTAAATTAACTTTGCAACAAAATGACTATTTTGAACTTAAAAAGTAAATTCAAATCAAAAGCACAAACTCCATTTTTTTTTCAGTTTAGAAATAATTCTAACTATATGCAGACTCAAGCTTATTTGATATGGTTTGAAGCAACCCTTCTCTATGATGTGACTTTACTCTTTAGAAATATTCAACATATGCTGAATTATACTTTAATTAGGTTGCTTTATATGTCCCTCTATCCTAAGTGCCATCAGCACTTTAAAAGCTAGGTATATATGAATTTTTACCATCTAGTTTAAAAATCATACACTGATGTTCTGGCTAGTTTTATGTCAAGTTGACCCAGACTAGCTTCATTTTGGAAGAGAGAACCTCAACTAAGAAAATGCCTCCAGCAGATTGGTTTGTGGGCAAGCCTCTGATAACATTTTTTTTTCAAACCAATGATCTATGTGAGAAGGTCCAGCTTACTGTGAGCGGTCCTATGCCTGTGCAGGTGGTTCTAGGTTCTATAAGAAAGGTTAAGCAAGCCATGATGAGCAAGCCAGTAAGCAGCACCCCTCCATGGCCTGTGCATCAGCTCCTCCCCTCAGGCTTCTCCTTTAAGTTCTTGCCCTGACTTTTCTGGATGATGGATTACAAACTGTAAGAGGAAATAAACTCTTTCCTCAACAAACTGATTTTAGTTGTAGTATTTTATCACAGCAGTAGAAACGCAATGAAGACACCTGGATTTTACTCATTGCTTCTTGTTTCCCATAAAATGGCTAGCATTGGCTGGATATTCATTTAATACTAGTCAAGAAAAAACACAGATGGAAAGAAAAAGAGACATCTATTTAAAATTTGCCTATTGTGATACACGCCTAAATTATCTTGCAAATAGTATTTTGGGCACACTGTACACTGAAGTTCATTTTCCTCTCACATGGAAAATTAAAAATGGACAAGAAACCCAAACTACAGTGTTTATAAAAGAAAACTTTGTGAATCATAAAGATAACACCCCCTTTCCTGCCAATGTCTTCCTCCCGAGTCCTAGGATTCCATCTGCCAGATGATACTGCAGAATAAGGGACAGATGATTCTACTGTCTGCCCAGCTTCCAGTCTACAGGGAATCTAATATCTAGGAAGTAACAAGAGGAAAAGCTGAGAGCTTAAATCCCAAACCTACGTGTCCCAACACACAGCTGAGGAGTAAGGGTCAAATATCCTCCTGCAAGAAGAAAGAAATCTAAAAGCACATGAAGAAAACACATGCAAGTGCTGCCAGAGTTAGAAAGGAGAGAAAAACCAGTGGCTGAAAACTTGCAAGATTCTTCTACTTAGACCCTAAGCCTGAAGAATACCTACCCTCCTGCCTTATGAACATCCATCCAACTTAGCGTCAGTCTACACACAAGAACAGGTAGTGGAAATGAAGCTGTGAGAATGAGAGAGGTTTCAAGTTAGTCAGCTAGAAACAAAATGAGCCAGATCATAATAGGAGCTGGAGAAGGACAGACCCCAGTTAGATGGGGGAAAGGAATGTAGATTTCAACTAGCGAAATCGGCTGCCTCGGCACTGGTGTTTGGAGTGGGGCTGCTTTCTAGGGAAACTGCTTCTGGGAAATGATGCCAAGACTCCTGATCTCTGCTATGTGCTTCTCTTCCATCCCTTAAAAGATTTCTCGTAAGAGAGATTTTGCTATAAATTGCTGAGGAGACACAGTAGCACGGGTCAGGGCTAGCTTGATTTCATGTGCTCTACTGGAAGCAATCACTGTAGCAGGAAGCACGAAGACTGCCCCAGTCTCAAGTCTCGGTCAGGCCTGTAATCAGATATGGCTGTGTCTGTAACCAAGTAGACTGCACATGACCATGGCATGAGCTAAACATGAGATAAAGACCTCTCTTTGTTGCACCTGCAGTTTTGCTTGGAATTTCTGTCAAATGAGCTGAAGCATCAGGGAATGTTATGAGGGAGGGAAAGGTTAGGAGATGCAACTGAGGGATAAGCAGAGTGCTAGAGAAGAGGAGTTTGCCTCTGGACAGGGTGGCTGAGCCTAGAGCAAATTAATGGAGGCAAAGAGCAGTGTGGATTCTCTTTAATGAGGCTGACATCTTACATGCTCTGTCTTTTGAATATTGATGTCTCTCACCTTCACTTATCCAAATCATCCTGACAATGATGGCATTTGGAGGACAGGACTTCAAGGAGCAAGTAAGCATGGATCTTAATCCTTTATATGGTGGGACCCAAGAAGAACATGTCTCTTCACACATGTGAAGTCACACTAGGATGCTATTATCTATGAATGAAGCAGTGGGCCTTCCCAGACATGAGCTCTCAGCTTCATGAGCTCTGACTTCATGGCTGCTAAAACTGTGAGAAGCACAATTCTACTGATTATAAGCCAAATAACCTATGACATCTCGTAATAACAACTTATAGGAAATGAACTAAAATAACCCGACAGTCACTGACAGAGCAGTCGATCTAGACAGAAACTTAAACATTAAGCATTTGGAACTGGAGCTTGGAGCTGGGCTGTTATGACTGGGACTACGATGGTTTCATCCAAGTGGCTCTATGAATTTTAACTACATTTGTTTACTGATACTATACTCCAAAGATAATAGTTACACTTCATCTAAGCTCTTAGTAAACTAAAAAAAAGGAATGACCTGTTCTGTAATGAGTACACATAGAGCTGAATGTGTTTTCTCTGCCAAAAATAACTAAAGAGGTGAGAAGGCCTTTTTGTTTATTTGTTTTATATATTTTTGTGTTTTTAAATTGTAACATAAAAAAGAAATACAGGTTGAAATTTCTCCTCCTCCTAGAAGAAGGAAATTAAATATTTTGAATAGATGGCCTAATTATTGAATTTAAAAGCCTTTTTAAACTTATAAAGTAAAATGAATATATGTGTTTTAATTAGGAGTTGACAAGTTGTAAAACGTAGTTATAATAAACAAAAGAAAATATATTGTCATTTTCAACAACTTATAAGATTATGTACTTCAAGAGATAATTTGCCTATTGTATTACTGAATCAATTATCTTCTATGTCCTTGCCTCTCTATTGTCCAAAACATAAGAGTCTTCAATGGTTAGATAACTGATTTTAGGAAACACCTCGTAAAACTCAGAATTAGACTGTACTTCAATTTTCAGCAAATATTTTAGAAATGGTTCACCTTATCTCTTCTTTATCCTGATTTTGAGTCTAAGTTAGATGAAAATGGTTGAGATTTAAAATTAAAATGGTATTCTTTTCATTGAACTATTTTGGTTTTGTCTTAATAGAAGTCAGAAGCACTGTGGTTAGAAGCTGTTTACAAGAACATGGCAGGTGTTGATTGGGTTTCCTCATGCTTATGACAATTTACATTTTCAGAGAAGTTTTTGTTCCCTTGAGCGTACTCACCTAGATTAGACCATGTGTCTGGGCTTAATGTTCAGAAAACATTGGCATCACACAGATAGCAAGGGCCATATAGATTTTACCAATTTTCCAATTTTCACTTGGAAAGCTTAGGGCAAATTGGCTGAGATGAGAAAACTGTCACACAGTGAAAAGTTACTTAAAGAACATGAGACACATGTTTAAAATGGACACAGCAGTTAGTTCCTGAGCCACATCTAGAATTCAGCTTATTAGAATGCAGATTGGGCTCAAGAAAAATCATTGCAAAAGGCAAATCTCAGTGGGTGGGGAAACCTCACAATTCAGTAACCCTGAAGGAGACATGCACTGAAAGGTAATTTAAGACACCCATGAGTGTGCAAGATATGCAGAAGTCTTAAGACAGACTCAGAAATGGCTGCTAAAAGACAAGAAGGCTATTTGTTTGAGCTGTATCTGAGAGGGCAACTCTCTCAGGGCTGACAAAAGCCAGCAGCTGGTGAGACCTACCTGCTGTGTTACAGTGCTGTCTCAGGAGATAAGTAGACAGAGAAATCAGAACACCACCACTGCAGGGTACAAATGGCTTTCATCGTCCCTTGGGTTCACTTTTTAAGGGGCACAGGAATAGTGTCTCCCATTCTCAGATTTCATGCCCAACCAGAATCTCAGAATGTTATCTTACTTGGAGATAGCATCTTGACAGATGTAAGCAAAGACTTTGAAGCAAAAATATCCTAAATTTACAGTGGGCTCCAAATAGAAATGCCTATTCTTCATCCTTACTAACAAAATAACACACAGATACAGAAAGGTTGCATCCATAAAGTCAGAGGCAGAGATTGAAGTTAGACTGCCAGAAACAGTCCTAGGAGCCATGAGATGCTAGAAGAGGCAAGAACAGACTCTTCCCTAGAGCCTTCAAAGCAAGTGTGGTACTTTGGATACCTTGGGTTCAGACTACTAGCCTCCAGATTGGAAGATGATGAGTTCATGTACTGTTAAGCCATTAAAGTTTTCAGTAGTTTGCTGTTGTAGATCTAGAAAAATTAAAACCAAGGGTCAGCAACTCTGTAACATTGCCTGTGACAGTGGCAAATTCCTACTAGCCACAGCATCTGACTGATGCATGTAGAAAGGATTCCTCAGATTCACTGACAACAGCTCATTTGTCAGTAGTGCAAGATTCAGAGTAGATAGTCACTGCATGAAAGAGATGAAGTTAGTCAGGTGGTGAACTCATTATGGACTGTCTCAGTTTTAGAAATTTCACATATGTGGAGAAATAACATATGGAAAAAATTCAAATGTAAATTGAGTGTCAATTTGTTAGCAAATGACTGACTTCCAAAAGGATTTGGCATATAATTTTTAAAATGCAAGTTATACCTGATAGCCTAATTACTAAGTATTTGAGAAAATGTAATCATAGGTGTGCTGCTTTTGCCACCCAAAGTGATACAGCATAAAGTTCATAGCACCAGAGGCTCCCAAGAGATGTTATTGACAGTAAGGTGCAAAAATGCTAGTTGGATTTTTGTAATCAAGTAAGTCTAAGAAATAGATGAAGTACACTGCACATGATGATATTTAATGGTGTGAATTTGCAAGCTGGTTCTGTTCCTACATTTGTAAGGATGAATTGAGTCTTCAGATTTATATTTTATGTATGAAATACTTTTGGAGCAGTGCCATATCTAACTAAGTCAAGGTCAATGCAAACTCTGATCTTTACTTTTCTTTCTTCATACAATGAAGATTCAAATATATCATGGCAACTCTTTGAAAATCTCCCAGCTCTATTTGTCTCCTCTCTCCAGATTGGAAGTCCATCATTCACTCATTTCAATGAAGTCTTCTACCTATGCAATCTAGTCACTACTTCCTAAGTTCTAAGATCAACTCTTATATCACTGCTATCTAGCTTCCTGACACACTTTCAATATTTCAAGTTCCCCAATTGTGGTTTGAGTACATAGTAGCTGGAATATGCTGTGAATTGGTAAGCAAATTTAAGGTAGAAAACATTCTGGAAAAGTATCACAAAGAGAAAATAGAGATATTGTTACATTTCCTGTGGTCTGAAATGTGATGCTATTTATATTTCTATTCAAGTCTATTACTTCCTCAAGACTCCTCCTCTATCATATGCTTTCTTCCTACCTCTTCTGGGCACCACTCTTTGCCATGATATCAACAGGTCTCTTACTGCATAGTTCATTCTGTATTACTACTTTGTAAATTGTTGATGTGTCTTTGTTGGTCCTTAGTGAGTGAGGATGTCTACCATTAACATCAAGAACATACCTAGGCAGTATTCTCTAAATATTGAATGCAGTTTGACTAGTTGTGCATTTTAACTATAATGAACTAGCTACACTTTTCCATGCATTTCCAGCTGTTCATAATAAAACATTTGGGCCAATGTGTTTCCAATAAGGGTACTGACTTAATCCAGTGATCTGTAGCTTTTGACTTTATTGAGTTTTAAAATGGGCTCTCTGAGAAAATAATATAATTGAGGAAATGTCCTTTGTGTGACTATTTGATGTTATGGTCCATACCCTCCTTCTTTACTAAGATGTCCTACTAATTGAGTGGCTTCCTACAAAGGAGTGGCTTTTTAGAAGGCAGAGTCAGAGAAGTGCGGAATGGAAATAGTACCTTCCATGAAACCAGAGTGACAAACCTGCAGGTGGCTCTTCGGGAATGACACCCATCTATGGTCCCTTCTAGCAAACCTTTACCTTGTTTTCTTAAGTACTGTGCTCGTCTAGGCTTAAAACAATCATCTGTGAAGCAACAACTTCTTTTGTTTGTCTCCCAAAGGTTTCTTTCATGAATATATTTTCTTTATATGAAGACAGCAACTAAATTAGCTGAGATTTTACACTACAGAATGAGGCACAGGGAAGCCCTGAACTAGAGAAGTGGTGGGAATTGAGAAATGCCTTCTTGTGAATGTGACAAAATAGAAAACTAAGATAACATTGAGACTGGGAAAACAGTCTTTGGGATGCACTGGAAATTGAAAAAGTAAATACAAGTGGAAGAAGGTTCTGTCGGATTGCTGGCCAAATGACTCAGTAATATTTACACTGTGGGCATGACTAAATATCTTATTGGAAACTTGGAAGTTTGATTCAAATCGCATTGTCTTCTTTAGCAAATGCTTCCTAAGCCACCTGCCACTCTGCTATTGACGTAAATGATGATTATCCATCCATAGCTGAAAATGCTGCATCCGATACACAGATCTTGTCTCCTCAGGGTAACTCACCTGTGTTCTTTCACCTGAAAAGATGTTAATGAGTTTTGAAAATTTTATTATTTTCTTAGTGGCAGAATAAAGGTACAGCTGCTATATAACAGTCATAATGAGAATAGTAATTATTATTTCTGTTTACAGGAACAACAAGCCTAAGAGACCTAGCCTGATTTTACCTTTAAAAAAAATGAAAATTAGTGAGAGCTAAAAATTGCTGGAAGAAAAATTAAGCAAGCTATTATTTGTTTCCTTTTTAGAAGCAAAGGAAAGCTTTTTTATCAGGACCAGTCAAATGATTTCCCTATTTTTTTCTGTGAGCCATAAATCAGGACGAAGCCTTTTTGGATATTTTTTTCCTTCAAAGAAGCAGGCACTCTATTGCCTACTAAGAACCTTCAGAATCCACAGCTTTGCAGAATGGATTAGCTTAAAAGAAAACACTATTATCTAGCTTTGCAGAGACTTTCTGTTTTGCTTCAAGTGATGTGGTTTTTTTCCCACCCCCAAAATAAACACAAAAGGCATAAAGGCAGATAGTTAGAAGGTCAAATGCATTATTAAAAGTTGGATAGATCAACTTTCTTCATTAGTGTGTGGTATAGTTAGATGATTAGACATTAAATTGGAGTTCTGACAGAGATGAGTATGAGGGATACAGGGTGCAATTGGATATGTTAGGAAGGAAGCTGCTCCGGTTCAGATAAAACTCCCCCGATGAGACAATAAGATAGTGAAGATGGAAAAAGAAGAAAGGAGGAGGAGGAGGAAGAGAGAAAAATACATGATGACTATGAATAAGGGCTGTATGAGAGAGAAAGAAAAGAGGGAGATGGAGATGGAGAGAAAGGAGAGAGGGAGAGGGAGAGGGAGAGGGAGAGGGAGAGGAAGAATGTGCCACTTATAAAGGCAGACTAAATAAGGAAAACTTAGAAAGTAATAGTGAGATAACTGAGAAAAAGTTGACCTTGAAGAGACCTTGAAAACATTCAGAGCATCTTAAACCTTGTTTCATTGTAATGGAAAACAACTGAAGGAATTTTTATGTGAAAATATTGATCAAATTTGGCCAATTGGAAAGATAATTCTAATTTAAAAATTGGTGCCATCAATGATCAGAAGTGGATGCTGTGATGATTTTATTTTTCTACTCAGTTAGATTATAATGATGAAGTCAAATGTGAGTCCAGGAATTGAAAAAAATTAAAGATGTTACACTTGAAATAATATGGTTTACAAGTCCAGCTTGCTTTTTGTGTTTCTGAGTTCTTTGGCAATTTGACACAAACCAGGGTCAACTGGGAAGAAAAAACTTAGGCAAGAAAATACTTCTGTTCTGCAGTCTGGCCTATGGGCAAGTCTGTAGGACATTCTCTTGATTGACACGTGATGTAGAAGGACCCAGCCCAAGAAAGCAGATGGAGCAAGCCATGGGAAACAAGACAGTAAACAACGTTCCTCCAAGCTCTGTTTCCATTCCCACCTCCAGGGTTCTGGCCTGGGCCAGTTCCTGTCTTAATTGACTTCGTGATGGTCTGTAAGCTGTAAGCTGAAACAAACTTTTTCTTCTCTTGTTCTTTCACCAAATAAATAGTATAGTTCAGGTAAGTTATCTTCTACAATCTTAATGGATCTCATTCAACCCATTAAAGGATTTAGAAACACAGACTGGTGTTTCGAAAGGAGGAATTTTCAAGAGTGCAACAGGAGAAGAGTTTCATTCTCAGCATATTGTCAATACTGCAATATTATCTAAATTTTAGACTGCTGGGTGGCCCTGCATTTTTCAAACTTGCCATCTTCCCCAGACATGTCAACTACATCCTTATAAAGTTTCCCTCTCTCATCATTCTCTTTAGATATCCGAAGCTGAAGATGCTTAAGTTGCTTCTATAAAATAGTTTCCTATTTGCATATATACCACATACATTCTTCTATTTATTTTAAATTGCCTCTAGGTAATTGCTTATAAGGGCTATGTAAATAGTTGTTATTTTAAATGAACAACAAGGAAAATCTATATAGATTCAATTTTTCTAAACACCTTTTGCCTGAGAGTAATTGAATACGTCATTTCAGAAACCATACATAGAGAAGATTGATCGTATACCTAAAATTTACTTTCAAATAAAACAAATAAAAATATGAGAGTATAGAGTATTTACATATACACGTGTGATAGAGCAAAGCAGATGCCATAATTGTAGAATCTAAGTAGAAAGTAAATGCATATATATTGTAAAACCTTTTTGAAGATTTTCATAATTAAAAGTAATAGGGAGGATGAATACTGTGGAATTATTGCACTTGATCAGAAAACACTTAATGATGTACAGACTCTGGTAAATAGTCAGTCAAGACATTCAACAGGAGTTCTGGGAATCCTCAGTTGTCTTGGAGAATAAAATTATGAGTGAATAACCCAAGATTAAAGAAGAAAGAAGAGCAAAGATGCCTTCAGGATTCTTACTGTACTGGCTAGTTTTGTGTGTCAACTTGACACAAGCTGAAGTTATCACAGAGAAAGGAGTTTCAGTTGAGAAAATGCCTCCATGAGATCCAGGTGTAAGGCATTTTCTCAATTAGTGATCAAGGAGGGAGGGCCCCTTGTGAGTGGCACCATCTGTGGACTGGTAGTCTTGGGGTCTATAAGAAAGCAGGCTGAGCAAGCCAGGAGAAACAAGCCAGTAAGCAGCATTCCTCCATGGACTTTGCATCAGCTCCTGATCCCTGACCTGCTTGAGTTCCCAACCTGACTTCCTTTCGTAATGAACAGCAGCATGGAAGTGTAAGCTGAATAAACCCTTTCCTCCCCAACTTGCATCTTGGTCATGATGTTTGTGCAGGAATAGAAACCCTGACTAAGACACTCACTTTAGCTGTTAGAACTGTAGTAAGACCATTAATTTAAGTAAAGCAGAAGGATCATATTTTAGAAGAAAACTTGTCTGCATAGAATAAGGCAGAAGTGTCTCACGATCAAGTCAGAAGCATCATGTTGGCAGTTGGGTAGAGAACTCAAGAAGCGATTCAGAGTTGGCCAATAAAGTAATTAAAGCTTTCAGAGCATGAAAGTTTCAATAAGAGTTTAATAAAATCAAAAATTGTTCAGGGTAAATCCCTACAAGAGTTACTTTTCGTGCAAGGACAGAACAAAGCAGTTATGTAAGGAGACAGGGGAAAGCTGGAGAAAAATGGAGGGGACAGCAATAAAGAAGTTGGAAGAAGGACATTTTAGAAAAGAGATAGTGGTGAAGAGTTCACATGCAATGAAAGATCAAGCATGGAAGATTTTTACAAAAAAAGGAATAAAGACCCATAGTAACTCCTTTGTGTGTATTGAGAAGATCTCCACATATGACTGGGTGGTGAGGCTCTGGTGTAATGAGTGGACTTTAGTTCTACAGTGCAATCAGTATTGTGGCAGCATGGGAGGTGGGCTGAACTGGTGGAAATAGGTTACTGGCAATTTGTTCCCAGGGACTGTATCTTGCTCTGTCCTCTCCCTATATTCTTGTTGTGTAATTTGTGTTCACTAAGAAGTGAATATGCTTCTCTGGCCCAGGTTTTTCCCACAATGATGTTGTATCGGAGCTCACGGGAACAAGTGGCCAATGAATGTACCCTCCAAAATCATGAATCAAAATAAACCTTTCCAGCCCAATTTATTTCTGCCAGAAGTGTGGCTATAAATAAGTACCTGGGTAGACATCAGAAGCTAAGAGTCCAAGTGCCAAGTGTTGGAGCCTAAGAGAAAGTGAGGGAATGGGAAAAATGAATCTAACTCCTTTGAGGAATAGCACTGTGAGAAAAGAGGCACACACTAGGTTCAGGAAGAAATTATAGACAGAAGAGATACATTCTTTAATGAGTGACAAATAGGTATTTGATAATCTACATGTAAATTATAATGAGGCAAATTTTTAGTATAGTATAAGATCTTAAGGTCCACTGGAGATCTTGAGATGGGGGGCAGATGCACGGAAAAATAGACCTTGTCTGTGGCCACAAGAGAAGTGGAAAACTCTTACAGAGATGTGTTTGTTATGTGAGTTCTAGAAACTACTGACTTCTCTTTGATGATCTGTTACTTACTTTTCTTGTTGCTGTGATGAAATACCTGACAAAGTAACTTAGAGAAGAAATTAGTTGTGGTTCACATGTTGAGGGTACAACCCATTAGAAAGAGGAGGCATGACAGAAAGAGACACCAGTGTTGATGCAGGAGCATGAGGCAGATGGTCATGTTGCATCTGCAGTCAGGAAAGAGAGACGGGGGAAGGGGCAGGGAGATTGGTGATTAGTTCACTGTCTTCCTTTTATGCAATCCAGGACCCGAGCCCATGAGACCATGCAACCTATAGTCATAGTGGATCTTCCCACCTCAAATAAACCTCTCTACAAACGCACTCACAGACATGCTCAGGTCTGTGTGATTCTCATAGGTAATTCCAAATCCCATCTGCTTGGAAATCAAGACCAACCATCACAAATGGTGTTATTCTCTCTAGCCCACTGCAGGAGGCAAGGCCATTTCCTAAGAAGAGAAGGGGAGTCCAAAACTCAATTTATGCTGGGTATAAAAAGTTTGAGATAATCAGTGAATGCAGAAGGCAGAATGAGCTGATTAGAAGGATAGAAGGATTTTCAAGCCATGATAGAAACCTAATGAGATGGGAGACCACAAGTCCCATCACCATTTTGTTTTTGAATGGCTTTATTCCACTTGTGTGGGTGAGGTGAAGAGACAGCAGATGGTTAGGTTCAATCTGGCTTGAGGTTTTCACAGCAGGATAAATGGTACAGGAGTTGAGGGCCTTGAGAGCGGAGGGGAGGTCTAGAATTCTAAGCCTGAAAGAGAAGGGTTTGATGGCAGAAGGCTATTAAATGGTGAGAAAATAGAAACAGATGGTAAAGCGAGATGCTGAATAATTGTAAAAAGAGAAAATTGCAGCTAACGAGAGTGACTATGGATAATTAGCTATGTTATGCTTCATGTTTTTATTGGTGAAATGGGGTTAGGCACTGAAGGATTTTTAGTTCTAGACATTTATATTTCTGAGTGCCTAGAGGGAGGGATTGAGGCTGGAAGAAGATTATGTTAGGTATCAAGAGTGTATGAAGGCCCCAGAGTACAATACAGTTCAAGGCCAGGAATGTCATCCTGCACTGAGTGGTCCTGGGTCACCTCCTATACAGGGATGAAATGAATGAAAAGATCCCCATGAAAGCTAGCCTAAGGTGTGAAGTGGTGACTGGTACTAATTGTCTGTGAGGAAGAGAGGAAAATACAGAAATCATACTTTTTTTTTTTGCATTTTACCAATGGCTGGTGTTTTCAACTGTCAAAGATTTAGTCACTTTGTAGGTATTTTTCTACTGTTGGTTAAATTTAAAATATTTTCTTTTAGAATTAAACTTTTATGAAACTTTAAGAAAAGATTACATATATACATATATACATAAATATACATACATACATATAACCTTCAATTTTAATCATTCTATATGCCATAAATGGACTATTAACAGCCTAGGGTCTCCTCAGAGGGGTTATATAGATCACATTGGTCTGTTAACATGTCTGTGATGAATTGTTTTGGTTGTTAACTGATGTAGGAAGACCCAGCCCATTGTGGGCAGCATCATTCCTTAGGCAGACCGTCCTGAACAGTTTAAAAGAGAAGAAAGGTAGTTGAGAGCAATCAAACAGGCAAGCAATGATGTATTTATTATGGATTTGATGTGACTATCTGCTTGAGTTATTACCTGTAATTCCTCTAAATGAAGGACTGTAACTCTGATTTGTAGCCCAAATAAACCTTTTTCTCTCCTGTTGCTTTATATCAGGATATTTTATCAAAACAATGGAAGTAAAACCAGAGAATACATTAACATCATGGCACACACAACACCACAGTCTCTGGAGAACGTTTTTTAACTTCTTGAAATGAAATTGCACCCATTGAATAATGGCTCCTTTTGTTTCTAATTTAAAGATAAAGCTGCTAAGGCTTAACGAAAAATAAAAACAGATTTCCCAAGGAAACAAGAAAATGTCTACAAACGTTTAACCTGAACTCAGTATAGATCTTCAGACAGGAATTCTACTCTATGCCTTAAGCTACCAGACACACTAAAGAAGGATTTTTCCTGGGAATGGATATAACAGAGTCTGAGATCTGGGATACCAGTGTTCTTTCTAGAACGTTAACATATCATTCTTACAGTTCTGGCTAGTGAAGTCTCTGTTTCATAGTCTTCCTCACACAAGATTGATGCTATGGCTATTTGTGATTTCTCTTTTACTTGTCAAAGAGTAATCACTGAGACTTAAAAACCACAGGAAACTTTTCCAAATTATCTTTGATCTAAAACTTCTACAGGATAATATCATATAGTGTATCAATTAGCTATAACTATAACTACTCCAATTAATTACCATTACATGACTTAATTCTCATTATCATCAACACCGTCACCACCATCACCAACTACCACCACCACCACCACCACCACCACCACCACCATCATCATCATCATCTTGATCTTTAAGAGCTTATCTATGTTTTTATTTCTGCTTGAACAGAGAAAACTTATGTGGAGAATTACCCTTTTCTCATTGTGATTTTATTTCTTGTTTTTTCAGCCTTTCTACATCCCTTCTTTTAGAATCTTTCTGTAAAGTCAAGCTTACCTGCAGACTACACATGCATGACTTGACAGCACACTTTAACATGTTGCTTGGATACAGATGTTAGGAAGTATAGGAGCACAATTTATACCTCATTCTGTTGCTAAGGAAACTGGGGAAGCTTTAGGATTTTTTCCTTTGGGAATCATAACCAAAAACTGGAAAAAATGTATTAAGAGTTTTAGAAGAAGAAAACCATGTAAGTCATGGACCAATTGTAATTCTACAGTGAGAAGTTAATAGTTATAAGCATCTGCAGTCCCTACTTGTGGGAAAAATATTGCATTATGCATCTTTCTCAGCAAGTTGCTCATACTACATGGCATGTGGGGGCGGTCAGCATATTGAAATATAAACACAGGCTACACTTGTAAATCACGTCTTATGCCAAGCCAGAAATAAATTCTTTGGTACTTTAAGGAATAGCACTTATAAGGATTTAATTCTACAACCCCTCCTTTCATAATCAGAGCTTGGGACTTGCAGGGGAAAAAAAAATCTTTGTTCATGTGAACTCTACTGGAAACTCATCTCCAGAGGAACACAAGGTAATGCAGAGAATCTATTTTGTTTCTCCAACTACAAAACAACACTATACCTGTCTGACATATCCTTGAAGCTAAACCCTGACAGGCTTGCTTAACATTGTAGAGGCTGACAGAGTGAGCAGTAAGTTGAGTTCAGCAAGAGAAACTCTCTCTGCCCAGCCTAGCTAATTGAACTTGGTAACAGCAATATATCGTTGTGTGCTGAAACCTAACTACTCACAAAAGCGCGAATGTTCTCTTCAGAGAGTTTCTTTAACAAAGCTCAATGTTCTCGTTATAGCTCATCATCTTCTAAAAACTGTGGCAGCCTAGCTGTAGGAAGTACCCTGTCTCTTGCCTCTGTACACAGAGCCCAAACAGTGCTAAAAAGGGAAATGGAACACATGGTAATAGATTCTCTGAAGCTTTGATGCCGTGTTGTAATCAGCAACCAGAGTGAGAGAGGCAATGGCAACCATAAACTCTCCCCCAAGGGCCTCATTAAGTTGGCCAATTGTGCTACAGTAGAGGAAAACAGTACCACCTACATGAGAGAGGAAATCGGAGTGAACCTTAGGTTCTTCTAGGCTGGAAGAAAGTTGAAATGCAAGGAAAAAAATAAGTTTTTTTAAAAAGCTGGAATGAAAAGAATTGAACAAGTACCCCCTTTCTCAAAAGCATACACACACACACACACACACACACACACACACGGATGTTTTGTCTGTGTGCCCTGTGCGTGCAGTATCCTTGGAGGCCCTGAGAAGTTGTCAGATCCTCTGGAACTGGATTTACAAGGTTCATTAGACACATGTGGGTGCTGGGAAGCAAGCCCTGGTCCAATGCAAGAGCTACAAGTGTTCTGAAGAGCCATCTCTCTAGGGCACACAAAACATCTTAGTTCCTTCAGAAATCATACTGTAGAGCTTTTCAATGTTCAGTTGGGTGGAATGTTTCACGTAAAGCACTGGACATCTGGGACCTGAGGATTCTCTGTCTACTCCCCACTAACAGTTCGCAGGTAGAAGGTCACTCTTTTCTTAGCTTGTGCATAGCAAGAATGAGGATTATTATACTGTTGAATTTTAGAAATTTGTCAGACCTCTATTTTCTGAAGGATTCCCTAAAATACTCCTATTTCCTCCATGAAAAGACAATGGTTTGCAGATGTTTTAAAAATTTTATATTTTAAAGATTATAGTATAATTACATCATTTCCTCTCCCCCTTTTCATTCCTAATCCTCCCATATACTCCTCCTTGCTCTCTTTCAAATTCATGATCTCTGTTTACATTAATTGTTGTTTTATACACAGACACACACCCATGCACGCGCGTGCACGTACACACACACACACACACACACACACACACACACAGAGTATAACAAGCTCAGTTTGTATAATGTTAATTTTATATATGTTTTCAGTGTTGGCCATTTGCTATTGGATAACCAACTGGTATGCTCTTCCCTGAGGAAGACTATTTCTCACTGTCAGCATTTCTTAGTTGCCTGTAGCTCTTCATGTTCTACATCTGAAGCCTTTGGGCTCCTCCCCCACTTCACATCAACATTAGTATGTCTGTTATTCTTGTTCAGCCAAGTTTAAGTAATCATGTTGGTGAGACTTTATGGGTGTAGCTTTTGACATTACTAGTAGATAGTCTTATAGCAAATACCTTGTCCCTCTGTTTACAGCCTTTCTGCCTCTGATGACACAGTCTGCTTCTATTTTAGGCTTAAAGGCCATTTCATAGTAAAGACAAACTAGGCTGACTTTGTTTATGATTAAATCAGTTTCTCAAGGACTGAGATATGCCCTACCGGTGACCTTAACTACAAATGGTTCTGTACTACCGATTCCAAGAAACAGAAACCATGTCTTTGTTTCAAAAAGTTGCTTACAACCATCTTGCACCTCTACCTTTGCTTCAAAGGGTTGTTATAACTGCCTCTTGTTATGACTACCTTGTAATGATGTCTTTGTCTCAGGAGGTCCTTATGACAAATTTGTTATGCTTACATTCTGTTCCTACAAACCCACCTATTTTGCTTGCCAAATGTCCCACTTGGAAACTTCCTACCCCTGTGCTATAAGGACATTGCCTTCCTCATGTCCAGTACTGACCCTTTAATTGCCTGCCTTAGGGAGAAGCAGCCTGTGTACATGAATAAAGTTTACTTTAAATAATAACTTGCTTTAATTCACTTGGCCATGATGATTTGGGGTAGTAGTCTTTTCCCGCACATCTTCGGGATTAGCATCTCCTCTTTCTCACTGATCTATGAGCTTTAGGAACAAGAGTTGTATTTTAGATGCATCCTTTTGGATTGGGCTCCACAAGTTTATATTTTTTATTGGTTGTGGTAATGTAGACTTTTTTTTCAACTCCAAGACTGATTTTATGAACACTACCTAGATTGTGTTTCTGTGTGATAACCCAACTGAAATAAGTTAAGAAAACACTTAATGTTGTATAAGATCTTTAGTTTTGCCAATTATTTTATATATAATAGTTTCTATTTACTCATTCATTATTAATTTTATTTGTATTTTGAGTTAAAATCCTTTTATAACTACATGGAACCCCTCAGTTTGAAAGCTGCTTCATTTTATAGCTGCGCTTTGATAATAATATCAATTATCATTATTAATAGGCAGTTTCTATTTATTCAGAACTTACTATACTCTTTAAATATTTCTCTGCAACTGCTTACCCAAAGTATTTGATTTGTTCTGACATTTCTGTCCTGTTTCATTGCTCACTGTGTTTGTCTTGATGGTATTAATTGGTTGTTCGCATTAAAATGTCTTTATCATATTCTACATTATTGTTTTTGCTAAATAAACTTGGGGTATTATGTAGTTCTGTGTCAGTTAAAGGGTTGATTTTTTTCTCTTTTCATAAAGAAAATTGAAATTTTTATAGTTATATTTTAAATCTGTAGATTGCTTTGGGAATTTTCACAAAATTAAATTTCTTAATTCATGGAAAATGATATCTGTTTATATTTTAATATTTTTATATATGCATTTTTAAAAATTGCTCTTAGAGTATGGCTCTTTCAGTTCTCTGTGTATTTTAATTTTTTTGTAACTTGGATGACTTTCTTAATTTTCTTTGTAGTTAGCTCATTAATTAGTACAAAGAAATGCTACTGTATGTTGTTATTGTTTTCTTGCAGCTTTACTGAATCAACTTATTAATCTTGTTTGCAGTATCAAGTTTAAAGTGCTATAAGGATGATAATTCATGGTCAGTTAGTTTTGACCATGATGTTAAAAGCACATATCAGGAAAAAGAAAGTCTCTTAACAAATGTTGAAAGGAAAAAACGATGCTAACCTTCAACAGAATAAAATTGGATCTTTATCTCATACCATAGATACAAATGAACTAAAAGTAAATTATGGACTTACATGGAAGCCATGAAACTGCAACACAACTAAATGAAAAAAATTATATACTGTTGGTTTGTGCAATGATTCTTTTAAACAATCTAATCCCCCAAAGCACTCAAAAGAAGCAAAAATAGACACAAAGGACTTCATCAAGCCAAACCAAACAAACAAAGAAAAGAAACCCAGAAAACAAAAAACCAAAATAATACCCCCCCAAAGGAAAGAAAGAAACAGTTGAGAGAGTGAAAAGGTAATCCACAGAACATGAGGGAATGTTTACTTACTATGGTGGTTTGAGTATGAAGTGCACTCTATCAGCTTTTGTATGTCAGTGCTTGGTCACCAATGGGTGGCAATGTTTAGGAAGGGTATAAACCCTTTAGAAAGTAGAGGAAGTGCATCGCTGGTGGTGGCCTTAAGGCATTGCATTCAATGCCCATGTCCTCTTCTTTCTCTTTAATGTTCCTATTATTGTGTCTTCACTACCAGCATTGGCTGTAACCGAACTGTGTAGGAACTGTAACCCAAATAAATCTTTTTTTCCTTAAATCACCTTTTGGGTCTATTTTAATCATAACAATAAAAAATAACTAAAGCACATAGTATACATTTCATAGGGGTTAATAATCCAAATATATAAAGAAAACAAAAGCTCAATGACAAAACAAGTACAAATAAAGTAACTTAATTTAAAAGTGAGAAAAGAACCTCACTAGACATTTCTCAAATGAAGACATAGAGTCAACAATTACTTGCAAATGCTATGTGAAAAAAAAATGCTAAGCTTCCTTAGTCTTTGGGGAAATGAAGATTAAAGCCATAATTAGATACCATGTCACACCTATTAGAACAGTTTTCATCAGAAAGGCAAAAGATAAAAATTATATTTACTGACAAGTATTCAGAGGGAACGAAATGGTTTTCTCCTGTTGGTAATATTGTAAGTCAGCACAACCATTATGAAAACTGTACAGAGGCTCATCAAAAAAATATACAGCAGCACCATATACTGCAATGATTGTACTTCTAATATATAGCTAAACGTTGTAGTCAGTGTGTTGAGGGTATGCTCTGACATCTATATTCATTCTGATACCTTTATAATAGTCAATCAGCAAAAGTGTCCATCACTGAAAGAATATATAAACAAAATGTAACATATCAATAGTGTTTTGAACCAACTCAGACAAGAAAAAACTGATATCTTTTCAAACCAGAAGACACTGTATTCAGTAAAATAAACCATGCACAGAAATACAAATATCAAATGTCCTTATCTATATGTGGAATCTAAGAATATTTTAATTCATAGAACTACATAGTTACACTCAGGTAGGCAAAAGTCTGAAGTAGAAGCCCGGTATGGTGGTATTCAGCTCTAATTGTAGTATTGAAGAGGTTGAAGTAGTAAGATAGTAATTCCAAGCTATCTTGATTATTCAGTGATATTTTCTCAAAAAGATATGATGATAGGAAGAAAAGTATGAAAAGGAAGAAGGAAGAGGAAGAGGAGGAGGAGGAGGAGGAGCAGCAGCAGTAGCAGCAGCAGCCAGACCAACACCACCACCATCAGCACCACCATTACCATCACTAGCTGATAGTGGAAAGCTGGGAGATCGTATTGTATGACTCTAAACAACTGTGCCTGCCACTGAAGCTAGCCACCCAATTCTAACACACTTTGGCCTAGCACTGTGGCCTTTGAGTTCCCATGGCCATGTCTGCTTGAAGGAGTCCTGGGCTGGATGAACAATCTCTACCCATAATATACTTTCATTTAGATAAGAATGTACAGATTCTTGGAATTCAACTGCCTGAGGGCACACGTAGAATTTTTTACCCGCACTGTTTCATCATTGATGTCTCCTGTGAACCATGCATGACTCAAGCTTCAAGGTCTTGCAGAAGCTTGCTAGCACAGTGTATGCATTTCTATCATCCCTCTTCTCTCCCCACCACTGCTAGGAACTTCATGTTAGCATGAATCTTGTATCATTTGCCTTGGAATGTTCCCAGATAAACTCCTTTGTCTGTCTTTCTCCACTCCTATTGTCTCTAAGTCACCCTTATGCTTCATGGCTTACATGCTGGGTTCAGTCATTCAGACTTTCCAGCACCTCTTCTTCATAAAAATCTCATCCTTGCATCCAGCTCAGCAAAGCTACACCCTCCCTGATACCCATGCCAGTCCAGTGATCCCTGCTGAATTATCCTTTCAAAAACTTTCCTATAAACACATCCCTATCTGGACAACTGAGGAGAGCATCAACCATCACCTCTCTCACACCCAATTTCTCACTTACTCATTCAAGCTCCTTCTCTTTTGGTCTTGAAGTTTCGGATAGTTATAAAAACCTTAGCCATCGATGACCCAGAGTCATGGCCCGTATGAGCCAGTCCATCAGAGACTGATTTCCTGTATATTGCCTATGTGGTCTTTGTTTCAAGGATGGATGTGGAACTATTTTACTTTATTTCTCTGCTTGTAGATCACTCAGACTGATTCTAATGACCCCCCATGTTCCAGTCTCTTAAGCCAGGCACTTCATTTCTTATATTAAAGTCTGTCTCAACCCAAATGTTTGGGATGAAGACATTTCTCTGGTTATTATTATTATTTTTTTACCACCCCACCAGCATGCTGAATTGTGAATTGTCCATTATTCTATATCAAAGGTTGGACCTTAGGGACATCTTTCACTTGTACCATGTGCTTTTCCTTCTCACTGCCTCTGTCTTCCTATGTGAAGCTTTTGGATCTTAGTAAGGGTTCTTTGCAGAGATCTAACTTGCCTTCTTCTTTCTTCCTACCTTCTCCCATCTCATTCTCTTATTTCTCATTGTTTTCTTCAAGACCAGAGACTAATGGAGGGGCAGCATCCACATGTCTTTTTTCTGCTACAATTGCTCACTTGTACAGGCAATTTATTTCTAGTTAACAGAGCTGAGTCTCTGTTCCATGTCTTATTCTTATAGCAAAGGCTATACCACAGCTTCATAGCCTGTGTATAGTTCCATCCATTTAAGCAACTGTCAGTATCTCTAGTTCATCATCTTTTTGGAGGATATTCAAATATGCAATAGGTGGACCCCATTCACAGAGAAGCCACGACACCCAACACCATATAGAAGTTGGCCATACCTAAATTCTTCTGTGTATGTTCCATTCTCAGATAGCTTGGCCTTGGTTGCTTTTCTTGTCATCAATTGTAGAGAGAAAGCAACTTTGTTCTAGAAAGGAGACATACTATATCACATCAAATGAAGAAAGATAGCCATATTGCCATTTCCCAAGTGGATGCTTCACCCTCAGACATATCAGTCTGAGTCACGTGTTTCATTACTCATAGAAGACGCAGTGTGACCACTCCTCCTCAATTAATTTTTTGGCTCTTTTTGTCACTGCTTAAGTGCCAAGGTGTTGTATGACATTTTCTGGGAAATCAGGAACATATAACTATTTATCACTGATAGATCACTCTAACAGACCAAAGAAACCATTCAATCCAAGAATCAGTGACCCAAAGAGTTTATCAGTTACAAAAGTGTAGGTGAAAGTTTACTTACAGAAGCATGGATAACTCAAATGAAGCTATATCATTGAAAAGCCTTCCCCAGAGTAAGGGACTAATCAAGAAACTTGCATCAAAGAATATTCTTGCACAATGTGTATGTAACTCAGTTGATAGAAGAGCTCCTTTCCCTGGTAGTTGTTTCTTTCTTTATAGCTTACTGGAGGGATTATGTGAATCTTGTAAATTTCAGGAGCTTCCTGAGCCTTGTAAGATTTATTTGCTTTACTTTCTGAGTCTTATAAACATTCCTTCTACCCATAAGGGAAAATGTGGATATTTCAGTTTGGAGAATATAGCCACACAACAGATAGTTAGGAATAACTGGTTTTCAAAATTGTTTACACAGAAGATTAACATAGTTAATAATAATAGTCAGGGAATCATGGGTCAAGTGAGGGGATCTGACCCAGAGCAAGAGTCAGGTCTAGGTGTATCCAAACCCTGAAATCTCATCCTGAAACTAGCAGAAGTAGGATTGCTACCCTCCTGCCCCAAGCCTGTATGTCCCAGTAGACAAAGCCCTGTGCGCCCACCTTTGCCACAACAGAGGAGGTCACATAGCCTGTTAGACAGGTTAAACTTTCTCTACCTTTATAAGGAAATCCAGCAGCACCTAGAAGTTTTCTTTATACAAATGATGCCTTCCCAGCACCCTGTCCCCAGCCAACGATGTACACTCACCCTGAAGGTTCTCATTCATCCCCCAAAGATTTGAATAGCCTTTCGTATCGCCATTAAATGAGCTGTCTCACTGAAGCTGCCACCGGAGAATCTGTCATGCTCACCACTGCCTGAGGTCTTTCCACTCCTGCCCTGCTTCCCCTCTCAGGTTGTAATCACTAGCTAATCATGCCCCTATAGGGGGGAAGCAGAGACTGAATGGCATATATTCAAATGCAAAATAGTGTAACTTTAAAATATTTCACTGTAAAAATAGTAGATAAGCAAGGTGATGATGTATTAATTAATTTTATTCAATCATTCTATTATTATATATGTACAGACATTAAGCAAGACGGTGTTTTCTATAATTGTATTGAATCATTTTCAGTTTAAAATTACAAGATTTGAAATCTAGTCTTTGGTGTATGATCATTCTCATTTTTAAAATGAGGAAACTGAGGCTACTAGAAACTCCAAGCCACAGAATACCCCAGATGAGATTCTTAGGCATCTTCCTGACTTTGGAAGTGATGGTCCTTATATTGTATCATGATTATCTGCTTTTCATGGCTACAAGGACTTCAAGATCTTAGAGAAAAGTATTGCAAATCACCCAGTGATATTTCTTCCAAAGAGATAAAATGATACAGAAAATATGATAAATATTGAAAATACTGGCAATGTAATACTGGCAGTTAATTGGTTAGGACATTAAACAACAACAACAACAACAACAACAACAACAACAAGAAGCAGTTAGGAAGCCAGGAGCTGGGAATCATATCCTTATTTCAATAATGGACAGAGTGTGACAGTATGAGAGAATCATGAACCAATTTGCTTCCCTAAGCCTTGAAAAAATCTACTGAACATTTTATAAACAAATGTCCTGCTGGAGAGATGGCTTAGCAGTTAAGAGCACTGACTGCTCTTCCAGAGGTCCTGAGTTCAATTTCCAGAAACCACATGGTGGCTCACAACCATCTGTAATAGAATCTGATGCCCTCTTCTGGTGTGTCTGAAAAAAAAAATAAAACAGCTACAATATACTCATATAAATATAATAAATAAATCTTTAAAAAAAAAGACTACAAATATCCTAATCACTTTAAGGAGTTTTAAAAAATTATTAAATTTTAGTGTGAAGAAGAGGTTTGTGCCGGGAACTAATGGATTTGCAGCCTTCTTATTAGCCTGAGTGAAGCCATTTTGTGTTAAAGTTAGGCTTAGAAATAACAGTAGGCCAAGGGTGTTGTTTTCTGAGCGTCATGATTTTGTTTAGGTTCTGTCTCTCAAGAGATGGATTCTTTCCCAGGTCAGGGTGACTCCTTTGAGGTTAGGGGGCTGGCAGAGTACGGTGGTTGCCTTGGTTACAGGTCCATGTCCTTGTGGCTAGGAGTCTGTAACTCCTTGGATTTTTCTCATCCCTGTTGCTTTGTCTAAGTCTTGGCTATATTGTTTAAAGTTTCTTTATCTTTTTATTATAAATTGGTGGTGAGAATTAAAATTTTGGGCTTGATCAGACATCCTGTCTTGCCCCCAGGTATCTCTGTCTTTGTCTCTTTTATCTGTCAGTTCCTTCTTCAGGACCACGCTGAATACCCCAAGGGCCAGGGCAGATTTGCATAAGATTTTTGATTTTTCAAAATCACTTGAAGGTTTATAGCATCCACTAATAATCCAGATGTATGTAGTTCAGATGTACATGCAGACTACATGACTATACTGTTTTTGTGGTCTGGGATTGGAGGTTGAACAGAGAGAAGAGAATGAGAATTAATGATAAAAACTGATTCTAATGCCCAAACAAGAGTGCAAAGATTCTATGGCAGTATCATAGAATTAACAGGCTGGATGAATCAAAAACAAACAAACAACAACAACAAAAAAAAACCAAATAAACAAAAAAATATATGGGAGGAAATCTGTAAAATATTAAGTCTTCCCCTTCCCCCGAGTTAATATTTGAATTCAGCTCCACGAAAAAGTGCTATACACATATTTTACTACCTCTTTCTCCTTTTCATGAGAATGTGATCAATGCTGTTGATTATAGAAACAGCTATCCTTGCTATAGAACACTGATGAGCACAGACCCTCCTGTTGCTAACTGCTGCTCCTGGAGCCTTAGTCAAACTCAACATGATACACTTTGTTCCAAATGGCTTTCTGTCAGGCCATGATAAGAAGTCTGTTTTCTGGTAGAGCTAAGGTTTGAATGCTGCAGGCCCAATAGGTTGTCTTCAGTCTATAAGGGATGGCAGATGTTTGCCCAAGTTCCTAGAATACAGCTTCTAACATGTGGCTATATCTCTCCATAGGTCTGTGACATTTGGTCACATAAAAAAGGGTCACCCCTCCCCCCAAGCCCTGCCACAGGTAGAGGTATGGCCGTGCAGCCCCAAGCCATCCCCATGTTAATGAGACACCTAGAGACTTAGCCATGCCCCTTCCCAGTTACTATTTCTACCTCGCCCCTCTCAGAGGTCTCAGGGTATGATCTCATCCATGCTATTCTCCACATGTTAATAAACGCCTTAGAACTATGGACTGTCTCTATTCATCTTGATCAACCATGGGAAGCAAGGGATCCGGCCTTGAATTAAGGAGCTGTGTCTAATCTCTCGCCAGAGGCATCTCAGCATTTCCAGACAGCTGCCATTCGTCCAAGCCAAAGCAGCTAGCCTGCACCCAAGCTGATGACCAGGTCCGTGGTGGGACGCCATCTGCGCTCTGCAGCCCCATTTGTTCCCAGTTCTCCCATGGCTTCAGGCGGTGTCTGTGATGTCCAGAGCCTGGGAACTCCAGAGCCGGACAGCGTTCCCAGGAATGGCCCCTTTCCCCACCCACAGGTGGTATCCTTGTGGCTTCACATAGCCCCTACCTGCCCAGCGGACTGTGGGAGGATGTAGTCGAACTTCCTGAGCATCCTGTCCCTCCCACAGACACAGCACCTGGGGAAGACACTCAGGACTTCACTTCACCCCATGCCATTTGTTCCCACAGCTTTCAATTTCACATCAGGCTGCTGTGTTCTATAAAATGCTAAGTATGCAATAAATACCTACTTACTGAATAAATAGATAAATTCTGAAATTGTGTCAGGAGCAAAGATTGTAATGCTGGTATTTTTTTCTTTGTGATAGTTTCCCAAGCCACTTAGACTTTTACTTGGGTTTCTGGTGACAGGACAGCATCAGGCTGTTTTACAGGTACTACCAAGGTGAGAAGCAGAGCAGGGCTAGTTTTTTTTCTCTTGCTCAGGCATCTCAAGTAGATAGCCATGCAAAAATCACCTAAAGCTTGACACCCAATGATAGCTGTACTTTCCAGCTAGCATGCCTGTGTATAACTGGATGACTGATTACTCTCATCTAAACATTCTGTCACCTCTGACACTTCTTGTTCTTTCACATCTTACCCCAATCTTTCAACAAACCATGGATTTCTACCTTCAAAGACTAACTAAAAATGGCTTGTGTCCCTCATTTTCTATCACCTGAATGATTCAACTAGTGTTTTAAGTCATGTTACTCTATAGTCTCTTTAGAGCAGATTACAGAAGGTCTTGTTAAAATACAGGTCAGGATATGACATCCTCTGGGCAGAACTTCCAAGAGCATTCCATGAATAAAAGGCAAAGTCTTCATAATCCCATTTCTTCTTTTACCTTTTGGAATTCATCTCCTGCTTCCTCCTTGTTTAGTCTGCCTTCATCATGGGAGCATTCTTAAAGTTCTCTGAATATGTATACTTTCCACAGAGCCTTTGTACCTGCTCTTGTCCACATCCACAAGTGTTTCCCTTGTCTGTAGATCTTGTCATGTACCTCTCTTTTTCAGACAAGATTACATGGCTATTTTATGCCAAATATGACCTCTCCATTTCCCACCTACACCCATCCTCTGTTTTGTTTCTCATGAAATTTGTTACTGGTTGATTTACTGTCTCATAAGGGGTACATTTACATCTTAAGATGGTAATTAATAATGTGATATTATTTAAAAATAAGGGATTTTATTTTATTTTATTTTTTAGATCTAATTAAGTTGAGTTAAGATTATGATGGGCTCCAATCCAATATGATTTTCATTTTGAAATAAGAGAAAAATATCAGCTGTAGACAAAGCATACAAAAAGAACAAGATTAATCTAGCTGCTAAACTAGGGCCACTGGGAACTCCTAATTCACTAGAACCTTTGTGAATGAGAGGTGGATCCCCATCAAGAATTCTAGAAGAAGTGGGATCCGGCTGAAGCACTATTTTGGACTTCCAGACCACACATGAAGAAAGAATAGCTCTTTGCGATTTTAACCTAGTGTCTGTAGTGCTTATTTATGGATATCTATACAACTAATACCGTTTGTATCTTGCTACCTGCCATACCATATCTTTTCCTTATTAATTGTGTTTATTGCTTGTCTCACCAGATTTTTGTAATGAAAATTCAGGAGGGTACTCAACAGTTCTGGCTCTTCGTGCCATGATGCTTTGAACTCTGCTCTGCTAGATGAACTTTGACTTCTGTCTGCCGATGAATTGGTCTTAAGTCCTGAAAATTAGTCTCTGTGATGTCAGAGCTGAATAACAACAAGAAAATTGTGTAAATCTTTGCTCTTTTACAAAGATAATTGAAGAGGTCATTGGGATTATGTTCAATCCCTGGGAACTATGTCGGAGTGTTGTGCAATCTAACAAGAATTGGTCTCTTGGCTTCCATGGAATTCTCATGATATATTAAGACCATGTGGTGAAAATATTAAGTACCTGAATATTATATGAAGAAAATACTGGTTAAACATAAGAGGAATATACTCAGTATGGAGAAATGAGGACCCTTATGAAGATATTTTTGTTACAATTTACTCACTTTCATTTCTTCCCCTTACTGTCAGTTTAAATAGCTTTTAATTACTTCACAGTACTCAAACTGTTCAATAATACTATGCCCCAAAGAGAAAAATGTATTATCTTTGAAACACAATATTCTATGTATTATTGAATTCTGAAGCTAACCATGTTAGAAAAATCAATGTACATTGTACAAAATGTTCCCTAGGATGCTTTAAAGCCTTTAAAATGACACAGAAGGAAATGTCCATCACCCAGGAGATGGTTTCTATCTTGTTTCTGGACTATAAATGTAAATGCAAAATGTTAGGAGGGAAAATTTAGGGAAACAGACCAGCCAGAAAATGAGGACTCCTCAGGCAACATACCACCATGATGACTGGAGCATAGACACAGTTCCAAGACTCTGCAACTGTGAATGGTCCCCAACCAGCAACCCTAAAACTTCCAGCAATAATCAACACCTCCAAGTATTGTTATTGATATGAGATACATGTGAGAAAATTAGCACAGTGATCAGAAAATGATTGCTATTATTGATAGTCTTCTGAAACAATTGTTACCTGTAAGATGGATTTACATTGATCAAGAATATCCAGAGAGAAAGACTAAGATCACTGTTGCTCAGCTGCTCAATCTTTTCAGAAAAACATGTGAGTGTGTTTGTTGACAGTAACTATTACCGTGGGAAAGGATTCATTCACAGCCTTCTTGATTAACGGCTGTATTGCTTGTCATTATCCTTTTCATGTTTCACAACTATAAATATATAATCTAACGATCCTTTCACTGAAATAGCATCTTTGATGACAGGATTTTCAAAGTGCTTCTTAGTCATTCAATAATTAGGCAGTTTCACCCCCCCCCTTTTTTTAAAGAGCCTATTACTGAGAATCTTGAAGAGTTGGGGGAAATTAAAAAAAAAAAAAATCTACTGAACAGTCATTTTCTAGAGGACACAGAGAGGTGGCCTCCAAACTTTTATGGATCTTATGGAAGATGGAAAATGATTACCTTGGAGTTAAACTTATTACTGTTATATTACTAACTTCTGATTCTTTGAAAGTTCCTTTTTAAAAACCTTCAAGGAATGCTTGAATGTCAAGGTTTAGTCATAACAATTGGACCCTCTAGGAAGGCTAATTATCTTCCTCTCTAAAGTATCATGAATTTGTATTCCCCAGATCTGCTTTCATTTTATATATTATATCATGGTGAAGTCACCCAGCTGAGCATTCAGTTTTCTTTTTAAGTAGGCAGGGCTGGCTATTAGAGAACTCAATTTAAAACTTCCAGTTTAAATAAAGACATCAGCTTATAAATGATACAAGAATTTGATTGGATATGAGATTTAGTCTCTAACCTGGCCAGGGAGATGGTCTGTTAACAAACACTGAAGAACTTTTATGAAATGACAGAGTGTACAGCAACATGGCTCTGGAGATAGTGTGCTGGTTGGTTCGAGGATAGGGTTCTAATTAGGGTCTCCCTTTGTCGTTATGGGAGATGATGGGAAAGAAAATTTGCTACTTTGGCATGCATAGTAGTTAAGTAAGTGAATTCTTTAAAACTGTGAAAAAGTGTGTGTGTGTGTGTGTGTGTGTGCGCGCGCGCGCACGCACGCGCGTGCGTATGTGCTCATTTTAATGTCCATTTCCCTCTACTTTAAATGTCTTTCCTTTATGATTCACACCATAGCCTTCTTACTGCATTTCATTTAATTTTAGAGAATTTGTTGTTCGTATATTCCATTGGGACATGAATTCTGTAGGAGGGGACACTTGGAATGCTGACGGTGATATCGTTAGTCCATCGTTATTGAATGAAAGCTTGGAAGGAGATATTAGGAAGGCAGGACGTAAACACGATGGTATAAAATAACGAAAGAGCCATGTCTAGTTAGTCTTGGAGTTACTGAGCCTTGTTACAAAGAATTTCAGAAAAAAATCTGATTCTTAAGAATTCAGTTTCTTCTACAGTGGCAATGCAAAACAGGAATACTTGGTCCTGAGATCTTGAGCTTAACTTTCTCTTTCCCATCCCCCAAAGGAGCTATATCCAAGTCTCTGCACTGTTTTTTGTTTATTTATTTGTTTTCTTCCTCACGCAAGCATGATAGAGAAGATCCGAGACAGATGAGCATGAGGGAAGAAAGGAAGAGTGAGACATGGAATGTTGGTCTGGCGGGACTTGTAATGAATGGCACGTATGGAGACTTTCTTTCTCTTTGACTACAGCTGGCAACAGCTGCCTGATGCATTGGCAAGTAAATTTTTCTTTTTTACTCTACAATGTCTACTCTGTTTAAAAAAAAAAAAAAAAGAAAAAGAAAAGAAAATGACTCCTACACCTTAATGCAACCTTCTTCTTCCATTACCCTTATTTCTACACTGCATCCACAAATGAGAGAGCAAATAACTCACCCCCTTCTGGCAGAAGCAGCAGCATAAGGCTTGGACCCAAGGGACAAGAGAGAAACGATGTTATGTTCTTATAGCTATTGACGAAGATGCCCAAGATCATTCGCTAAGGATTTGACTCTTTTGATTGGTTTTTCTAATATTAGTTTGAGACATAAGGAGATTCAAATATATTTAAAGGTACGCTTTGCTCCCTTTGTCTGTCTTCAATAATAATTCTTTACTGTTAGTTCTAGCTTAAAAGTATCCCACTATTCTGACATTGATTCTAGCTGCCAGGTTTGATCCGAATGCTACAGGTGCAGTAATATACTATATATGTAGTTTTTTTATATTATTGACAGTGGAAGTAAATATTAGCATTAGATCCATTTTATAGGTAAGAAAACTGAAATTAAATGTAAAGAAATTGCCTAACATTAAAATTACCATTGCAATATATATTTTTAACAGAATAAAGAATAGAGCTTATGATTATCTCAATTGATGCAGAAAAGGCATGTGAAAAATTCAATACTGTCCTATGGTTAAAATAAAATTCAACAATTTGGGAATAGGAGGAAACTGCCTTGAAGTAATAAGTGCTATTTATGAAAACCTCCAATTATATCATTCTCAGTATGAAAGTACTAAAGGCTCCTTATCCTGTAAGATGAAGAAATGGTCACAGCTAGAGCAACTAGTCGGTTAAAATATGTCAACTGAAAGTGAAAGAGTAGCCCAGCCAAATCAGAAGAGAATAAATAAGGCAACCTTTGTTCTCAGATTATATGATATTCTCTGTCAAAAGCCCTAAAACATAGAAAAAATCCATACTTGTATGTGTGCATGTGCACATACATGCACATAGAGAGACACACATGTTATAACCAAAAAAGCAGTAGTTCATTAAAATTGCGGGATATAAAATTAATTGCATTACCTATTTTTTAGCAATGACCAATTAAATATAAATTAAGAGAACTTTTCCATGTACAATTGCAAGAAGAAAATTTTAGGATTAGATTTTCCCAAGGAGACAAAGACTTATACGCTAAAAATTATAAAACATTTCTGAAACATAATTACATTGAGTATAAATAAAGGAAACCCTATATTTTTATATTAGGCTTAATATTGTTAAAATTTCCATGCAACCCAAAGTAGTACCCAGATTCAGTTCAGTCTGAATCAAGACCACAATGACAATGAGTTAGAGCTAAAAAAAAAAAAAAAAACCAACCTAAAATTTTTTATGGACTTCTGAGACTAAATAACCTGAAGAATCCTTCTAAAAGGAATGCCAACCTTGAAGCACTCTTTCTGGCTACAAGGATTGGCCTAACTGGGGCAACAAGAGATTAAAAAAGAATAAACACATGGACATACAGCAAAGCTGGGTTAGGGTGGACTGGATTCTAATGGAGATATTCACATGGAAAAGGATGAAGTTGGACTAAATACAGAATATAGTGTTGGATCTAAGCTCTGGGCATTTAAGAGGTAAATGACAACTCTTAGAGGAAAGAGTATTGAACTTGGTAATTATTTCTTGCTGTCTTAGTCAGTGTCCTATTGCTGGGAAGAAGCACCATGATTATTTAGGGTTACTATTGCTGTGATAAACACCATGACCAAAAAACAAGCTGGGAGGAAAAGGGTTTGCTCAGCGTACCCTTCCACATCTCTCTTCATCACTGAAGGAAGTCAGGACAAAAACTCAGGCAGGACAGGAATCTAGAAGCAGGAGCTGATGCAGAGACTAGGGAGGGGTACTGCTTACTGGCTTGCTCACTCTGCTTTCTTAAATAACTCAGGACCACCAGCCTAGGGATGGCACCATCCACAGTGGGCACTTCTGGGCCCTTCCGCATCAACCATTAATTAAGATAATGCCCTACAGCTGGATCTCATGGGGGGATTTTCTCAATTAAGGTTCCCTTCTTTCAGATAACACTAGCTTATGTCAAATTGATGTGAAACTATCCAGGACACATAGATCTAATATTAAACATCAAAAGAGTGGCTCTTTATGTCTCTGAAAACAAAGGTCAGAGTCCACAAAGTGACCCCTGTGACCTGCCTGCTCTCTCTTCAGCACCCTACCTTAGTGTTCCCTCTCTCTTCCTTCCTGTGAGCAGCACTGCTTTCAGTGTGCTGTGCCAGGAATCTTCTTCTTGGGACAGACTTTACCACAGATCTGCATAGCTCATCCTTTACCACTTTCAAAACTTTATCTCGCATGCTGCCTAGTGAGGCTTACTCTAGGTACTCTAACTGAAATAGACCAAGACCTTCTCTGTATTTAGCATAGTTATTAGTAAATTGTAACTTATTAAAAGTTAGTAGTCCATACTTAAAGATAGGCACAGAACTATAGTACTAAAAATGGTTATGTACTAGCACAAAAAAAAATGTAGACACAAAACCAAGTATGAGTCCATGTAGACAAGGCCATTTCACATTGGACAAAGATACCAAACATACCCTGGAGAAAAGATAGCAGCTTTAACAGATAGTGCTGGGGAAACAGGATGTCCACCTGTAGAAGAATGAAATTAGGCCCATATCTGTCACCTTGCACAATTATTAACTCCAATATAAAACCTGAAACATTAAAACTTCTAGAAGAACACATAGGTAGTACTCAAGAGCTAGGTGCCTGCCACAAAGAAGAGCAAATCTGTATCCCTAGCCAGTCCTGCAGATTTTTCCTACATTAAACAGAGTGAGGATAACAATATAATTGTATGCAAATAAGTCTGAAAACTTAGATAAAAAAGAAAAAATGCAACTTACCCAAACTGATGTGAAAGACCTCAAAAGGTTTACTTTTGCTAAAAAAATAAAAAAAAAATCCCTGAATCTGTAATAAAAGCCTTTCCACAAAGAAAGCTTCAGTTAATCAGCTTTAATGACTGTGTTTTCCAGTTTACAATGTTTCCACATAGGAACTCTCACAGCCCAAACCAGGATGTTCTCTACTGCCCTTTGGAACTCAGCCTCATCCAACCAGCTTATTCATGTCACAGAGGAGACTGTTAGAGAAAGCTACAACCAGCCAAACTGTAGTGAATAGGTGACCACACCATGTTCAACCTCAGTTTCTACATCTGTGATGTAATTTCCTCAAGCTTTAAATTGTGGAAGAAGGGGTATTGGGGGACACCGGAGAAGTTGGAGGGGGTGGAGAGGTACAAATGATGGAAGTACAGTATTTATGCATGCAATTCAAAAACATGAAGACGTCGAAATGAAAATGGGATAAAGAATACTGTACTAGAAAAAGTAGCATAATATCTCTTAATTATCATTTATTTTAGAAATGCTGTGATAGCTTAATACCTGAAAATCCAGTCATCAACAATTATTTCATAATAAAATATACAAAAGACATATCATCACTTTAGTATGTGTAAATAGGAATTTCACAGAAGTCGTGATTTTAACACACACACACACACACACACACACACACACACACACACACACACAAAAGTGTCTGAGGGTACTGGGAATCGAAGATAATTAGCTTTTAGAAGACAGATTTTATATTGTAATAGATGACATGTACAAAAGCCTAGAGCTGACATATTTAAGAATGTGCTATTAAACTTCTTTGCCTTAAATATGGGAGGGTAAATGTTCGCTGTTCCTCATCAACATAGCTACAAAAGTTCTGGTCAGCGGAAGAAAAAACGCATGAAAATGAACAAGAGATCAAAGATTGAAGGGAATGAAACTTTTTTATTTAAGAATGACATGAGTCTGTGCATATAAACTCTAAACTGAGAAATTAATTAATAAATTAACAAACTTTGGATTAATATCAATACAGAAAAGTTACTTTATCAACCAAAATAAAAAATAGTTAAAAAAGAATTTAATGTTTTATTAAACATTACCTACACTAAACACGTTCATGTAAGTTAAGCTTAATAAAAATTATTTAAGATATCTATAATAAAGGCTGCAATGTATTTCTGGAAGATGTTAAAATACCAATAAAGGCATAAAGAGTTGCCATATTTGTGAGTTCGGAAGATATAAATAGTTGGTTTGATGCTGTGTCTCATTACTGTAGCCCAAGCTGCCCTTAAATTTGTGATCTTCCTTCCTCAGTCTCTTAAACATTGAGATTACAGGACTGCAATACCATGCTTGGGCTCAAGACTTCTATGTCATTTTACCCAGAGTGACCAATACACTTAATGTACTCAATCACAATTCTAGTTAAAATTGTTACTAAAATCTATAGAAATGAAAGAATGTAAAATAGTTTGTATGTTTTGAGGAATAAAGCTATAGGTTTATAATACAAAATGTCAAATTAAGACCCGGGAATTAAGACAACATAGTATTCTGTGTGAAAAGACAGATAGACCAGTGCACAGAATTAAGAGTCCAGGGGTAAACTCACACATATACACAGGATGCTGCTGTAGGTAAGGTGATGAATAGGCAAAATTGTCATTAAATTGTGATTCGGTGCTATATGTTTACATTGAAGATATTATCTCTGTCTTATATTACAGGATATATTAATTTGAGATCAACAGATGGAATATAGTTTTACTGGGAAAAGAGAAAGACATAGTCTCCAGGAGGGGTCAGAAGTATGTCTTATGGACATACTTATGATCTTAGGGAGCAGGGCATAAACTAACTGATATAAAAATATGGTCCTAATAGAGAGTGAAATAAGTGTTTTTGAATAACAACAACAACAACCACAACAACAGGCAGTCATTAGGAAAACAAAATAGCATGTGCACATTGGGAAGAGACATTTGTACTTTACATATATGGTAACTTCAATGTGTAGGGAATGCACATAGCATAGCAACACTTAATAAAGAAGAGGACATAATGTTTTTAAAAAGTAAGGAGTAGTATATACAGGGCTCTGCAGGGAGGAAGGGAAAGGAGAAATGATACGTCTATAATAATCTCAAAAATAAAAGAAATCATTTTTAAATACTAAATAACAAAGGACACAAAGCTGGGTCAGTAAGAGAAGGCAGCAGAGTGGATCAGGGGGAGTTGAGGAGGGGTGAGTCTGATCAAAAGACACGGTACAAAATTCTCAGAGGAAGTCATAAATAAAAAAAGAAAGAAAAAATTAATATGACTTAAACATTGTAAATATGAAACGTTTAATAAATATACCCAAATAACCAATAAGCACATAAAAAGATAATAGTATCAGCCATCAATAAAATGCAAATTAGTACCATAATAAGATAATACTTACAGTAACTAAATTGACAACAAAGGAAAGGATTTATCAAAACTTATCGAGGTAGACTGTTAATGGGAGTATAAACTGTTCCAAGCACTTGAATAATCTAAAGTATCTGTAAAACTTACATTTTCTGTCATTAAGAATTTTTACACAGGGAAAAAAGAGTAAACTAGAAATGTATAAAGAGAGACCGAAACAAGGATGCTGATAGAATTATTTTTAATAGCTGAAACAACAATCAGTGTGCTTGCTTATCAACAAATGTGACTTCAAAAGTAAGTATCTTAAAAACATCGTGCATTTATACAATGAGAAACTGCGTACAACAGCCTGGATAAGGATCAGCATAATTATTTCAGAGCAGCCAAACAAAAATATTACATAGCTCTTATTTCATTTACATGATGTAAAAACAGTAGAACGCGTGTACCTGTGACAGGACTTAGAATAGTGTTGACCTTTGGGAAATCAGAACTACTAGGACACATGTGATATATTCCATGCCATAAATCAGATGATATATGCAAAGGAATATACATATTTAAAACACACCAGCTACGTAAAGAAGACTCATGCATTCTGTGCAGTTTAATGGGTATAAATTTTAAGTCGACTAAGATAGTAAGTGCAATTAGTTTTTTTTTTTAATTTTTATTTTTTGATACTTTATTTACATTTCCAATGTTTCCCCCGTTCTAGGTCTCCTCTTTGGAAACCCCCTATCCCCTCCCCCTCCCCACCTCTAAGAGGGTATTCCACCTCCCACCCACCTGCCCACCCACTCCCATATTCCCACCTTGATGTTTTACTGGGGCCTCTAACACCCTGAAGCCCAAGGACCTCTCCTCCTCCCCCCCGATGGCCAATCAGGCCCTCCTCTGCCATATATGTGGTCCGAACCATGGGTCCCTCGATGTGTATTCTTTGGTTGGTGGTCCAGCCTCCAGGAAGACCGGGGGGGGGGGG
>CM052716.1:30361150-30417572 GCA_028551405.1 Uromys caudimaculatus | reverse complement strand
AAAAAAAAAAAAAAAACTGAAATAGAAAGTGAACATTTCCCAACCAAATCAGTTGAAAATATTATAAGGTCACTTTTTCTTAGTGTAGAGCAACCAAAATCTGACAGTCACTCATATTGGTTTTGCTACCTTTTGAAATGGAAAAATCATTTAAAGAAATTACTATATTGATCTTAGAAAATTCAGATCACCTAAACTCTATACTGAAAAGTGATTTTGACTGGTCAAATTTAACTTTTGTGCTCTTTTAAATATTACTAGTCTATTTCAGTCAGGAGCTTAATAAAATTTCATACATAGTTCTTACATGAAAGGTGAGGAAATGTAAGAGGGAAATATTTATTAATTGTATGGTTTTGTTATGAAGTCTTTAAATCTACTGTCAAAAGAAACAGTCTATTTGAATGTCCTAAATGTTTGCCACATTCTACATTTACCAATTTGTTTTGTTTGGAAAGTTCTTGCCAGGGACATAAGACAATCATGCTTCAAACATGAAGATATAATCTTAATTATATTTAATTCTGTTTTCTATACTTTTGCATTCATGTGAAGGCCAGAGTCTGTGAAGAGGCATTCATCAGAAAAGAATAACGCTTGTCTAAAACTATGCTCCTTCTCTTAACAGACTTAATAGTATTATTCTAAAGTTGGTCTTTATCCTTACTCTCCCAAGCTCATAAAACTTCAGTGCCGACTAGAGTTTTGTAAAGTCATTGGATTCTGGAAATGAAGGGATAATGCACTAAAAACACAATACTCTATAGGTTGAGTGAGAAGAAGTGAGGACATAGCCATATTGAATTTTTGTGTCTAAAGATGAGAAATTGAAAGGTGGAAATTTAAAGGGAAATACAATTCTTAAAAGAAAAAAAGAAAAATGTTGAGCTACGTTTTGTACATGTACATGTGTGTGCTTGTGTGAAAGATCATAGATGGTATTATTGTGTTTCAACCTGAAGTTGCTTAGTGATAAGGAACTCAATATGAGAAGCTAGGTATATTAGAAGAACTGGGATACAACCACACCCTTTCCTGCCTGCCGTTTCTCTGTGCCATGGCCTGCCCATTTCCCGTGCCTCTCCCAAAGAATAGAGACCCAGGCTCTTCAGAGAGCTTCCCATATTGCAGGAGAGGCCTCTTTACAGAGAGCACAATGAGGCTTATGATGAATTAGTTATACTTTTGTTTTGTATGTTGACCCATCATAGAAATGGTCTTAACAATCTGCTTTTTTCCATGGTTCAAAACACTCAAAGTGTATACCAGTTAAAAAATGAAAGGATAGGCTTTGGTGAAAAATAAGTTTTATTTAAAAATATGAAGATGAAGTTTACATACCCAGGCCATATGCTGCGAATTCAATTTCGACAGAGAAAATATTATCTGAAAAGATATCAAAATTGGAAGGAAGAATCAAATTTGATAAACAGTACTTTTTTTTCCTAGTATTGAAGACTGAACCTAGGGTATTCTATTGTAAACTCATGCTGTAAAACTGTGGGCAAATGTCTGACTGGTGGTTTGATGCTATTCTCAGGCTCTTACGTATCCCTTCTCCTAATACCAATGGCAGAGACCATAGCAAAATGGAAATTATTAGAAGGCATATATTAGTGGATACTAAAGGGCTCTAATTGCATAAGGAAGAGATGTGAGATTTACTACAACATAAGAAATACTTAGAACATGGGTACTGTGAACCAAATGGCAAGTGAATTTGTGTGGGTCTATATTTAGTATATTTGATATATTTATTTAATAAACTTAAATGTGACCTCTATGTTTGTCTCTTAATTGAATACAAGTTTAAGCTTGGCATGGGCTCACCCCTCAGTCAGTATATTTTAATTCCCATGTGATACTATACAACAATTAGTTTCAGAATATGTCACATATACTAGTGCTTACATACAGTATGTATTATGGATCCAGTAACTGTTACACAATATTTATGGTTTGATGATCTATGCCTTTGAGTGAAACATGGATGATAACTTCTATTTTAATTATTATGTCATTGAAGGTAAATTCTCTTATAATATTTTTCCAAGTATTTAATTTTTCAAAGAGAGATATTTTAATTTTCTACTAAGCATTCTTCCAGGGCCATTATGTTCTCCATATCTCACCACTATACAGAATTACAATTGACACAGAAGAAAGAAGAGGCTAGAGAAACAACATAAACATATGAAAAAGAAATTATTACAAAGAACTTCATGAAATTAGTTAAATTCACAAGATTATAATTTAAAGCTACATCTCTCTAAGCAAACTTAATTAGTTCAATTTTTAACATGAAGATATTATTACTAGTCCTTTGAGTTTTAAGGAAGACATATTTAAGGACTGTTTCAGTTATAATCATGGGCCTGTGTTCTTGTTTATATCCCTCCACAATTAAGCTTTAATTAAATATATTTTCTCACTTTTTTGGAAGAATTTTTTTATGATAACATGAAATGTTTAGTGTGTTGTCTTTTGTAAACCCTGGTATATAGAGAATTTTAAGGATTTATAATGAGAAATAGATTAATGTCATGAAGTATCTAAGACTAAATAACTTACCATTTCTTTGTTAATTTTCCCCCACAAATCTCTTAAGTTGATTCTTTAGGAAAACGCTCCTTAAATGTACTTTCTAATCAGAGAGAGAGAGAGAGAGAGAGAGAGAGAGAGAACATTAGTTCACACAGGCTTTAGATTTCAGTGTTCTGAATTTCATTCTGAAACCCCAAGTGCTCTCAAACCACAACTGACATCTCACCTCTGCAATGCACAGCAGTGTGCAATTTGGAGAGCTCTCTCAGGCTCTATGTAGGCAGAGCTTACAGGAAGCAGGGTCGGGTCTCACCTTTTAAGACAAACCTAGCACAGTTTGTTAGTAGGTAGGTTCAAGCCAAGCTCTGAGAGTGAAACGTGGATATATACCTACATAACTCATCCTTTTAAAAATTTATTCATTTAGGTTTTGTTTGTTTTGAGGCAAGGCACCACTATGTAGCCCATTCTGGCTTCAAACTTGATTCCAGCCTCTTGAGAGACCTGAGATTCCAGGTTGCGCAATCACACCTATCTCTGTATTTAATTTCCATTTCCACAGGTCACTGTTGCTAAAACTGAAGTTTGTTTGTTTGTTTGTTTTTTTAAACAACATTTTTGCCAGATCCACGCCACAACTGATTTCAATTTACTCTAAAAGTTGCCCTGATGGAGGGTGGTCTCCCAGTCCCTGCAGACAGTCTGTAGAGGGCAGCCAGCATCACTGTCTGCAATACTTTCTATCTGAAGTAGGAAGCCTGGATGCCTTGTGTTCACCATCCAGGTGGCTTCTTTACCCTCAGGGTAATCTGTCACCTTGAAGGAAAAGCTCTCCCAGATTCTCTTCACAAACTGTTCCTCTTATTCTTGAAACAGTTACCTGAAGACCTAATTGGAGGGCCTCACTTGGGTATGTTCTAAAAAACCTGGCATTTTCAGGGCATTACAGCCACCGCTCCTGCGAGGCCCAAGAGATGCCATGAAGTTTGAAACTGGAACCCACCTCTTTCTGACTTCCCTCCCAGTTTCTAACCAAAAATCGTTTTTATCATGCTACTTTCTACCTTCTTAAAGCCTGTCATATGTCCCAGGTGACACAGAAATTTACAACTTGGATTTGATTTGAAATGATACAAATGCTCAAAATATCTGAATGAAAGAAGAAAGATCTAGGACTTATTTACATGCACAGAAACATTTGTATAACTGACGGAATCAGGCTGTTGCACTTGAGTGTTTTGTCAGTGTGTAGTTTTGGGTCATTTCCAAATGACAGAATGGGAAATGAAGAGGAACAGGCTAATCAGTCTCACCACATAAAAGTCTGGAAGTGGGAAACTTAGCATCTCACTCCAAACGAATCAGTTTTCAATAATATTGAGTTACTGGATTAATCTCCAAATTTCTAATTTTTGTTGTTGCAGTACTGATTGGTCAAAAGGAAACTAGTGATTTATTTCATAGTTGGTGCATCTCATATTTTGTCATATTTTTAACGTTTTGAATTTTAAAAATGATATAATCATACCATAATCTCAAAAAAACAAATTAAAGTTAAAAATTGAGAATTTCATACATGTATATAATGCATTTTGACCAAATTCATCCCTATGCACCCCAACACCACTTTTAATTATCTCCCAATTCCATGTATTCTCTCTTACTCATTTTTAAACCCACTGAATTTACATAGTGCTGTGTGTGTATGTGTATGTTTCTGTGTGTGTGTGTGTGTGTGTGTGTGTGTGTGTGTGTGTGTGTGTGTGTGTGTGTAGAACCATCTAATCAAGCATGCATAGCCTCTCAGGGACTATGAACCTCCAGCAATCATAAATATATAATAGGCCCTCATATAGGGGTGGGGCTTTATGAGATTCTCCCCCATCCAGACTGGTACTTTGACTATGTATTCTGTGCAGGTTTTGTGTGTGCAGTCTCAGCTGCTATGAATTATTTGTGTGATGGTTCTGATGTGTCTGACAAATACTGTTTTGTTGCAGAAGTCCACTACTCCTGACTCGTCCACAATGATGCCTGAAATTTGGGCAGAAGGGGTATGATACAGATATTCCCCTTAGAGCTGAACACTTAGCAGTCTCTTAATCTATGCATGCTGAGCAGTTTTGGGTCTTTGTATTAATTACCATCTATCACAAGTTAAAGTAGCTTCTCTGTTGAGAACAGAGAGATGTACTGATCTATGAGACTGGAGATAAAAATTTAGTGGTTAGTTTATCACAGTGCCCATTTAACAGTAACAGTACTAGGTTGTCTCCTAAGGCCCATATCCTAGCCAACCGTGGGTTTCTGGCCCAGTTAATGGTACTGGGCATGAGCTCTGTTTTTCATAGCAGTCTTTAAATCAAGTCAGGAAGTGTTTAGTTGCTACTATAACATTAGTGCCACTATTGTACGAGTGGGCATATCTTACCTGGACAGGCATTATGGCAGCTTGCAGCCTTAATATCTGGATAAGGTTGTTAATTACTTCTACCTGGTAGCATGCAAAGCAAATCTCAGCAATATGAAATCTAGCTAGTTCAGATAAAGTTTCCAGTTTAGTACCAGCTTTGAGTCCTCTGACTCAGATAAGTGGTGTTTTTAATAATAGTGTTTTGCCATATGTTATGAAGGGTAATCAAGAACAGTGGTAATAGTCTGTAACTTTTAGATGGAGATTTCTATAGGACCCTACTGACCGAGAACTTGAGAAGGGGTAGCATCCTGCTCTTGGGCCTTTTATCTGATAATCTTTATTGTTTGAAAGAGGCACTATGAATTTGGCAACTTTTATAAAGGAAAACACTTAATTGGGCCAGGCTTAGTCCATTATCATTACAGCAAGACTCATGGAAACATGCAGGTGAAGGGACTGAGAGTTCTACATCTTGATTGGCAGGCAGCAGAAGGAGACTGAGACACATTGGCCAGTTCTTGAACTCAAAGTCCACCTCTAGTGACGTACTTCCTCCAACAAGACTACATCTCACTATACTGCGACTCCCTATTGGCCAGGCATTCACACACATGACTGCGTAGGTAGCCATATCTATTCAAATCACTATATGTATGTATGTGTACACACACACACGCGCGCACACACACACACACACACACACACACACACACACACACACACACACACACACACACACACGTAATGTCTACAACAGTAGGTTTCCATGCAAGGTTTTCAAATTCTTAAAGATCTTTGATGATATTTATCCTTTCCTATCCTAGATCTCCTACTTTAGCCCCAGAACCCCTGCCTCATTTAACCCTTACCCATCCCGTTGTTTCTCTTACTGCTTCATCCCACCTACATTCTGCCCTTGCCCCGCTGAAATCTTCTCCCATGATGCTTTACTGGTTTCATGACTTCTATGGGTACTCCAGTTTAAATATGCATACGTACACTGTTTATCTTTCTGGGTACGGGTTGTCTCCCTCAGAATGATTTAACCCGTGCTGTCATTTATCTACAGATTTAACAATTTTCTTTAAAGCTGAATAATATCCCATTGTACATTTTCACCGTCCATTCACCAGCTCGTGGGCACCTGGGCTGTTTCCATCTCTTGTACATTGTGAATGAAGCCATAGTGAACACAGATGAGCTAGGATATGTTGTAGTATAATATAGAGTCCTTTGTGAATATGGTAGCGTATGGTACAGATAGATCATAAGTAGAACTTCCATATTGATTTCCATAATGACTGTACAAGTTTTCATTCCTATCAGTAGTGAATAAGTTCCCACTCCCCCACACCCATCCCAACCTTTTTTGACATATTTTTATATTAGCTATTCTGAATGGAATAAGAAGAACTCTCAGTGAAGTTTTAATTGGATTTTCTTGATGACTAAGGATGCAGAACATTCAAAACTTTTCTCAGCCATTTGTGTTTCTTCTTTTCTGATCTATTTATTCTCATGTCCCTTATTTTAACTAGGTTGTTTTCTTGATGTTTAGTTCTGTTTGCCTTTTCTGTTTGTTTGTTTGTTTGATTGGTTTTTTAATTCTTTGTATATTCTAACCCTATATCCAATGTATAGCTGGTATCTTAGTTACTTTTCCATTACTGTGATAATAGCAAGTGGCCAGGGCAACTTATAGAAGACTTGATTTAGAGCTTACAGTTTCAGACAGAGTCTGTAACCATTGTGGAGAAGAGTATAGCAACATAGCTCTGGAGCAGTGTCTTAGAGTTTAATCTTGATCCATAAGCATAAGGCACAGAGAGACATATACAAAGAGAGCTACCTGGGAATAAGTAACATGCTTCCTTCATCTGAGCCTCCTAATTCTTCCCTGACAGTTCTACCAGCTGAGGACCAAGTATTCAAACATATGAGCTTATGGGGCCATTATCATTCAATCTACCACAGGTGGTAAATTATTATTGTTGTTGTTGTTGTTATTATTATTATTATTATTATTATTATTATTCTCTCCACCATTCTGTATATTTCTTCTTCAATCAAATGATGGTTGATGGTGTCCTTTGCTATAAAGAATATTTTAAAGTTTGTAACTTCTCTTTGACCCTTGTTGCCTTGTTTCTGGGGTCCTATTTAGAAAGTATTCTGATGTACCTATAATTTGAGCATATTCATAACCGTCTCATATGTCAAGTTCAGGAAATAAGATTTTTATCTTGATGTCCCCAATCCAAATGGGGTTGAGTTTTATTTAAGGTGAGAAACAAGAATCTGCTGTTACGTCTACATGGAATGATCCCGTTTGGCTAGTACCATTTGTTAAAGGCACTGCTTTTATTCCAATATGTGTTTTTGGCCTATTGTCAAAAATCAAGAAGCTGCAGGAGTATGAGTGTACATATGAGGCTCAACTATCCCATTGATCAATAGGTCTGTTTTATGCCAATATCCCACAGTTTTTATTACTATATTTTTTTTGTGATATCTCTTTCCTATTCCAGTTTATGGCGTGTAGGACAGGTTTTAGGACCTTATTTATAAGCTAATTTTAAAAAGTTAGCTACTATAGTGGTAGATACTTAAATTTATCTATTGCAGCATGTTAAGTTACAATGTTCATATAAAATCTGTCTGTATAACTTTAAATTGTCTATTATCTATTGGTTTTACTTTGTAATCATTTAAATGTATGTACCCATCAAATAATCTCATTAAACATGTTTTATGTGAAAAGGTGCATCCTTAACATCTCATTGCTCATATTTCCAACAATGACTTAATATAGTTACATTTAAAATAGTTTTTGCCTCAGTGATGGTCACCCTAACTCCTTTATATCCATAATAATGAACTTAAGTCAACTCAGACCCATTAACTTCTTCCCTGAGAGACTTAGATGTTTTCATGTTTGTGAATACTGGTATGAATAAGTACAATAGCATATGTATCTTTTTCAGTTGCAATAATCAGAGTTACTAATCAGTTAATATGAGTATTAGTTCTTGGAAAATGGTGCCGTCAGTGATAATGTATGAAGAATTAAGTTTTATAACTGTGTATACTATATGACAATGGCAGGTATTATACATTTTGGATATAAACATTTTATATATGTATGTATGTATGCATGTATGCATCTCAGAGGTAAGGGTCAAGTCAAGGGCTTTGGAGGTTCCAGGAAGGCACACGCCCACTGAACTGTACCATCGTGCTTAGCTGTTATAAATTATTTAAAATTTCCTTCTTTGTAGTCAATTATATAATGGGATATGTTGTTTCTTAACAGATGGCTATCTTACTTAAATATAAATTTAAGTATTATGTGGTTACATTTCTTGCAAAATCATGATTGATGTTATGACTTCTGTGTTTGCAAATCATTACCCACTTGGAGAAGTGTTCCATTTTCCACTTTCCTTGCCATGTGTGCTTTTTCCTGACTAACTTGGAAGCTACATGCTTGCTAATTTTGTATTTTAGTGAGGTAACTCCATAATTTCCTCATTTCATAAGAAACCGCGTGAGAGGAAGTCTTCAGTTCAGTTTTCTCATTTGTTCTATTGTCTTCTGCTGTGTGTGAAAGATTACAAGCTCCCAGCCAGGGAACTGAAGTGCGAGCCATTTGCAGTCTCCTTTTAGGCTTTTCTGTCAGTGGCTTTGTGATTTATGATAGATTTTGACATCTATCTCCTTTAGAGCTACACTGTCTTTGCTTGGGCCAGAAAAGAAGCTCTGAAGTCATCTTACATCGATAACACTTTCTTCTTTGATATGGCATAAATGTAATAATTTCTGCAGTGTGTCTAAAGGTGCATTTGTATACAATATCTTTTTTATTTGCTTTCAAAGACACTGTGATTCCAAATATAAGCTATATAACACTCAGTACAAATATTAAATTATTATTCCAACACATATCCATTTCTTAGAAATGTGCCATTTGTCTTTAGATATATTTATAAAAGCATCTGCAAATGTACTCTTAATGTTTTATCAGATCTTGTTTTCAATCTGATTTCAATAATTAAATAAAATTATATTATTTCTTACATGGAATATAAAAATATTATGCCATGTAAATATGCCATGTGATAAAATGATTTAACATTCATGTTTACATGGTATATTATATGAAAAATGAGGTTCACATCTTAGCTTTGTTTATTAGAAATATATGTTTTATATTAAAAAGGATTAACTTAATAAGTGAACAGATATTTCAATAATTTTAAAAGAGAATATTTCTGATGATTCAGAATACATATGATGATTACAGTGATTGATAGATACACAGAAGCAAGCTAGTGAATATTTTAATAAATCCCACTAAAGTGTAACCAAAGGACACAAATAGTCTATATCTGTGAACTTTAGTTTACTATTTATAATATCCTTACAATACAAGTCGCACATAATTATTTTACATTTATTCTGAGATAAGTAAAAGGATCTTAAACTTCACCTTGACATTTTATTTAGATCGCTTGCCATACTAGAAAAAATGGTCAGTTAATTTAATAATTATTATTTTATTGATTTTAAAAATATGAATTGATTGACCACTAAACTAACTAACTAAACTTAATACTGAAACTTTACACCTTAAATCCTGAAATATATGGAATTTGCTTATAAATAATGTAGTTTGGAAGGCAAGTATGTAAAAATAATTTTTTTAAATATTAAATGCCAACTATGGTTAAGAACTCAAAAATAAATTTAGTATCTTCCATCAAAATGACTTAGTTACAGGCATGTAATAGCAGGCTGTGATAACATGTCCAGAGCAAATTGTGCTCTGTGTGTTCAGCACTATAGTTGTGGACAGCTACTCTGAGACGCTCTAGTTTGTAACCAATGCAGGGTTATTTTATTCTTAATTTTTGAAAATATGATAATTTTATAAAATAGAATGAATCATTTTGCTTTATTCTCATTCTTAAAACCTTTTTGTCAGGTACACTATAGTTGCTTATTGTAGGTGCTATAAATAACACAGTATTTACTTTTTTAGAGTATACAGTAAGATTTCTGCAATGCATAGTTATATTTACTTCTTGAGCCCAACTGTAAAAAGGAGTAGCTTTAATATTTAATATTTAAATAGTTTAATATTTAAATTTACCAGAGGTTAAAGGTTGAATAGGGAAGTAGACACTGTCACCCAATGTCATGAATCAAACCAAAAGGGAATTGAAGCAAACTCTATATCAGCAGTAGATGTAATCTATTTCCTGACTGGAGATATAACATCACCAGTGCCCTCACACCTCCATCAGTGTGCCTCCCATACCATGTTGGATTGTACTATCAATTCATGAATCCAAATAAATCCTTCCTTTCTTAAATTTCTTCTTGTCAGGTATCTGTTCACAGCAACAAGAAAAGCAACAAGGGCCATACAGAGTTTTAAACAGAAGATTATTACTGAATCAAGATGAATATCCAATGTTTAAAGCAAATCTTTGTTAGTTAAAGCTACAGTTATAGCCAAGTATGGTAGAGCAAACCTATACTATCAACACTTGGGGGAGCAGAAGGAGGAGTATAATTAGTTCAAGTCCAACATCCACCAAGCAAACTTGTTGCCAAACCGAGCTACATAAGATACTGTCTCCAAAACTAAACAAAAATAAAACTTTATAAAAGCCTATAATCATAAGTGATGAAAAGCAGCAGCAAGAAAACTGAAAATCCACAAAATATCAGAGTCCATAATCTGGTATGTGCCAATTCTACAAAGAGTTCCCTGAAAAGCCAGGTGACTCTTCCTCTCACATCACATCCAAATTTCTGACACAGTTTTCCATGGGCCAATGCATAGTTTTGAGACTAAGATGGAATCTAATCATCAGACTCATCTCACAAGTGTCCTACAGCATAGTTGTGTCTTCTAGGAAGTTCTAGACATAGATGCCTGTCTTGGGGTTTGCAGCATGAGGTTGAAAATGGAAATAGAATGTAAGGCCCTGCAGCAAGAATTATCTTCACTTGTTTGTAGCTGTAAGACAGTTTGAGAATGTCAAGAATGTACAAAAGGTCTTGCTGGCTCACCTGTGCCAGAACATCTATGACCTATAATAAAAAATTATTGTATCAACTTCTCTCCATAAAGTACAAATGAAAATGTTACTGATAGGAAGCACAAGTCAAAATTAACAATGACATTCGACATTGTCAACACTGAGGAATCCTAGATACTACTCTGTGTCCTGCTTGTTGCTGAGAAGAGGAAAACACCCCATGGCATGAGGACTGTTCTAGTGCTACCAGCAAGGCCTGAGAGTTCATGTACATACCCTTGTTATGAAACATACACATTATATGGCTTCATTCTGTATCAACGTTATTATGCTGCCTCTCTGCAGCAGATAGTAAATAGGATCTGATCAAGTTAAAGTGTGCTATTTGTAGCTACTGCCTGGAAGATCAACTGTCAAGTGATGAGGTCTCTATAATCAATTAAATGAGCATAAGACTGCTGCCCAACAGTCAATGGCATTCCAACCACTATAAGTGCACACTTCAGTGACTCCAATTACATACACCACATTGTGCTTTGTGACACTATGTATCATTTCCAGAGTATTTTGAGGACCCTGAAGTGGGGTTCTACCCACCAAGCAGCAAGTCTTCATTCTTCTTTGGCCCTTACCCCAATAGCCAATACTCATTTCTGTTTCTATACGTTGGACTAATCAGGAACTTAAAGTTTATGGATTCACATAGCATTTATCTTTTGGTATATTTTCTTCAAATTTCCTCTGTTTTATGGCACATATTAGGACGTCATTACTTTTCAAAGCTGAGTAATGCTAATTTCTTCCACATTTGCTGATCTGTTTATTCCTTGTGGTTATTTCAGTTGCTCTTGACTTGTGGCAAGTACAAGTATCATTAATACAAACATTTTAAGTTTTGTCAATGAAAAGAATAGCTTTTTCTAATTCATTCTTTTCTTGATTCAGCATATTGACCTGAAGCAATTTTTCTCTTCTTTTTCAGGCTATTCCCATCCTTGACAATCTCTGCTATGAGAAACCATGTATTTTATAATAATAAACCACTAGATATCTAGAAGAGTACAGAATGTTGCTTTCAAATGCCACTACTCACTTATCAAACTAACAATGTGGAGAAGACAAAGGAAAACTGATAGAGAGGCAAAGTAACCAACTGATTTCCTAAACCAATCTTTCTTTCAACATGTATTTTCAACAATAAGGTCTAAACTTTTGATGATTTTTCTGTTTGATGAGGGGATAAAAATAGAGATATTGAAGGAAGTTTTTCTCATAGTGTGAGAGATATATCTACATATCTTTTTTATTCATCATTGGGGGATCAATTGACACCTTTTCCACAGAACATATATTCAAAATCTTCAAAGAGTTCAGTGGCTTCATGCTTCATTTTCTCTCTCTAGGACAGAGCACATACAAACAGTCAATAAATATTTATGAAATAAAGTTAATTATTAGGATGTAATAATTACATCCTAATAAATTTAAAGGGAATAAAATTAATTATTAGAATGAACTTGTACATTTTAGTCATTGTCACATGCATTGTAGAATGCTAAATAACACCATTTCTGTACCAATTGTTCTTTAAGATCAACTAGGAAGTTAGAAACATGACACTTCACAACTATAACCATACATCAATGGCTGTGTAGAGGAGAGAGATTACTTCTGTTTATGCATGATGTCGTGGTTTGAATAGTGTCTTAGTTAGGGTTTCATTGTTGTGAAGAGATATCATGACCAAAAAAAAAAAAAAAAAAAACAACTCTTGTAAAGGAAAAACAGATAATCAGGGCTGGCTTACAGTGTCAAAGGTCCAGTCCATTATCATCATGGTGGGAAGCAGCAGTATGCAGGCAGACATCAGGCTGGAGAAGAAGCTGAGAGTTCTACATCTTGATCCACAGGCAATAGAAGATTGTGTGTCACATTGGGTGTAGCTTGGCCATACAAGACCTCAAAGCCCGTCCCCACAGTGATACACTTCCTCTAACAAGACCACACCTACTCCAACAAGGCCATACCTCCTAGTAGTGCCATTCTTTATGCGCCAAGTATTCAAACTCATGAGTCTATGGGAGCCCTATTTTGTGGTTTGAATAGGTTTGGCTACTAAGACGCATGGTAAGGCATTTGCAGGAAGAAAAACAAAGAAGGTGAGAAGCTCAACAGGGAACTAACTCCAGTATTCTGAGTTCTCATTGGGTTCCATAAACTTTAAATTTTCTTTCTTAATTTCAACTTCATAGGATTCCCATTTTCCCATCCCCAGGGACAAATCATCTTTCTTTATGCATCAGAAAAGGAAACCAAGTAACACACAGCACCAAGTGTGAAAGCCTAAGTAAGAATCTAGGTCTCCGGATCTCACGGCTTATCATTCCAAGTCTCTAAATTATATCTGTGAGCTTTAGGTAGCTTTTTCTGGATAGCATTTGAACTTAAGATACAGAAAGAAAGGGGTTAAGACAGAAAACTCTGTAGTATTAAAATAATGGAACAAGGAGAGGCTTGAACTATTTGGTTAAAATCAGACCTTTTTTTTTTGTACTTGGAAGACAGTAAATTTTTTGGATGGACTATCTAGGTAGATGTTGTAGAGAATAAGAAATGCATGTTTCTTGATATTAATCTTATAAAGGTTATTGCCCTTGGTGTATATATTTATTAAGCTTGACTTGAAAAAATTAATTTGCAAACATTGCCTTAAAAACAGTTTGATTGAATTCCTTGAAGCAGATGGTCCCTTCTGAGACATTATCTGACCTAAATGTATTGTAGTGTTTCCTGACCTGTAATAACTCTTATTTTTCCTAACTCAATCCAAAGTCAATTTAGCTTAAAAATAAAACTTAGTTTAGCAATTAAGGGAGACCATGAACTGAATGAACAGATAAGGCAAGCAGCTACTGTATCTTTATGGGTAAAAGTGAGGAAGTAAAGAGATGCTTGAGTGGAGTAGCGATTTTTAGGTCCTCTGCACAGTGGGAATTTGATGGACAGCAACTTTTAGGGAACTTACTACTTAAACTCACTTTATTCTTTTCACATGTGCTTAAAAGACTATTTTTTAAAAATGAATGAACATGGGATGTTTATTGTAGTACTTGGACTCTGATTTTTTTAAGGTAGGTATCCTAGGTAGATATAACTGTCAGCTTCATATAGCCTGGAATCATCTGAGAGAAAAACCTTGATTGAGGAATGTGATGGTTTGTATATGCTTGGCCCAGGGAGTGGCACTATTAGAAGGTGTGGCCTTGTTGGAGTAGGGGTGTGTCACTGTGGGCGTGAGCTTCGAGACCCTCATCCTAGCTGCCTGAAAGTCAATATTCTGCTAGCAGCCTTCAGATGAAGATGTAGAACTCTCAGCTCCTCCTGCACCATGCCTGCATAGATGTTGCCATGCTCCCACCTTGATGATAATGGACTGAACCTCTGAACCTGTGAGCCAACTCCAATTAAATGTTGTCCTTTATAAGATTTACACAATGGAGTACTACTTAGCTATTAAAAACAATGATTTAATGAAATTTGCAGGCAAATGGATGGAACTTGAAAATATCATCCTGAGCGAGGTAACTCAGTCACAAAAGAAAGAACACGGTATGTACTCACTGATAAGTGGATATTAGTTCAAAAGTTCGGAATACCTAAGTTTCACTTTACAGTAACCGCTGGACTGAGAGTGAGGTCCCAGATGGAGGAGTTGGAGAAGGGACTGAAGGAGCTGAGGGAGTTTGCAGTCCCATGGAGGGAGCAACAGTGTCAACTGTCCAGGAACCCCCTACACCCCCCCCCCGTGCTCCTGGAGGCTGGACCACCAACCAAAGAATACACATCGAGGGACCCATGGCTCGGACCACATATGTGGCAGAGGAGGGCCTTGTTGGCCATCAGGGGGAGGAGAGGCCCTTGGACCTGAGGGTGTTAGAGGCCCCAGTAAAGGGGAATGTCAAGGTGGGAATACGGGAGTGGGTGGGTGGGAGGTGGAATATCCTCATAGAGGCAGGGGGAGGGGGAGGGGATAGGGGGTTTCCAAAGAGGAGACCTGGAAAGGGGGAAACATTGGAAATGTAAATAAAGTATCAAAAAATAAATAAATAGTTAAAAAAAAAAGACTTGCCTTGGTCATGGTGTCTGTTCACAGCAGTAAAACCCTAACTAGAACAAGGGATTAGCTAGATCACATAGGCCTAGAGGGATGTCTATGATGGATTTTCTTGATTATTAATTGATGCAGGAGAGCCTAGCCCACTGTGAGTGGGACCATCCATAGGCAGGTAGTCCTAGTTGAAAGCTGCCTACACATGAGTCTACAAGAGAGCAAGTGAGCTAAAAGGATCCTCCTCCTTGCTTGCTGCTGTACTCTCCTGACTGTGTGTTCCCTGCTCTGGGGTAACAATGCACAGAACAGCAAGCAGTGTGACCGTCAGGTTTCTGCCTTGAGTTCCTGCCTGGACTTCCCTCAAAGATAAACATAACCTGGAAGGGTGAGATGAAATCAACCCTTGCCTCCTCAAGTTATATTTGGTTAAGGTGTTTTATCACAGCAACCGAACGAAACAGGAATAATAAATGGCAACCCATCATGAAGCTTCAGTGGCATTCCCCGTGGTGTGGGTATAAGAATTCAGACCCATTACCTCGACTTGCTTGCATGGATTAAAAATGTAAGACAAATACCTATGTTTTTTCTCTATTTATTTCTAGTCATTGTGCATGTGATACTCTTAATGGCAACAGAATTACAGGATAATAGAGTCCTATAGAGATCTGGGAACTGCTATCAACCTCTGTATTAGTTTTCCAGTGAGTGTGATGGAATGTTTTATACACCACAAATTGGCTGAACTGTGATGACTAGCTGTTCAAACACTGATTTGCATTAGTTTTACAGTGAGTGTGTTGATTTCTTTGGAGTCACAACTTGGTTGAATTATGATGGTTAGTTATTTGTTCAAATACTACAGTAGATGCTGCCATGCAGATGTTTGTAGATAACGTAGCATTTATAACCATTTCGAATGGAGCAGATCACCTGCTATCATATCTATTGATTTCATCCAATCAGTTGAAGGCCTTAAGAGAAACACTGAGGTTTCCCAAGGAGGAGGCAATTCTCCTTTAGGACAATCATCTTTTATAAATTGTTCCCTAAACTTTTAGGACACATCCTCACAATGCATTCGGATAAAGAGTATTTTTAAAGTACATCTTATAGAACCATACTTCCCAGGTTGCATAATTAATTGATCACCCTGGAAAGAATACTTTCAAGGTCTAGAACAGCCTCAAAATAGACAAAGAAAAGTGAGAATACAGATCCTGCTATTTCAGCAAGCATCTACACTCACTCCTGGACGCATCACCACAAATTCTCAGCTGTCCTGACTGTGTAATGGTAAAAAAAAAAAAGTCACCGGAGGACTTTCCTCACACAGTGTGGCTAACTCTCCAATGTGATTCTGAGTTGCTGCTCCAAAGTGCTGCCTCTAAAACACTGGCATTAGTCAGAAGAGCGGTGCTTATAGATCTCTTGGCCAACAAGCTGAACTTGAGAGCGTTCTCAGTCTAGCCAAAAGCATATGAGGATCTGTTATGCTAGTGAGAACCAAAGAGTTCTTTCAGCAGAAGTTTCCGTCCATCTCATTCTCATTCCTAAAGATAGACCAACCATGTCTTCAAGACACTATGAACAGTTTCCACAGGGAGAATAAGAAAATTCGATCAAAAGAAATAGACATCCTCTCTCCTCCATCTTCCCCAAAGAAATTTAGAATAGATCAGGAATTTTCTTTGGTCACAGCATCCTTGCACAAAATAAAAAGCCTCTCGGGCTTTTAAAATGTTAAATGGGCTTACTGAACTGAAATGATTATTCTCATGTTTCTTGGTGCTGTCTCTCCAACCTTGATTCTAATTTCTTCAGCCCAATAGTATTTCCTCTGGGAAAAGAATTTACACACCCCTCCACAGGAAAACAAGCTCCTTTTGCCCATCCTTAGTCTCTGAGTGGCAAAGGCCCATCACTTGCTCACTCTGACTCATACAGTCCTGTTCAGGCCAGTGCTGGGCTTGTCACATTTGTAAGGCTTGATTCTCTCTCTTTCTCACTGAGGAGCAGGTGCACCCAGACAGTTCTCTGGAGCCACATGAGCGATTTCTCTCTGGAGAGACACATCTCTCTAGTCTGCCAAGGAGTGAAGATCCAAACAATCACATAGATCACTTCAAATGGTGCCAAATACATTCCACCAAATGCCACTGGCAGTAATTACAGCATGTCACTGGGAGACGTGATTTCCTTCCAGCCGCAGACTTTCATCTTATCCTGAGGGCCATGAAACCAAGAAGGGACCTGCATCACTCGCTCCCCAGAAACAGAGGGTCATCATAACCTGTAGCAGTGCTTCGTGACCTGTGAAATACCTGGGACCAGGGATTAAGAACCACACTGTAGAATATACTGCCCTTACTGCTCACCACGTGGATCATCAGCTTCTTAAAAAATTAGGCAAAGTGATAAGTAAAGACCACCATTTTGTACAGAACAAGTCCGTGGACTCTCTGCTGAGAAAGGGCATACTCTGTTTAGGCTTAGGGAAAGGAACACTCTTTGGGAAAAATGGAAAGTCCTGAGAGCCAAAGATGAGTCTGCTCTTCAGGAGGTAATAACATCCCAAAGTCTACTAGGATTTTTAGATTCGACCTCAAGACTGCCTTTCATGCAAACTGGACCAAGGGACAGAGAAAGACTAGGGACAAAGCAGCTCGGAAAAAGAAGTTTTTAAAAGGATAAAGGACTAATAAGAAAAAGCAGTGGGGAACTGCAGAATGGCAAGGAAAGGCAGAGCCACCTAGGAGGGGTGAGACGGGAGGAGGGAGTCTGGAGGGAGGGGAAAGAGCAGAGAGCAGAGCACGGACGTCAGGAACAAAAGCCCCGGCAGTGGAGTCTGGCAAGGCAAGGAGGGAGCATGGGGTGTTTTGAATAATTATTAAAATGAGCATGTGTCTGCGCCATCCTGTGGGTGTGGCGCAGAGCGGAGTGTAAACTCTAGCGGGGCCGAAGCAAACATTGGCTTAGCGGCAGCAGCTGCCAGCCTGTGCCTAGGAGTGTGGAGACTAGCGCGGCGGCGGCAAGCAGACCGGCACCATGGCCTCGTCTCAGGGGAAAAACGAGCTGAAATTCGCCGACTGGATGGCAACTCTGCCTGAGAGCATCCACAGCATCCCCCTCACCAATTTAGCCATCCCAGGTAGGTGCCCGCTGCCCCTGCCCCGCCCTGCTTCATTTTATACCCAGTGCTAACTTCCCCTGTGTCTGCGGGAAGGATGCTTGTCCGGGGGTGGATTCCCGGGTTTTCCAAATCTTGGAAGACCCTGGCACCGAGAGTCAAGGTGACTGCTTCCCCTGGGCTTCAGAAGCAGGCTGTGTCCGCAGGGTTGGGGCAGAGGAGAAGGTGGCTCCAGGATCGTGCCCTGAGCCTCTTGCTATGGTTTTCCTTGAAAATTCTGGCGGGGCCTGGGGAGTAGGCAGGTCAGGTTCCTTAGCTGTGACTCCTTGATGCGCTATGGGGGGGAACTGGCTCTCTTAAAGAGTTCAGCTCCAGAACATCACTGAGTCCATCCCTGGCATGGGCTTGGGAGAATTTGATAGCTTCACTGTTAGAATCTACTGGAATCATTAATATTCGTCCCCAGTCTCCTTTAAAGAGACAAAGCGCTTTCTGAAGAGTGATGAAAGTTCAGGGATCGGTGGCAGCAGCAGGATCACTGTCCTTGACCAGGAACTGAATGGGGCAAGAAGCTGAAAGCAAGCCTTTCCTAATTGCCTTGGACTGGGAGGGGGTCTGGTCAAAGAGCTGCTTCAGTTAGAGCTCCTGGGTCCGGAAAGCAAACCCTTGCCCCTTTGCTGCTCCAGACAGAAGCCAGGCAGCGAGACCCGCGTGAACAGCAGCGTAGGTACGGGAATGATGAACAGATGGCCCCGAAAAGGTGACCTAGCAGGTAGTCTGGAGGGAAGCAAGCTTAGAACAGCAGGGGACAGATATGTGGCATCAAGAGGCTTTAGTGTGGTGTGCATGGCTTGGACCAGAGCACTGGCCAGGTTTCTGGGTCGGAGCCACAGTAGTCCCTAACTCAGGTATCTAAGAGGGAAGATTGTTTCTGAGCAGTTTGTGAGTGCAGCAGCTGGAGAAATGCTTTCATTTCTTCAGCAATTTGGCTAAAGGTGTGCACACCCATTCTTACAAGACTAGCCTGGAGGGCAAATTAATCAACCCCCTGCCCAGCATAGAGCTAAGTTTTTAAGTTCAGCCTTCTAGTCTACTTCCTCTGATCTGCCCTATCTACCCCTGCCCCTACCCCCTCACCGCCCACCCCACCCCAGGGGGGAAAACATGATGGAGTTTGGAGGAAGAGAGTGATAGTGAGACCTAATAAATAAGAAGACAAGGAAGAAATAAAACAGGTTGGGGGGGCAGTGTCCAATCAACAAACATTGGAACTAACCAGTAACAACTCAGTTGTAGTGCATGTTTGGTGGTAAGGGCAGGCACAGGTTTGTTGAGGGCTCTGTCCTCAGGAAGAGGTTGTCTTTGCCCTTCCTCAACAGATGACTTCCTGGGGCCCAGATATCTCTCTGGCAAAGCACAAGCCAGCTTCCCCTCTGTATGGATTGCATACGGTGAATCTGGGGATTGCTCTTTTGAAGGAGTAGAAACACAGAACTTTGCTAGTGAAACTCCACTCCCATTTCCACAGGCATCCTCATCCTCCTTTACCTTTTGTTTTCTTAGACAGTTCTTTTCACGTGGTCCACCAGCTTCCTGAACTGAGTTGGTAATGAGGATAAGGACTGGGGTGCTAGCTCTCTGTGAAGGCAATCTCTAGAGATTCGAGGGGTTTAAATGCCTGAGGTAGCATCCCAGCTCTGAGGGACGGTGTGACGCCACGTTTAAAGCTTACCATAATGTCTGTAACACTTCACTTTTGCAAAGCCAACTTATCTATGCTAGCTCACCTCCTCCCCAAAACTCTGTAAAGCTGTCAGTGCTAGAATTCCCATTTCCATTTCATAGACTAAAAACAAGGAAGTGCCCCTCAGAACAAAACAAAGTAAGACCCAGGAACTCAGTGCAAGCAAATGACCTAAAATCAGTGTAGTGATCTGATCCTTAAAAGAGATTTTATGAAATGTTTCCTAGGCATGCAGAGGTAAGGACTTTGAGATTTATGTGAGCATAACTCAGAAGCAACAAGTTCTCACTGAGGTAAGGAGTGAGGTAACTGTAGAAAAAGGGCAATTTTCCTTTTCTCCTTCATGGGACTAAGTGGAACTCTGAGGTCAAAGGCTTCGATTTTCTGTTGGTCTCCTGGTAAAGACATGAAGGTAATGGATTTGTATGATACAGAATTCCTTGTATGCCCAAGCCCATTTAGTTTAAGATTCAAAGTAAATGGGCTATAAACCCTTGCAGTTTTACCCCAATACTTCCAAGACACACACACACACACACACACACACACACACACACACACACAAATCAAAGTCACACACACAGAAACACATACACACATAGATACACACACACACAAGCACACAAAGACAGACACATATACATACTACATACACACAGACACAGCTCACAGACACAAAGACACACACACACACACACACACACACACACACACACACACACACAGATTCTCATCAACTATACTTTCCTGAATACCCATATGGTTTTGCAAAATACGTTTAGCAAAATCCTTATCTATAAAACTAGGATTGATATGAGCCTAGTACCTTTCTGCATTATTCAATACAAAATTTTTTGGAGGAAAAAGAAGACATTCAAATTTTGATAGAGCAGACTAATTGGAGACTATTAAACACTAATGGAATAATTGCCTTAAAATCATGCTAATAGCTTCCTGGCTGCTACATGTTTACTTGGCCAGTTGCTCTAGCTTGAATTAAGCAATTATCTCCACCATTTAAAACCACGTCTGTTGCACAATGCAAGTGTTTCTGAGGAGGGAACTGCTGCTCAGCCAGCCTTAAAGCTTCAGGTTTTCTTAGGTGAAGCAGTTAGAGGGTGAAGAGCCAACTAATTATGAGGCCACCTACTTGGGGCAGCTGCTTCGTAGTACCTAAACCTATAGCCAAGAGCAGCCTCTCTCTCTCTCTCTCTCTCTCTCTCTCTCTCTCTCTCTCTCTCTCTCTGTGTGTGTGTGTGTGTTCCAGTCTCCACCATGTGTGCAGTTCTGGTGTCCTTGATTCTCAAATGCCTGTGTCTCGAATGCTTTCAGAACTGAGTCTCTCAGCGTTGTTCTGTATTAAAATGCTTCATGATTTGGGATGGACTGAGCCAAACAATTAACTTAGTAACTGGTATTAGTGAATTTTTAAAATTTATTATTCAATGGCAAAATGCTGACAGAACACACAACTGTTCACATTTCAGTCTTATTTGTCATTTCTTTTCTTTCGAATGAAACCAAACATATGGCATTTGGAGTATGGATGATGCTGGCTCTAACCACAAGCAGGTTAGAGAGGAGAAAACTCAGTAAGGAATCGGGAAGACAAAGTATAAAATTCAGGTGAAGGTGAATCCGATGAATATTTGTTATCTTTAATGCAGAGTTCTAATACTATTCACGGTGTTTCTAGAGCTATTAAAAAGAGATTTAACATGGCAGTGTGTAATGTGCTGGTAATCAGAGTCCAAAGTACAAAAAATACTGAGGGTTTGGCTTACGGGAGGGACATTGTCTAATACGCAATGAAAATCACTTATCCAGAGTCAAACTGACCATCAATAGTGAAGAACTGATCAAAATGTTGTAGGGCTGGAGTGTCAGGAAAAAAAGCATGTGCATTCTTGGACCGGGATCAGTTGGTTATGTTTAAGGAGAAGAATGCTTTATAAATCAGTGATTATGTGGGAAATTTAATTGCCTTTAGAATATGCCAACACCAACACAAAAGAACAGTTTTGTGGAAACTTAGCCCTTGTACAACTTTGGTTTCTTGTCTGCTCTAACTATTCATGTTCTTGCTTGGTTGGTTGGTTTTGTGTGTGTGTGTGTGTGTGTGTGTGTGTGTGTGTGTGTGTGTGTGTGTGTGTGTGTGTGTGAGATGTTGTGTACCAAAGGTGGCACTTCATGTGTCCTGGCAAGTGCCCCACCTCCTCAGATTCTTCTTCACTTCTAACTTTCTGCCTCATGGTAATTCCTTCATGTTACCAACATTCTTAGAGTTAACTTACCTCTTCTTCCTCTATAATTTTTTAGATTTTTATTTTCAATCACCTGCATGTGTTTTTCTACGGGTATGTGCACGTGACTCCAGGTCCCTTTGGAGACCAGAAGCAGTGATCTCTCCCAGAGCTGGAGTTACAAGCAGTTTTGAGTCTCCTGACATAGGTACTGGAAACTGAACTTGGGCCTTCTGCAAGAGCAGTACACACAATTAACCTCTCTCCAGTCCCTGCTCTTCTCTTTTTCTCTTTTTTCTTTAATTGAAATGAAACAACCTATAGGGTCGATCAGGATCAGGTACAGAATCTACTTGAACCCATTTCTAAAAACATGTGTGTTTGGTCAGAATAGCCATATGAAGTAAATATTCCACCAATCAAAGCACAACATATTCACATGTGATTTTAATGTGTTCGATCAATGGTCTTCTAAGGACCTTATTCTTCAAGGCTGTCCAGCCAAGACCATCAGCAGCATCATATGTAGATTCATGGTAAAAATATAGCATCTATATTCCACTTTTTAATTTTGTTTGATCATACTCTCCAATTTAACCAGATATCCAGCTGATTCATACACACATTTGCAGTCCAAAAAACACTTTAGTACACTGCTAAAGGAGAGCTTTACCATGTGAGTGGCAGAGCCAAATTAAATATCCATCTCTCTGGTAGGCTTTTTGCTGAACTATCCATGAGGGTTCAAGTTTTCAATCAAGCTTAAAGCCAGAACTCCATATTTGATTCAAGGCTAATTGCTCAGGCTGGGAACATTTCTGATAACTGACATTATAGTTCATCATGAACCTTGAGCAATAAATGTTATTTAATTGCTATTTAAGTGTTCAGATTAGGCCACCGTGATAAATGTAAAACCTTTCCCTTCCTTTCTTTAAGCCCTGCTGCTCACTGATACTGGCTATCAACAGCACTTAAGAGCAGTCCATCTGGTGATGCGGGTGGATACTGGTGCAAGCTTAAGGAAAGAAACATCCCTCCATTGGCTCTGCATCAGTTTGTTCTCATTCTTTAATGTGCACAGAAACACAGACTTGTGCAATATTTATAAGGTGAAGGTTTATTTACTTTACCTATGATGTAGGATTTTCAACATTTCTCTTGAGTAAAAGTGACTTTATATCTATAAACATAAAATTTATTTAATGGTCATCATCAGAAAACTCTAAAAAACACAGGTAAACAGTAAACTGATTTATGATAGAAAGAAAATAGTCAATCTTGCTTATATTTTACTTATTTACGTAAAGCATAGTTTTCATGAAATACAAACATATATGAATATGTGCTTAATTCATTTGTTTGAATATCAGTTGTTTAACAATAAAAACGTTCTAAAATAGTTAGGTATTATGTATAAACAACACACACACACACACACACACACACACACACACACACACACACACACACCTCAAATGCTAAAGTCAATACCATAATGTTGAAGGTCATGTACTATAAGGATATGAAAAAGTCACAATTCCACAATCTATTTTCAAGGAATATTTGCTAGGAAAGACAAATAAATGGATACATACTGATACAAAAGAGCAGTTCTAAGTACTACTAGCTCTGAACTAAAATCACAGACTGGATAACCCACTCCCATTCATCCTAAATGGATTTCTGATTAGTTGTAAACATCCTGAGATTGATTCTAAATATGCTCCACAGCAATCACAAGTTTGGTCACAGTACAGTCTAGGTTTTTCCACTTTCCTGTTTTGATGAGTATTTAGGGAGTGGAAATTTTTGCTGCTTTGGTATGCTGTGTTGTATCTTTAGAGGCCCAAATTTGAGAATGTTAGTATCTAATAAGGATCAAAGTCTCTGAGAGCTGACTTCCTCACTGTGGAAGCTGCTGCTGCTGGTATGGACTCTGCATCCCTGCTGATACCACACGGAGCAGCACTGACCAAGCCTCTACATCCCTTCGTTTGTAATTATTACCATTTGGTCCTGCGACTCGGGCTCCAGCGTAGAGGGATGTCAGAGGAGAGCATGTAGGGTAGAACTATTTTCTCTTCTTTAGTCTTTTTGTTAGTTCAATCTCTCAAGGTGTGCACATATATATGTAGGCACACTGTGTGTTTATACAGTATGCATGTGTACTGCTTTGATTTTACAAAAGCTATTTGATAGCTTTTCTATAAGGATACCTCTGGATGGTGCTATGTGTTCATTCTTACATATAGGTCTGGGGTAGAAATAAAAGTACAATCTAAATTTTTCTCATCAATTGGTCTGAGTGAGTGTTAACAGAACCAAATAATCTGAGCGATCTGAAATAATTATTAAGCACTCGTATTGAAATGATTAATATGCTCTGGCCCTTCTAGAAAAGAAGGACATTCATCTCTCTCTCTCTGTTTCTCTCTCTGTCTCTGTCTCTGTCTGTCTCTGTCTCTCTCTGTCTCTCTCTGTCTCTGTCTCTCTCTGTCTCTCTGTCTCTCTGTCTCTCTCTCTCTCTCTCTCTCTCTCTCTCTCTCTCTCACACACACACACACACACACACACACACACACACACACACACACTTTAATTATTGTTACTTAAGGGAGGAAGCTGTGTCCTGAAAGACATTTACCTGCTACCCGTAGTGAGAATCTTCTTACCAATAAACGTTAGCTTTTGGAAACCCAAGAGCTTTCCGCTGTGTTGGAAATGTTGATGTGGTTATGCAGAATTCAATATGTTAAAAAAATACCCTCTATTATCTTATCTTTTCTAGTCCATGTAGAGTTATGGTTAGTCTCAGAAGGCTAATGACAAGAAAAGCACATAAAACACACACTCCAGAATAAAGAGGAAATAGTATTGAACCTAACACATTCAGATTGAATTCTAGTGCCAGAAGCTTTCTACGGCACCATATGCTTTTATTATGCTCTGTTAAGAGAGGAAGATGGGTCAGGTAGAGGGGCAGGGGAGGTGGTTAAACATTCTCAAGAAGCTTCCAGGATTAGTCACCTCCGGAGGTCAGGTACTGAAACAGATGGCCAGTGGATTTTGTTTGATGTGCTCATGCTATGTTCTTGTACCTCATTATAGATTCTAGGAGTGCACAGACCTGCACTGCCCTCTGTAAAATGCTAGTTTCTTATTGTGTTTTATACAAAAGCATTATTCCTGTGAATTAACTTTTAGGAAGCAATTACGTTTACCCTTGGTCAAGATAATGATAATTTAGCTGCTCAATTCAATAGAAGAGTTTGTATTTTGAGAAGGAGAAGGAGATATGATGACTAGCTGTCTACTCTGCTTTCTTGGAGGCTTCCCTGTTATGCTTGCTGGTGAAGAAGAACATGTGTGTGTTTAGTCCTGGTGGCCTCATGGGAACTTGCCTCAATGCATGGCTCAAGCCATACATCTGTCTTGACATATAGAGTAAGAAGATACCAGATGCCCCAGAGTAAAGTAAAACTTTAAACACACTCCTTCCATGACCTAGCCTGGGCCTTGCCCAATAAAAAGAGTTCAAGGTGATGTCAAGGTCCTGTTTGATGGGTGTGGGCTGAGTCCTTTGTCCTCAGTGTCACCCTTGGGGGCAGTGGGTGAGAAGGTGTAGAATCAATGGCTCAGAAGATGGTGAGACTCTCAGCAGGTGAGACTGCGGCAGCAAGCTCATTCATTAATTCTCCGGGAGTGCCCTTTATACCCTCCATTGGTCCCAAGCAAGCATCTCCTAATTGGGTGTCATTGTCTCAGTCAACAATGTCTAAGCTCTCAGGCAGGTTTCAGTCTGATCTTCCTGTAGATGTTGCCTCTGTGCGGCTGGGGACCTCCACTCCCTATTTACAGACATTTATGCAGAAGCAGCTACCATCTTGTCCGTGAGGCCTGCCTTGCCTCCTATAGATGGGGAAACTATTGAAATTTAAAAATCCAGTTGAAGAACTTCTGGAGTCACAGGGCTAATGCAGGGTGACAGGACCAGTTCTGTTCTCAGGGATGATCCAAGCTACAGAAGTTGAGGACCTTGGAAGTTGAGGCATGGCATAGGACTCATGGAGACTGAATTTAGTCACTACCAGGGGACACAGAACAATCTGCCTGTCATTCCTTTAATATACACACTGGATGATCAGGCTACAGGTCAGCGGGGCCATTGCCATGGCAATGTTAGATTTCTTCCTGTTTATGGGTTCAAAGGGAAGGTTCTGTACCTTTTGTTAGTCTCCTGTATTTAATTAGTTCTCAGACCAGTGTTTCTGATACAGTTTTAATATTCTTCATCTGCTCATAGTTTCCCAGTAAGCTTTAATAAGTTTCTAAGTAGTGCATTTTAATTTTTGATGGTAAGTTATTTACTTGCCTGTGCCTCATAGGTGGCCACGCAGGAGGCATGTCCACGACACAGTGTCAAAACGGAGTCAAATGCTACTTTTAAAATGGAGTCACCCAGGACAAAGAACAGCCAGAAAACTGCTGTTTCATACAGTGTGGAGTAACCAGGAGCAGGCAAGATGCAGCTTTATCCCCCCAGGCACTCAACATTGTGTTAATAAAACACCACACCCCCTCACTGTCTAAAACACTACTTTCTGGTATTTATAGATATAACCTCTTTACTGTTAGCTGCTTCTTCTTCTTCTTCTTCTTCTTCTTCTTCTTCTTCTTCTTCTTCTTCTTCTTCTTCTTCTTCTTCTTCTATCCTATATTAGTGTCTCTATCTCCCACGCCCTAAATAAAATTGTTCCTATTACAATTGTCCATGACCTATGCCTTTCCTTTCTGATTGTTCAGTCTCCATGATCTCATTTGACTCTCCAGCAGCAGTTGATATGGACCATGACATTCCTCTTCTTGAGACACGTAATTCACTTTATTTTTTTTTAATTACCATTATAGTATTTAACACAAGACTTACTTAATTTACATTTCTCCTTTATTACTTTAGCAAACACCATTCTATCATCTGCTTTTAGGAGTACGCGCATCCTATAAGTGGAATCATGTCATGTTTGTCTTTGTGTGACTGGTCTGTTTTACTTAATATAATGTCCTCAAAATTTATCCATTTCAAAAACATGGGTCAGCCTTTCCTTACTATTGAGAGTTCAATAGATAAAACACTTGGAGTTGGGTGCTACTTTTCCTTATGCATTTGACTGACAGGACTTTAGATTGTGAACAATCCTCCAGGAAACACATATATGTACATCCAGTGTCAAGATTCTGATTTCAGTTATTTTATAGAAAATACCCTGAGGTGGATCTTCTGGGTCATCCAGTAGCTTTTTAAATTTTTTTCTCTTAGCTATTTTTTTCCTTAGGAAAAATAAAATGCATGTTCTAGTTACAAGGCTGATTTTTTAAATTGGCTATATCAGACTATTAAAATTATTTTAATACCCCCAACTCCTCCCAGATCCTTCCCTCTTCCTACCCAGCTTCATGTTTCTCTCAAAACAAAAGCAAAAGACAAGACAAGAGAAAAAGCCACTAAGATATGAAGTTTGGTTGTGTTGGTCATGAATTTTGCTACTGCTGAGACTAAACCCTGCCCTGGAATGTGGATGACATACCCAATGTCACTTCCTTGAAGAAAGCAGATTTCCCTTCTCCCCGCAGTTGTGAATAGCTTTTTGGTGTAAGGGTGAGATTCTGTGTCCACTTCCCTTCCTCCATTCTGGTATCTTTGCCTGCCTTGAACTTGAGTAGGTCTTGTAATGCTGTCATAGTCTCTGTGAGTTCATATGTGTACCTGCCCTTTTGGATATGAAAAATGTTCTTCCTTAAAAATCATCCACCACATCTGGATCTTACAGTCTTTTCTCTCTTCTACATGATCCAAGAGTCTTGAGGGGAGTAGAGTAATGAACACTCCCCACTCATGACTGGGACTCTAAAGTCCCTCACTCAGGGAACGTTTTCCAATGGTTGACCTCTCTCTTCTTCACCATCTACTGCAAGAAGAAGCTTCTCTGGTGAGGGTATTTGTCATTGGGAGCTGTTTTATTGGTTTGTTCAGTTAGTAGAATAATAGTAGTAGGCTTTTATCTGGAACCTGAGGCCAGAGATGTCATTAGCTGAGTTGAGCATTTTTCATTTCAGAGCTTGTATTTGTTTGTTTTTGTTTTTCTTTGGTTTAGTGTCCAAACATTTATCACTAAGTCCAATTTCATAAATTTCCACCAAAAGCTTCCACTAGATTTCTATTAACTTCTATAGTATTAGTGCTTATGATAAATCTTTTGATTATTTGAAGTTCATTTTTGTGTTCAGAGTAAAACAAAGCTCTAATTTCGTTTTTCTACATATGGATATATGGTTTTTCTAATACAACTCGTTGAAGCTGCTGTCATTTCCTCTTATTACAGTTATACTCAGATTTTATAATTTTTGTAGCTTCATCTTGGCAGATGATACATTACAATTGTTTTATTTTTATTGGATATTTTCTTTATTTACATTTCAAATGTTATCCCCTTCCCTGGTTACCCCCTCCCAGAAACCCCCTATCCCATCCCCTTCCCCCTGCTTCTATGAGGGTGTTCCTCCACCCACCCACACACTCCCCATCTCCCCGCCCTCGAATTCTCCTACACTGGGGCATCTATAGAGTCTTCATAGGACCAAGGACTTCTCCTCCCATTGATGCCTGACAAGGCCATCCTCTGCTACATATGTGGCTGGAGCCATGGGTTTCTCCATGTGTATTCCTTGATTGGTGGTTTAGTTCCTGGGAGCTCTGGGGCACCTGGTTGGTTGATATTGTTGTTCTTCCTATGGAATTGCAAGCTCCTTTAGCTCCTTCAGTCCTTTCTCTAACTCCTCCATTGGAGAACTCATGCTCAGTTCAATGGTTGGCTGCGAACATTCACCTCTGTATTTGTATACTTTCATAGTGATTTCTTAAAATCATTTGTGGCTTTAGTTGTTATGTCTCTTCTTTCAGTTCTAATTGAGTTTTTGCATTTATTCTTGGCTGAGATAAATGTTGGGCAATTTTTTTCTTCTTAAAAAACATTTTTTTGACTTTACTATTATCTGTTTTACTATTTATGCTTGACTATTTGGTATATTTTTTCCAGTTCTAACTTGTTCTTTTGTTTATTTGTTTGTTTGTTTCTTGTGATTTAACTTTTCTTCTTTAATGTAGGTGTTTTAGGCATTGGAGTATAGCTCAAATCCATTGTTCTAAAAATCACTTTCTATCTATATAGCTCATTCACTTTCGGATATGGACTATGAAATCACATACAACATGAGCATTCTTAGTCTGGGGGTCTGAAATGAGAAACACTACAAAAATATTTGAAACTTTTTGGATGCCAACATGATGTTCAAAAAGCTGTAGTATTTTAGATTTCATATTATTGATATTCGGCCAGTAAAGTCTATGCAAATATTTCCAAAAAGATTCAAAACTATGCAGTTGGTATACTCTTAGTTTCAAGTATTTTAGATAGGAGCTATTTAATCTGTACTGTTAATATGTGTCATATATTATTTATTTATGACCTTTATCCCAGACTGAACCTGTCCTTTTTCCCTCATGTGGCCCTTTTCTGGGTACTTTATTTGCTGATAGATTGAGGATTATATGAAGCATCTCATATGTTTAACACTCGGTCTTAGGATGATAGTTATTTAATTTCAATCATAAATAAAACTGTATGTTAATTTTTTCACTCCACACAGTATGGTATTTCATATTATATCTTCTTTTATTTTGATTCTACAATGCATTTGATAGCTGCAATTCTTATATTTTATAACTTTCATTATTACTAATATTCCATTATTATAATCATCTGTGGTTTTCTATATTTACCCTTGAGCTACATACTTGCATAGTTAATGTTTCTGTGTGGGTTTTACATGATTTTGAAGAGTGCCTTTTAAGATTTCTTGTAAGGTAGTGTTCTCAAAACTGGGTTCTAGAGGTTTGGTTCAGTTCCTGATGTGACTATCTTCTAGTTTCCTCACATTCTTTGTGCCCTAAAGCTGATGTCATTACTTATGAAAGTGTTTCTCATCTTTATAGACTGGCTTCATATAAGTAAGAATGTTTACTAGTCAAATTATGGATTCCAGACCTCTCCAGCTTTATGTATTTGTATCTTCTCTGGGCATTTATTTGTGGATTTCTAACTAGAACACTAGCTGGAATCTTTACCTAGAAGCTGTAATCTCTTATGCTCTTTCTGATTCCACAGAATCTGAAGGAGGACTATGCCCTTACAAGCTTGCTTGCTCTATCTATCTATCTATCTATCTATCTATCTATCTATCTATCTATCTATTCATTTATAAATTATTTCTTAAGTCTCAGAGAACCTGAGGCATTTAGAATATGTTAGGTTGGTAGCTTCTAAATTCACCCCAGATTGGGATGAATTAATAGAAACTAGTTTTTTAGATGGACTATCAAAAGATTGACGTATTAGATGGATTTTCTTCCCTTTCTGCAAAGACACTGGAAATGTCCTGTGCTCTGTAAAGATAAGGTCAGGCTAGAGTCTTTGGGACTATGATAGGGGTGTTATGCCAGATGGCTAACTCTTAAGGTTCTAAGTCCACATAAGCTGTACATGCGACCATCTCTTTTCAGAAATACAAGGCATTAGGTTTCTGGAATTTTAAGTTAAAACCTTTAAAAAGATAAATCTTTAAAGAATGAAGATATTCTATAAATCAAAATTAAGAAAGAAACCTTTATCAATGTGATGCTTAGAAAAGGCATCTTCTGTAGCAGAAGCATCTGTGGAGAATTTGGATGCTCATATTTTAACTCTGAGTTCCTACAAGATTTGAGTGAGTTCCTCTGAGGCCTTTCCTTCACTCTCACATACTTTGTAGTTTACAGCACATTGCTTAAGTTCTTTGAGCATCAATTTCTTTATCAAAATTGAGGTTAGAAGCAATTTTCTTAAGATTATTCTGTGAATGATCTGGAACAATCAGTGTAGAATATTTAGCATAGTGCTTGTCACCTAAGGTCTCAATGAATGAGTTATGTGTGATATAAAGTAGCCTAGTAAATTCTTGACCGATTGGATAAATCAAACTCACCCAACACTAAGTACAACTTACTCTCTGTCATACTATGTTTAAGTCTTTTAAATTCTTATGAGATCTCACTGGTAATTAACTACCTAGACTCATTTAACAATTTCTTAGCAGGCAGAGATAAACTTAAGTGCAGCAGAAGCAAATTTAAGTCTAGGGCCTGAATATTATTTTCACAGCTATTCAATTAAGAGCAAATATTTTAGCATGTTAGTAGGAGTTTATTATTCTCTGTGCCAATGTAATTATTGAGACTGATCTCCTATGATAAGAGATATACAGACAACATGCTGCATTATTCCCTTACCCATTCACAGGTTACGTTAGGCTATTTCTGAGTTGAATATGCTGGATAATACTCTTAATGCACATACCTTGAGCAATGTTCTTGAGAGAAAAAACTAACTTCTTGAAGGAAAATTTGAAATTACACAAGTAATGTTTCTCTCCCAAGTCAACTTACACATCACAAGCTTTATGCCAATAAAAATTATGAAGAAATGTTTAAATAATTGAGTGACAGGGAATAATGTTCAACAATAATATTTGCTTGTTATATGCTGATAAAATAAAAGGGGAAGAGAAAGACATTTAAAGATGTAAGAACAAACATTTTGCAAAGAATTGTTCAAAAGTGAATGCATGTGGTTTATACAGTCACTTAAACATAGCCCATTTATTTTCATCTTAACGTCAATGGATGTGCACGTATGCACTTCAGAACACCGGTTTCTATGTCTGCATGTATGTGTTTGTGTGCATTGGCTCTTATTTTAAACAGCTAAAAAGTATTAAGAATTCGTAAGTCGACCAGAATAAGTAATGAAAATCATACACATAGGATCAGCTGCAATTCTCCTCATGAGTGTATTACAAGAACCAGTATTTTGGGAGAGGACATGATCAGCAGTCTTTTAACACTCATAGGCTGCTTCTGTTTTTCTTTCTGTTAGATGATAATATCAATAATTGTTTTCTTCAAAAGAGAGATCATACCCTAGTGCACTTGGAGATTATACGCACACACACACACACACACACACACACACACACACACACACACACATTTAAACATATAATATATATAATGTATAATTTCAGTAAAATAATTTTGTCTATGCTTTAATATTTTTTTTTTGTTTTGCACAAGGTGGTAAAATGGCTATTCAAAATCTATTTAATAAAGGGGACGGGAGAGTTAGCTCACTTAGCAGTGTGCTCAGCACAATCACGAATACCTGCATTTGGGTCCCCATCACTCATGTAAAAGTAGGGTACAGTTGCATATATCTGTAACTCCAGCTGTGGGGGTGGGGAGACACTCATATCTTTTTTTTTCTTCAAAGAGTAGCTTTATTGAGTTCAGGTGAAAACTATCCATTAGATTTAGCAAAAACAAAAACAAAAAGAACAACCAAACCAAAAACAAAACAAACAAACAATGAAAAAAACCCCAGAGCAACAACAAAAAACCTATCAGTGATCTTTGAACTAGGTCTCAGCTTATTGTGAAAGTTTTTTTCTTCATCCAGTTGTCTGAGGTTAGAATACAATCTCTTAAATGTAAAATACTTACATTTTTTTTTGCTTAATGCATTCTAATGGTAATTACATCCTTGTTGACAAATTGATAACTTTTTACTGATTGATATTCTCTAGCCAAAGGTTAGTAAACTCTCAGTTATCTTTGTGAGTACAGAGCATCAATGGGAAGAGTTGAAGTTATGAATAAGGTTGGTAAGCGTATCTATTTTTTTTAAATTTTGCATAAAATTTTATCTAGTAAACTTATTTCTAGGAATTTATATTGACAGAAATATGTATGTACTGTGGGATATCTATCACAGTACTATATACAATGGTGAATTATGAGAAACATGTCAAAATTAAATACAAAGTAATAAACTATGAAATTACATCTAGAACTTTCTATAGTAATTAAAATGCTATTTTCTAGGCTAAAACTTTAGAAGCCAATATCATCATCTTATAATTTTACATTATAAATATGATTAAAATAAATTAAACCACTTTGTAAAAACATTATGCAATTGGGAATTATTTCTGACAGATCAGCTCTTACAGTTTTATAGACCATTCATTTTTCTCCTTTGAAAAGACAAAGGAAAATTGATTACAGTCAAAATAGAACACAACTTAATCTCATAAATCACACGTTTAATGTTACTTGTTTTCAGTAGGTTTTAAAAACCTTACTACTGTCACACTCAACTAGAAATAAGTTGACAACTCCTGACTAAATTCAGAGAAAATAAATATTAGTCTTCTAAAATATTCAGGACTGACCTCCCTAATGTGACCATAAAATTCAAATACCTCCAATGTTCTCCCTTGAAGATATGTTAGCTTCACTCTGAGCAAAGAGAAACATTCCTTTGCATTTCCCAAGGCCATTACACTGAGATTCATCAGATACCTATAACACTTGCTGAAGTTATCCCTTAAATATTTCTCTTTGACCAGCCTTATCTCTTTGTCTTTCCTTATCTTTTTTGATAACTTTTGGTTGAAAGTTGATTTTATTTGATATTAGAATGGCTACTCCAGTTTGTTTCTTTGGACCATTTGCTTGGAAAATTGTTTTCCAACCTTTTACTCTGAGGCTGTGTATGTCTTTGTAACTGAGGTATGTTTCCTGTATGCAGCAAAATGCTGGGTCCTCTTAACGTATCCAGTCTGTAAATCTATGGCTTTTTATTGGGGAATTGAGTCCATTGATGTAAAGAGATATTAAGGAAAAGTGATTGTTGCTTCCTGTTATTTTTGATGTTATTTTTATGTTTGTGTGGCTATCTTCTTTGGGGTTGTTGAAAGATTACTCTCTTGCTTTTTCTAGGGTGTAGTTTCCCTCCTTGTGTTGGAGTTTTCCATCTATTATCCTTTGTAGGACTGGATTTGTGGAAAGATATTGTGTAAATTTAGTTTTCTCATGGAATATCTTGTTTTCTCCGTCTATGGTAATTGAGAGTTTTGCTGGGTATAGTAGCCTGGGCTGGCATTTGTGTTCTCTTAGAGTCTGTATGAGATCTGCCCAGGATCTTCTAGCTTTCATAGTCTCTGGTGAGAAGTCTGGTGTAATTCTGATAGATCTCTCTTTATATGTTACTTGACCTTTTCCCCCTTACTGCTTTTAATATTCTTTCTTTGTTTAGTGCATTTGGTGTTTTGATTATTATGTGATGGAAGGAATTTCTTTTCTGGTCCAGTTCATTTGGAGTTCTGTAGGCTTCCTGTATGTTCATGGGCATCTCCTTCTCTAGGTTAGGAAAGTTTTCTTCTATAATTTTGTTGAAGATATTTACTGGCCCTTTAAGTTGGGAATCTTTGCTCTCTTCTATACCTATTATCCTTAGGTTTGGTCTGCTCATTGTGTCCTGGATTTCTTGGATGTTTTGGGTTAGGAGCATTTTGCATTTTCTTTGACTGTTGTGTCAATGTTTTCTATGGTATCTTCTGCACCTGAGATTCTCTCTTCTATCTCTTGTATTCTGTTGATGATGCTGCATCTTTGACTCCTGACCTTTTTCCTAGGTTTTCAGTCCCTTGGGTTGTCTCCCTTTGTTATTTCTTTATTGTTTCTTTTTCCATTTTTAGATCCTGGATGGTTTTGTTCAATTCTTTCACCTGTTTGGTTGTGTTTTCCTGTAATTCTTTAAGGCATTTTTGTGTTTCCTCTTTAAGGGCTTCTAGCTGTTCTCTTGTGTTCTCCTGTATTTCCTTAAGGGAGTTATTTATGTCCTTTTTAAAGTCCTCAATCATCATCATGAGAAGTGATTTTAGATCCGAATCTTGCTTTTCTGGTGTGATAGTGTATCCAGGATGTGCTATGGTGGGAGAATTGGATTCTGATGATACCAGGTAACCTTGATTTCTGTTGCTTATGTTATTGTGCCTGCCTCCTGCCATCTGGTTATCTCCAGTGCTACCAGTCCTCCCTTTATCTGACTGGAGCCTGTCCTTTCTGTGATCCTGGTTGTGTCAGAACTCCTCTGAGATCAGCTGTCTCTGGGATCCTCTGAATCTGGGATCCTGTGATCCTGAGATCCTGGGTGTGACAGAGCTCCTGGGAGTCAAGCTGCCTCTGCAATCTTGAGAACCTGGTGACCAAGCTCCTGGGATCCTGGGATCCTGGGCATGTTATAGCACCTGGGAATGGAGCTTCCTCTGGGTGTTGTGGGGCTGGCTGAGGAGTTCGAACCCAAAGTCTGCCCAGGTCACTGGCCCAGATCAGAAGGAATCCTTGCCACTGGTCTGGTGGGGTTCCGGGGTCCCTGGATCTAGCTGGTCCCTGTTACTCCCAGTTTTGGGACAGATGTTGAGTCTTCCTCACCTCTGATCCTATGATCCTGGGCATGTTAGAGCTCCTGGGAGTGGAGCTTCCTCTGGGTGTTGTGGGACTGGCTGAGGAGTTCACTGACACTCATATCTTATTGGCCAGTCAGCCTAAACAAATCAATAAACCCCAGGCTCAGTGAGAGACTCTGTTTCAAAAAATAAGGAAGAGAGTGATTGAGGAAGACATCCAACATCAATCCATAACATCTAGCTACACAAACACCTGTGCTTATACCTATACAAACACATAATTTCACACACACACAAGTATAAATATGTACACAGTGCTATTAATATGAAAGGGAAAATAATGCGAGCTTGTACATTTAAAATATATCCTCCAAGTCAGCAATCATTTTTCAAGACTTACATACAAGTTTGTGTATAAATACAGTCCTTTATTTTAATAATAATGGGAAAGTACATGTAACCTAAAGTTCTCCGTTTCAATCCACCTATATGTGTATCTCAATAACATTCTATTCATTCACATTGCTAAGCACCATGCCATCCATATACAGAATGTCTTCCACCTTTCAAAACTGAAGCTCTGTCTATATTAAACAACTCACTGAAATCTACTTTAAAACCAATTTAACAACATGGTTCATAAAGGCGCAGCAGGTGTTTTACTTACTGACTGGCAACCACTTAAGGAATTTACAGGCAGAAAGCTCAGAGATGCCGTCTAAGTTGCCCATGTTTTGGCTGCATGAGAGAACCAGAACCCGAATGCTTATTTCCCATGGATAATACAGTACTAACCCATTGTCCCTTTGACATGATTTAAGTGGCAGCCTGTTCAACTCTAGAGTGAACTACTTTAATCTTTGGACTTGCTTTGTAGTCATCGTCTCCTAATCCTAAGTATTTGAGATTTGTGGGGTTTCTCTGAGATCTGGTCATGGTCACTTTTATTTTGATCTTTCATGCTTTATATTAAATACTTAGAAATGGACCTTAAGATGAACCTGTCTGGTAAATGATTTCTGAGAACATTATGTTAAGTGACATCACTAATCATGAGAGTACACACTCTGCATGTGTCCATGTGTATGACACGCATGGAATAGTTAAGTTTGTGGAAACACGAAAATGCTTATCTTGAAGGTAGATGGTATGGGAAGTTGTTTAATGGGTAAAGTCTTACATTCCATTTGTAATAATGTGAGGATGTCTGACACTTTCTGCATTTGCACATTTAAATAGCTAACATGATAGATTTATGTCATACTTTTAAACATATTTGAAACCAAACCCAAAACAAAACAAAACAAAAGAAAAAAGAAAAACAGGAGAGACCCTGCCCAGTTAGCGTAAATAATCTTTGATGTAACCACGTAAAGGTTTGTTCTGTAAGGTTTTATTTGTCTCGTTTTTTCTGGTGTTCGTAATTCTTTCAGTATCTAGCACAAAAAGGCTTTCACTTTGCTTCCAGCTATAAGGATAAGAACCTTACTTTGTCATCTTAGTTCACTCATAGTCTCACTGACTGAACACAGCCAAATCACATTACCTCCTCAGGTGAGTTTCTTCAGTGTGATATCAGACTAATAGACTTTGTCATCTTCAGGGTTCTGCTGGGAAGGGCTGTGGGGAAATCTAAAGGAAAACTTTCAAACACTCCTTGAATCATCTTCCTGATTCTGAAGACTCACGCTGCATCGACTTCTGTGGGCAATAGCTCTTCTTGGACGGAGATGGTATAACACCATAGCACGTGGATTCAGGATTCGTTCATACATAACTTATACATTAATAATATGTATCAGCTGGAGATAAAGGCTGAAAATGAAAATGAACAAGATAGATTAGGCGTTTCTTTTCTACTGAAAAAAATAAGACAGTTAAAAAAAAATCTATGGAGAGAAAGACACAACGGAAGAATAAACCAGAGGCATTATGTTCAATTCCATAGAAATAGCTGAATTATTTATGTAAATGAAAGCACCCTTTTAGAGATCTGCTTCTCATTTTTATATTGAAATATAGAACATGGTTATAATGCTTGGGAGTGATCACCTACAGGTCCTCTGCCCCTTCAGATATTTATTGTGGGCCCTGATACACAATTAAATATTTGAGAAGTTCAGTATTTTTTTACAGCTCCAAATATCTAGGTAAAACTTGACCTTTTCACCTTTGGCAAGATAGTTTTGTGGGCTCATTTTCTGTTCTTTGTCACAGAAGGGTAGGAGAGAGAAAGGAGACTATGGCTGGGTAGTTTAATCTGAAAAGTTTTGTTTGTCCAAGAGACTCCCTCCCTGACTTTCACCTCTTTTACACCTGTGTCCAGATTCTTCCATGTTTTTCTTCCAGGACTGATGACAGTTGCTTGATATATATATATATTCAATTTTAGGTTCTCAAGTGGGCAATACTGTAGGAAACGGTCTCTGTTTTGTTTTTTTTTGCTGGCCCCTTCAGAAGCTATTGGTTTAGGTGAGAGGACTTACTATGTCTTAGAGTCACTCTATAGAGGCTGAGGGAAGTAGTCAAGGTGTTGGTGTATAAACAGTACTGGGTTGACCTGGATATAGCTGGTTGTTCTCAGTGACAAGTTGCTGACAGAGAGAGGTGACCAGGAGACCAGATGACAACAAAATAGAAATGTTTAGAATCAAGAAGTCTTAGACAAGCTGTGTCTATGTCAAGCAATCTTATTAAGAAGTACACTATCTTACATACAGCTTTTAGGGGAGATATGGAGCAAAGTCAACAGAGAGCCAATCAAGCAATGTTCTACAAGGGGAACACAGAGTATCTCAAGAATGTCAGAGACTGAGCACACAATGGCCTTGGGACTAATAACTCCAGTCTCTTCATGAGAGGAAAACCAAGTTTTCAGACACCAAACTCTTAACTCCTTCAAGATTCTGACCTCAGGCTGAGACCGGACTTTACTAAGTCTGATCCTGGCAAGGACACAGAACAGAGAACTAAGTTCCATTTGTCTTTTCACCAGGGCGTCTGAGAAAGCTTTGGGTGGGTCTGGCTCTCAACGATTGTTTTTGCTCCAGGGGATGATTTCAGTCCCACATATATTCATCTGCTGAAAGCTCTTGTATAGGTAGAAGTCTCTCAGAGATATTCCTAATGTATTAAAGCATTGTAATCATAGAGAGGTGGGGGTGTGATACCAGCTACCATTTAACAGGGATCTATGGTCAGCTCTGAAAACATACATACAAATAACTTTATGCAGAACAAGCAAGTTGAATTTATGTGTGTGTGTGTGTGTGTGTATATATATATATATATATAAATTATGTTATATGTAAATTCAACTTGCTTATTTTGCATTAAGTTATTTGTGTGTATATATATGTGTGTGTGTGTGTGTGTGTGTGTGTGTGTGTGTGTGTGTGTGTGTGTGTTTATAACAGCAATTAACAAAATAAGAGCCCATAAATTTGAAAGAGAGCAAGGAGAGCTATATGGGAGGGTTTGGAGGGAGAGAAATGGACAATTATAATATGATCTTAAAAATATGGAAAATAATTTTTAAAAGAATGTATAATCCAATACCTTTATTGATGTGTTTATTTTCTCTATCATAACCCTATGAGTTCATATCATTCTTATTTTACAGGTGTGAACTCAGAGGATAATTGCTTAGCTTCACAGAAGTGCTAAACTATGAAAACAGAGGCCTTTCAAGTTTCCAAATTTAAAAGTTAGGTCTGACTTGTACATCCATGTTCATTGTAGCTCTATACACAACAGCTTAGTTATGGGAGCAAACTGGTGTCTAACAATAGAGGGAAGAGGAGGAGAATGAGTCTGATATACACAATAGACTTCTTTTCAGCCACAAAGAACGAAGCTATGTTGCTTAAAGGAAAATGGGTGTAACCGGATAAAATCACATTAAACCAACTTCAGAAATGTTTAAAAACAACTTAGGTCTTTAGGTATTTCTTTCCACTGACAATTATAAATTACATGGTTCTCATTCAAGTGGTTAAAAAGGCTTTAGAAACACTATTAGTGTATTTTAATGTTCTAGCTTACCCTTTAAAATGGACCCAGACATTTTCATAAATCCCTTTCACAAGGAACAAATCTAACATGACTACTGGATTTCTGCAAGAGTGAGATTAAAAGTTTGCTTCATATTTTAAACCAGGAATTGTGTTTTCTTTTGTGCCCTGCCACAGGCTGCAAAATGTCATACCATGTGCTGTTATATGAGAAAAAAGCAAATGTTAAGAACTTGGTGCAGCAACTTTGGCATCCCAGGTACCTCAGCAGAACATTGAATCCCATGCTATGATCAAAGGGGCTGTGCTGTGAAGGTGAAGTAAATATTGGAGAATCTTTCAATGGGAGACATTTTGGTTCCTGACTCTTTGAGACAGCATTTTGATTTTGATTGTTTTCTTTATGGAGAGCTGATAACCTTCTCCAAAATGCTGCTTTCAGTTAAGTTTTCTTAGCGAATGTTTAGGCAGAAAATAATTGCCCCTCCCCCACCGAAAGGAGTATTTTTCACTAGACTCAGAACAGAATATGACAAAGCTTCAAGTCATAGCTCTCTAAAGTCGTTTGCTTCCACCATTACATTTAACGATAATCATAAGGAACACATGTTCCACCTTGTGAGTAAATTTTTTTTCCTCAATAAAATGTAGCAAAGAAAACAGGCATTGAATTTTCGTATTCTGTATTCTGGGCAATATGCTAGGTCTTTTGGCAAATACTGGCTGGCGTTGATGTGCAAGAATCCTGTGGGATCTTTTTCTAGATTACAGATTTGCTCCTTAATGTAACACCATTATTGATTACAACTGGTTCACACAATTTATAAAAGTTCCCTTTCACTCTGGTTCTCCTTGTCCTATATTCATTCTCTCTCTCTCTCTCTCTCTCTCTCTCTCTCTCTCTCTCTCTCTCTCTCTCTCCTTTCTCCTGTCCTCCTGCCTGCTAGATCTATCACCAGCGACTGGTGTGTATGTGTGTCTGTATGTGTGTAGGACTGCTATTACAATATCCTACCATATACAATCATGTATTAAATGAGCAACTGGCAAGTGCTTAGAAGTTTACACATGTACTCAGTACTCCACACAACAGCATCATTTACGCATTATAGATTTTTGCTGTGGTAAATACAACAGGGCATAAATTTTATCACTCTAATGCATTTTAAGTGGCATATTGTGGCATAACTATTGTCCACCCCAAATACCTTTTCACCTTTGCAAAGGTGATTTTGAAACCATCAAACATTAACTGCTCATCTTCCCCTATATGTCACCCACTAGTTTTCTTTCTCTATGAATGTGACTAATTTAGAAACCTCAAATTGTTGAGATCATATTGTACTTGCTGTTTTGTGATTGGTTTGTTTCTTGCAGCAAAATGTCTGCAAGTTTTATCTACAAGGTAGCTGTATTCCTGTTTCTGTCAACATGACTAGCATCGTGTTATATGTCCACATCACACTTTGTCTATTCGTTCACCTGCCAATTCACACTTCAATTCTGTCTATCTTTTGGCTTGCTTGAATATAGCTGCCATGATTGTGGTATACTAATATATGGGTTAAGTCTTTGATTTCATTTTGGGTATATTTCTAAAAGCAAAATTACTGGATCACGGGATAAGTCTTTATAATTTTTAAACCAACTGATAGTTACAATTTTGATCTTCCTTTCTTGTCATTTTTCTTTATGGTTAACAGGTTTAACATTAGCAGCATTTCCTTGGCTAGTCACCCCTTCTTACACATTGCTAGTTATATGATAGAAAATAGATTCCAAGTGAAAGAGATCCAGCTCCAGTAAATATATGTTATGACGTCTATTTCAATTAGTGAATGTCTTTCTATTTTATATGCGTTGAACTTTTAAATTGCATTTCAAACAACAAACACTATAAGGAGTGGTGACTTACAGAAAGGAAGAATATTGTAGGTATTTATATTAAGAATCTATGATCTAGGCATTGGCTGTGTGACTACATATTTTGAAGATAGATCAAATGTTAAGTGACATCCACAGCAGCATCTTTTTCTTTGAATACTCCTAAATTATTTGTTACGCACACTTATTGTGTATCTGTGTGGGGCCTTAAGTGCAGGTTTGTATTGGTTTGCAGCAATACCAAGTAGGTCTAAATATAGGCTATTAATTTCACACAGAAACCTTTGCGCACCTGCTGAGAAAGAAAACAACATATAACTTGCTAGTGGTACAACTGTCTTTAGTCAGCAAGGACTGTACTAAAAAGAAGTTCAAAGTAGCAGAAAGTTGTATGGGTAAAGACTTTGATAATCAGTTTTCTGCAATTATTAAATATTATATTTTGGCCATAATATATACAAATCATCTCCGTCATTTGATTTGTCAAATAAGCCAAGCACTCAAGCCTTGTTTATGATGGGTCTTGGCCCGTAATCTTCCTAGCATCCTAATCCTATGGAAGATAGGTCATGGAACATGTCATATACTATTTACCAACCCTTCTGGTACAAAGTATCTTTTCTCTAAAACTTGAATATTCTCCAAAATATAAAAAGACTCTGGGTAGCTACCTTGTCTCATGTCTATGCTGTGGATTGAAATATTGACCCAAATTATTCACATCTATACCCAGCCACTTGACATTGGTTCATCCATTGTGCCATTCTGAGCCTAAGCATTAAATATGTCTTTTGTCATTGTTACAATTTGGTTTGCTTGCACAGCCTGCCTGTCGCTAGGGGAGAAGAAGATATGCACAGCACAAGCCACCTAGAACATTTTTTGCCTGAAGCTGGGTCCTCCCAGTCCCTGCCACATCAAAACTGTGAACAAACAGCTGGCAAGATGACAATAGGTGAAAGGGCTTGAATGAAAAGTATTGTGATCTGAGTTCACTCTCCACAACCAGCAGTGGAATGAAAAGTACCAAACCCCTAAAATTATCCTCTCATGTCAACGAAGACCTTTATGTGCACATGTGAGAGCATGTATATGTATGCCCACTCACAATAATGATAATTAAAAAAACAAGATAAAGAAGTGAACTTAGTGATGTTTTCAAGTTGGTACGAAGCATTTTTTGGTGGGATTATGTAACTGCTATATACAGTCAACTTTATAAATTCTGATTAAGTGGTTATATTACTGGCAATTGCTTTGATTGGATCTGTGTCTTTGAATGAAGTCCACTAGTCAAATAAAATAGTTCCTGTTTTCATTTATTATCCCTTGGGAGACTAGTGAGATGTGGGCGGCCCCTGTGGGAGGATGGAGTAGTCATCCTTCCTGAACTTTGTCAGGCATCTCTTAGGCCCCTTGATCCTTGCAAGTGCCACCAGCGCCCCTTAGACAGTGCTTGTCTGCTCTTTTGCTCCTCACCCTAAGAGTTTCTACTCTTTGTAAGCGTTCTTCAGAAGGTTTGTGAGCGACCCTGTCATCTTCCTTGCTGTTTGTCTTGGATTATATTGACCTAGGTCATTTGGGAGAAGAAAGGCAGGCTTCTAGAAGATAAAGGTTTTTAATGAGTGCTCCTTTCACTGGAGTCTTTATAAATTAGGTCAGTTGCAATTTGATAAAAGCAAAAGATAATCTAGAGTGGATAAGTAAGGAATTAAGGGGAGACAGGAAAGCCCCATCAAAATGACTGCTAATGCCTCATGGGTGTTGTTTTAAAGCAACTACAACGGCTAAAACCTCCAGAATACAGGTGAACCTTGGGAAACATCTTGATCTCTACCCCTATGGACGAAGACACAGAAACCATCTTCCTAAATCTTTGCCCCCCCCCCCGCCCCATGCCATGTGAAGCCAGGAAAATATCATTGGCCTGTTAGCAACGAGGATTCTGACCTAAAGAAAGGGTTACATATAGCTCCAAATTCTCTTAACAGATATAGGAATTAGTTCTAAGTCTTCTGCATCCAGAATACTACTTACTTTCTGTTACAGCAGCCTGATGAGTTTGATATATGCTCTAGCAGCTCCTGTGTTACAAAGTGTTTGGCTTCTATGGTTGGTGTATTGCATAATGAAACATGAGCTCTTGGGTATGGAAATAGTCTTTGTTCATAATTATTTCCTTTACTTTGCTCATGCCCTTTTTATCCAATAGAGCCATTGCCCAATGAATCAGTAATTAATTAAGTTTTCTTTTGTCCAGAAAAAAAATGCAGTGGTGTTCACCTGGTTCTCTTTATTGTAATTGACTGAGTCGTGAATGCTCTGACATTGTTAGCAGCTTAGTCCACGGATGGCGCGATAATCTGGTGCATTATTGGGAAGTGACAGAAACCAGCTTGTGGAGTCAAGGAAGAAGAAATAGTCACTGGGATGGGGATGAGCCCTGAAGGAGCGCAGTTGTCAGTGCTTGAAGGGAACATCTTGTACTCCGGTGCTTGCTTCTCAATAGCTTCTAGTCACCCTGAGTTCAGCAGTCCTGGGCCATCATCACAGACGTCCCACTGTGATGTCCTGACTCACCTCAGGCTTAGTCAATAGAGCCAGCCAACCAGGGACAAAATTGTCTGATGCTGTGAGCCAGAAGTAACCTTTTTTTTCTTTATTTTTCTTACATATTTTGTAGTAGTGAAAAAAACTGATACTTTTTGTTTATTTATTTATTTATTTTCGATAGTAAACTCTAAATCATATTAGAACTACAGAGGAAGAATAAATAATTACCTTATCTTTGGGGGAGCATGTCGGGGAAGCTTGCAATCCTAGCATTTAGGAAGCAGAGGCATGAGGATTGCTAGTCCACGAACAGTCTCAGCCAGCTGCATAATTAATTCCAGGTTAGCCGGAGCTGTATAGTAAGGCTTTATTTCAGCAAAGCAAAGTAAACAAGTAAAAGTATTTTGTACGAATACTAAGTTTTAATCTGTTATTATTATAATGTGACATAAAATGTACCACTCAACTTTGGTCAGCAAAAAGTATAAAGGCACTTATAACATGTAGGCTGTACCAAAGCAAGAAGGAGGCTGTTTAATTTTACTTGAAATCTATAGTTTATTGATTCCTGGTCTAATATGTAACAGTGTGTGTGTGTGTGTGTGTGTGTGTGTGTGTGTGTGTGTGTGTGTGTATGTGTGTGTGTGTGTGTGTGTAAACTATGTGTGTCATTTGTTACATATGTGGGGAAAGAGGGAGAAGTGGGAAATTTTTGTAAACATTAAGAAATCCATGCAAAGCATATCTTGTCATCTCAAGAACAGTGAACAAGGATGATAATTGGTAATACCAAGAATAATTTTTGATTCTTGCTGAAAGCCTAATGAGAATGTTGCTGTGCCCTTAACCTTTCTGGACTTCGGTTTTCTCCTGTGTAAAATGTGAATAATAAGATCACATGAACTGCAAGAACCGCATTATTGATCTTCTAACAGGGATCAGAGGCCTCAGTGTTCGGTTACACATCTATGATTCCCTACAGCGAGGGATACCGAACACACTGGTACAGGGAGAAGTCTGGGGAACCAGATACAAACTTTCAATGGGCTATTCCCAGTGGACTCACACAGGATGTGTTTAATTCTCTCAGCAACAACGTATGACAACATAAATAAGATGTTCCACTGCTGGAAATCCCCTTAGACTCTCAGCACTAAGGGATTTTTATTTGGATGTATGTAGTTGAACTTAGCATATATAAAATTCCAGACATCTAGAAGTTAAGTAGATATTCACTATAAACCATACCATTTATACCAATAATTTGAGTGAAGCAACGATCAATCTGAAATGAAGGGAATCAGCCTGGAGTTCCAGTTCTTAGAGACTAGCCTTGGCGATGTCCTGTTAGTAGATCTTTCTCTGGATAGTGTCCAAGGACTCTATACTAACTTCTTTCTGCACATTTTTCTGAAATGGTAAGAAGTAAATATGATAATGTATTTATTTCAGTAATACTTACCAGAGAATAGCAACCCTCACATTTCAGAAAAATAAATCCTGCATATTTCAATCTCAGTAAATGAACCAGGAGGCAAGACAGACATAAATAAAAACCCCACAGCATTTTAAATGTGGCGTGCTCCTTTGTGGCTGTCTTGTATGCTATGAATTATTACTCAACACGTGACTACATAACAATTGCCATTAATTTTCCTTGTCAAGCTAGATCTATATTTAAAAATGGCCTACCTGGTTATCTGGTAAATACTATGTCCTATTGGCCACACAGAGAATTCCATGCCCAAGTGACAATGTCATCCAGGGATTCACAGTTCCCATAAAAGTGAGGATATTTCTTCTCGAGGTCTCCTAAAGCTGCATATATTTGTTTAAAATTAACAAGAGAAAGATAATTCTTTAAAGATTCCTGTTAAATCAGGAGAAGGAGGTAATTCAACTTCTGTATTAGTAACTGACAAGACAAGGTTATTTCTTCTGATTAATCTGTAGTATCTGCTACGTACCTTACTCTCCGTTAAGAAAATGTAAATATGGAATGGTTCTATCAGTTCAGGCGTCATATTATCTTGTTTGTCACCAAGAAAGGATGGTAAGCATGCTATCAATTTGCAGGAGGGAGCTAGTTGATACTTTATGTTGTACTTTAAAAATCTCTGCAGTTATAATTGATTCATCAAAGCCTGAGAAGCCAGAGTTCCTCTTTTATTCTCCCTGAGACACTGCTAATCCTCAATTATCTGTCAATGGATTTTCCACTTGGTGGATAATTTCCATGCTAATTTTTAATGCCAGGCAGGATCTCCCTAGCAATTCAGAATATTTTGGGTCATGTGTAGATTTCTCTAGGCACTAAAAATGATTTAGAAAGTGAAGTATCTGAAAGCAGCTGCACAGAATATCTCATGAAATGTTCAGGAGATAAGCAGGAGATGCTCATCATTTAGATAATTATTTCATAATATTTACTAACTTGATGTGAATATGTGGGTAAACCCTGCAAGTTGTTTTCTTTAAAAATATTGGTTTTTAGAAATATCTTGTTCTGTTTATGGAGGGAAAAATCACCCTTTTGAAATGGGTATGTGAATAAGACTTATATTAGCTTCTACAATGGTGGCTTTTCTTTGCTTGCCAGCTAATGAATCCCCTGCATACTGTGGCACTGAGACCAACTTCAACACAATCAACTTTATGACACTCTAGCTTTCTCAGGGAAGCACTATAACCTCCGGTCCCACATTGCCTCTTCCAAAAAAATCCTTAAACCACTCAGTTTCTCCCCTAAAATAGAATGTGGTTAGCTTCAAGTGAGATTTCAGCTCGCTTTCTTATATATAAATTATACTAAAATAGTTTACTTTGGAAGAGCCTGCTTTACTTGTCTAAGGCCTTCAAAGAAAGTTACTTGGAATAACACGACTATTTCCAAGTCCACTGCATATAATTTAATGTATATGACTCACTATCATCTTAAATTTCCTGCTGAATTTTATTATCAGGAAATTCAAAATCATGGAAAAGCACATAATATAATTGCAGAATGAAGAATATAACTGTTTACCAGTTCACGGGCCGTTATTAATGGGCTTCCTTGTGTTGGTTGATAATGTATATTTATATTATCTATGTACTTGCCTAGGAAGAGCAAACAGATTTGTCCACTGTTCACATTTACGCACATTATTTATACTTATAGGGCGACAGTTATCAAACTGTATATGGTTAGGAGTCTTTCACTACCTTATCTCTCTGTTTTACAAATGTATTGGTCTTAGGGCAATTTTTGCATTTAGCACACTTAGGATCTAATGTCATTGGCATATGACAATGGTTCAGTGGTGGGTGAGTGTGTATTTACGTACCATGGCTCTCTTTAATAATGGGATTGTTCTATTTTTACTTTATGTATTATAATTAATTTGTAAAAAAAAGTCATAGCCCAAATTTTTATTGTCCAACGGCCTGCTGTGGAAAACATGTTCATGCTTCCTTCACAGAGGGAAACTCTTGATACTTCTTTTAGCAGCTTCTCATGATACACATTTCCATATCTCTAAGTAATAAACTCATGTCGATTCTTCCTGACTTGTCGGTTTTAGGATGTGCCTACTGACCTTTTGGCATCCAACTTGAAATCTCAGCTCTCATGTTGATTCCTGGTGTCTCACTCCCCTCTCCCTCCATCAGTGCCTTATTATAACTATATTAACAGCTAAGTTAAATTAGCCATTGTTTACATTGCTAAATGATGAAGTCATTATTTTCCACAATTGCGCTGACTAAAACACTATGATCATGCAGTTGTTTCTACAGTTTTAAATACTAAGAGTTGACTCTAAACAACTAAATTTTCTTTATGTGTATGATAATCATGTTCCAAATGTTCATAGATTTGCTCTTTATCTGTTATAATTTATCCAAATGTCTATGCCTTCGAACAGTATGGGAAGCCCTTTTCCTCTGGTTACCAGCCCGCTAATACACTGTTTGGGTGCAGACTGCTCTCTAGGTCTGATGCGTATATCTAGGCTACTTTATCAGATGATGTATAGAATTGCTTCTGCCTCAGGTAATAAATCTGCAGCTTTTGTGACTTAGCATAGAAAGTGATGATCACAATGCACATATTTTGTCAGGCATTATTCATATGCATGCATGCAATGAACCCTATGTTTCTGTGATGGGTACTACTAGGATTTCACTGAGCAAATGAGGGAATCAAGGCACACAAGGTAAAGCAATTGCTGCAGCACAGTCAGATAGATGAGGAATATTGGTCCAAACCCAGGATTCCTATGCTAATATCTGTATCATCCATTTTAATATACTACTTATTCTTAAGATGTGACTTTATTAGAGAAGAAAATGCATTTGGGGTACAAAATTTGAAGCTATGTATACCAGAAAATACTATTTCATGCTCATGATAGATTGCCTTATTATCCAGGAAAAGATTTCTAAGTTGCAATTGACCTGACTCTCAAAGTTTGAAGGTCTTGAGACATTGAGTCCTATCACCAGGATTTCCTTTTAAGAAATAAAAGGACATTTTCCCTTTGCTCCAGTGTCTGGCTTATCTATGAATGGCTTCTGTAAAGTCTCCAGATCTCCTGTTTATAGCTAGTGTTTTGATCTCTGACAGGCATTTCATTTACTCCCTTTGATGTGTAATCGGTGGTTCTTTTAATCTATAAACTTATGTTTTTGACACTCAGATTATTTTATATTGCTTCCTTGCTAATTTCCTCTGCTTTTTTTGTGTCTTTATAAATATTTTATTCATCTGTGTTCTTAGAGGTTCTTTTTCTCGTATTCTATGGTCCCTCTCTTTCATGTTAGAGGCTTCATTTATGTACCTTGTGATTGTGGGATAACCACTCATATTTATTGGCAGGTAGATTGTAATCATGTGCCCACTTGTGAGGAATGGCAGAAACTCTCCCTGTCAACTGGTCAGGTAGCTGTATCCTTCACAGCTTTGACCATTAGTGTTCATCCTTGACAAGCCTACACAGCCCAACTTTCATAAGGGTGCTCTTAGGTCAGTTTAGGGAAGGCGCTTGCCTTTGATGTCTAATCAAGCCTTCCTTTTTCTGATGTCCCGCATATTTATGTCTTTCTCTTGGACTCTTAATTCCCAATTGCCCGCGTTGCATTTGGGATTGAGTTCAGCTCTGTAGCAAGGTCTCTGCGCTTCAGTGAAGTGGTTACTTATTAAAATCTGTTCTTACCGTTTTAACTATTGCCCAGCTCTGGTTTACCCAAGTAAGGAGTCCTTGTGGATGTAGCTCATAAACTCATCAGCTGGGTGGCAAGTTTGCCTGTTTATGGTGAGACACTCACACCTCCCCAGGTAAGGACAATAACACTCTAGCATTTTGGCTGTCCAAGCTTTAGAACACAGCGAGGAGAAAAACAGGCATTTTAAAGTATGTAGTGACGTCAGACACTTCCAGTTTCCAGGTTATATGTATTCCCCACGGAACAAGGTTCCAGAGCAATGGTTCTCTATTTCTGGAGAAGGAACTTCTTCCTTGTTATGTGGGATGGATACTGTGTGAGATGTGGGTCTGCTGCTCCCTGATAGGCTCGGGCTCTCTGTTCTAGATCACAGCTCTAGCCTCCATGATCACATCGCTACATCTTCATGATACTTCTAAAGCTGATCTTCATGGCGGGTCCAAATCAGAGGCATTTCTAGGATTCTTGGACTGCCTGTCGTTCCTCTCACCTCTGTATTCAACTTCAGGTTTTTGTTTTCAATCATTACCGCTCTCGTGTTTTCACTTCCTATTTTCTAGATAGTGAAGCCTCTCTGTCTCCCTGCATATTCCTTTGAATTTTATACACTTCTCTATCTATCTTCTTGGAAAGGAGATAAAGAAAAGCGTGCATATTTAGTGTGTCGTACTTCTTAAACTTACATTTTAGCTTGTGTTGTTACATGATAACTGAGCTCTCAGAAGTGCCTGGACAAAACTGTTGGTACTGTCACATGGAAAACCAGGAAGCAGGACTCCATCGATATTCTGACATTTTTTTGCTTATTAATTGAATTTGTTCTTTGGCGATTTCACACGTGTGCATGTGGCATACGATCTGATATTCTGATCACTTTCTCTGTCTGGGCTCTTATCTCTCCCTTCCATCTGTGTCAGTCCCAGTCCCATTCCTACAAGTTCCTTCCACAGATTCTTGCTTTGGTTCCCAGACTATTGGTTTTGTTTGGTGAGCTGTTTATTTTATCTGAGTATTTTAGAAAGTAAAGCATTTCCTTGGTTCCTTTTAAAATAGATTTTAATTGGTCCATTTTTACCTTTTGTTCTGCTATTCTCAGTCTCTATCTCACCACAAAGAAACAAGGCATTTAAGAAGGGTGAGAGTGTGGATAAGCTCTGGAGAGCCTGAGACACCTCACTGGGGTGAAAGAATACAGTAGATAAATTGGGGGTCACATTACTAAGAAAGCCTATGAGAATGTCATCAGCGTAAAGAAGTATGTCACAGATGAAAGCATACACTAATAGTTTTTCTCACCAATGATTTCAATGATGGGATTTTAAAACTACTGTTTTATGAAACTGTAACTATGATACATTTTCATGGTATATGTGGGTTTTTTCTTCCAATACTGCTACAGTCATTTGTTAATTTTCCACACATTTTAAAGTAGTTTACTCTCGCTTCTCATACAACTAAGCATATTTTATGAAATCTTCCAGAAATAATGTTTTTACTTTTATCATGTTTTATTAGGCATTTACATAGAGTGGTAAGGTCAAAATTTTATAAGATTTTAGGCTATTTGCAGACAACAACACTTCAGGAAGTTGAAAAAGAGTATATAAAAGACAGAAATACTTTCTTTAGTGTGGTGAATGAGAACTAGGCACAGAGATAAAAGGAATGGATTTCCTTCTGTGTTTGCACAAAGATAAGGAGAGAAATGAAAAAGAAAGGCATAATTGGCCATTTCCGTTATTTAAGAGCTTCGTTTATAGGTTCATAATACTTAGGGCTTACAATCTCCTGGTCAGTTTCATAACAGAAGTTGATAAATTGATTTGAAAGGAAAGATTAGTGAGGAGCATCAATAAGTCAGTAGAGATAGCAGTTTTTCCCTCAGGCAATTTCAAAAGTCAGAGCAGAGCTAAAAATAGATGTTGGCAGTGGTCAGTGCAGGGCTCTTCCCACAGGCGCCCGCTCCCCACTCTCTTGCCTTCCCAAACCATCATCTCAGAAAATGCAGGGATGGCTGCCTCTGTCACTTCCTTACTCAACCATGATAAAAAGCGATTTCTCTGGTTTATACCTGGATTGAAAACAAAGCTGAGTGAAAAGACAATGAACTGTTTTTGATTCAAGAGAATGGCTCGGAAACTTAACATGTTGAGCCTCCTTCCCTCTCTGTTCCAAAATCATGAGACCCTCACGTAATTATTTAAATGGAATCAGAAAATGATTGCCAGCAGAGATGCTAAAAAATGAGAGGGAAATCTGGGAAGTGGGAACTGAGCTGTCTTCTGAGGCTGAGTTTCCTTCTCAGCTGAGTGCTGCACAGCTGGTGTTGAGACCGGATGGATGGCACGGGAGATGACTCCACAATTAGGAAAAATCAAAATGGCGAAAAACATGTTATAGATTTATCAAGCTGTGCTACCCACATCCCACAAAATATGAATAATTGAATAATCAGAAACACTTGAAAAGTAAATACTTTAAAAATGGTTAAGAAATAAAGAATGGAATGTATGAACACTAAAATAAAAATAAACAGTGGATAATATAATAAGAACAAATCAAGAAGAAATTTTGAGATTTGCCATTACAACTTATGAGATTTTGTGATTTAGTTGTGGTAGTAAAAAGAAAAAATTACATACATTGAATAGAAGGAAAGAAACATCTAAGGAATGAATGATAAATCAGAATAACGTAGTGTAGCTCCAGCTGCGTATGTAGCAGAGGAGGGCATTGTCTGGCCTCAGTAGGAGGAGAGGCCCTTGGTCCTGTAAAGGCTCCAGTGTAGGGGATGCCAGGGTGGTGAGGTGGGAGTGAGTGGTTGGAAGGGGGAGCACCCTCATAGAAACAGGGTGAGGGGGATGAGACGGGGGGGGGTTCTGGAGGGGGAAGCAGGAAAGGGGATAACATTTGAAATGTAAATACATAAAATATCCAAAAAAAAAAAAAAAAGTGAAAATTGAAACAAAGGAAGGGTTGGGAGACATGAAAACTATAGACCAGAAAGTCCAGTGCTCCTGTTACTGACTAACGGAGGGAATGCATGGAGAAATGCAGAGCGCTATTTGAAGAGCTAATGTTAAGGAATCCCGCAGAGAATAAGAGGGAAGTCTTAGGTTTGGAATACCTCCAGAATACTGAGTAAGAAATAAAATGACAAGTAGAAGCGGAAGCTTTTGAAAGTCAAGACTAGAAATATATACAATTTTAAAATTTCTCAATACTTTTATTAATTATTTGTGTGACTCTCTTGGACAATAGTCACTCAACTTTGTGTCCTCATTCTTTAAACCCATTAGAGTCCTATTTATGCTGCTTGTATATGTACAGCTGTCCATGGGCATGGTTCATCTACCAGGAGCAACATTATTAAATAAAACTAACTCTCCTTCTCCTGGCAGCTAGCACTTACCAATAGCTCCTCAGCTAAGGGGTAGAATGCAGGCTCCCCTCTCCCACTCATGCTTAAAATCTTGCACAAATTGTCATGCTGTCACAAATGCTGGGCGCTCATATGTGCAACTGGTCTGCTTTGCTCAGGAAACACTATTTCTTTTTTTTAATTAATGATAATCATATTAAATTAATCCAGTGAACTCCAAACACTTTAAAAGCTGTATGCCACATTCAGTAGAAAAAAAAACCAAATTACATGCACTACTGCCTTATATGCTGTTAACATTATAATGTATATACTAAAAATTATAATGTATATACTAAATGAGTGATTAATGCCAGTGCAAAGCTCACGGAAACATAGAGAAGATATTAGCAGGAAAATCGGACACTTGCCAGTTAGGAATGCAAGCTTTTTGTGCTATAGAAGTTTAGCATCGAGGGAAATATACAATCTTAGCAATCACCCAATTCTCTTGTGAGAACTGGGCATATCCTATCTCTGACTCATTCTGTCAGATCTTTCTCTGATTCATTGTTTTATCTGCCCCTCACTTTCAAACATAGCTGCTTCCTTCTACAAGCTAAACTTAAATTGTTTGGGTTTAAAGGTGTGTGGGGAGGGTATGTCTGGATTCCAACCTGATCACAAAGACCTAGAAAGTTTTTGAATTTGATCTCTTGCCAGAGTAGCCACGCTGTGGATTAAGATTCCTCTACATTTCATATAAATATTTCTCAAAGGGTGTTTTGCTCAGTTTTAATGCATTGTTTTTAATTTAGTTTCCATTAGTATGTTTTACAGAAATACATGTTGTTAGTGCCTTCTCCATCTGTTAAAAGTATTATTTCAAAGTCACTAATAACTAACTAATAACTAACTCCAGCTTGGTTAAACCAGCTGTCACTGAACGTGCTGGCTGCCCATGGCCTGCCTCCGTTGTGTTGTCTCACAGGTGTTACAAGTTCATTTAAACTGTTCCCCTGACCATTACCTGTTTCTCTACCACCTTAGGATCTGATCTTTGATTCATACACTATTTATATTCCCCTGGTAACTGGATAGAGATGAAATGTCAGATATATCTTTAGATAGAATGGATTATTTAAAAATTGATTGTGAATTGCTTATTTAGACCTACACTGGAAGCAACTCTATACTGTTAATATAAATATCTTCTCTTGGACTTTCCTGAGTATGACGACTCTAGTACCTGCTGTCTTACTAGGGTGTGACAAGCACTGTCTGAACTGGATATCCTGTGGAAAGTTAGCATAGTGCCTATGTATTCTTGAGGCTCTCTTGGGCTACAGGAACAGATTAATGCCATAAATTCTTCAAGAACAAAGGTAATAGTGACAACACACCTTATTTCTTATGTAGATTTAGTACCTATATTAAAATTAACTTTGTCACTAGAAAGTATAGATAGCTAGGACTGAATTACCACAGCTCAATTTTTAATGAGTCTTCCTATAAGACAAACTAAATTGGCTATAAAATATGATTGACTTCTGCCTCAGTGCTGTCCTGACCCACTTCTATGATGGGGAATGGGATAAGCTGCTACTCCTGACAAGTGTCTTTTGTGTTTATCTTGTCACTTAATCATTTGGAAGATGATCAGATATTTCTGAAATGTTGCAAAAGAAGGACAATTTAGAAATATCAGTGTAGGCTAACAGGTGAAGATGTAAGGGCAAATGCTTCTATAATCTAGGCTTTTGGAAAGAAAGAAAATCTGTGGCTTTGTAACCCACTTAATAGAGGAGAAAAAAGAAAGCTCTAAGTGTGCATGAAAGGGCGTAGCGACTCCGTGGAAATTACACTCTCAGGTTATTTTAAGTAGGAGGGATAATTTCCTGACTTTTAATAGGATGCCAGAGAGAGAGTGGGAGAGAGAGAGAGAGAGAGAGAAGAATTATTTCAATTACACTCTTCTTGGTGACTTGTTCATTATTAGCATGAAATAATTGTACAAATATTAGTTTTGTTATGACATTTTCTTATATACACATAATGCAATTTGTAGTTCAAGATTCTTTTCCCTTCATCTCCACTGATACTATACTAATGCTCACTTTAAATTTTGTCTGCTAAGTCAGTGTGTGAAGCCTGTCTCAATACTAGGGAAATATTGGAAACTAACATAATACCAAAGTGTATGATAATTTTATTGTTCACTTCATCTTTAGGAGTTAGGGAAGATAAGTTTGGTACCTTTGGAAAACAAATTTCATGTATAGGTGTTTTGCCTGCATGCGTGTCTTTGTGCCATATGTGTGTGTGGTGCCCAGGGAAGCCAGAAGAGAGTGTCAGATCCTCTGCGACTGAAGTTACAGACAGCTGTGAGCTGTGTTGTAGGTGCTGGGTATTGAAATAAGCTCCTCTGGAAGAGAAGTCAGAGCTATTAACCTCTGACACATCTCTCTAGACCCAACAACCTATTTTATAGGTCAGAGAGTCAACACTACTGACAATATCAGCATTTTCTAATGAAATATGTTTAGAAAATACCTTATATTTCTTTGGAAGGCACACCATGCTAGAAACTCTTCGAACTGAGACATGAAGTACTTACCAACAACAGCAACAAGAAGAAAAAGATGATTCCCAAATAATCAAAGCTCTGCACACTAACCAGAAGTCAAAATACAACACTTAATGAAAAGCAAACTGTAACACCCCTTGGTGATAATACATGAAAACCAATCATTAACTTTTCAAATAAAACTCCATTTTATAAACATATAACAACTCTGTCACAATATGGCAATGAGTCTCTCCATTATTGCAGAGTATTGGGGGCTTAATGGATATAATTATTTTTATGGAAAGACACTATTCTCTGCTCACCAAAGTCACAAATGCACTAATCCATAGGCTACTTGACTTCTTTCAGTGTCCAGAGTTGACTCTAGGCACCAGTGATGGCAATAAAACCTGGGATTTCCAGGTTAGCATTACTTTTCTCACGCTAAGGTTTCTCCAGTTTTAAAAGCAGTAGATCGCTGCGAGACACAGGGACTGAGGTAGGCAGGCATAGAAATCCCCTGGATCCCAACAGCAGTGGCTGAGGCAGGAGACATCTGCCTGAGCCACCAGGGTTCCATAGTCAAGCAGCGCCAGCCGGGAGAAAGCTACTCTCCCAAGAGTGTGAGAAAGCCCTAAGTGGGGACAAAATGAGCCCCACTGCTCACCGATTCTGCCCGGTTTCCGCAGGCCACAGAGACTGAGGGACAGGAACTTCCGGCCTCCACCGGTGGCCGGGGACCTCAGCTTGGGCCACAGGGCCCCATAGCTGATTAGCTCCTGGAGAGAGATACCCTCCCAGGAGCTTGGAAAAGCCGGGAGTGGGCCCAAGACAAGCTCCACAGCTCACCAGGAACTGCCCGGAACCTGCGAGACACAGGGACTGAGGTAGGTGGGCATAGAAACCCCCTGGATCCCAACAGCGGCGGCTGAGGCAGGAGACGTCTGCCTGGGCCACCAGGGTTCCATAGTCAAGCAGCGCCAGGAGAAAGTTACTCTCCCAGGAACTTGGAAAAAACACCTCTCAGAGAGAGCTGGTCTTCAAGGAGTATTGATACAGAGGCCTGCAGGTGAGAAAAGCCATAGCCAGAAAGTAAGATCAGCTAACATCAGAGTTACCAAGATGGCAAAGGCAAGGGCAAGAACCTAAGGAACAGAAACCAAGGCCACTTGGCATCATCAGAACCCAGCTCTCC
>CM052716.1:30346621-30360650 GCA_028551405.1 Uromys caudimaculatus | reverse complement strand
AGAACAAAAAGAAGCTAATACACCCAAGAGGAGTAGAAGGCAGGAAATAATCAAACTCAGGGCTGAAATCAACCAAGTAGAAACAAAAAGAACTATACAAAGAATCAACAAAACCAGGAGTTGGTTCTTTGAGAAAATCAACAAGATAGATAGACCCCTAGCCAGACTAACCAGAGGGCACAGAGACAGAATCCAAATTAACAAAATTGGAAACGAAAAGGGAGACATAACAACAGATCCTGAGGAAATTCAAAAAATCATCAGATCCTACTACAAAGGCCTATACTCAACAAAACTGCAAAATTTGGAAGAAATGGACAATTTTCTAGACAGATATCAAATACCAAAGTTAAGTCAGGATCAAATAAACTATCTAAACAGTCCCATAATGCCTAAAGAAATAGAGGCAGTCATTAAAAGTCTCCCAACCAAAAAATGCCCGGGTCCAGATGGGTTCACAGCAGAATTCTATCAGACCTTCAAAGAAGACCTAATAGCAATAATCTTCAATCTATTCCACAAAATAGAAACAGAAGGAACCCTACCCAATTCCTTCTATGAGGCCACAATCACACTGATACTAAAACCTCACAAAGACCCAACAAAGAAAGAAAACTTCAGGCCAATTTCCCTTATGAATATCGATGCAGAAATACTCAATAAAATTCTCGAAAACCGAATCCAAGAACACATCAAAATGATCATTTATCATGATCAAGTAGGCTTCATCCCAGGGATGCAGGGATGGCTCAATACCCTGAAATCCATCAATGTAATTCACTACATAAACAAACTAAAAGAAAAAAACCTCATGGACATTTCCTTAGAAGCTGAAAAAGCATTTGACAAAATTCAACATCCTTTCACGATAAAAGTCTTGGAAAGATCAGGAATTCAAGGCCCATACCTAAATATAGTAAAAGCAATATACAGCAAACCAGTAACCAACATCAAACTAAATGGAGAGAGACTCGAAGCAATCCCACTAAAATCAGGGACTAAACAAGGCTGCCCTCTCTCCCCCTACCTATTCAATATAGTAATTGAAGTTCTAGCTAGAGCAATTAGACAACAAAAGGAGGTCAAAGGGATACAAATTGGTAAGGAAGAAATCAAATTATCACTATTTGCAGATGATATGATCGTATACTTAAGCGTTCCGAAAAACTCCACCAGGGAACTCCTGCAGCTGATAAACAACTTCAGCAAAGTGGCCGGATATAAAATTAACTCAACAAATCAGTAGCCTTCCTATACTCAAAGGATAAACAGGCTGAGAAAGAAATTAGGGAAATGACACCCTTCACAATTGTCACAAACAATATAAAGTATCTTGGTATGACTCTAACCAAGCAAGTGAAAGATCTGTATGACAAGAACTTCAAGTCTCTGAAGAAAGAAATCGAAGAAGACCTCAGAAGGTGGAAAGATCTGCCATGCTCAGCTGAACATCTGAGCCCCTGTTTGTTTGAATGATTTAAATGCAGTTCAAGGGGGAAAAAATGCTGGACACATCAAAACTCGGCCAATGCTGTTGAAAATTAACAGTAGGTAGGGAGACCAGTGTAGTAAGCATTAGACATTTTTGGTGTATGAAATGTTTACAATGCAGAACAGGAACAAAGCACTCACAGAAGAGCATGTTAGTGGAAACTGGGGAACTGGGGACTATTATTTTATGCTCCATATAAATGGAGAGATAGCTCAGCCATTAAAGGCTAGGCTTACAACCAAAGAGTTCATTTTCAGTTTGTAATGCACAGGTGTTTTGTTGTGTGTGACCTTAGTCTGAGTTTTTTTTATTGAGCAATATGTCAAACTCTTCAGTTTGCTGCTTGCTGGGTTTGTATTTGTGATGTGGAATTCCTCTTTCTTTTCTCATCCATAATGAGAGCCCAATGACAGGCACAGATTACAAGTTCAGTGAATACATATTGTTTGCTTGATTACACATTTAATGAAAGTAAGCCTTAAGTTGGTGTCTCAGTAAGGGTTTCTATTGTTGGGAAGAACACTGTGATCATGGCAACTCTTATAAAGGAAAGCATTTAAATGGGACTGGCTCACAGTTCAGAGGCTTAGTTCATTAACATCATAGTGGGAAGCATGGTGGCATACAGGCAGCCGTGAAGCTGGAGAGGGAGCTGAGAGTTCTACATCTGGATCTAGAAGCAGTAGGAAGAGACAATAAGTCACTAGGCATGGTGTGAGCCTCTGAAACTGCAAAGCCCACCACCAGTGACACACTTCCTCTAACAAGGTCACACCTACTCCAAAAGGCCACACATCCTAAAGTGTGATTCCCTATGAACCTATGGGGACCATTTTTGTTCAGTGCATCACAGTTGGGAACAAAGAAAGCTGGTGAGAAAAGGTGTAATTTTCACAGGTACTTCAACAGTGTTGATTGACAATACCCACAGAATCTGAAAATAGATGAAAAAATTTTTGTATGGTCTGATGGAATAGAGTAGAACCTTCTAGAAAGTAGTTAGAGATACGACTAGTTGGCAGTCTTGAAGCCAGGTCTATGAAATCTTATTTTCAATATTACAAACATGGCATTTTAGGAACATAAGCAGCCGAGATTTGAGCAATTTACCACGCCCCATACATTCTCTTCCTATGAATTTAGCATTATTCCACAATTAGCAGGATTGGATGGGACTTTTTATTTGTTGCGTTGTTCTTTGTTGTAAAATTTGCCATTGATCTGCCCTGTGTTTACAGCAATGGAATCTAGATCTAACTGTGGTTACTCTGCCACTTTTATGTGAATGACATTTTGGAAGCATTTCTGAAATTCTCGAGATGGGTTTGTTTTCACTCTTGTCTAGTCTGCTGCCCTTTACATTGGGAAGAACTAGGGTATGAATCCTACTAGCCTGTTCAAAAACTACAGTGACTGGAAATCCATTTGTTGTCATTTACTGTCCTCTGCTAGATGCTCCAGGCAGCCTTGGACCTGGGTGAAAAATGCGTTCTCACATCAAAAGTAAAAGAAAAATTTACATTTATAGAATATTATTAGTTATTATTACATTTAGCTATTGGAAAGCATAGTTAGCATCATAGTTGCTTTGGTCTTAAGGAAATAAGTTGTATGAATACATACTCTAAATATGTCTATTAAGTTAAAAATACACAGCGAGATGATGATACATATTACTTGTTTGTAGCTAACTATGTCCACATTTGTCTGATAGGGACAGTTTTCTGTTAAATATGTTTGTAGCTCCTAAAGATAGATGCAATTCATTTCAAACAGATGCCATTAGGTTTTCCTTCTAAAACCTTCTTCCTCACTTAAAAAAAAATCAGTCTCTTCCTTCTGCTTTGGTTTTCTTCATAGCACTAACAATGATTTCTAAGGGAGTCGGCCATTAGTGTGAAATGATACAGCCCTTTCCCTGGTACCCACTGTTTCAACCAGCCCTTGATCTCAACACATGATATAATATCTGATATTTAGGACTGGCATTTAGTTAACATTTATGGAATGAAAATCATTAAGCTTCCTTAGTTTTTATTCCCTTTTCTTGTTACTGATAATGTCTGGTCATCGTTGCAGCCGATATGTCACATCTTCTATTCATTCTGGCTTTGTTGCTTCTTGCCATTACACCTACAGTTGCATCTTCATTAATTCTGACTTCATTTTCAACTTTCTTTTTTCTATCTACTTGTGTATTTCTCAAGCTGTTCCTTTGGCCTTTTATTCCTTCTATATTTAGTTTTGAATTTTTGAATTGCTAAAACTTCGGTATTTGAGTCACCTGGATCCATTTTATTAAACATTATGTTGGCCATCTCCTAACTCTCTTTGACCTAACTAATCTTCATCATTATTGTCTTTGTCAAGAGGAAGGATGGAAATAATCCGTGCATGGCAGCCAAACATTACACCAGTGACAACTCCCATTTAGTTCTCTTAAACTGCTGTTGTGTCTTGAAACACATTTTGTACAGTGATAGTTGATTTTCCTGAAATCGAACATGCGCATCTGTTTCTGTTTCTTTCCCCACATGTCTGCTCAGTTCCCCCTCTGCATCAATAGCAGCAATGTGTTCCTGTCATCTATAACTATCTTCTCACAACTATGAAATTGTGTGTGTGTGTGTGTGTGTGTGTGTGTGTGTGTGTGTGTGTAAGTGGTGAAGACAAGTTGGATCATCGTGGCATATAAAATGCAGAAGACCTAGTCTTCCTGTGTAACATGTCACTGTCCTTCCTCCAGCACCCTGCTCTAGTGGGTGATTGGCTATGGAGCTTACATGTATATTACAGTCTTAAAAGGCCTAGATCTTATAGAAAGTTTCCAAATCAAAAACAGGTAGAAAAGAGTTCATGTGAAATCGTGGAAAGTGCACAGTTTGGAAATTGTCCCACTTTTCTGCGAGTGGAGTTCTACTAACTACAACCGCCTTGAGAAGAATGGCCTCCCCGCCATCACTGTGAGGCATGGGTTCCCAGGAATGCATTCTTCCACAGCTTGGCCTGTATCATTCCTGGGAAGATACATTACAGGTTCTAATCAGACAAGGGAAAGTTCCTTCTCTGAGTAACTTGCCATATCCAAAGCTCAGGGACATCACATTGTGTTCTATTCCTGTTGTCTTCAAAGAAATGTTTACCTCTAATGTTAGGTTCTTCTCAAGCTTAGAATTTATTATTTGCAAACAAAAACATAAAGTTATTGGATGGGAATGGATATGAAGCCATATTAGATGTTAACACACCCGAGCTCATGGACATTGCTTCCTATATCATGGCCATCTTTTTGCTGTGTCCTTCCATAAAAGAAACAAGCATATCCATCCCAAGGATACAAATCATGCTCAAAGGGCCTTATCTCAGACCTAAGTGCCCAGTCCCATGGCTTTCCTTCAAATACTCACTGTAGGGGTTGAGCTTCTGCAGATTTTTGAGGGAACACAAACATTCAGGCGATAGGATGAAAAAAGAAGGTAATTCCAGAGTTGGAAAAATGTGCTTGCGTGTGCGTGCGTGTGTGCATGCATGTGTGTGTGTGTGTGTGTGTGTGTGTGTGTGTGTGTAAGTGTAGCAGTGTGTGGTTATTTTATGCTTTATTCATCCTTATAAATAATTTTCCGTCCTGTTCTTAACTCTTTTAGAAAAATGTTAGCCATTTCACATACATATTTCAAAACATAGAATGTTTGTAGGAACAGGATTTAATGAAATAAAGTCGATATTTGTTTTCATTTGCTAAATGATTGTACAAAGATTTTAAACAGAATCCCAACAGCTTCCACACATGCAGAAACTTTGTAAGATGTCAGAATTCTATGATTCCTCAGTACAATATGCAATTTCTCATTAACTATTTGCACAGGCACATCTTATGTTCCTTCAGATATTTGCTTAACATAAGTTTAGTGACAATGTTTACCTTGACTCTTCAGTTTAAAACTGAACCACTCCCTCAGCACTTCTAATGACATCCCACTCTTAATAGCAACAAGTTGTTCTCTGACCACTACACACGTGCCATAGTGCATGCACGGTCCTTTCCAAATATATAAACAAATGCTTTAAAAGGGGTATGCTGCAGGCGTTTGTGACTCCCACTCAGTTGATATATGGAATAAAAATCACCAAGATGATCACATTAAAAGATAGGACATTGAGAGATAATTGGGTCACCAGAACTTAGCCCATGTGAATGGTTGTTGTGCTCTATTGAAGGGTAACTAAAGAAATATATTTCTTTCTATCATATGAAGACACAACTGGGAAGAGGAATTTATGACAGAAATCAGGACTTCACTCTGGTCTATACTCACTCATCATTATCATCAGCGCTGTCAGAGGAAAACATATGAAAAATGATAATAAATACGGCCATTATCCTGACTCTCACAATGGGTCCATAAGTACATCTGGACACATGTATATAATGATCAGAACATAACTTAATTCTATACTTTTCCAAATATATGCACTGATTTATATGTTAATTATACTTTAATCAATTTTGAAAATATACCAAAATAATAAATGTGTTTTCAATTTATAGCATTTTAAACTTATGATTGATTTATCAATATATAATATCATTGTAAAGAGAGGGAATTCCTAGTAGGAAAATGCTTAGACAATACATTTTAGTTGTTTTCAGCACAAATAAATGGCAAGTGACACAATGTATGATATTTTGTTTGATTTATAAATCCTACAGTACATGCAGGCTTTGAAGGTTGCATTGTGTACCCTAAATAGATTGTATACAGTTACTTAATTATAAAAGAAGACAAAATAAAGAAGATGGAATGGTCCAGAGTTTTTTGAGTTTGGAGGTAGCTATGGGTGCATTATAATTGTGTTTTGGTTTTATCAGTTTGTTTTTGTTGTAGTTGTCATTGGTGGTGGTGGTGGTGGAGGTGGTGGTGGTGGTGGTGGTGGTGGTAGTGATGGTTCTCTCTCTCTCTCTCTCTCTCTCTCTCTCTCTCTGTGTGTGTGTATGTATGTATGTATGTATGTGATTTGTGTATGTGAGTGTGTGCGCAGACATGCCATAGCACATGTGTGAATGTCACGGGATAACTTTTAGGAGTTGGTCTTATGCTTTCACTATGAGTCTGGTGATGAAATTGAGATCATAAGCAGATAGACACAGATCTTTGGGCTTCAGATGCAATTTTTACCTGCTGAGCTATCTCTCCAGCCCAGAATTTTGTTCCTTTAATTATAAATGCTTTTAAATTCCTGGTAATAGCTGAGTTTGCTAGCAACCTTCAAGAAAATCAGTCACCATTGTTCAAATAAATATATCTCTGCCCACACTGACCTTGAAGTAGAGTATATGGAAATGTTCTTTGGAGCCAGTGTTGGGGAAGCTTAGGTGTGCAACATTGCCTTTGTGTATGCCTGTATGGTTTTTATTTTAGATTTTCATTGCATGATTTTTCTGGAGACTGTGGCATATCACCTTACCAGCAGATTTACAGGCCATTACACGATTTCTCTCACATGCCTGTGTGTGTTGCAAAGGCTGGCATCATTACCCACTCATTCTCTTTTGCCTGAGTAATAGCAATAATAATATCTATAAAGCCTAGATACTTCAATGTATCTTCTGAATTTGGCGAAAAGCTAACCAGCTCCGTGTTGTGTATTTTCTGTAGGCTGTTTTCAAATCACTTCTGTAGTATTCAGTAAGGTTTGATGCTTTTGAAATCCTAACACTATTGAACTCAAGAGAATGGAGGGAAATTTATACATAGCAGGAGTCAAGTTTATCAAAATTTAGGAAGATGGAGCAGGAAGGGAAGGCTAAAGTTGGGAGACAAAGTCAGAGCTCAGTCTTTCCCCCTTGAACACTCCTTCGTCCATCTTAAGGTTTATGTTTTGTGTTAATGGTCAACTTGATAAGACCTAGAATCGCCTAGAAAACTCAGCAATGCCTACATGGGATTATGTTGATTAATTGACTTGGGAATGCCCATACTAATTATTTTTTGTGATACCATTACCTAGGTAGGGGCTTCTAGACTGAGCAAAATGGATTAAAAGATTTGAGCTCTGGCAGGCACCCATTGTGGATACAGTATGATCGACTGATTCAAGCTTCTGCTGCCTAGACTTCCTCACCCTGATGGACTACAGTGTGAAGTGCAAGCAAGATTAGATGCTTTCTCTTTTAAGTTGTTGTGTTAGGATATTTTATCATAACAACAGGAAACCAAATAAGATAGGGTTCTTGGTTTTATTTCAATTAGGAAGTTGATTTCTGTGGGAAGCAAGACTTGGCTAACAGCATGACAGTCAAAAGCTCCATGATTTCAACACAGTCATGAAACTGGCCTCAACTGAGAACTGGGTAAAGATCATTCTAAGGGTCAGGCAAGTCTTTGAGCTGGATAAGTACCAACAAAAAATGATATTTTATTACACTGTTCAGGAATCAGTTGATTATATTGTTTAAGGAAACGTGTTTCTGGAAGCTCTAGAATAAAGCACCAAATGTAAAAAGCAAAAGAAGTACAGGAGAGGAAGTTCTTCAGGTGAACTCCCTCTGGCACACCTAAGTAGGCGAGTTATCAGGCCATCTGCTGATCCTAAAATTAGGGACAGATACTCAACAAAAACCCAAAAATATCTCATCTCTTCTTAATGAAACAAACATTTTGTTTATTTTTAGAAGTGTTTGTCAAAGAGCTTTTCCCCTTTGCATGAGCCTTTGAATAGTTTGACTTGATTGCCACAGCTGATTGTACCCACCCTTTGTCTTTTGAGTGACTATGTGGATATCAAGGACAAATCTGAATTGATTTTGCAATAATATCCCTCCTCAAATAGATACCTTTTTATCACATTGGCTGACGATTACCACGTGGCATTTATTCTACGCATCTCTTGTTTAAAAAGATTTATTTTATTTTACATTATGGTATGAATGTGTGTCTGGGGATAGATGCAGGTGTCGTGAAGGCCAGAGGAGGATGTGGATGTTTTGGACGGGGAGTTGCTGGTGTTCTCAGCATGTAACTTCAGTCCTCCAGAAGATCAGTGCATGCTCTTAACCTTTGAGGCATCTCTCCAGCCTTTATTCTACATATTATGGGAGAGAAGTCACCTCCTTCTCCATATGCGTCTCTGGAGCTAAAATAAAATTACAATAATATATATTAATTAATTAATTAACATACTTATTATATTATTTTCTACTTTTAATTGAGATGACACTGAGTACATGGTAGTATATGAAAGCCTTGGGTCTTTGGTACCTCATGATAAATGAACTCTAGGATACAATTATACATTTGCCATGTACCAAAACAAACAAACAAAAACCACTTTATTTCTAAACTTCATCTGATGTAAACACTCTGAGATCACCACCAGAGCAGAGATGAAGATACAGGCTCACTCCCTTGTGCCATTAATTTGTAGGAGAGAGAAGACGAGCTCTAGTAGCTTCCCTTGTTGTTCCTCAGGCCTCTCTTTCCTGCTCCTACTCTTTTCAGTGTCTATGACACAAGCCAGCTCTTCTCTGCTCTTCTCATGTCTCTCTTTGTTCTTCTCTGTCTGTGGAATCCTTGTCTGGAGAGGAGAATGGACGGATGTCTTCAACCCCTCACCCTGTATCTTATGCAGGAGTATCTTTATACAGTCATCAGAAGCCACCAAAGGACATAGGAAGCCTGTTTCTAGATGTGTCAAAATTTCTTACGTGTGACTTGTTCTGAGAAAGTGAAAGAAAATGGAAAAAACAAAAACAAAGAGAAAAACTAACAAACAAATAAAAATCAAAAACAAAAACAAAACAGAAAATTGTTCATTTTTTCCCCTAGAGAGCTCAAGTTGAGCATGCCTTGGGGAGAAACTTCTAGCCTGCTTTTTTCATGTTGATTTTGTAATAATGCATGCAAACTTTGAGAAGCTCTTCTGAGAGATGCATTCTTCGGCTCCTACCCATGCAACTTCACCTTGAAACTTTTGATGGATATGAGGTTACATTTTCAATCTCAGTTGATTGAAACTTGCTAATTAAAACCTCACGTCCTTTCTTCCAGAGACCTTTGAAAACCAGAGTGCAGACACTTGTTTAGAACTGATATAGTGGCTGCCCAGCTGGAAGCTCTCCTGTCTAGGATGCTATAAATGTTAATTTGCTGCCAATTCTACCTTGTCAGAAACCCAGCAGGCTTCCTGCTCTTACACCAGCCTTTTAAAACAGCATTATCCTAGGCCTGACCACCATCCTTACTTTTACCAGACTTCTCTTGGTTCTGGAAAACTCAAGGACCTGAAAGCAAGGTCAGGCTTGAAGAAAGCAAAAACATGCTGTTTCGTAGTTGTAAGACTTATGGCCTTTCTCTTTAGCATCTCTGTATGTGGAAGCGTCTGCTATATTCTTGCTGTCTTTTGTACTTTTCCCAGTAAAACTATGGACCACTTCTTTAGAATGGAAATGATGAAAGGAGTTCATCCAAGCATCCTTTCTCTGAAAGGAGAATTACCGTGTCTTCAACACTGACATTTCAGATGCATAGTGCAGCAGACACAATCAGTGTTCTGCTTCTACCCCTTGTCCTTCCAGGGACTTTAATACTCCATGATTGAACAGGGTAGGGGATTAGCCTTAACCAATGACAAAAGAAAACTGAAAAGTAAGTATCACAACCTCTTTACTTCCCAAATGAGACAGATGTGGGAATGATCTATTGTATATCTCATGTGGCCTCAGTAGGTCGCAACCTGACTCAGCCTTACAAGCTGCTCAGTAGAGAACCTTGCGTTGGTCCACTCCTTTCATTTTAGTTTTTTCCCTGTTACCTGATATTTAAAAAAATCACTGATAAAGATTACTATAGAGATATTCATAAATATAACTGTTTTCTATTTATAAGGACTAGTTTGTATTATTGATAGGAATGAGAATATTCAGAGAGTTAAATCATAATAAATAATGAAATGCATAAGAATGATGAGGCATAAATGATAAAATATAGCATGAAAATAGATGTAATACGCACTGCAGGAGTTCAGAGGGGAAGATACAAGTATGAAAAGTGCCCTGGGGAAGGACCAATGATGGTTTTAGTGAAAAGAAAGCTTTCTGGCTTTTAGGGGAGCACTGAATTAGTAATCATATATACACAGTCTCCTTGACTTCAGTATCAACTTATTATTGGCCAATCTTCTGTCTATCTTTCTGTGCTTGTTAGTCCCTTGTCAACTTGACATAGATAGGTCATCAAGATAGTGATAACCTCAGTTTAGAAAACGCCTCTATCCCATTGGCCTGGAGGCAGGTCTGTGGGACATTTTCTTATTTAATGATTGCTGTGGAAGGTCCTAGAGCCATGATGGTCAATGCATCCTTGGCAAGTAGTTCTGGGCTGTAAGAAAGCACGCTGAGCAAGCCATGGACAGCAAACTAGTGAGCAGAGTGACGCCCCTGCTTCTGTTCCTTCCTCCAGGTTTCCGACATTAGTTCTTGTCTTGGAGTCCCTCAATGAGGGACAGTTACAAGGACATATTAACCAAATAATACTTTCCTCTTCATGATGCTTTTTTGTTCATGGTCTTGAGGAAAGCAGTTAAAAGCAAAACAATATGCTATTTCAACATCTATTTACTTATTTGTTTATTTTTACAGCGACAGGGAACAATTCCAGGACCTTGAACAGACTGGGCAAGTGCCACACACTCCTAGGTTTTGATGACTCAAACTAAAGTGTTTGGAAGGTGTATTTTTTCTTGTTTTTTCTCCTATTCTCTCTCATTTTTAAATATTTTTATTGGCTATTTTATTTATTTACATTTTAAATGTTATTCCCCTTCCCAGTTCCCCTCCTCCCCCTGCCTCTAAAATGGTGCTCTCCAACCCACTCACCCACTCCCGCCTGACCACTCTAGCATTCTCCTATGCTGGGGCATCCAGCCTCTACAGGACCAAGGGCCTCCCCTCCCATTGATGCCAGACAAGGCCATCCTCTGCTACATATGCAGCTGGAGCCATGGAGTCCCTCTATGTGTACTCTTTGGTTGATGGTTTAGTCCCTGGGAGTTCTGGGAGGTCTGGTTGGTTGAAGCAAGGTAGTAACATTCATTCACTTTCTCATTCACCCATCCATTAATTGCTTGATCTTTTAAAAGTCATGTGCTTAGTTTGTTTCTTGGCAGACAAAGAAAAATGATAAAAGTGTGACTCAGATGATTGAGGAGTTAAGCAAATAAGGATGGAACTTAAATTTGGAGCGGTATTACACGTGCTTTGCCCCACCTACCCAACCCTGAGAGGCTCGGTGCAGGCTACCTGAACCTCCACAGCAGTTCTACGTAGTTTAAAATGCGAGAAGTTCTATGATTTTGTCTGACTCTTAAACCCTATCCAGCTTCTCTATTACTTTTTGCTCATCAATTCCCAAGGAATTGTCACTTTTTAAAAGTGGCCTGTTTGGAATGAGAGGAGTTCTAAGACTGTACAAAGTCAGTGTGCCCCAAGTTTGCTGTAGCCTCATCCTGTTCATGGTCAGGTGATCTTTTCTCCTCTTTTTGGCAGGTTGGGTTTTTTTTGGTTTTTGTTTTGTTTTGCTTTGTTTTATTTAAACGTGAATCAGTCAGAAAAAATGGACTCCACATGCCAGTGAAGAGCACCTTGACTGTGCACTGAGCCCACGGATTCTTTGATGTCAGTTATGGACCTGAAGCTGTTGAAAATGGGACCCATGAGCACCATGTTCCACTCTTTATGGCCTTGGTTAGAGCTGCACTGGGGCCTGAGGACAAACATCTTTCTTTGTCCTTCTTGTCCTTCTTTGTCCTTCTTTGTTTTGGTGTATGAATGATCGGTGGCATTTGCATAGATTTAGAGCACATCAACCAAGAACAGGAAAAATGCTTCTGAATCTACGCTTAATGTATTCACAGCACAGCATGCAGCCACATGATGATGGCAAGTTAATGGGCTTTGCCTTAATGAAGTAACTGTTCTCCTCCCAAGTTTGGAGGTTTATGCTAGCTTTATTTGTCAGCCTTACCTAAGCAGATACAAGAAGGAATTACAGCTTTGTGCTGACCTATTTTCAGAAATGTTATGGCTTCCTTCTGCTCTGGTCTTTGGTCCATTTCAATACCCCTTTGCCCTTTAATGGTGGTGATTCCATGCAAAATCCCCCTAAGCAGGCCCACCCACATGGTTTAGAATAAGAGGCTATTCAAATCATATGTATTCCATGGAGCTGACTATTAATTCCAATGTGCTACTGTTAAACAAGGTCTCTAAGTATATTGGCCCCATTTCTCAATACCCAGCACTATGTCTTTCCTTCCTTCCACCCCCTCCCAGAGTCCAGCCAGCTTTAGGATCCTGAAATGATATAAAGCAGGTAGCTGATACCTCCCAAAGAAAACATTGCCTGAGTGCTTGCCCTTTGCTTTTAAAGATATTTTGTCCTTGTCTTTTTTTGTCCAAATTATTTTTCTTCATTCACTTCAATTACCATTTAATCCTTAACACTAGCTAATGACCATCTCTTTCATAGCTTGCTTTTCTGGTAACTTGTTACTGCTTAGCAATGAGCAAGAAAAGGGCAACAGGTCTATTAACACAACCAAATTGATTCATAATCAGACATGAATCAGGAAGTAGGTGAGAGATTTACAAGCACTAAAGGTTAATAGAACCATTCTCCAGCCTAATTCCCAAGCAAACCTGCATGAAGTCTTCTGACCTCCACCCCCAGACACGCAACCATTGCATAAGAGCTTTGGGCATGAGTGGCATGTAGGTGGAAGTTATTTCTGAACATTAATAGCTTTTCCAAGTATTGAACAGTTTTTACAGCACCCCTACAATGTAGCCCCAATAGCATTCACACTAAAGAAATTATATAATTAATTTAGCATTTATTCAGAAGATTGGCTTCCAAATAAAAAAAGCTTATTCAGTCAAAACTAGAACTTAGGCTTTCCATGGGGATTTTTTACACAGGCTCCATTTTGTCAGTGGGAAACACCCTTGTGAAGGTTTTTTTTGGGAGGTGAGTAGTTGAGTCACATAACCACCCAATCAATTTTTAAGTGAACGGCCATCTGGATAAAAGTCATACCTTCCATTACCTGCTAAATACTTTGGTCTGAATATGATTGACAGTCAATCTGTCTTCCAAAGCCAAAGAGACTTTGCAAGGTTCTCTACATGTCCGGTCACTGACAGGAAGAAATTCAACAGTGCCACTCCCTCCTCACTCATTCATTCTGGGATCCTTCTGGATTGTAATGTGTCCTTTTATCATCCTGTCCACTACATCACTACATCTGGTGCTACATTTCTCCCTCTGTCTCTCCCTCTCCCTCTCCCCCTCCCCTCCCCTTCCCCCTCCCCCTCCCCTCCCCTTCCCCCTCCCCCTCCCCTTCCCCCTCTCCCTCCTTCTCCCCCTCCCCTTCCCCTCCCCCTCCCTCTCCGTCTCCCTCCTCCTCCTCCTCCTCCTCCTCCTCCTCCTCCTCCTCCTCCTCCTCCTCCTCTTCTTCTTCTTCTTCTTCTTCTTCTTCTTC
>CM052716.1:30326709-30346521 GCA_028551405.1 Uromys caudimaculatus | reverse complement strand
CACCTTTAAGGCATTGGCTTAGTTTTGCTTGGTCTCGCCATGTGTGAGAGTGGCATACACACGTTCCCATCAGCATAATTCATGTTGTGAGAGCCAGGATGGTCTGATATATGTGCCTTTCATAGTGAGAGAGCCTCAACACTGGGTATAATAAATAGGTCCTTGAAAATAGTTCGTCACCAGGAATCATTCCCTGCAAGTCAATAAACAGGCCTTGTTATAAATTCAGTTGGCAAGATCTTCAAAGCGACAAATCAAAACCGACCTTCCTTTGTGTTGACTCTGCTCAGCACTTTTATATAAAAAAAAAAAAAAAAAAAAAAAAAAAAAAAACATATTTCAGCTCAGGGCAGTGGATTTAGAGTCACATTAGTGATGAATTTTTCTGGAGATACTTCCAGAGAACATATTTCCATATTCACACATTGTTTCCAGCTGTCTGTTGACAAAAGTTCATCAAATAAGCTCTCCCTTGCACTTCATGAGCATAAGCCAATTATTCTTCCTGGGTGTTTCTTCTTTAAAGCAGAACAACACCCCAAAGCACTCTAATTTTTGCTAAGAGCAGATTCTTCTAAGGAGGTTACTGTATGCCACCATAATCTAAAAGCTCATAAATAGCTTTGCATACTTTTTGAGGAGTAATTTGCTTTTACACAGTTAATGGATTTCAGTTTATGGTAGCAGTTTAAGTGGAGCTAGCCATTTGCTAATTCGTATTACCATCTGCAGCTACAGAAGGACTGATTGAGATGTGTTTTTCTGCATTAGTTCATGTGACTTGGCTTCACTGATTAAGGGTCAGAATTAAGGATAAGAATTAGAATGAAGTATTAGGTCAATCTTCAAGGATTCTAAGATATCTAAGATAATCATAAAATTGTACCTAAGATAATATTTAATCATTAAGGATATCTATCTAATTCTATAGATATTGAGAATTAATAGCAATACATTTGACAAATAGACAGAGTGAACTGGTAGTGGGTTAAGGCTATAAACTTTCAAAGCCTGTCTGGCTCCAGTTACCAGCTTCACACAGCTCCAGCAAGCCCACATCATCTCAAACAGTGGGACCAACTGGGGACCAAGTGCTTAAATACTTGAGCCAATGAAGTACATACAAACTACCATAGGTTTATAGTTCATCAAGAGAAATTTAGCTCAATTACAGATACATATGTCATTCTTAGTAGACAAAGTTGATGTTATTACCAGGTTAAAAACATTGGCTAATACCACCTGAGATGCACTAAATGACTCTTTCCAAATTAAAGCAAAAATTTGACTCTGCTTTTCCTGATATTCCAAGTTAAGGTAAAATTAGAAATTCTTTCTTTGACCCTATTCTTCCACACTGAGACATAATTGGCTATAATATCAATATTCCTAAGAAAGATTAAGGAGGTGGCAATATAACTTAATAGGTAAAGGTGCTTACAACCAAGTCCTGGGATCAGTCCATAGAACCTGTAATGTGGAAGGAGAGAACCCACTCCTGCAACTGTCCTCTGACCTTGATATAGATAGCTGTGGCATGTCTGAGTGCCTCCACATGCACTATAGATAGATAGATAGATAGATAGATAGATAGATAGATAGATAGATAGATAGATAGTATTAAAATTGTAAGAAAGACATTTCAGACATTTGGGAACATATGTAAATAAACTCTAATCTGAAGGCAAAACCAATGCTCAGCTAGGAGGCACATTAAAATAACAGATAAGTAACCTACTGAGTACTGTGTATAAATCATAATTTCAATCACTGTTCACCTCCAATTAAAGTTATTGGGTAAAACTTAAGTGAAAACACTGGCCTAGACACAAATAAAATAACTCAAGAAGAAAGTTTATTCAAAGACTGTTTTGCACTTCTTTGATTTAGACATTTCAGGAGTGCTCCAGCTAATGGAATGAAAAGATAATACACACTCATATGATGTCATCATAGCTTGGGAACAGTATCAACCAGAATAGGGTTAAAAATAAAGCTAAATGGTGCTATGGAATACTGATGAATTCTCAGACAAATGTGTTGTGGTTTTTTGGCACAATTACAGGTTGTCCTGATACCTCTATCTGGTTCTATTTTGACTGTACTTCACTCAACATGCTCTAAAATGCTTGTCAAAAAAGGTAATAGTTTGGTTCTATGAATATGTTGCATATCGTTAAGGAGAAAACTTGGTTCAGATATCGTCCCTCAGATCATGCGTTCTTCCCAGCATGCTGGTCAAATGTCTGCGTAGTTGTTCTGCCCCTGCATTACATGCAGTGAGTACCAGTGAATGCTTACTAATCCATTCTCTGGGGCAACTGCTTGTTTATGCCAAACTGTGTGTTGGGTATCCCTAATCTGAAAATAAGATGCCCAATGTGTTATAAAATCTGACGTCTTTCAAACACCAAGGTGACATCGCAGGTGGAAAATCCCACACCATGAGATATTTCATGTACAAGATCACTAAAAATACTTCATGAAATTACTTTCAGACTAAGTGTATGGGAAACATAAGCTGTCTGAAGTCCTGCATCGCCTGTGGTGAGATATTGAACCATTCAGAGAGACAAGTTATTAGTCACCAGCATTACCGAGCACATCACAGTGCACACTTACATGGATCAAGTACTTGATATGGCCTCTTGGTACATTCAGGACATTCAAGAGACATAATGACGTGTGAGGCTGCATAACACATCTTATTCTTTGCTAGTAAACTTTCTTTTAATAAGCAAGCGTGTTCTCTGAAGTGATACAATTCAGAATAGTAAATATCTAATGTGGTATTGTGGTAATATCAATGGCAATATTTCAGAAGCTCTGTCATCAGTACATAAAAGGAAGTTTTCAGCTTCATTGTAATCTAATAGGGTCACATACTGTTGTTTTGGCTCTATTGTTGACAGAAATGTTACATAGCCCAAATTTGAAAAATGTAAAATTGGAAATACTTTTGGCCCATAGAATTTCAGACAATTACTGAAATTATATTATGCACATTAACATATTATAGATATTATTTTTTATCAAAATATAAACTATGTAAAAATATGTAATATATATATATATATTACATGTATTATAAAATATGTATGATATAACTTTAACAGAAGTAAGGCATATCCTTGCCACAGTTTCCAAAATTATTATTTATAATTATTATATTATTAGGGCCAAATACATTCTCTTCATATCATAAAGACATTTATAAGTAAACACATGTTTGTGTGATTTTACTGCCCTGTACATTCAGTCCTCAGTGAACGACTCAGTGTATCCGGAGAAACTGTGTTTTGCTTCATTTATAACATAGGTAAAGCTGTGCTCTTGAAAATCAAATTCTCCTTGAATCCCCATCCTTCTTTGGAAGTTCTTACATAAGATTGGTTTTGGTCATTTTCATTTCCTTGAGTTCAAATTCTGTCTAAATGTCTAAATTGACATGGATCTTGTCTAACTCATTATCAGGATTGATATACTCATATTTAAACATTTCTATGTTGGAACAAGTTTTAATATAACGTTTTCAAGCTCTCTTTAATAGTACATTGAAAGGAATTTATTGATATTTTAAACTTCTCTTGTAGATACACACTGGACACTGAGAATACCTCCTCAGACCCTCCTACACCCCCTTCTTATGTCCATCACCTCTCTCTAGTCTCCTTTGTTCTTCTAGACACCCTCAAGTCTCCCATCATTACTATATGCACACATAAATAGTCTACGTGACTATTTAAAGTCTAGGAGTCACAAATTAAAGAAACCACACTGGTTTTCTTTCTGAAACAGGCTTAATCTGTTTGATGCAATTGTCCCCAGTTGCATCCATTTGCACGTAGATGAAATGATTTCATTCATCTTTATGACTGAAAAATCAATCCATTGCTTAAATAGACCAATTTTTCTTAACCATTTTTCTGTCGTTGAACATCGAGCTTGGTTCCATATCTTAGCTATTGTGATCAGTGTTGCAATAAACATGGATTGCAAGTATCTATGATGTCTGAATCCAGAATGCTTTGGCTAAATATCCAGGAGTGGTAAAACTGTGTAAGATAGACCTATTTTGAGTTTTTTCATTTCTTTTTTTTAAAAGTATTTGTTTGAAATTAAAATACAATTACATTGAAAGTAATTCTTCATTCCATTTTTTCCATCTAACCCTTCCCACGCATCCCCTTACACTCTCATATTCATGGCCTCTATTTCTTTGTTGTTTCATGCATACACACACACACACACACACACACACACACACACACACATACATGCATACATACATATATACATAGAATATAAATATCACCCTCTCAGTTCATAGCTTTTAGTTTTGACATATCACACTGGTTTCCATAGAGACTGAAGTAGTTTACACCACAACTAGGAGTGTTTAAGGATTTTCTTTTCTCTTCCTTTTCACCAGCATCTCTTACCTTTATTTACCTTTCTTACCTTGTTTTGTTTGCTTCATGACATTCTGAATGGCATAAAGGTAAACCTGCAGTTTTGTTTTGATTTGCAGTTCTCTGATAGCTAGTGAAGTTCAATGTCTCATCATGCATTTCCTCACCACCCGTATTTCCTCTTTTGAAAACTCTTCCCTTCATCAGATCACTTATTAATTGTCTTGTTTGTTTTCTTGTGGTTTATGATTTCAGTTCTTTATGTGTTCTTGATACTAGTCCCCTGACAGATGTAGAACTAGCAATAGAGTTCTCCCATTCTGAACTGTCTTTTCACTCAACTTTTTCTTTTTTCTTCTGATATATCTACTGTATTTGTTTCTTGAGTGACTGGGTTCTTTTCAGAAAATCCTCTTCTATGCTATACTTTGAAGTGTTTCCCCTACTTTACCTGCAATTATTTCAGAATTTTAAGGTTTATGTTAAAGCCTTTCATACATTTGAGGTTGACTTGTGCAGGGTGAGAGATAAGAATCTAGTTTCACTATTCTTTATGTAATTATCCAATTTTTCCATCACTGTTTATTAAATGGTTTTTTCCTTCAAATTGTATTCTCAGCATCTTTACCAAAAAAAAACAGGTGGACAGAGTTATGTGGTTTTTAATATAATATTTTAATTAATCCTTGTATAATTTTATATACTATATTTTGGTAGCATTCACTCCTTACTGCTCCTCCTAACTTTTCTCAAGTCCATATTCCATGTCCCACCATCCTCACAACTTCATTAAAAATAATAACTCATCAAGACCAATTATGATGCCCATATAGTTGCTTAAGAGTATCAGGTTATTCACTGACCATGGAATAGAATCAAGGTCACAGATATAAATACACATACCTCTGGTCATAAAATTTTTTTACAAAAGTGCCCAAAATAGAGCAATCTCCACTTTCCCCCACACACTATCACTCTCTATAAATATTTGATGCCCCGGACATCGTTGAACTCTTTAAGGTAGTTTTTGAAAAGTATTATTTTATTTATGTACACGCATGTGTTGTTGTTGTTGTTGGTGGTGGTGGTGGTGGTGGGGTTGGTGGTGGTGGTAGTATGCGTATGAGAGAGAGGGGGGAATGGGAATGCACAGGAGTCCAGAAGAGAGAATCTGATCCCCTGATATTAGAGTTACAGGTCATCATGAGCTATTCAACATGAGTACTGGAAAGCAAACTGGTTCCCTTTCCAAAAGTAGTATACTCTCTAATACACAGAGCCATGTCTCTAGCCACTAAGGTAGTCTCTTAATACTTTTCTCTCTACCCATCTCAGATATGACCTATAGAAGTCCAGACAAGCTCCAGGAGAAAAATCTCAGTTCCATTGAGTGTGCCATCATTGACATGAACTCAAACATGGTTGCCATTTGTTTTTCCTTTTTGTTATGTGTGTTGTGTGTGCACATGAGCACAAGTGCACGCATTTGCGGTAGAACATGTGTAGAAGTCAGATAACAGCTTTCATTATGCTGTCTTTTTTCAATATATGGGTCCCAGGCATCAAACTCAGATAATCAGACTTGTCAAATATTTCTACCCACTGAGACCTCTTGTTACTATGGGGTCTTACTTTTTATTTTCTAAATTTTGCATTCCGAGTTAGCTTGGTGAATATATGAAAAGAGATGATCTGACAGGGAGGGCTGTGTGTAAAAAGCTAGTGCTTGACAAATGCTCAATAAACAAGTGAAAGCAATCTTGAGATATTGGCATCTTAAAATTAAGTTTTAAGACAGGGAGTGTTGTGATTAAGTTTCATTACATATTACCAGAAAAATAATCTAAATTATAATAGCTTAAATAACACATATTTCCCACACACCTAAAAGATGTGTAGAGAGTAATATAGTTCAGGTCTTGAATGTTATCTCTGTGGTAACTTCAGCTACCCAAATTCCTTCTTGATATTCTGGCATTCTTAGTACATGGTATCCACATCAAAATCACTTCACCAAATACTATGGTTTCATTCCAAACAATAAGGAAAGGTATTCTTCCATCAGATAACTTCCTGAAGGATTTAGAATGATATCTTCTAAAATATTCAGGCAACAGAAACTTATATCTCATTGAGTGGAACTTTTCACACAGCAGTGCCTACCTAAGTGTTACTTAGTCTTTAACTAGCACATTCCACCTTAAAACTGATGTTCCTGTATTAATTTGGAAAGGAAAAATTAAATCATAGGTGTTCTGAACTTTTGGACTAATTCCGCTTATCAGTGAGTACATACCGTGTTTGTTCTTTTGTGACTGAGTTCCCTGATATTTTCAAGTTCCATCCATTTGCCTGCAAATTTCATTAAGTCATTGTTTTTAATAGCTGAGTAGTACTCCATTGTGTAGATGTACCACATTTTCTGTATCCATTCCTCTGATGAGTGATATCTGGGTTGTTTCCAGCTTCTGGCTATTATAAATATGGCTGCTATGAACATAGTGGAGCATGTGTCTTTATTACACCTGGGTACGGGGGAAAAGTTCCTGAACCAGTGGCTTAGGCTCTAAGATCAAGAATAGACAAATGGGACCTCATGAAATTGCAAAGCTTCTGTAAGGCAAAGGACACTGTCAATAGGACAAAATGGCAACCAACAGATTGGGAAAAGATCTTAACCAATCCTATGTCCAATAGAGGGCTAATATCCAATATATACAAAGAACTCAAGAAGTTAGACTCTAAAAAACCAAATAACCCCATCAAAAAATGGGGAACAGAGCTAAACAGAGAATTCTCAGCTGAGGAAATTCGCAAGGCTGAGAACCACCTAAAGAAATGCTCAACATCCTTAGTCATCAGGGAAATGCAAATCAAAAAAGTCTGAGATTCACCCTCACACCAGTCAGAATGGCTAAGATCAAAAACTCAGGTGACAGCAGATGCTGGCGAGGATGTGGAGAAAGAGGAACACTCCTCCACTGTTGGTGGGACTGCAAGCTGGTACAACCACTCTGGAAAGCAGTGTGGCGGACTCTCAGAAAAATGGCCATAATACTACCTGAGGACCCAGCTATACCTCTCCTGGGAATATACCCAGAAGATGCTTGTGGGTGTACTTTATCTCAGTGGTATCTGCTTAGAGATGAGACAGCCCAGGCTTAGATATTAAGTACCTCATAAAAGATCCATAGTAAGGAGTACAGACAGGTTCTGAACTTTACTGGATTTCACAAAGGACTCCACTGCTTTACACAGTACAACATTGTTTGGCATTAGCAAGTATTTGCAAGGATGCCATTCACTGACACATATCATAGAAACTGCTATGTTAATTACCATGGTATCTTTCAGGGTTGACAGTTATGAATCTAAACAAATGTAGAATTCAAAATGTGTGTAAGTCATCTATTCAGAATAGATGTTACCCATGCAGAACAAACATGACATGTACTCCTCACCACCGGCAAGTATCCACAGGCAGGACTGACTGGCTGTCAGATTCAGAGTCACTATCCAGCAGAGGGCACAAAATGACTTTAAAGATAAGGAATTGCCACGCTTACTATGATGCTGAGTATTGGATCCTGCCTCTTCATGGGGGACTTTCTTTCTTCTCCTATTTCTCATCCGGAGCTCAGCATCTTCAGCCTTCATGAATCTTAATTCCAAAACTGTATCCAGCATTCTAAACATTTTCACAATAGCAGTCATTTTTGTCAATTATTATTTCCTACTTCCTGAGAACTAATACTTTTAAAAGTTCTACCTAATTTAAGATGTTGTCTTAGTCAGAGTTTCTATTCCTGCACAAACATCATAACCAAGAAGCAAGTTGGGGAGGAAAGGGTTTATTCAGCTTACACTTCCACATTGATGTTCATCATTAAAGTAAGTCAGGACTGGAACTCAAGCAGATCAGGAAGCAGGAGCTGATGCAGAGGCCATGGAGGGATGTCATTTACTGGCTTGCTTCACCTGGCTTGCTCAGCTTGCTCTCTTATGGAACCTCAGACTACCACCCACAAGAGGCCTTCCCCCTTTGATCACTAATTGAGAAACTACCTAATTGGGAAAATCACCTGGATCTCATGGAGGCATTTTCTCAACCAAAGCTCCTTTCTTTTTGACAACTCCAGCTTGTGTCAAGTTGACACACAAAACTAGCCAGTACAGATGTCTTTCCCTCTTGACTCCACAGATTAGCATTAAAGAGATGAGTAAGACTTTTAAAGATTATTCAAGTCAAGAACAGAGGCTTGAACCCAAATCTTCATCTTCAGAGGCAGTGACATCTCAACATACTTGTATATGTACACCCCCACCCCAACCAGTGGCCATGTGAGCAGCATGTAATTGGTGACAAGTGTCAGCTGACAAAATCAGGAGCTCATCTTAGGTTTCAAAGGATGTTAACTGTTTTCTTTTTTTCACACTCAGAATCCATTGGGAATGTTTAGTATAAGATTTCATATAACCAAACCTGAGAAATACTATTTACCTGTACACAATGTGCAGAACAACTACACAGACACATCTATCACTGCCATAGCATGATTGAAGCACTGTCCATTGAATGGTGGAAATTCCGATGGCATATAAATTGATGAATGCAGATTATAAGCACGAATCACACTCTCAGCATGACACTGTTTAAAAATCATTTGCACACTTTGTCTTCACGTGATGCAAGGAGACAAGTGCCCTGAAAGGTGTCAACACATGTAATTTTCACCCTCCTTTTGTTTTTCCTTTTTACTTGACTGTAAAATGTATATGCTCATGTGTAACATCAAGATGGGGGAGTCATTTGATTCCTTTTACCCCATATACCAAAACACTAGATCCTTTCCCTGGCCTGTAGCTTCCTACCTTGCTTTACTGGTCCTCCTCTCTTTATGCTAACAGCAGCTCCAGGCAATAACTCCCTAGAGCCATTCCTTACATCCCATAGGAGAACAAGGTTTACTTTTACTCAAGTGCCCGTTAACCTATCTCCTGCCCCCTGCTTTCCATCATGCTATTACCAGCTATCAACATCCTCGGGTTTCCCCCTGATAACCTCATATTCTTGATGGCTTATAAGTCACCACCACAGTCACTTCCCTATTCTAAAGATTTCATACGGCAGCATTGGCTGTTTGACCTCCGTGTTTATTGTGCTCTGAACAGAAACATGCAACCGAGGGAAGAAAATGGAGAAGAGAATTGTCTCTCACAGCCCAGATCTCTGCCCCCTTCCTCATGCCTAGTTTTAGATCCTGCTGCTATGAGCAGTTGTCCATAATCAACGTTCATCTCATCTTCCACCAAGAAAGAGCAAGTCTTCCTCTGATAGCCATTGTACCACCAGCACCAAGTACAGTGTCTAACGTATAGATGATTTCAGTCAACATTTGATGGGTAAAGTGACCCATGAATGAGTGTAATGGGAATTGCCCAAATCTTTTGCAGAATTCAAGCTTAGGTTTGAAATACACCAGCACGAGTAAAAGCCAACATGGGTAATGGAAAAGCAAAGCAAAGCCAAGAGCCGTAACACTTTGCTGCGTTGGGCATGAAACCTCCAGGATCTCCATTGCCTGCCACCTGCATATTTCCCAGTTCCCCTGTGCATCCCAATGGGAAGCAATGGGTGTGGCTTTTGTGAACAAGTTTGTGATGCTTACCCACCCCTGTTGACATGCACCAAAGCATTGGCTCTCATCAGCCCTATGTCACAATTACATGGCTAACCCATTCTTTTTTGCCTTCCCTCCCTGAAGCATTTGGGAGACAGAGATTAGAGGACTAGGGAAAAATCATATTAGCTGAAGGGAGAAGAGTCATTTTATGGTTTTGTTTCTGTGAGTTTAAAGAATTGATTCATGAGGTCTTATTGTATAACTGGACAGGTAATGCAACAAACTCTTCTCCCAACTGTGGTGCTGATTAGATCAGCTGGGATGGGTGGGGTTGTGTTCAGGCTCCTTCATTTGTTTTTGGGATTCACACTTTATGTCACTATTTCTAGTGTCATCTTTGTGAGTCCGTAACGGAAGAAATACTTTAACACCAAGAGAGCTTATTCTCTTGTGCCAGTACAAACATGGAAAAATCTATAAAACGTTCAGAGGTTACTGAGAAATTAATCAGGATGCTCGTATGGAAGATTGAACTGAGGGGTATTTTAGCGGTACACTCGGGCTTTAGAGAACTCACTGTCAGTGTTTTTCAGGCTTTTTCTTCAGCAGTATTTGGATGCTAAGTGGTTAGAAGAATGAAGATCATTAAATGTACCTTTAACATATTCCAGGGATGACCATTAGGAACTTACAGTCAAATAATCGTCATATAAGTGGTGAGGTCAGTGTGATTATTCTCCCTTGAGAAAGAGGCTCTGAGGGTATTAGGAATTGAGATTTGTCCAAGATTATCTGGGTGATAAATAGCAGAGTCCCATATTCAACCTGGTCTGATTACAGTAGAGAAACAGCCATGGAGACAGAGAATCTACACCACACATGCCATCTTACAGTGCAGAAAATGGGGCTCTATGAAGGTCAGCTGCAAAGAGCTTTGAACTGCCACACTCTGAGCTCCCCTTCAGCACTAACTCACTGCCTAGGACCTTGAAATTAAGATCAAGCTCCCTGTGACATTCCTGAATGATCCAGACTGAAAAACAAGGTGAGTCAGAGTGACTGAGCCAGCGAAGAAGACACTCTTGTGTCTTCACAGGAAGAGAAACAATGCAGTGTCAAGTGTACCTGCAAACAGGTCAGCTCAGTGATTTATTAAAAGCATTAAAGCTTAGGTATTTGTTGAAGCAACACCCCCCTCACACCATCTATTGGTTGCATCATGTGAAAAATATTATCTTAGTCAGGGTTTCTATTCCTGCACAAACATCATGACCAAGATGCAAGTTGGGGAGGAAAGGGTTTATTTGGCTTACACTTCTATGCTGTTGTTCTTCACCAAAGGAAGTCAGGACTGGAACTCAAGCAGGTCAGGAAGCAGGAGCTGATACAGAGGCCATGGAGGGATGTAACTTACTGGCTTGCTTCTCCTGGCTTGCTCAGCTGGCTTTCTCGTAGAGCCCAAGACTACCAGCCCACAGATGGGCCACTCACAAGGGGCCCTCCCCCCCTTGATCACTAATTGAGAAAATGCCTTACCACTGGATCTCATGGAGGCATTTTTCTTAACTGAAACTCCTTTCTCTGTGATAACTCCAGCTTGTGTCAAGTTGACACACAAAACTAGCCAGTACAAATATATAGATTTTTTCCTGCTCTTTTTCATCTACTTAACAAATATCTATCCTACCATTAGGGACTTGACTGGGTACTAGATTATTGCAGACTTGAAGCCTTCCCTCTTGAGACATGACTTCTTTACTCTTGGGACATGGTTCCTTCCCTCTTGGGACAGTATTTTTTTCTTTTTGGGACACTTTTTTTTCCTTTTTAAGATGTGGCACCTTCTCTCTTGGGATGTGGCTTCTTTTCTTTTGGGATGTGGTTCTCTTACTCTTGTCTGGAAGATGAGACTATGTAAAAGGAGAGTTTTAATGCTATTTATTAAATATCAGTCTTTTAGAGCAAACCCATCAGAACCCAGCATCACCTAAAGAACTCAGAGCTTCCCAGCTCTGAAACACTTACTAGAATTTCATAATTGCCTCATTTAGAAAATAGTTCCTCCACTTTTGGCATAAGTATAAGAATGATGATTTACGTATGATTATGTATGTTGAATTACATAGTAGGAAGAGCAACCCTAAAATAGCCTGGAAGACTCCTGAAATTCTTAATTTGCGTTGTGCTATAAGGCTAAATATTTTGCAGCAACTAAAGGCAGAGAAACATGGAAAGCTGGGCTCTCGATCTTTGGATATGATACTTGGAGATGACAGTGTATCTACAAGACAACAAAATGCTCACCTATCTTCTCCTGCACACCTTCCCCTAGCCTGGCTTCTCTTGCCCCTCATAGACCAGTCGTGAGAGAGTAAGATGTAATCACAATGCTACTGCCTTCCTACACGGCTACAAAGGCCATCTGAAATCTAAAATGAACTGCTTTTTACACTCAAATGTCTTGTCTCCATTAGAGAATTACAGCAAGACAGCTTGCTCAATGGTACTTCCCTCTGTGGATTTTTATGTAAAATAGGCCACATTTGTTCTGGGAAAACCAAAGAAAGAAAATAATTTTGTTCTGTTATTTTTCTGTTTGAGTGAAGAACAAAGAGGTATAATATATAGACAGATAGGAAGCCATTTACTGTAACGTCAAGGGAATATTTTCCTTACAATGTGTGTTTGTGTAATTTCTAGAACTCTAAAAGTGATCTACCGTGCATGAAATTTAAGATAAATTTCATCATGACAGTAACTGTGTAGTTTGAATAGACTTATAAGTTAATGCTAAAGTCAAAACTAAGTACAATATAAGAATTTTAAAGTCTTGAATCAAGAAATTTTGTACCAAGTATGTTTTTTACAGACACAAACTCCCAGTACACTCTGACACACACGAAGCACACACTTAGAGAAGGGCACATAAATATCACTTTTTCTCAGCTTCTTCTGAGCCAGAGAATAGGCCAGCAGTTCTATCTATTACCATTTTACTTTCAATTAAATAAAAACTTTAACAAGAAAACCAAACCTGGTACCAAGCATCACTGTCAAGAGATGAGATCCCAGCCCAGATAATTGCTCACCTCCTCTCTGTCACTACAATAGTGTGTATTAACCAGTATCTTTTGCTCATTTTATAATGAGCTTCTCCGTAGAGAATGCTTTTTACATGTTTCTAGGTGAATACCATTTGATTTTTGATGGTCATCACAAAGCTGAGGGAAAAGTTAATCCCAGAGCCAGTTTGATAAGCAGGAGACGGAAGTGTTTTTGATGGGTTGGGAGAGCACATGTCTGAAGTATCAGTATTTTACTTATTAGCATTACTTACCTGTTTTAAATATTTATGGCAATCATTTTTAAAATATTTGTTTTATTTACTGTGTGTCCATGCAGGTGTCTATGTGTCTGTTTTGTGCCTATGAGTGTGTTTGTGTGAGTGTGTCTGTGTCTGTGTCTCTGTGTGTGTGTGTGTGTGTGTGTGTGTGTGTGTGTGTGTGTGTGTTTGTTGCATATATTGTGTGTGAAGGTCGGAAAAGTGTGTTCAATCCTTCACAGTTAGAGTTACGGGTGTATGCTTGTCACATGGCTAAATAACAGGCATTTGGGGGGGGGTGAGCTACAATGCTTCTGATTGTTGAACAAACGCTCTGAATTGCTGAGCCAAGTCTCCAGCCTTGGCAGTAAGTCTTTAAATATGATTTTTATGTTAAATATTTCATTTCTTAAATATTCTTTCAGTAATTTATGTTCTCGATTTGGAAAGTCCTACTGTTTCTCTTGGTGTTCAGGGAGAAGTGAAGGCAAAAACAACTCAGTTAGAGACTTTCTTCTCCTGTCAGTACACATGCCAAGGAATTCTCTCTTCACCTGTCACGTTAAATCTGCACCAGAAAAGAGCCATGCAAAGATGCAAATGAACATTTAACCATGGACTGGAGATATGTCTTAGCAGTTAAGAGCTCTGGCTGTTCTTCCTGGGAATCTGGCAGTTCCCAGCATGCACATGGCAATTCTCAATTGTCTGTGCCCCCAGTTCCAGGGGAGCCAATGCCTTCCTCTGGCTTTAGAAGACGCCAGGCACATGTGTAGTATACAGACACACATGCACACAAAAACCCACACACATAAAATAAAACAAATCCCACCACCACCAACAACAACAAAAAGAACAACAATAACAATAACAAACCGAAACTCAACCACACAGCAGAGGCCTTGTGTGTTTCTTCTGAATCTTCTCTTCTGTAAGCCAGAATAAGGTAAAGATGTGCAATTATATATTAGTTTATTTATTTATTTTTGATGTTTCAACTGCAGCAATTTTTAGTAAATAAAATTATTGCTGTTTATATACTTTACCTGGAAAACTACAGAATGGCAACTATTTCTGACTCTACGTCTTTGGTTTTATAATCTTATGTTATCCATGTTTGTGGGGGTTTTATTCTCCCAAGAGAGCAAATTAAGAAGCTTTCTGTATGTACTTTCATTTAAATGGCATTTATACGTGCCTTAGAGATGCAACTCTTTTATATACTAAGAATTGTGGGAGGTAAATTTGTTTTATTTTTACTGTGTGAGGGAAATAAAGCATAGAGACAATGAGCAATTTGTTCAAGCTTGCTCATCTAGCAAGTAGGAAAACAGATTCAAAGTTAGTCGGTGTGATTCTATAGTCTGCCTGTGTGTTTTAGGTCATGGCAAGATGCATTATCTAGCTGACATTAAGCACATCTGTACCATTTATTTCACTTTCCTTTCATATATAGGTATGAATGTTATCAATATCAAACAATGGGGGAAACGAAATACTTTTTAATATTTGCTATTATATTTATAATTAGCTCTTTATGGATAATAATATCTTCCTGGGTACTTATGGAGTTGAACCCAGAGCTTTGCACATGCCTGGCAAGTGTTCTTCCACTGGAATATGTAAGAATAGGAAACATAATTTGGAGCTATAAATGATCAGAAATCTTCACATAATGTTATAGGTTTTCAGCTGTTTGGGTATGAAAAGCTTCTTTTCGTTTTAACCTACTTCCTATGGCATTCCCTTGTTTGTTTGCTTTTTTGTTAAAAGGACATTTATTTCCCAAAGCAACCACATATACATAGCAACCATCCCCAAACTGTCCTGTGCCTTTATTTATTATTTGAAGTCAAATTGATTGGGAAACCAAATCTGTAACATGGAAATCTAAGCCTTGTAAGTTATAAAGCCACAGGGGGGTTCACGAAGTCATTTGCTATACGCCCTCTTTAACAGGACTTGCCAATTCCTTCAGGCCAGGCACACTGCAAAGAGAATGTGACAGAATTCTATCAGTTCCTTCTTTTTCCCCTTCCCCCTTCCCTCCCCCTCCTTCCTTCTCTACGTCTCTCCCCTCCTCCTTTCCACTCACTCTCCCTCCATGTGCTTTCTACAGTAAATTATTCTAAATGCTAAATCAATTATTTCCCTCCTTAGTAGCAATACAACTTTTGTCCTCCTAGTTTTCAGCTTCATCAGACTTCCAGGGGCTTTACTTGTCATGGGACAAAAGGCTCCTCTGACAGGTGTAGTTTTTTTTTAGTTAAATGTATTTTTAGACAATTTCCCGTGCATACCCAATGCACACTATCTACGTCGCCTACCTGCCTCCTCGTAAGTCTCTCTTCCATGTTCCTTATTGCTATTTTCTTTATTCCTTTCATTAATTGCCTGAGATTAATCAAGGATATCTGTGTGCCCATGGATTTGATGCTATCTGTTAAAGTCTGGTAGGCTTAGCAGTGGACACATGTGTTAAAGGCAGAGTCTTCCTTTTCCAGAGTTTAGAAATATCTAATACATGCAGGAATTCTTTTGTTCTAGAAGCAGAATGGGATCTGAAAGCCAGAAGAGATCTCAATGTCAGCGTAGATATTTTGTGATACAAATATAAAGATAAAGCTTGAGGTTTTAATATATTGATAGTAGATTTATTTCAAATAATATATTGATTGAAAGAGATACCACAGAAGGCAGACATGTGGCATTTAGATCCCCAGACCCCTGTTGAATGGCCACTACCATAACACAAAGGAAGCAATATTCACCATGCGGCTTGGGGAAGAGGTAAGATATTTATATGTATTTGTTCTGATGATGCTGAGGATTGAATTCAGTGTCTTGCATAAGTGAGGCGAGCGCTGTACAGCTGAGTTACATCTTCAACCCTATGCCCTGGGTTTTAATGAATTCTTTTTAATGTTTCTCATGTGCTTTCAATGTTGTCAGAACTTGTACTTCCTAAGTGTACTTCAACCCTACGATGATAGATTAGCAAAAACATTTTTTTTCAATATGTATGGTGCTATTGGGATGGGTGGGTGATAAAGAAATGCCAAACTATTTGAGAATATCTTAAAACCCTACCTTTGGAAAGGGAATCAGAGTGTTCTTAGGAAGAAGAATTCTTACTCACAATGGCTACCTAATACAAAGCCCTACAAGTCACCGAGACATTACCTCCTACATTTATGAGACAACAGACACACATCTGACTACAGGATGATATTTCGTAAAATTTGAGTTAGAAGACAAATCACCTGAAAGAGAATTTCAACAAACATAGAATTACTAAATGAAAATAAAGTTTAGATGCTGAAGGAAAAAGTCAAGGGCCAGAAGGGCAAGGATGATAGGAAAAGTGACACAGCAGCTCCCACACACAGAGGAGCCATCGCCACCCAACTGCAAATCCAATGAGCGGGTAAAGAGCAGGTTAGAAGCAGCTGAAGAGATGGAATGAACTCAAAGACAGAACCAGGAAAGTAAACCAGGTTGTCATACAAAAAGAGAAGGATGGCTCTAGGAGTATGAGGCCAAGCAGCACAGATTAGATTATGAAAACCCACATTAAAGCTAGGGAGCATTCCAGGAAAAAAAAATGAGACAAGATAGGAAATAAATGACATACAAAAATCATTATTGATATTTTACAGATTTGATTAAGATTAGTCCCTATTTTGAAGTGTTCCTGTGAGTCCTAAGAATGATATAGAAAAAGGTATCTACATGGAAATTTATTTAAAAGGAATTAGGGAACAAAGGCAATGGCCTTAATAGCAACAGAAAGGAGACATTGATGTTTTATAAAGAATAACATTCTCAGAAATCATATAGTCACTAGTGACAGGAGAGAAATGCATGGTCAAAATATGGATGCTAAAACAGTTATCCTAAAGTTCTTTATATAATGGAATTATTCAGTGGCAATAAAGCAAGACATGTTTAGAATAACAAAAAGTGGTAAGCGAAGAAATTAACGAGCATACACATACATCTGAATGAACATGAACTGCGAACCCTAGTAAAGACAATGATTTGGGGGGAGAAATTTTATAAAATGAAGGGGTGGGACTAAAATTCTAGACAAGAACACCTTTGCAAGGTAGAAGAGGACATTGTGTGTGTGTGTGTGTGTGTGTGTGTGTGTGTGTGTGTGTGTGTGTGTGTATGTCATGAGTGATCTTATGCCAAGCCTGTATGCAGAACCCAGAGGAAGATTTAATGTCTTTTTCCCTGTCCCTGTCTATTTTGTAAGGCATGCTGGCTATACTGGCTCAGCTGACTGGCCAGTGTGCTTCCGGAGTAAGCCAGCAGAGGCTTCTCTCATATGCCATCACCCCCTTCTCTCCAACACTGTGATTATAAACATTTGTGGCTCTGCCTGCAGCCTGGAGCCTCGAACTGAGATCCTCTTACTGTCACAGCAAGGGCTCTTTCTCCTTGAGCCATCTCTTCAGTTTCAACAATCAGTTTTTTAATACCATTATGTTCTTCAAGAGAAGAATAAGCATATTCATGGGATTCTTTAAAATTAGGCGCGTTTGTTAAATTCTGATTGACAAAGACTATATAGAAACAAAATGTGTGACTTGTAAATCAGGAGAAGAGGGAAATAAAGCACTATGGTTAAGAAATAAAAGACAGAGAACATGGAGAGACAGAATGGGATATATGAGAATGAAGGAAACAGACAGGGAGAACAAATCTAAACCTGCTGCTATAAAAATGTAATTAAAATAAAATGAAGCAAAATAGTAGTAAAGATAGGCTAAAGGGGTGTGTGCGTGTGTGTGTGTGTGTGTGTATCACTTACCAAAGAGATAGATAGCAACTAAGAACATGAGTGGATGCTCTCCATCATTTGTCAGGGAAGTATCAACTAAAACAACAACAAAATACCAGCACCCACCTCTGAGGCCACCAATAGCACCACTGCTGGGGGAGGTCCAGAGTCAGCGCAGCTCCCTTGAGTCCACTGAAGATGCACAATGAGGTAGCTGGTTTGGAAATCGAAGTTTCGTGGAGCAGTGGAATTCCTGTTAATACTGTGGCATCAGTCATCCTGTGTCCAAACTCACAGAGTCCATAGCTTTGAAGTGAACCCTGTTTTTAGTTTGGTTTTTAATTGAAATAGAATTATATAACTTCTTTCCCATTCCTTCAAGGGCTTTTCATAGTTACTCTCCTTCAAACTCCTCCCATATCCATACTCTCAAGGTGAACTTATTGTTCTTTGTTATAGACATATATATGTATGCATATATATATATATACATACATATATACACAAATGTACATAAATAGATCCTACTGAGCCTATTTTTGTGAGATATATATATATATATATATATTTATATACCTCTCTCTCTCTCTCTCCCTCTCTCTCTCTCTCTCACACACACACACACACACACACACACACACATACACACACATATTGTTTCAAGGTTGCCACTCTACATTAGACAACTAATAAGGGGCTTATCCATGGGAGAGACTAATTTTCTTTCTTCCAACCATCAACAGTTTCCTGTGTTTCATTGTCTGGTAGTGAGATCTCATGAAAATTTCGCCCTTCCACCTTAACATATCTGTTGATATTGTAATTGTTCTGGTCTAGTTTATTCACCCACTTCTAGGAAAGACTATTTCCCAGCAGACTTTCTGGTATTGTGACTTTTATTATCTTTCCTCCCCCTCTTCTGTGATTTCTTTGAGCTACAGATGTAGAAAATGGGAGGTACAGGTATTCCTCAGAGCAGGTTTCCTGTGATCCACTGATCTCTACATTGTGTTCAGTTGTGGTTTTCTGTGATGGCTTTCATTTGCTATAAAGAGAAGCTTATTTTGATGAGGCAGGACAGCTACATTCATCTGTGGGTATAACAATAAGATTTAGAATATAGTAAGGAATATCCTGCTCTAGCAAAGTGGTGGTAGTTGATTCTTTTCCAAGGTCCATGACTTCACTGGCCCCAGGGATCTGACTAGGTTTACTAAGCATTATTTCCCTTATGTCAAACAGCTCTTAAGTCTAATTAGACAACCATTATCTGCACTTACATGTGTGTTCCCTCTTACACCCTTATGCATATCTTGCCATGCTGGTAACTGTGGGCGTATAATGGTGGACAATGTGGGTTCTTAGTTGAAACTAAATACTACTCTAGTGAGGAATGTTGATTGGTGTACCCTACATTTGTGTTGAAGCCAGGGATACATGGGGAATCTCTGTACCTAGTTTTCAATTTTTCTGTGAACCTAAAAGTTTTATAAAAATTAAGGGAAGGGGATCAATAGATACGGCGGTCTATATGTAGAAGAATGCAAATTGATCCACTCCTATCTCCTTGTACAAAGCTCAAATCCAAGTGGATTAAGGACCTCCACATAAAACCAGTTACACTGAATCTAATAGAAGAGAAAGTGGGGAAAACTCTCGAACACC
>CM052716.1:30292521-30326209 GCA_028551405.1 Uromys caudimaculatus | reverse complement strand
AAGAAAAGGGGAATCATCGGAAATGTAAATAAAATATCAAAAAAAAAAAAATAAAAAAATAAAATCTGACTGAGATAACTGAAAAAAAAAAAAAAAAAAGAACACAGAGATAGACCCCCTACCTTCCTTGATAATAGGTAGACACCTAAGAATATTTTCTGTGATACAGTAATTATCAAAGGAATGGTGGTTATTAAGAGAATTGGTATCACCTCAAAAAACCTGTTATCTAGAATAAATCTGAGAATGTGAAAAAAAAAAATTAAGGGAAGGGGATCAATGAAAAGAAATCTAGTCTTATGGTCTTCTTGAGGGATTCACCTATGGTATAAGAACATATTAAAATTGAAGAGAAAAGGTTGGAAACATACTAAGTAAATACTCACCAAAAAATAAAAAAGGAGGAAAAAAAAAAAAAAGTCAACGTGGCTGCATTAGCATCGCACACGGGACTGCAAGGTCAAAGCCAATGTTATGAAAGGTTAATGTTAGTTAGTAGGTAAAAGAACAATTTACCAAAAAGTTCTAATTATCCCAAAGCTACATGCCGCTATCAAAAATGGCCAAGACTGAAAATAAAGGCCCTTTGCACTTTAATATCAGAATTAATAATTTGACTTGTGATGTATTATGATATATATTGGTTATCATAATTTTAGTGCTAGATCATGCAGTTAGAAAATTATAAAGACATAAGAATTTACAAGACAATAAAACTTTTGATAGGTATTTCTTTCTCACAATGAAAGGACACATTCTTTTCATGAACACTTGGTATACATTTAAATATTATTGACATATATAATTAATTATATATATTGTTTTTATAACTCTTATGAAACTTATTATCAGTTTCACATTGCTAGATCTTGAACTGCTTTTTCATTGTGCTCTAGATCATATCTAATAGTGTTTTATGCAATAAAAATTCTTATTTAAAGTGTCCAGAATGGAAATAAATAATGAAAATACAGAAAATTAATTTGTAAATTGAAGAAATAACCATCTACAATATTTCCTGGGTTAAACAAGAAGTGATAATCAGTAAAATGGATATCAAGACTCATAATATTAAAGAAGCTGGTCTTTAAGAGCGAAACTCAGTCCTTTATGCACATGTTAGAAAAGAAAAATAAGAATTTATTAGAAAACCTGTTTACTCACAAAGTTAGAAACACAGAAAGAAAGCAAACTACATCTGGCATATTATAAATCATTACTAAAGGATAGGTGAAAAGAAGTGGAGAGGAGTGGAAACAGAGAGCAACAATTCTGAGTTTTACAAGATAAATACTTAGGACTGAATGAAGAGTAAAGTTAGTGTTGGTTATGATGGATAACTGCACTGTATACAGGAGATTTGCTAAAAGCATAGATACAGAGTGCACACACACATACACACATTCAATGGAAAGAAGAAAGGAAGAAAAACAGAGAGTCAGAGACAGAGGGAGAGAGACAGAGAGGAACAGAGAGAGAGAAAAGAAAGAATGGGAGAGCCTGAGGGGTAATGGATATGCTAATTAACTTGTATTATTTTACAACACAATAAGTTCAAATATTTGTTTGTATATTTTAAGTATATTCAATTTTTATTTGTTAGAAATGCCTTAATAAATATACAGAAAAGTAAAAGCCTACTAAGTGGAGGAAAGAAAAACTAGTGATCAAAAGACTACAGAAAGCCAAATATCCGATATCTATTTATTATTGAAAAAAGTAATTTATACAGAATTGGAATAGGAAATATAGATATAATTCCTGGAATAAAGAATCATAACTACTGATGCAATAGACTTTTAGGAGAATTCCAAGAACTGTTTTATATCAATACATTTGAAAAATAGAAATTACTGAAAATGACTCAATTAGAAATAGAAAAAAATCTCAGAATCTTTATTGATTAAGGACAAAATCCAAATCTTTAAAAGTCAACTACTGAAATTGCATTTAAACCAGACCACTTATAATCATAATTCACCAATCCATCAAAGAGAACATAACCCATACTTCATATGAATGTTTTGAGAGAAGGGGAAATAAATATAATAAATCAGAATCAGACAGAGCTCATGACAAGAATGTGAGAATACTTTAAAAGTAGAAACTGTGTTAGTGTCATTCACCACACTAAAGCGTGTAACAGTGAAAGCTGGTTTTGACCTCCTCCCAAATTCAGAAAGGCAACTAATAAGATTCAACTCATTCATAGCTAAAGAAAATCAACATTTTTTTGCAAACTAGGAAAATCAGGTAGATTCCTTGATCAGATAAGACATATGTCTGGCATGACTAATCCTGGTGTTGTATTTAGCAATCAAAAAGGCTTCTTTCTAAGCTTAGAAGTAAGACAACGACTCTGCTGTCAGCAGTTGTTCCAGTGCCAAAGAGCAAAGTAAGAAACAAAGAGAACACGTGTTGGAGAGGGAGGAATAAAACTGCCACTTTTTCGTAGCAAACAAAACTAAAACCTATCTGAGTACTTTGAATACAAATATAAGAATATAAGTACAAACTTTACAGAAGGGCATTAAGAAGGCCTGAATAAATACAGAGAAGTCAGACATCAGAAATCAGAAGAGTCAATACCTAATTTTTCCCAAATTATTATATCAGTTAAGAAAATTTCAAGCAAAACTTCAATAAGCCTTTTAGTAAACCTGAGAAATATATTCCATGACATATCTTATGGAAGAATGAAACCCCAGGATTGAACAAGGAAATTTTAACAAAAGGGGAAAGAAAAAAAAAAAGGAACCCATGTTATCCAGGAGTGTGGTGCATAGTGAAATTAGAGGATTCAACTCGTGCTTACCACTGCCAAGACTACCCTCTTCACCCAATCACCATGTTCCTCGTGGACATGGTAGTCTTACTTCGGACGCATTTCCAGGACTGAGAAAAAGGAGAAAGTGTCTCGGCATGAATGAATGGGAAGGAGGAAATGGCTGATTGTGTTCACATAGACTGAAATCCTAAACGCAGCTGCAGAGCAATGCCCATTTTTCTGTTGGGTCTAACAGACCAAAAACTACAACAGGTAAATGTCAGTGAACACATAGAAACAACACTACAATCAGGACTGAAAGCACCCTTCTATGCATTAGGAAAATACCTGTGTCTGAGAGAATCTAGATTATTTATCACTTTGTAATTGATATTGGAAATGACAGTAAATACTTGAAGGAACAGTATGCAGTTTTATTAATGAATATTTGAAGTATGTGATCTTAATGGCTTAACCTTCTAAAAATGATAAACCACTTCTATGCCACCTGATTCATTTGATCTTGAATATTTTATTTTCAATCAGCAGGAAGTAGCTTCAGAATATACTCAAACTTCCGACTCATCTGTTATTTACAAACTAGTGTTTTTAAGCATCTTATAAATACTATTTTATAGATTATTCAGACTATTGTAAGAAATGTAACTCATGGACCCTACATATCCTCAAATTCCTTACTTTCTAATTAGTCAGATATGATCCAGAACACATTTTTTAAAAATAAAAAGCAATTAAGAATTGAGCAAGATGGGATTGAAAATAAATTGCATAAAAGAATAAACAAATAGCATTCTAAGAGGGAAAGAATTTGACACATTCTGCTTAGCATTTGGAAACCTCCTATTAAATATATTTTCCATTTATATGTGACCAGAAAGAAAATCACAGAAATTCAGAGATCAGATACTGTTGCTGGCAGTGTGTTCTCTTCACAGTGGGAGAACAGACATGTACCAAAGGTCCTTGTGGGCTAGATCTGATGGAAAGAACAGAGAGATCACAGTGGAGAAGAGTCTCAATCTGTCGGTATCAAGAACTGTAGGATTCTGTTGCCTTTAGCTCCATATAATGGAGCTGTTCTGGTCATATCTGGTTGCAGAAATAGACTCCTGAAAGACGTATTTGTAGACAGTGTAGAAACAATTGGAAGGAAATGAGGAGTGGAGAAAGACTAACAATGCAGAAACCTTGTCATTTTGTTTTTGGGTCCCATGTCTCTGCTTATTTTCTGCCATTAATATGCTGTCCAAATGACAGTTTCTTCTAAGAATGTGAGGTGTAGCGGGGAAGCAGAAGGATTAGATTGCTCATCAGGGCGTGCCAGTTGAAGCCCAGCATAGACAGAATAGTCTGTCTACTTAATGCAGGAAAATGAGCCAGGAAGGGAATTTAGAACCTTGGAAATGCCTTTTTACCCTATAGCTTCCTGAAGGAAAATGTGATTGTTACAATCTTGTTCTATGTGGCATCTGATGGTGGCTACTTCAGAAGGATGAGGAACACTGGATTGTCACTGAGGGATCATTTGAAGTGCCATCTACATCACAGTAGGATTTTATAATGGCCAAGTGACTCTTTTAAGCACTGTGCTATGTAACTTCCATGTAATAACCTCATCTGATTCTCTTTCCAGCCTACCAAGTAGGCTTTCCACATTTCATGCCTAAAGAAACTAAGGAATGGGGATTACATAATCTACCTTGTTACCCACCTTAAGCGTAATGGGAGGAGGCAATTAGTTACTAAATGCAGTGTTATTTTCCCCTTATGGTTGTTCATGCAGAACTATTGATGGACAGTAAGATTATACTCTTCTAGGAAACAAGAGAATGTTCGTTGCTGTACCTGACAGTTTCAGTATTTCTTAAAGCATTCTTTCACCATGGGACTGGGAGGATGAAGGATCAGTGGGTATACATTTGCTGTCCAAGCATGAAAATCCAATTTTGGTTCTCTGGTATTGATGTTGAAGCCGGATGTGGCAGCACATAGTTGCAACTCCAGCACTGGTTGGCCGATGGGTAAGGGAGTGCAGTGCACAGGCACACAATAGGACTCTATGACTAGGCAATCTCTCTGAAATGGTAAAATGGTGGGCTTCAGGTGTAGTGAGCGACTGTCTCAGAGTGTAAGGTGGATTGCATTTGGAGAAGATAAACTCTAGCTTTCATGTGTACATGCATGGGTAAGCGCGCACACACACACACACACACACACACACACACACACACACACACACACACACACTCTGTTTTCCCAAATCCCTACCTCTTCGAACATTCGGGAGATTTTACCTGAGAGCATGGCTTGATATGCTACTTCACTGAAAAGAAAATACTGTCTTCTGTGGAACCCCTTAAACCATCTACTCAGTTTATGATTCTAGTATTTCAAGGACTTATTATCTTAAACCACAATTTACTGAATAATATTTTCTTTCAAGGTAATGTCTCATTATATAGACTAGCTGACCTGTAATTTGCTCTGTGGATCAGGTTGACCTAGAACTGGAAGAGACACACCTGCCTTTGACTCTGAGTACTGGGAGCAAAGGTGTGTATTACTATATCTGGCCATATTGAATAGTGTGTTTGAGATCCTTTTGATTACCGTGTAGATCTTTGTATGAGTTAGGATATTTGTAGGTATGAGCCATTGAACAGAACTGGAAAGCATGGGGCACTTAATGGATAGCTACTTTCTTCTATTTGATCTCAGGAAACTCCATCCTTTGAAAAGTATTTTTCTTCAAAATGGTTGCTTCTTTCTACCTACTGACTCTACAAAACACCCCAGATTTCATCTACATAGAATGAAAAAGAGGTAATTAACAAAATAAACCACCAATCAGTAGCTGTATCTCCCATAGCTAACTCTTTATCGGCTGTTTTATAGTCATGATCTTTCTTTGGCCTCCTACTTCTCACTATGTACAAGGTGACTTTGGTGAAAATGTCACCTTCTATGTATAATTAGTCACAATATGTTTGTGAATCATAAGGAATGGGCTGTTTGTTTCCAAAACATGACAAGTAATTCAGTGTCCCCAGTAGGACAGCAGACGATTAGGACAATTCATGAGCAGACTCAGTTATGAGCCAGGATATAGTATGGAATGCAGTGTGGTGATATGAAGAGATAAATCAGAAGCCAGGTATCACTTTTACTTTAGCAACACTTAATCTAGTTTAATTAATAATCAGAGAACTCGCAGTGATATTATTCAGCTTTATATTTAGCTCAGTACCTATTATGCTGCTGGAAACTCATTCAATATTGAGTAATGTCTGCCCCCTCCAATTAATGAGAGTCTTACATGTTTCCATTTGTTTTTGTGTCTCATTTTTAAGTTTTTAAAAGACTTTACAGGTTTATTGTACTGATTTTCTTTCTGCTATTATATAAATCTGATTTCATCACAATTTCTTAGATTTCTCAACCCAAGTAATTCTGGCAGCTATATATGAAGATCAGAGCCCAGTGGATGTGTGTTATCCATGGTATTTTGTCAAGGAGAGAAGTATCTTTGAAATTTTATGTTTTATATTACAAACAAAATAAAACACAAAATTTGTCCTATTTTCCTTAATGGAACTGTGTTTGTATATAAAAGAATTTTAAATTAAATACAAATATTTCCTTCTTTCAAATATCAAATAAAATTAAGATATCCTAGGATCATATGCTATGCAGCTTGTATTGAATTCTAGAACATAACACTGCTAATTTTGATAGTGTGGTTTGAAAGGAATAAATATTCATCAACCTTGAACAATTTTCTCTCTACTAATAAAGTTATATTTTGTGGGGTTATTTTGATTTCAAATTCTTTAATATGCCCTGTGAATTGCCAGAAGAAATACATAGATAATTCTATTCTGTGGGTAGTGAATAAAATAATTTCCAATGATCCTTTTCTTTATGTCTAACTCTCAGAAATCATGCTTTGTATATTAAGCCCATCCTAAACATAGACAACACTGGGCTCCACTGTGACAATCTTCTTTGGCATTATCAATGCTTGCCTTCTTCATGTGTGATGGTTTGAGTGAGAATGTCTCCTGTAAGCTCAATGTTTGACTACTTGGTACCCAGTTGGTGATGCTGTTTGAAAAGTTTGGGAGGTGTGGCCTTGGAAGAGCCTATCACTGGGTGTGGCCTTGGAAGAGCCTATTACTAGATGTGGCCTTGGAAGAGTCTATCACTGGGAGGGGGAAGAATTTGAAAGCTTAAAGACTGGTAGTATTTCCAATTCACTCTCTTTGCTCATTGCTTGTGGTTTAAGATGTAAATTTTTCAGTTGGGTCCAGCTTTTATGCTTCTACTCTGCCATCATGGATAAAACCATCTGGACCTGTCAGCCCAAATAAACTTTCTTCTATAAGATGATTTGGTCATGGATTTATCACAACAATAGAAAAATCGAAAATGCTCTTTTTTCCACTGGACGGTTTTAGTTCCTTTGTCAAAGATCAAGTGACCATAAGTGTGTGGGTCCATTTCTGGGTCTTCAATTCTATTCAACTGATCTTCCTGCCTGTCTCTGTACCAATACCATGCAGTTTTTATCACTACTGCTCTGTAACACAGCTTGAGGTCAGGGATGGTGGTTCTCCCAGAAGTTCTTTTATTGTTGAGAATAGTTTTCGCTATCCTGGGTTTTTTGTTATTCCAAATGAATTTGAGAATTGCTCTTTCTAAGTGTATGAAGAATTGAATTGGAATTTTGGTGGGGATTGCATTGAATCTGTAGATTGCTTTTGGCAGAATGGCCATTTTTACTATATTAATCCTGCCAATCCTTGAGCATGGCAGATCTTTCCATCTTCTGAGGTCTTCTTTGATTTCTTTCTTCAGAGACTTGAAGTTCTTGTCATACAGATCTTTCATTGCTTGGTTAGACTCACACCAAGATACTTTATATTGTTTGTGACTATTGTGAAGGGTGTCATTTCCCGAATTTCTTTCTCAGTCCCTTTATCCTTTGAGTAGAGGAAGCCTACTTATTTGTTTTAGTTAATTTTATATCCAGCCACCTTGCTGAAGTTGTCTATCAATGGTAAGAGTTCTCTGGTAGAATTTTTGGGTCCCTTAAGTATATTATCATATGAAGAAGGAAGACCAAAATGTGGATGCTTCAGTCCTTCTTAGAAGGGGGAACAAAATACTGACTGGAGCAAATATGGAGACAAAGTGTGGAGCAGAGACTGAAGGAAAGGCCATTCAGACACTGTCCCACCTGGGGATCCATCCCATATACAGTCACCAAATGCAGACACTATTGTGGATGCCAATAAGTGCATGATGACAGGAGCCTCATATAGCTGTTTCCTGATAGGCTCTTACAGAGCTGACAAATACAGAGGTGGATGCTCACAGTCAACCATTGGAATGAGCATGAGGTCTGAATGGAGGAGTTAGAGAAAGGACTGAAGGAGCTGAAGGGGTTTCAATCCCATAGGAAGAACAACAATATCAACCAACAAGACCCCCTAGAGCTTTCAGGGACTAAACCACCAAACAAAGAGTACACATGGAGGGCCCCATGGGTCCAGCTGCATATGTAGCAGAGGATAGCATTGTCGAGCATCAATGGGAGAAGAGGTCCTTGGTCCTGTGAAGGCTTGATGCCCCAGTGTAGGGGAATGTGAGGACAGGGAGGCAGGGGTGGGTGGGTGGGTGGGGGAACACCCTCATAGAAGCAGGGGGAGAGGGGATGGCATAAGGGGTTTCTGGGGAACCAGGAAAGGGGATAACATTTGAAATGTAAATTAAGAAACTATCCAATAAAAAAGAAAGAAAAAGAAAGAAAAAAAGGAAATAAAACAGTCATTGATGCATCTTTTATGTCAGTTTCCTTGGGAAAGTCCCATCCTCACATGCCTTTGCACCACAGGTCTGTGCAATAGCTTGTCAGCTTTATGTCAGCAATGCTCCCCTGATTGTCAGGGAAAAGGTTGACAGACTTATTTGCAACAAGTATCCGCTAATCAAAGAAGAGTCAATATGAAGATGTTGCTCTATTCCAGAAGTTTATTTTCCTCCTTTGGAAATTCTCCCACCATTTTTTAGAGGGACGGTTACTCCACCACTAATGATTCTTCAGTCACTGATTCCTGCCTAGCTGAGTGGAACAGAAGTCTAGGGAATTCTTTTCCATAGTCTGATCAAATAGAACCCCATTGCCCTCTCTTGATATAAGCCTTAATATTATCATCTGAATTCAGTTTCTAGTTGCTGAGGTAGGAAATAGAAACAGTGCAGGGACTCCTTTGAAGTTAGAGATCTTCAAACTACTGTGAAGAAAATTTGTGATGCTAGCTTCAACAGTGGAATCCAGAAGAATCATGTTGCTGGCAAACATGGAGATTTCCTCTTGGAAATTTTAGTCCAGAATGGATAAAATAGTAGTGTAACACACAGAAGCTATACATTTTTTATTAATTTAATTTCTCATATATTACATCCAGACCACAGTTTTCTCTTCCTCCTCTCCATCCCCCAACTCCCCTCTCCCTGCATCCATCCTCTTCGGGCTCCCTTCAGAAAAGGGCAGATCTCCCAGGGATATCAACCAAACATGGCGTATCAAATCGCAAAAAGACTAGGTACCACCTCTCATATTAAGGTTGACAAGGCAACTCAGTAGGATGACAAGAGTCCCAAAGCAGTCCCTCCATTAGGAGTCTCACAAAAATACCAAGCTACACAACCAAAACATATATTCAGAAGGTCTAGGTTAGACCCATGCAGTCTTCCTGCTTGTCAGTTCAGTCTCAGTGAGCCCCTATGAGCCCAGGTTTGTTGATTCTGTGAATTTTCTTGTGGTATCCTTGGCTCTCCAGGCTCCTGCCATCCGTCCTCCCCTTTTCCCACAGGGTTCACTGAGTTTTGCCTAATGTTTAGCTATGGGTCTCTGTGTCCATTTACATTAGTTGCTGGATGGAGTCTCTCTGATGGTGATTATGCCAGGCTTCTGTCTACAAGTATAGCAGAATCCAATGACTTATGTGCATCAAAAGAATAATAATCACAGCAGAATTGGACACAGATTCCAGGAGAGAAAGGAGAATATCCGTTAGATTATGGCGGAACTTTCCTACCATTATTATTGTTGTGGTCTATGACTGAGCCTGGAAAGTAAGAGTCTTTGTTCATGCTAGATTATTTGGTATCTTCTCTTCTGTTATATAAGCTTTTGATCCTCAGAATAGGTAAACTCCTCACTCTATACACCTCGGGACTCATGACAATGGAAACTTAGGGGATTTACCTCAAGCTCAGAAAGTGTTGTGGATCAACCTCTACCTTTGAGAGCGTCATTGTACACCTGAATAGACGAGATACCTTACTTATTGGGAAAAGGAAGCCAGGGCTCTGTAGCTTTTTCAATCCATTGTATCACTTCCCGTGGAAAGATGCTTCACAGAGCTACCTCCCAATTTCTTAAAACTAGCCTCTTTCTTTTAAACCAGATCAAATCTGTCTTTGGCTATGGTCCTGCACTTCACAGTGTCCAGCATGCCATATGCTGAGTGTGTCACTGTTTAGCAAGAGGATGCAGAGTGGGTCTAGGTGTTTGGAACATTTTACTCACATGGCCCTGGGAACAGCAGTGGACTCCATCTGCTCCTGAGTACAGCTTTGGGATCTGATTCCAATTCTGCATGTAGAAGGTGATCTGAGATCCACCCTCACTGGGCTATGACTCAATGGTAGAAGCCCAAACTTTTATTCTTATTGAAAAGTTTTCATTCAATCAAGCTTAATTCATCAGGTATATGTATTTTTTGAGCAGTAGAGGGATTATGTTTGGGTTTAAAGTGGTCATTGAGTTAGGAAATTTTGATTCCAACACAAGCTCTTCGTTCTACTTACCTGCTCTATATCTGTCTTTTTTCACTTCTCCATTGTTCCCATTAAAGTGTCGTGGAATTTTTAAAGGGCTTTTATTACTCTCAGATCTGTCAATGGGTTTTTAACAGTGGAGGGTCCCCAAATGAATACCTTAAAGAGAGGTTGGGGTATTCATTCTTTCTGACCCCCCTCTCTCTAACACTTGAGTCTCTTTACTAAGGCTTTTACTGAGCCTCATAGCCCCTTCACTGTAATGTCTTCGCTTCTAATGCTGGAGGTATTCCTTACTTGCTTTTATGCCTTGCGACTGGGGAGTGGTTACCATTTCAATTGTACGTAGCTTAGTTGTACCCCACAGTCTGGTTTCCTAAACTTTGCACACACATGGTTGGGTTATAAATATCCTCATTTCATTCTCCTAACTGGGTTGGACAGTCTGCTTTTTGTTGACACTTTGACTAGCCACCTCAAAAACTGGTTACTTAAAATTTGAGAAGTGACATTTTAAGCAGATAACATCCTTCCTGGCCATAAACTTGCTTGGCAATGAGTGAAGATGAATTTAGACTTTGGGAATGTTGAAAATCATTGAATAAGTAATTTATATGACCATGAAGTGGAAAATGGAACTAAGTATCTAAGTGACTAAGATGCTTGATGAATGCTCTATGAATTCAGAATTGATCAAGATCAGTGTGAATGGAATGGTCAGTGAAACTCATCAATAAGGTAATAAGTGCCACCAACCGCAGAGAACCATTTGTGAATTTTCTAACCTGAACCTGTAATGGATATTATATTAAAAACTGCACCAGAGCACATGACCTGTGGTAGTGTTCTAAAGAGTTGTCATGGTATTGGCCAATCTCAGAAAAGGTCTTCTGGAAATAAATTACTCATGGGCTTACATGTACAGAACTAAACACATCTCTCAGTAAATAAAAAACTTCTTAGATTTCTTGAATTGAAATATCCCTTTTGAAAAGTCATAGAAAAGTGCACAGGTTTTGGGACTCCCATTTTAGTGATAAGTACCAGCTCTTTCCAATTTCCTACTTTTAAATTTGAAAAAAAGACACAAGAGACATTTGCAATAATGTAAGAATAGTATAATAATTATACTCATAATCACCATCAGATTAAGAAATAAACTATACCAAAGGCAAGGCAAATTCATACCACATCGAATCCTTCCTGAGTCAGAGAATTTACTTTCCTCTCTCTCTCACTCTCTCTCTCTCTCTCTCCCTCCCTCTCTCTCTCTCTCTCTCTCTCTCTCTCTCTCTCTCTCTCTCTCTCTCTCTCTCTCTCATGTGAATGAAAAGCCATGACCAAAATAGAGAAACCACTTTTAAACCTCCCTTAGCAATGGACAAACTGCACTGTCACTGAGCTGTAATGAAGTGTGAGGCTATTGTCTGCACCTCAGAGGGTCCTGACTCCATGTGAATGCTGTCTTCCATCCAAGGCCCGCTCCTCTGAGCCTATAAAAACACACAGCCCGTTGTTCTTAAATCAGTACATGTCCATTGGGCATTCTGCTTCAAGAACAGCTTGCCCTGGTAAATTCTGGATTTGGTTTCACCAAGTCAAACAGGAGACTTTTCTCTATTTCTTGAGTAGCCCAGCTGCGCCCTTCTAAAATAAATACTTTAAAGTGTTTTCACGCATTTCCCTTGAAGCAAGAGCTTTGAGAAAATAAACATGACTTTTCGTGGTGTGAAGTACAAATACTCGATACTTTTCGGCATATTGGGAATTAAAAATTACACAAGGAGTTTGAAAGCCTTTTCAAACATAACCATGATGATCATTGCCTGGGCTAATTATGGAAATGGGAAAAATTTGGAGCAAGAACCTGATCCAGTTAGCATAAACCTCCAATGGCTCCAAGACATTGACTGTTAGAAATGAGTAACAGACAAGTGTAGGGATTGTCTCCTACCAGAAAAAGGAAGGGGAAGAGTGAGACAGGAGTGAGAACACCAGAGAGATAGCTCAGTGGGTAGAGTGCTTGCTGCCAAGCCTGAAAATCTGATTTTAAGCCCCAGAACCCACGTGGGACAAGAAGTAATCAGACTCTAGCAAATTGTCCTTTGACTCCACATGAGCACAAAAGTGAATGAATGAATATTGAAAGAAAGTAAAAGAACTTCCCTAAGAAGAATATCTGATGATATGTATCCATGTCTATCAGAGCTCTCAAAAGTTCATTCACAGGCACAGACAGTATCAATCTGTTTGGCATTGGGGGACTCTGAGATATGTCCTTGAGTGACTAGGCATAGTGGCTAAGGATCGATAATAAAGATAAATAAATCTTTTAATGTGAATGTGAGGCTGAAGTAAGAAATGCCTCTGTTTTAGGGGAGAGTTCACTGAAAAAAGGCGTGTGGACTATGTAGGAAGAACATTCTTCAGAGCAAATGCCACAGGAGCTCATCGTCACTGTCATTTTCCAATTCAAAAATCTATAACTGTCCTTTACCTAAGGAAGCCTCATAACTCTATGAGGAATCAAGGAGTAAAATAGCAGAAAAGATGAATTTCTTACCTGATAAAAAATGAGACCATGGAATTCCTGAGACAGAGAAGGATTCATTCCAATATAATGTATAGGAAAGGAAATTCAGAAATGCAGTCTAATAAGGGATTTGTTTAAGTATTTACTAGTGTGTGTTACAAAATGCAATCATTTAGATTGTTTGAGGACAATGCAAACTATGGGAAACAATTGAAGACATTATCTAATGTATTTGATATGTGTCTGTCTGTTTACATCCATGATTAATACTATACATAATTAATCCCAGTACAATAATTACCCGATAATTTATAACATATATATTTGAGAGTAAGTGTTGTGAGAATGTCCCCATGCCATATGAAATTGATGGGACAAAGTATTCTCTAGCATCCTGGCAATACTGTGTGGATTGAGCTTGTGACAGACCCAGCTGTGCTACCCATGTTCTGGTATTTAGCAAACCGTCTGCATGTGTGCAGCTGTCTGACAGACGTTATCCTTCCTGCAACAAGGTTAGAAAGCGATGGGGGTATGCTGTTCTCTACCCAGCCCCCTCTCAAATCCCAAGGACAGGAGAGGTGAATGGGAGACAGGAAGGAAAGCAAAGGAAAAAAGTTCTCAAACCCAAACACGTCTTAGATAAGAAAAACCCAGCTGTTGGCAAGAAGTGGTGTTTTGTAGGCATGATGGAATCACAGGCTTGTATTTCAAGGAGACTTTTTTTTCTGTAGTGCAAACATGATTAAAGGTAATGTGCGTTATTTTAGGTTTTCATTATCCATAAAAGAAAAATAAGTAGTGCCGGACATACAAGACAAAAATAAATGGTTGGAGTTCAGAGGCCTTCTGGCTCTCAAATCTAAGAATTTAATAACCAGACTGCTTATTTGTTTCCAGGTTTGTTTTCATCTTGTGGGGAAAAAAACTCAACAGGGTGCTTTGTTTTGCTTCATTTCAGAAAAGGTGACTTTAGTGACACAGGTTTAGCTTTAGTCCACCTTTTCTTCGCCTTTCTCCAGATCATTCATTTTTTGCCTAGGCAGTCAGATCTCTGTTGCTACAGACATCAAAGGCTACCCCAAACTCTATGCTACCTGTGACAGGGGAGTGAAAGGAGAAAAACACAGTGGAAGACATGAGATGAAAAAACAAAACAGAGCCTCAGCATCTTATAAAATTAACTCCTAAAGAGGAATGAGGAAGCCTGGGCTGACTGGAAAGATCTCTACATCTCTTCCTCTCGCTGTGCACGTTTACCACATGGAAGGCTGAGTCTCCTCTGCTTCTCCTTCAATGGCTGCTATATGGTGTGCAGTTTGTGCTCACTGTCATAAGAACACAATGTTCGTGGGGAGGGTGTTCTGCACCAAGCTGCCCCTGACCTGAGAACCCTTCGGAAGCTTGAGTAGAGGAGAAGCTGTTGGTGATAGCTCTGTACAACACAGAAACCAACACTCACAGTAAGAGTCTAGACTCCATGTGCATAAAGAGAGCATTTTGGATCTGAAGAGGCTTGAGTGATACTATGAAATAATGCACAGAGAAAGCAACTCGTGGTTCAAGGAATGAAAAAGGACAAGGGCTTGCAATAACTTATCTATCGCAGGCATAGGTGCTTACAGCCCTTCAGTGCAATTCTTCTCCATGCTTCCTTCCGTTTAGCTCATTGAGACACTTTTGTGCCAAGAACTCAGGGCTCCATGTTAAATGTAGAAACACAGACCCAGTGCGACAGTAAAAGCTAATCCTTCTCAATTGATTTCTTAGCAAACCACTCTATATTTACCAGTTAATGAACTTTATAATAATCATAAATGGTTAGTTTCATTAGTCCCATTGATAGACAAGGAGATTGATATGTACAGAGAAGGAAAGATAACATTTCATTATTTCATGTAATAGTTATTAGATGTCTCTCACATGTCAACCACTGTGCTTTGTTAGGAAATGCAATAATAAGATAGATTTCATCTTATTCTTATGGAATTCAGTATCTACTAGGGGGATAGAAAATAAACAATCAAAAATTAAGCTTGGAGTCAGTTATAAATGCTAAGAAGAAAACACAATTCAATTATGTCTTCAAGACTAAAAGCAAAGGTTTGGGTGAGTCACACACGTTGGATGCAGCAGTTTATTTAAGGAGACGGTGTCGAAGTTGTCATTTGAACATGTAGGTTAACAGGCGGTGGGGGTCCTAAGAACAAGATGAAGTGAGAATAAGCTTCATATGTTCAAGAAGGAGAAAGAAGCCAAATGTGGCTGGAACTGTGGGGAGAGGTTCACATTAAGTAAGCCCTGTATTCTGTAAGCCCTGGATCACTACCGAACACATCAGAAAATACTCTTTCTTTTCATTTCAGTCTGGGACAGTGACTGGACAACGAACCCACCACCTTGCTGGGAAAAACAGATTGCTATGTTTGTTTGTTTTTAATCATAAATAAAGCATGTGTCTGTTTTAGATGGTCCAGACTTTTTAATCCTTTTAGCTGTCCTGGACCTTGGAGGCTGAGCTAGGACAGAATTCCACAAGGAACCAGGTGGTTCTCTTTCCTGGTTCTGTTCCAAATCATTCCCTTGCAGTCAGGTCTCTTTTGAATTTCCCTCTGAGCTATGCCAAAACAGTCAAGGGCAATTCTTGATACAATGTGCTATTTTTTCTGTTTGTTACATTTCTTTCAGGGACAAACCTTCCCCCTGCACCTTGCTTAGTATTTAGTCAGCATTGATTCTTCCTTCTTCCTGACTCACTGCATCGGGAAGGCTGATCATTAGGAATCTGGAAATGAAAATGCTTGAAAGAGAATGCATTTCGGTGGTCTCAGGGGTGAGAGGGATACGAGCTACCCCTTATTCTGAGGTTTATGGACTTAAGTTTAGTTTCTCTGTTAGGAGATACAGAACCACTGCCAGCGTTTTTTTCTGAGTATCAAGAAATGAACTCATAACATTTGCCAAATTTATTTTAGAAACATTAATATTTTATTAATAGAAAATGATCAGCCCTATTTTTTGATTCAGTATTTTAAAAGTAACCCCAATCATGAACAATATAATATGATCCAAACTTAAATCTAGACATGACACAGATCACAAAAATCTGTGCATGTTCATCCGTCTCTGCATGCTGGTATCTCTGTGGGTTTTTATGTCTCTGTGTAGGTGCAGGTATCAGTGTCGATGTGTGTCTATGTATGCTTGCATTTATCTGTCCCTGAAAAGATAGGCATTCAAAATGAGAAAGCACAAGAGACAGGAATTAGGGAGAGAGGACAATGTCACAGGCAGCTGATTAGCTAAGAAGTAGCTTGATAATTCACTGTTCCAGGAGTGGAGGTCGGGACTATGGTATTCACGGCACAGGGGAGTTTATAGAAGTGCCAAGCCTCATGCTTCACCTAAGACCAATTTGTCAAATTTTAACAAGCTTCCAAGTGAAGCAGATGTGCGTTAACATTGGGGAAGTATTGTCTAAATGGTTGCATGTGTTTGGGGATTTGTTCTCACCATTTGCATTAGCTGGTAATCTCCACTGCTGTCACATCCTACTTGGGACTAAACTACTGTTTTCTCTGAAGGTGTCCTGTGCAGATTATCCTAGCATTTACCATACTTTGTGATAATAGTGATTTTCCTGCCTGTTTCTCCTCACTGTAGCACGAACACTATAAGGAAACATCCAGATAAGACTTGAATACTGTTTTATTTCCAAATGCTTGTCCTCATGCACGATATAATACATAACAGATGTTAACAGATGTTCAGTAATTACCTATCAAATGGTCAGTTCTTCAGAGGAGGAAGCAAGTCATTGGAAACACTTGATAAAATTAACTTCCTTTCCCATCCTTACTGATTTTTAAAAAATGTTTCTCTCAATCCCTGTCTATTCATAGGCACATACACAGATCATACACTACAATGTCATGTGTCCAATAGATTCTCAGATTGTTTAGTGATTTTTAAAATTGCTGGATAAATATTCTCCAGCAAAACTTGTGCCACATAGAAGTTTCTAAAGTAGAGATCGAGATCGATGCTTTCATTTCAACCTGAAAGATTCACTTGGAAATCAGTCAGAAGAGTAAGAAGCCATTAAGAAGGAAAAACAGTAGCAGTAGCAATAGCAGCAGCGGCAGCAGCAACAACAAACACACACACACACACACACACACACACACACACACACACACACACACACACATCAAGTAGTTGGGCAAACTAAGTCCCCAAACTATGCATTTTATTAATATTCAATCAAAGATCCCCTGTATGTGAGTTTTCTGTCACTGTGTGCATATAGAACAGCTTCAGCGTAGAAAAGCACAAGGCCAAGCAGATGTGAGATGAGCCATGGGGGTGGGGAAGAGGTGAACGTTGCAAGCAGAGAGGAGTAATTCAGAGTGCTGACAGACTCTGCCTGTAAGGATTGCACTAGAGAAAGTTGTCTCTACTTGGTAACTATTGATGTCTTGAGCAATACAGTTTTTACTGTGAAGATTCTCTGGGGTATTATGGGATGCCTATTGGCATCCCTACCCCTCTATCTATCATAAGCTATCAATAGCCCCTTTGTGTTGTACCAACCAGAGTGTCTCCTTATGTTTCCAAATACACCAGAATCAAAATCTCCCTCGCCTAAATACCACTGCTGCAGGTGGTCCAAGGGCCGAAGAGCCTGTTACTACATTTCACTATCTGGAAGACAGTGCTTTAGGTCTTTGTAATTCAAATATAATTTTTGTTTGTTTTTTTTGTTTAGATCCCAGTATCTTCCCTTTGTGAAAGCTTTAACCCAGTGTTGTGATTCTAGGTTAGCAGTGGTTATGTGTTATTATTGGGTAAGTAGTACACTACACAGCAAAGCTTCAGGGCATGAGTCCATCTAACTAAATGCTGAGCAGTGCCCAAGAGTGAGCATATTGCTTTGGAAAGGGAGAGGCTCCCTAGGAGCACTTTGTGGGAAGTTGGAAGTTCTTTAGTCTTTCAATTGCTTTTCTTATAGATCTGTTGATAATCTTGAAGAAGAAATTCATATGCATGAGAGAGTTGCTAGTTGGCAACAATGGTTTCAATTTTCTGCCCCTTGACTGGGAACTGTTACTTTTAAAGGATTTGCCATGAGCACATCTATTGGCTTAGGAAAAGGATACAGGAAGTATATAGACTTCTTCATGAATATTTTGCCTCCTTACTCCTGGGAGGCATTGGGGTAACAGGACTTCCACATTTAGCATCTGGAACCCTGGACCAAAATATCAAAGATAAGTCACCTCTTTAATTTATGGTCTCTGGGGTAAGGATTCAAACAACATGAACTCCTAGACTTGTTCAAAGAGACATTAAAATTAAAACATGATGTTAGCTTTTCCATTGCAAAAGGACTCACAGCAGTGTTTTATCAGACATGTCATGTTTAATATTTAAAAATGCATTTTCTATGCACCTGTTATGTCAGATGAAGTATGCACATTAAGTTACAACCCTGTGCTATTTAATTATTTGTTTGATTCCAGAAGTATTTGATGTGTGATACATGTTCATTATCTTTGATGAAAAAAATCTTTTTTTTTTTTTTTTTTTTTTTTTTAATTCAAGACCCAGTCACGTACTGGAGGATTAAGTCAAGAGCATGTGTCAGAAATGAGAAATAGTATTTCACATTTAAGGTTTTATGCATAGTCTCACAAAAACACAGACAACTTATCAGTTTAAGAAGTGTGATAAACAAAAATTAATGAGATTAATTATAGGCTGCCAGGTGAGAAACAAGTGATTAATTTGGAAAGCTTTTATTTTTTTCCTGTGGGTTTGAACACCACATAGTCATAACTAGAGAGAATCAATTGCCTTCCACACCAAGGAAAAGTAATTTGAGTAGAACTATTATTTGTAATATGTGTAATTTCTCACCATAATTACATTTATTTGAAAAAAAGAAGATCTTATTGTATTTTCAGGGATATTACCTGTTGACTGCACAGTGCACTGAGGTCAAAGTCCTCTATGCCCTCAGTCAGGTGGGCAAACTCACAGAGGGTGCTGTTTAGAGATTTAAGAGAAGGAATCTGGGACTGAGCCAGCTAATATGCACTTCAGATACTGGTATTAAAGATGCACTGAAAACCTACAGCTACAGCAGATTTGGTTCTGATTATCAGTCAAGCCTTTAGTAATAGCATGGTCGAATTCTTGGGGAGCAGGGAGTTATCAAAGTAAACAATTTCATTAGAGGAGCTGCATACAAGGTAAATTACTGGGTCACTGCATCTGTTAGTGAAAAGATGGAAAGCATGAGAACTTGTTGATGAATGTAGGGTTGGAATCCTGTATATTTTTCTCTCAGATTAAATCCATTCTGGAGACTGAGGCAGAAAGAAAGGCTCTACTGTGACAACAGGAATGAGTGGGAAACTGCTCATCTCAAAGTGGTACTTGAAAACTATTTTAGTGGTTCACACAAGACACCAGGCCACTAGTATTCTAGTATTGGAATGAAAGAAGACGAAGAAGAAGAAGGAGGAGGAGGAGGAGGAGGAGGAGGAGGAGGAGGAGGAGGAGGAGGAGGAGGAGGAGGAGGAGGAGGAGGAGGAGAAGGAGGAGGAGGAGGAAGAGGAGGAGGTGGAGAGGACGAAGAGACAGTTTTGAGACAGAATATTTATTTCTAAACTTGTAATTAACTCAATAGAGTACATCTTGAAGACCATGTGGCTTGAGGGACATAAAAACGTTGAAGACAGACCAACAGACCAAGGAAAGGACAGACGTTTATGAGATCATTGCATATGCTGGTGGACACAGGGCAAGGCAGATCTGAGGGGGATTGAGCTCTGTTTGGGACATTTAAATTCAAGATATCAATAAAGCAATGGAATTTACTTCCTTTTAATACAGGAATCTGGAATTCAGGCCAAAGTAGATGGTGGAGATTTTTGACATATCCATAGAAAGAAAAAGGTAACAAATTCTGAATAGATCACCAAAATGAAGTGAGAAACCAAGGTCATAGCTTGGATATAGCTTCAGTTAGAATCTGGAAGAAAAAGAAAATGATGGAGACTGAGATAAGACAATAACAAGAAAAGAAACTTGGGAAAAGTTAAATATTCTAAGATGTGTACCAGCACCAAGTGCCTCAGAATGCCTGAGCAAGTTTTTTGGGTTTTTTTGTTTTTTGTTTTTTGTTTTGTTTGTTTTGTTTTGTTTTGTTGTGACATTAGCCATCTACCTACCTCTACCAAGGCTCTGTACCAAGAAGTGGTAGTGAGGTTACAGAGATAACAAGAAGGTTGTCATTCACAGACGTCAGTAAATGTCCCAAAGTTTCATATGGGCCTCTGTACTTATAGCCTATTACAGTGAGAGGCAGTATTACAGTAAGAGGTAGCACCAGAGCCTGACTAATCTACACCAGTTATCCTTCTGAAATGTCACAGTAGAATTCAGTACGAGGAAGAACACCTGGTGATCCTATGTAAACTCTCCTAGACTGGACTAAATATGCAATAAATAAATAAATATGCAATAAATACTTCTATTATTAATAGTAGTTCTTTCACTTCTGTAACACTTCCTGTGTAACCAATTTTGACTGATTGAGATGGACAAAATATTTTTTATATTTATATAGCTGGATGCTGTAATGAAATCAGATGTTTACAAGTTACCTTTTAAAATATGTTTTGTTTGTTTTGTTTTTGAAAGCATTCAGTCTGGTTTAAAATCAAGCGTGTATAAGTGGAAAGTTTTAGATAGAGAGTAAGATACAAGGATAGAGGAAAAGGTTGATAATCAAGTATCAGTAGCAATTCTATCACCCCAGTATCAATTAAAAATTGTTGTAGACAGATGAATTACGAAGTTGGGGGAAGGGAAGTCGACCGTGATTGCTAAAAGAGTTTCACCACACAGGAAGAAATGAAATTAGGATTCAGACTTCCATATTGGAAAGATAAAATAGGAAACTTCACTTGAGTTTCCTTCTCTTCTCATGGAGTGTGGTAACAACATCAACCATTTTTGTTCTGTCTCAGAAAACAGTCACAAAAATCAGTCCAAGTTTTTAGGTCCTCATGCAGGAGTCATTTTGGTTCACAATGGAAGACAACACTCATGCTTCCCTACCACTAAGGTGTTGCTTCTGTGATCATGTGACAGCCAGGTTACCAAGTACCCAAGAAACTTGCTGCTAGAAGCAGAATTCTTGGAAGAACAGGAGTGGAGACAGAACCTCATATCCTGAGAAATCACAAGCAAACTCAGTGCTCTGTCAGGGCAAGGATGTTTTCCCTGTGACTTAGTCAGAGTCTGGATTAAAAGGAGAGCTGTGGCTCTCAGAATGAATGCTGATGAACCATTCAGACTTTAATTTTCAGGGTCATGTACTCTGAGAGGGACTTGATACATCTTCAATGTATTTCATTGCCCATAGTGAAACACAGAGAGCAACTGGAAGTCCACGCAGAAGATTTTGCATTAATAATACTGAGTGGACATTGAAGAAGGAGCAGTAAAAGTTGGTTTATACCATATCTCAATTTTATTAATATAATGAACTTGAGTCTTTAGATACCTGAAACAACAATAAATGGGGTAATTTCTTCTATTGTTTTGTACTTGAGAGTCTTGGACATGTAGTACTTATGACTCTAATTTCCAATAAACACTTCCAAACCTGAACACTTCAACTTTAATATTTATCTGTCATCCTGCCCCAGATGAGCTTGTACAGCCACCTGTGTACACTTAGGAATATGATGTTTGCTTACTATTAAGTGAAGGGATGATCCACTAGTTATAACAATATAAAAAAGGATAACAATTTAAACTTCAATTACGTTATAAATATATGGTACTATAGAGTATTTATCTCTATTCCTATTATGGAATTGACTCATTCCTTATAAGAATCTCATGAAGTAAAATATTTTAATTTAATAAGGATTTAATAAGAAATTAAAAGCCATTATCAATGGCTAATGGCCTGATAACCCTCCAGTCTTAAGCCATGAATTTTAGACCTATTCTTCCAATAGTTCCTTTAATGTCACCTAAGTACATTGTCTAGTGTATTTTAATCTAGGGCTTATTTAAATTATGCTCTCTCTCTCTCTCTCTCTCTCTCTCTCTCTCTCTCTCTCTCTCTCTCTCTTCCTTTCTCAGTTTTTTGAAATAGGGTTTCTCTGTAGCCCTGGATGTCTGGAACTTTCTCTATAGAACCAGGCTGGCTCCAAGCTCAACGACCATCTGCCTCTGCCTCTGAGTGCTGGGATCAGTGATATGTGTCACCACAACTAACAATGAATTAAATTCTTAAAGTATACAGCAGAGAAACTAGTGTGTTTTGATATCAGATTCTATATAACAGTTTTATTTTTCAAATAGCAACATATGATCTTTGATTATCAAAAGTCAGTTAAATTATAGGAAACCCATTTTACTTAGGCTTATAGAATTTTTACTTGAGTTTTTTTCTTACAAGTTTTGTTTCAAATGTGAAAAGAATCTCTTAAGTGATATTTTAAATTATCATATGGATGTTGCTTATTGTACCCAGAAATTAGTATTTTTAATAAGATATGAATAATAAAATCCAATAAGACAGGAGATCAGATGGATTATTAGGAAAGTTTTAATTAATCCAAAAGAAGAAAGAGAAAGATAAAACACAGGAATGAGAAACAGATGGGTCAATAGTAACTCTGTAGTAAAATGCCTCATTTGTCTCACTGAGCAAATCCAGTTCAAGGACAGTCATTGTAAATAGAGAACCAACTCCTTTCCAAGTAAAACACAGGGATGTTAAAAGGAAACAGTGAAAATGCTGAACTAGCATTTAGGACTAGGGATATCACCAAGGGAAAAAAGGAGTCATGTTGGAAGGATCAGAAGATACAATTTTTTAAGTGCTTGTGGGCCTATTAATAAAGCTTCAAAATCTAGAAAGCAGATAAATGATTGATAGATAGATAGATAGATAGATAATAAAATGGCTGCTTTAGTCAATGTTCTGTTGCTCCAAAGAGACTCTATGACCACAGCAACATTTATAAAGTAAATCATTAGTTGGGGCTTGCTTAAAGTTTCAGAGGTTTTTTTCCCCCATTATCAGCATGTCAGGAAGCATGCAGCACACAGACCAACATGGTACTGGAGTTGCTGAAGGTTCTATATCAGCATCTTCAGGCAGCAGGAAGAAGAGAGCCTGGCTTGGGCTTCTGAGACATCAAAGCTCACCATGACATACTTCCTCCAAAAAGGCCACACTTCCTCCAACAAGGCCACACTTCCTAACCCTTCCCAAGCAGTGCCATTCCCTGATGACTAAGTATTCAAAAATATGAGCCTATGGGGAACATTCTTTTTCAAACCACAATGACAAGAAAAATTTTAAAAATCATTGTGGTTGATTTTGAAACTCCTTTCTTAGTACTTAACAAAAGAGAAAATTCATAAGAATATGAAAGATTTGAGCAAAATCTTTCATACCCACAAAATCAACCTAGAACACATTTAGAGTACATTCAATTGCAACAGAATGAATATTCTTCTCAATTGCACATGAAAAGTCACCAAATAAAATAAAATAAAGGCGACTACATATTAAAAGATGCACAATTTAATCTGGGTATGCTAGCATACTCCCATAATCTCAGAATTCAGAAAGTCAAGTTCAACATCAGCATGAGCAATATACAAAGTTCCAGGCTATTCTGAGTTACATGAAAATGCCCTGTCTCAAATACAAAGATTGAAATTACACATGGTATGTATGTTCTCTGACAAAGATTAAGATAAAATAAAAATAAGAATGAACATCTATTTGGTAATATATAAGTATTAAGGAAAAAATATATATGAATTCGAAGAACACCAAAGGGAAAATATGAAAATATTTTAACTGAAACGAAATGAAAAGAAAGCAAAATTTGGAACCCATAGCTAAAGCAATGCTTCAAGAAAAAGATAGAGCATAAGTGGCTATATTCAAAAGTAACAAAGTCTAAAATTAAGGACAAGAACCTTAAGGGCTACCTAAGAAGTGCTAGGACTGTTACAACCACTCTGAGTGAAGAAAGTAGTTACCAAACGGAGGAGAAATTGTTCAAAGTCTCAATTTCCAAACACGTGAGAGGGTAGCGTCTGTGAGCTAAGTGATCAAGGGCCAGAGAAAGCACAAGAACCTGGATTTGTGGAGCAGCTACCGTTCCTGAGAAGACAGGAAAAAGCCAGCCCAGAACAGTGAGGGCTAGTTTAGGTTCAGGCTATTAGTTTGAGGCCAAGCGTAAAAGATGTCAAGAGTCCAGGAACTCAAAGTCAGCACAGAACAAAATATTAGGTCAGAGACTGCAGAAGTTTGTCAAAAGAAGAGGACTTTCCATTCTTAAAGAGATAAGGGTAGGACACACACATTTTTCTGTCTCTTTTTCAGAGCTCATAAAGTACTGCATCTATTTTTAAAGTCAAACAATAGAAAAGTTCTCAGTGAGAACACTGTCATTAGGAAGAACCGTTCTAAATAGAATTTAAAGACATTAAAATATTTCCTTCGGAGGAATCCCACATCAATGCATAGAATGTCTTTTGTATCAACTGACTTAACTCATTTCCCAAATAATGCCTATAGGATAAAGCAACCCCAGTACATCACCCCCAACAGCTGTTGTTTATATATCACAGGGCTACCTAACTTAAAAGAAATACTGACGGAGGCACCATTTGTTTCTTTCTATGTAATTTTAATGGTTTTTAGTGCTAATATTCTATTATTTTCACCTCAATGACATAATTCCCTTGAAAGTCAACAAACTACATTATTTTAAAACTATTTTGTATTTTCAAATGATTTTCACAATTGATCATTTCCATGCCTTCTTATATTAAATATATTTACTGTTGTACTACATGGGAGAAAGATGAAACTAAAACCATATTGAAAAGTCATGAAAGAGGATGAGATACTAGGGTTCTGCTCTTTCCTGAAGATATAAATGCAGTTAATGGTTGTTGGGGGGAAGTAGAAGCACTTTTTCCAGCTTGTAGCTATGAGCAAGGGTTGCATGCTCTTGTGAATAATCTTTATTCATGATGCTATAGGCAGATGGAATCAAATTCAGTGGGACACACATTAAAAAATTAGAAAGGAAGGAAGGAGGGAAGAAAGGTCATGACATTGGAAGGCTTATAGGAAAAAAGAAATATATGCAAAAATAGGGGGACAAGAAAAGAGAATGGGTATGATTGAAATACACTGTATACATGTATGAAAATGTAATGATAAAAATTCAATTCATTGCTATGCATAAATAACATATTCTAATAAAAACTAAAAATACAGGAAAAACCCTAAAGTGCTTATTTGTAGAATAAGAAATCTACCTATATTTGCTTTTCATTCTGCCCGCTTCTCATTAACGTCTTTTATAAGCTTGGAGACGTAGCCAGGACATACATCCTGTTTCTATCATGAGGCATCTTTGTTGACTTTTTTAGGATGTATGTGATTATTTAACTACTTTGATCTTACATCATTTAATTATAATTCTTCCTCAATTCATATTCGTCTCTTTGTATATTGATCTACAATAGAGTTTGTTCAGCTTCTTCACTTATATTAGGAGTCAGGTAAACTGCTACTAATAAGTCGATATTCAATCATTTAAATATCTATGAAATATGCTAGTGCCAGATGCAAACTCCCAATTTTACTTATTCAGAAATAGATGACATTTTCTTCGTATACTATCAGTTAAAGATAAATAAATCACACTGCTTGAGACTAAATTCAACACAGCATTTCAGTTTGTTTGGATTATCTTTTATTATTTAGAAGTCTAAAAACTCTGATACATTCTCTGTTCTAAATCATAAAGATTATAATATTCTGAGTATCAAAGTACATTTACAAATTATTTTCTGGCAGAGTTTTCGCCAGTATCCAAAGTTGATGCTCTCTGGCTTCTCTCTACAGGCTCTGCAAAAGTAAATTGGTATGCACATGTATGGTGATAGAGCACACAGAGGTTTAGCTATGGAATTCAGTCAGGATAAATACTACATCCATAGGAAAATATGTAAAATAGATTATTTGACAAATTCCCTGAGATGTTGTCTCCAAAGTGTTAGAAAAGTCTCTCTCTCTCTCTCTGTCTCTCTGTCTCTCTCTCTGTCTCTCTCTGTCTCTCTGTCTCTCTGTCTCTCTCCTCTCTCTCTCTCTCTCTCTCTCTCTCTCTCTCTCTCTCTCTCTCTCTCTCTGTGTGTGTGTGTGTGTGTGTGTGTGGGTGAGAGAGAGAGAGAGAGAGAGAGAGAGAGAGAGAGAGAGAGAGAGAGACTTTTAGGTTGGAGAATTCAAAGGTTTCCAAAAACAATCAGAGCCTTGTAGGGCCTATGTCAGAATAAAGGCAACAAAATGAACCCAGGAGAAACTAAGTAACAGATGGGGAACAATGGCTTAGAGACAAGGTCATGAACGTCAGAGAAAACGTGTCAAAATTGGAAGCCCATCTGCCTTTTCTGATGTGTCAAGCATCCAGGATACATGAATTCCATTTTAATGATTCAGTAATCATGACCAAGAACAAAAAGGAAGATTTCAAGGGTAAAACTCGCCCTTGAAATCATTTTCTTTGTAGGTCCTGATCACTTGTCAAGGGTACTCTGTACTTAGAAGCAAATCATAAATATGTCAATCTCTGCACTTACGAATGCTTAGCACTCACAACTTCCAAGTAGAGAACTGAACAAGTAGTGCTTGTTATCAAAGAAAGGATATCTTTTGAATTTGAAAATCAATTCCATATAGAGATTTTCCTGTTGAAAGAAAATATCTGTGAAGAATAGTGTCTGTTGGTTAATTTTAAAACACAGTCAAGTTGTATTAATTTACAAAAAAATGTTTATTTAGTATGTAAAAAAAAATAAAACATTTGGTCTCATTATAGTATACAAGCACAAGGCCACAGACAAGGTGAGGAATGAAGTTAAAGATGACAACATGCATTATACTCTTAACTTTCTGTCCTCTGTCTCGTTACCTCTCCTTTGATTGCCCAAATGTGTGGGGTGAAAGGTCATACTCAGATTATCCATCTGTGCAAAGGACTTCTTTATTCATTGACAGCCCCTGTATGCTTAGACCAAAAGGAACTGGTATATTGGTTTTCTTGCTGCTATGACAAAATACCTTGTAAAATCTCCTTAAAGAATGGAGAATTTATTTTTTACTCACATTTTGAGGGTGAGTAACAGTGCAGGAGGAGTAGTGAGCTCTGCCTGAGCTGTAGCAGATGGAGCAGAGAGCAGCTGGTCATACTTCATCCACAGGCAACAGATAGGTGAATGCTGATATACCATTCTCTCTCTCTCTCTCTCTCTCTCTCTCTCTCTCTCTCTCTCTCTCTCTCTCTCTCTCAGTCTAGATTCACCAACCACTGAATGGGACTGCCCATATTCTGAGTAGATCTTATATCAGTAAGCTGTCTCTGAGAACATTCTCCTAGGTGATTTTCAAGCCCTGTCTCATTGACAAGATTAACCATCACAGATGGTAAGATTGAAGACAGAGTAGTTAGTCCTTATGAGTTCTCATACATCACACTTCATGAATTGTCACTTACTCTGGCAGTGTAGAAAGCCTATCTTTGGGAGTCTTGTAAGTTTAGTTCAGAGTAGATGATTATCTGAGTCTTGACGTATTGATTTGAAGGAAATTATTTACTACTCGCCATCAGTTTTGATCAACTGAAGTATTTTTTCTCCTTCGCCAGGCCATTCAAAGGAGCTCACAACACATAGGTATTAAGTAAATATTGCACTATAGTTTGTTTGACTCATTTGAGGGGAAAGTGAATATCTTTCAGGAGGGAAAGAAGTAAGATGCACGAACGACTGGAAATTAACCACATTTTGCCTTGTTGCTCTCCCAGGGTCCCATGATTCCTTCAGCTTCTACATTGATGAAGCTTCTCCAGTAGGCCCTGAGCAGCCAGAAACTGTCCAAAACTTTGTCTCTGTGTTCGGAACTGTAGCCAAGAAGCTGATGCGAAAATGGTTAGCCACTCAAACGATGAGCTTCACTGGTCAGCTGGGAGCTGGAATCCGTTACTTTGACCTACGAATTTCCACCAAGCCCAGAGACCCAGACAATGAACTGTATTTTGCTCATGGCTTATTCAGTGCCAAAGTCAATGAGGGTCTTGAAGAGATCAATGCATTTCTCACAGACCACCACAAAGAGGTAGTATTCTTGGACTTCAACCATTTTTATGGGATGCAGAAATATCACCATGAAAAACTGGTCCAAATGCTGAAAGACATCTATGGAAACAAAATGTGCCCAGCCATTTTTGCCCAGGAAGTGAGTCTAAAGTATCTATGGGAGAAGGACTATCAAGTATTGGTCTTCTACCATAGTCCAGTGGCACTGGAAGTGCCCTTCCTCTGGCCTGGGCAGATGATGCCAGCACCCTGGGCAAACACGACAGACCCTGAGAAATTGATCCAGTTTCTCCAGGCATCCATCACTGAGAGAAGAAAAAAGGGCTCGTTTTTTATATCTCAGGTGGTGCTGACACCCAAAGCAAGCACTGTGGTCAAGGGAGTGGCAAGTGGCCTCAGAGAAACAATCACAGAAAGGTAAGTGCCCTTCAAGGAATGAAGAGAACATTCCAGTAGTCTAAAGTCAAACTCATAAAGCACAAAAGTCATCATGCTAAAATTCTTATCTATGTGCATTGGTTTGCTAGGGTAACACAATATTGCAACTATGTGCCTTATGATAGTTGGCTTCCCAAGGTTCTAGTGATGGCTGACAATTCTGGTTCCTTGCTTTATAGCTTCCTCACCAACTGCACCTTCCTCACATGGTCTTTTCCCCATAAGCCTCCTTTTTTTATATGGACACAATGATACTAGCTTAAGATCTGCCTAGATTAATTCATTTCAACTTGATTAGTTCTATAAATACCCTTTTTCTAAATAAGGTCATATTCATAGGACTCCTTTATGGTTTTGGGTGCCACTTCATACATTAGAAAAATCTTGTTCTGATTTTTACAATCTTTTTTATATACCAAATGCCATTTGATATATAACAACTATGAGAAGTAGACATTATCTTACAGATTAAAAACTTTAGGTTCAGGAAAATATAATACTTTCCCTTTCGCTTCTTAGTGAATGATGGAATACTCAGACCCTGTTCTCAAGCCACGTCTTATATCTTATACATTATATATTCTGTCTTTTTAGAAAGGATTGCTGAGAGAGAGGGGGGGGTGGAGAGAGAGAGAGAGAGAGAGAGAGAGAGAGAGAGAGAGAGAGAGAGAGCATGTCATTGGTCAAGAATGGCTAACAGTGTAGACCCATGATTACCTGTGAGGTATAATTTGCGAGATCAACAAAGATCTCTGTAACTTCCTCCCATGAGAATAACAACATACAGAACCATGAGTATTAATTATTTTGGTTAAAATATTAAATAATGTTAACATAAGAAGAGAGTATACACATTCTTTTCATATAATATATTCTTTTAAGTCATAGTTCAAATTGTGATAATGAGACAGAGAATGGATGATTTGATAAGAGCCAACATTTTGTGTGGAAACGTAGAAAAATGAGAAAAACTTTGAAGTAAAATGGTGTAGGTGACCCTGTAGAACAGCATGCTGTATGAACAGTAACAGTAGGAGGAGCTACAGTAGAAGACAAGAAACAGCTAAGCTACAGAGAACTTTATCCTGGGAGTGATGGAGAACTAGCTCTTGGTGCCTGACAGGTAGGCAGATGTGCATTTTAGATAGTAATTGATGCAGACATCAAGACAGATGGATAAGTGGGTAAGGGTTAGACCAGTTTTAGCAAGGTGGTTCACACTAAGTGAAGACGTAGGAAACACTTGGAAGGGGGTGGTGTGCTCCAGTGACTAGTCATCTCTGTATCTCTGTGCTGTGAAAGAGAGAAGAAAGGATGAGGCTTCTGATTGACAAGCAGAATGGAGGACCATTTAGTTCAGAAACTGAAAACACTGGTGGGTAGGAAAAGGAGACCTTACGGTTAGAGTCATGGTCAATTTAAAAACCACTTAAAGCATGCAAGTAGATGTAGCCAGTTGAGCATTAAAATGACAAGCCAACTTATTTGGAGCTATTGGCACTTAGGGATGGTGCGAGCCCCAGAGCATCAGAGTGGAAGGGTTCTTCCTTGCAGCATCAAACTTTCCTCTGCCCTTCACTTCTTACCTGGGGTGTCTCCAGGTTTTGAGATTTAAATGCACTTGCAAAGCATCCACTGAACGTCTTCCCTCTTGTTTCCTGTAATGTCTTCCTTTCTTTTCTTAAGACTCGAGCCTCTGTACTGCTGCATTGGTTGATAGATAAGTGATCCCATATGATCTGACCATATGTTCCATTGTTCCAGGTTCAGTTTCTATGGTGAATTTTAGATATTATGGAAGACCTATGTCAATGGGAGAAATTACATAATCATTGTAATATATATATATATAATTGAAAATAGAATTTCAGCTTTTGTCTATAATTTTTTCAACATGCTATTTTTATTGATTCTTTGGAAATTTTACATCATGCACCCCAATCACACTCATTTTCCAGTCCTTCCATGTCTTCTCCACCCTTCGTTTGTCTGTAATTCTACATCTTCTGTCTATCTCTCCTGATGACGTTGTACCTCAGCCAGCCTTCCTGATGGAGTCTTCTCTCCATCCTATCCTTGTTGGTCTCTCCACTTTCCTGCCCTTCCACTCTAAATGCCTTCAACAACCTACATCCTTCTCCAGATGACTAAGTCTAAACTCAAGTTCCATCAAAACATTCACCAAGTCAAGAAAGCATTTTACGTAATAGCACTACTTTCTGCTGATACTAATTGATCTATCTGATGAATGGCTCTTTGTCCTCTCACCAAATTAGCAATCAAAAGAGTACAGATGAAAAAATGTGCTATTTTAGTAATTGTGCCCCATAAAGGCTCACCGGAAATGGAGAAGAAATGGAGAAAACCCACGATGAGCTGACCATTCTGCTTCTATCTTGGAGAAAAGAACCTAAGTTTTTAACTTTTCTATTTTAGGCATGGCACAAGTCTCCTATGATCTCTTCAAGTGCACAAGAGTACAGCCATTTCAACATACAGTTACAGAGTGAATGGCTTTCCTTTACCTTCTCATGGCATTTGATATACTTTGGAAGCTTCTGAGTCAAACTTAAACAATTCTCTGGCTATTTATGCTCTGCTATGTTCCTAATAACACAGGGTTTGAAGGGGAAAAACAATCACATGTTAGGAAAGTACTGAAAATTTTACTTTACACAGCTCTCCCCAGAGTCACAGTGTATATTACCACATAAATGACACTTGCAAACATTTTATTGAAGAATCCAATTTAAAATTAACTGAAAGTGTTTTCCACACACTTTTTTTTGAGATAATACTCAATAAAGAGCCCATGAAATTAATTGTGAAGAACTGTCTCTCGCCATCTGTTCCAGCTCAGTATCTCTCACTTGTTTGAGGCATATATATAGATATAGATGATATAGATATAGATATAGATATGAAATAGTAGAACTGTGGAGAGAGAGAGAGAGAGAGAGAGAGAGAGAGAGAGAGAGAGAGAGAGAGAGAGAGAGAGAGAGAGAGGGAAGGGGGAAATAAGCATGGAAGACAGCAGGAAGAGAATTTTTAAACTGATAGGAAGACCCTAGAAGTCTGATTCTTTTTGGCAGGTCCTTACCCAGGATCAAAGGTCATTTGCTTCAGGCCTTCCCTACCAATAACACCCTTAATAAAACCTACATTATAGCCTAGTGGACTTTAATTTTGCTTCAAAAGAAGAGGAAAAGAAAAAAAAGGATTTTAAAAAATAGGACCCTATAGGTAGAAACTATCTGTCTGCCTTGTATCCTGGCCTCCTCTGAGTGTCCTGAGCATTGTGCAATTGTGCTTACCCTAACAGAGTCTAGCGCCACCTGTACTTTACATCTGTGCATTGCTGGATTGGGCGTTAATGTGTTATGTGAAGGCTGGGTTTTTGCTTTGTTACCTTTGGAATGGATTCAGAGTGGGGGGCAGGGGATGCTCTAGCTTTCTGGACAGAGCATGATAGGAAAAAGTCACTTTCTGCCCTTGGCTACTGGCTAGCAAGGGCAATTTGCTGCCTCCTAAAAGAGGACATGAAAGAGTATTTTACTGTCTTTTCTTCAGATTAAATGAAGAATCAAAAAAAAAAAAAAAAAAAAAACCTCTGATTTTTTTTCAACTATACTCTTTTTATGCCAAGACTATTCATGCCATAGGTTCCACATTAGAACCAAAAGATATAATGAACTTTTCTGTGACTACTTAAGTATCCATGGCTGAAACTTAGAAGTTTGAACTGAATCCTGCATTTGAATAGCTTGTTCTAGTACAGTTTTAACAATTCTTTCTAGTGTTTGATTAACAAAATTCCAAGTATCTGAGCATAGAGCTAATGGTTGAAGTTGTAAGTGGCTTTCAGGGAAACCAAATCCAGCCTGGATCTAAGGACCTCAGCTTTCAGTCTGGCCATCACTTCTAAATACTACAGATGTGTTTCACACACTTCAGCGATGCCAAAAGACACAGATTTTTATTTCTTAAAGACCTATTTTTAATTTATTTTTCAAACACCAGCTTTTGCACCTCACCCCCACGGAATTCACACATTCTTAAAATGAAGGTGTGTGTCTTGACTCAATTCCTTTCCTAATATGTGGAACTTTATTAAACTACTGGAATTTTGCTCTTGTTGTTTCTTTCTTTTTTTTAAAAAAAAAAAGGAAATACCACTTGTCAGATTTTAGGAGACAATGTATCTTTGTAAGTAAATTAAATTAATATTGGACAACACTTTGTATGATTATAATAATCATACTGTGTTATTATCGGTTGTCTTTTTTTACAGTTTGAAATATGTATCTCTTTTTAAATTTAATTTAATTTAATTTAATTTTTGATACTTTATTTACATTTCCAAAGTTTTTCCCTTTCCAGGTCTCCTCTTTGGAAACCCCCTAACCCCTACCCCTCCCACACCTCTATGAGATTATTCCCCCTCCCACCCACCCGCCCACCCATTCCAGTCTTTCCACCTTGACATTCCTCTTTACTGGGGTCTCTAACACCCTCAGGCCCAAGAGCCTCTCCTCCCCCTGATGGCCAACAAGCTCCTCCTCTGCCACATATGTGGTCCAAGTCATGGGTCTCTCAATCTGCATTTTTTAGTTGGTGGTCTAGCCTCCAGGAGCACCTGGGGGTGGGGTCAGGCCAGTTGACACTGTTGCTCCCTCCATGGGGCTGCAAACTCCCTCAGCTTCTTCAGTCCCTTCTCCAACTCCTCCATCTGGGACCTCACTCTCAGTCCAGCGGTTACTGTAAAGTGAAACTTGGCTATTCCCAACTTTTGGGCTAATATCCACTTATCAGTGAGTACATACCATGTTTGTTCTTTTGTGACTGAGTTACCTCACTCA
>CM052716.1:30198356-30292421 GCA_028551405.1 Uromys caudimaculatus | reverse complement strand
GGGTCCTCAGGTAGTATTATGTCCATTTTTCTGAGGGTCTGCCAAACTGATTTCCAGAGTAGCTGTACCAGCTTGCAATCCCACCAACAATGGAGGAGTGTTCCTCTTTCTCCACATCCTCGCCAGCATGTGCTATCACCTGAGTTTTTTATCTTAGCCATTCTGACTGGTGTGAGGTGGAATTTCAGACTTGTTTTGATTTGCATTTCCCTGATGACTAAGGATGTTAAGCATTTCCTTAGGTGCTTCTCAGCCCTGAAAATTTCCTCAGTTGAGAATTATCTGTTTAGCTCTGTTCCCCAATTTTTGATAGGGTTATTTGGTTTTCTGGAGTCTAACTTCCTGAGTTCTTTGTATATATTGGATATTAGCCCTCTATCAGACATAGGATTGGTAAAGATCTTTTCCCAATCTGTTGGTTGCTGTTTTGTCCTATTGACAGTGTCCTTTGCCTTGCAGAAGCTTTGCAATTTCATGAGGTCCCATTTGTTGATTCTTGATCTTAGAGCATAAGCCATTGGTGTTCTGTTCAGGAACTTTTCCCCTGTACCCATGTGTTCAAGCCTTTTCCCCACTTTCTCTTCTATTAGATTCAGTGTATCTGGTTTTATGTGGAGGTCCTTGATCCAGTTGGACTTGAGCTTTCTACAGGGAGATAGAAATAGATCAATTCTCATTCTTCTACATGTAGACCGCCAGTTGAAACAGCACCATTTGTTGAAAATGCTGTCTTTTTTCCACTGGGGGATTTTAGCTCCTTTGTTGAAAATCAAGTGACCATAGGTGTGTGGGTTCATTTCTGGCTCTTCAATTCTATTCCATTGATCCACCTGCTTGTCACTGTACCAACACTATGCAGTTTTTATCAATACAGCTTGAGGTCAGGGATGCTGATTCCCCCAGACGTTCTTTTGTTGTTGAGAATAGCTTTTGCTATCCTGGGTTTTTTGTTGTTCCAAGTGAATTTGAGAATTGCTCTTTCTAAGTCTATGAAGAATTGAGTTGGAATTTTGATGGGGATTGCACTGAATCTGCAGACTGCTTTTGGCAGGATGGCCATTTTTACTATATTAATCCTCCCAATCCATGAGCATGGGAGATCTTTCTATCTTCTGAGGTCTTCTTCAATTTCTTTCTTCAGAGACTTGAAGTTCTTGTCATACAGATCTTTCACTTGTTTGGTTAGAGTCACACCAAGATACTTTATATTGTTTGTGACAATTGTGAAAGGTGTGATTTCCCGAATTTCAATCTCAGCCTGTTTATCCTTTAATTATAAGAAGGCTACTGATTTGTCTGAGTTAATTTTATATCTGGCCACTTTGCTGAAGTTGCTTATCAGCTGCAGCAGTTCTCTGGTGGAGTTTTTCAGGTCACTTAAGTATACGATCATATCATCTGCAAATAGTGATATTTTGATTTCTTCCTTTCCAATTTGTGTCCCTTTGACCTCCTTTTGTTGTCTAATTGCTCTAGCTAGAACTTCAATTACTGTATTGAATAGATAGGGAAAGAGTGGACAACCTTGTCTGGTACCTGATTTTAGTGGGATTGCTTTGAGTTTCTCTGCATTTAGTTTGATGTTGGCTACTGGTTTCCTGTATATTGTTTAGGTATGGACCTTGAATTCCTGATCTTTCCAGGACTTTTATCATGAAGGGAAGTTGAATTTTGTCAAATGTTTTTTCAGCATCTAATGAAATGACCATGTGGTTTTTTTCTTTGAGTTTGTTTATGTAGTGTATTACATTGATGGATTTCTGGTTATTGAACCATCCCTGCATCCCTGGGATGAAGCCTACTTGTCATGATGAATGATCGTTTTGATGTGTTCTTGGATTTGGTTTGCGAGAATTTTATTGAGTATTTTTGCATCGATATTCATAAGGGAAATTGGTCTGAAGTTTTCTTTCTTTGTTGGGTCTTTGTGAGGTTTTGGTATCAGTGTGATTGTGGCCTCATAGAAGGAATTAGGTAGTGTTCCTTCTGTTTCTATTTTGTGGAATAGATTGAAGAGTATTGGTATTAGGTCTTCTTTGCAGGTCTGATAGAATTCTGCAGTGAACCCATCTGGTCCTGTGCTTTTTTTGGTTGGGAGACTTTTAAAAACTGCTTCTATTTCTTTAGGCATTATGGAGCTGTTTAGATGGTTTTTCTTATCCTGACTTAACTTTGGTATTTGATATCTGTCTAGAAAATTGTCCATTTCATCCAGATTTTGCAGTTTTGTTGAGTATAGGCTATTGTAGTAGGATCTGATGATTTTTTTTAATTTCCTCAGAATCTGTTGTTATATCTCTCTTTTGATTTCTAATTTTGTTAATTTGGATACTGTCTCTGTGCCCTCTGGTTAGCCTGGATAAGGGTTTATCTATCTTGTTGATTTTCTCAAAGAACCAACTCCTGGTTTTGTTGATTCTTTGTATAGTTCTTTTTGTTTCTACTTGATTGATTTCAGCCCTGAGTTTGATTATTTCCTGCCTTCTACTCCTCTTGGGTGCATGAGCTTCTTTTTGTTCTAGAGCATTCAGGTGTGCTGTTAAGCTGCTAGTGTATGCTTTCTCCAGTTTCTTTTTGGAGGCACTCAAAGCTATGAGGTTTCCTCTTAACAATGCTTTCATTGTGTTCCATAAGTTTGGGTATGTTGTACTTTCATTTTCATTAAATTCTAAGAAGTCTTTAATTTCTTTCTTTATTTCTTCCTTGACCAAGTTATCATTGAGTAGAGCATTGTTAGCTTCCATGTTTATGTGGGCTTTCTGTTGTTATTGTTGCCATTGAAGACCAGCCTTAAGCCGTAGTGATCTGATAGGAGGCATGGGATTATTTCAATCTTCTTGTATCTGTTTAGGTTTGTTTTGTGACCGATTATATGGTCAATTTTGGAGAAGGTACCATGAGGTGCTGAGAGGAAGTTATATTCTTTTTATTTAGGGTGAAATGTTCTGTAGATATCTGTTAAATCCATTTGGTTCATAACCTCTGTTAGTTTCACTGTGTCTCTGTTTAGTTTGTGTTTCCACGATCTGTCCATTGATGATTTCAGGATGTTGAAGTCTCCTATTATTATTGTTTTAGGTGCAATGTGTGCTTTGAGCTTTAGTAAAGTTTCTTTTATGAATGTGGGTGCCCATGCATTTGGAGCATAGATGTTCAGAATTGAGAGTTCTTCTTGGTAGATTTTTTCTTTGATGAGTATGAAGTTTCCTTTCTTATCTTTTTTGAAAAGTCGATTTTATTCTATATTAGAATGGCTACTCCAGCCTGTTTCTTGGGACCAACCATTGCCTAGAAACTTGTTTTCCAGCCCTTTACTCTGAGGTAGTGTTTGTCTTTATCATGGAGGTGTGTTTCCTGAATGCAGCAAAAGGCTCGGTTCCCTTTATGGATCCAATCTGTCAGTCTATGTCTTTTTATTGGGGAATTGAGTCCATTGATGTTAAGAGATATTAAAGAATAGTGATTGTTGGTTCCTGTTATTTTCAATGTTACTTTTATGTTTGTGTGGCTATCTTCTTTTGAGTTTGTTGAAAGATTACTTTCTTGCTTTTTCTAGGGTGTAGTTTCCCTCATTGAGTTGACGTTTACCATCTATTATCCTTTGTAGGGCTGGACTTGTGGAAACACACTGTGTAAATTTGGTTTTGTCATAGAATATTTTGGTTTCACCATCTATGTTAATTGAGAGTTTTGCTGGGTATAGCAGCCTGGATTGGCAGTTGTGTTCTCTTAGGATCTGTATGAGTTCTGCCCAGGATCTTCTACCTGTCATAGTCTCTGGTGAGAAGTCTGGTGTAATTCTGATAGGTCTGCCTTTATATGTTACTTGACCTTTTTCGTTTACTGCTTTTAATAGTCTCTCCTTGTTTTGTGTATTTAGTGTTTTCACTATAATGTGACGGGACAAATTTCTTTTCTGGTCCAATCTATTTGGAGTTCTGTAAGCTTCTTGTATATTTATGTTCATCTCTTTCTTTAGGTTAGGGAAGCTTTCTTCTATAATTTTGTTGAAGATATTTACTGGTCCTTTAAGTTGGGAATCTTCACTCTCTTCTATACCTATTATCCTTAGGTTCTGTCTTCTCATTGTGTCCTGAATTTCATGGATGTTTTGGGTTAGGAACTTCTGGCATTTTGCATTTTCTTTTACTGTTGTGTCGATGTTATCTATGGTATCTTCTGCTCCTGAGATTCTCTCTTCTATCTCTTGTATTCTGTTGGTGATACTTACATCAATAACTCCTAATCTCTTTCCTAGGTTTTCTAACTCCAGGGTTGTCTCTCTTTGTTATTTCTTTATGGTTTCTATTTCTATTTTTAGCTCCTGGTTGGTTTTGCTCATTTCCTTTGTCTGTTTGATTATGTTTTCCTGTAATTCTGCCTGTTTGATTGTGTTTTCCTGTAATTCTTTAATTGAATTTTGTGCTTCCTCTTTAAGGGCTTCTACTTGTTCACCTCTGTCCTCTAGTATTTCTTTAAGGGCTTTGTTTCCTTCTTTCTTAAAGTGTTCTATCATCATTATGAGAAATGATTGTAAATCTGAGTCTTGCTTTTCTAGTGTGTTGGGGTATCCAGGGCTTGCTGTGGTGGGAGAGCTGGGTTCTGATGATGCCAAGTACCCTTGGTTTTTGTTCCTTATGTTCTTGCCCTTGCCTCTTGCCATCTTGTTAACCCTGATGTTAGCTGGGCTTACTCTGTCTGGCTGTGGCTTGTCCCTCTTACAGGCTTCTGTATCAATACTCTTTGAAGATCAGCTCTCTCTGAGAGGTATTTGGGTTTGGAGAGCTGTGATACAGGTTCGGCTCTGGGGTGCAGACAGAAACCAGAAAGGTCTTGTCCCCAGCTGTCCCTTGGTTCCTGGTTCCTGATTGCTCTGCCAGGGTCCCTCTCCATCCAGTGAGTTTGAACAGAAGTGGTGGTTTTGCCTGTGCTCGAAGGTGTGTCAGTACTCCTGGGATACCAGCTCTCTCCTGGAGCCCTGTGGCCCAGGCTGAGGTCCCCAGGTCCCAGTGAGCAGCAGTGCTTGTCTTAACCCCACTCAAGGCTTTCCCATGCTCCTGGGAGAGTAGCTTTCTCCTGACACTACGTGGCTATAGAACCCTGGTGGTCCAGGCAGAAGTCTCCCACCACAGATGGAAACCGGAAGGTTCCTATGCCCAACTTTACTTCAGTCCCTGCGGCCCCCAGGTTCCAGGAGAGTCCCAGTGAGCAGTGGTGCTCGTCTTAACCCCACTCACAGCTTTTCCATGCTCCTGGGAGGGTAGCTTTCTCCTGGCGCTACTTGGCTATGGAACTCTGGTGGCCCAGGCAGAGGTCTCCTGCCACAGATGGAATATCGGTTGTCTTAAGGGACCTCTATTTCATCTCATACTAATTGTTTACATGAATTATTTAACTTGGAATTCATAAAATCTTTCACATGAAAGCACTATTGCCTTACCATCTTCAAAATGGAAGAACTAGGTATTAGAAGTGTTAGACAATTTCTGCTCATAGCACAGTTAAGAATGGAAAATTCAAGACTTAACCCCAGTCCTCTGTATTTATTAATTCCTGTTTACATTCCTATTCTGCTTTGAACACTGTATTTCATGTGTGTGGCAGTAGAGAGTCTTAAAATCACTGTATTATATTCCTGTTACTCAGAAGTTCTAAAATGTGACTGAAATGTTGCTTAGATTTCATTAAATGGTAATATCCAATCCAAATTAGGCAGCATCTTCAAGTGGACTAGGTTCTATTTAGTATTTATCTATTGAGGGCTCTAGAGAATGAAATAAATTAAGAGGTGTGAGGTTTATTAAAATTTGTAAGATACTATTGTTATAATCACATATTAAATAAGTTTGAAATAGAATATCCATGACTTAAATAGAAATTGCATAATAGTGAGAGAACTATAAATCAAAACTGATAGATTTATAGGAATGATGCCTGGTGCCTGGATATGTTTCAATTAGCTTTAAAGATGGGATGGCATTTTGATGAGCAGAGATATTAAGGAGGTGGCTACCCAGTCTGAGGAAACAGAAAGAACAAAGTACAGACGCAGAACATCTTGGGGAACAAAAATAGAATTGATCACCACAGAGTGATGTCAATGGAACATGGAACATAAGGGGATAGGTTATCTAGTATTACTGGACCATCTAAGTTCGCTAATTGGTGCTGAGGACAGTTAGACTCCTATCCTTATATACTGATGGAGTAGGTAGCTCTGCTTGAGTACTGCATCTCAAGAAGATGGCTCAGATCCTTGAGAAAAAAATACTTTGGGGCTCTACAACTGGAATGAGATGACGACATCTTAAGAAGGGAAAGAAGGGGCTGCAGAGATGGCTCAGTGGTTAAGAGCATTTAATTGAGAACTTAATCTAAAAGAAGACAATGAGACAAAGAACACAAATGAAATGCAAGTTAAAAAGCAACAGGAAAAAAAAGTGAAGGAAATATAAAGCAGGTAACAGTGAATCTATTAGCAATAAAAATTTGAAACTTGGCTTCTAGTGCTTTAACTCAAAAATTTTCATAACAAATATCCCATAATTAGGCCTTGAGAGATGACTCAGTTATTAAAAGCCCTGGATGCTCTTTTAGAGAACTTGAGTTTGATCCTTAGTACCCACAGCAGCTCACACCCATCTGTAACTTCAGTTCCAGCAGATCCTGATATCCTTTTCCAGTCTCTGCAGGTACTGCATGCATGTGGCGCTCACACACTTATGCAGTCAAACTACTCCCATACATGTAAAATAAAAATAAGCAATACTTTTAAAATGCCATAATTAACAAATTAGGATTATTATATGAATCTCTCCTCCCCCCTTCGGTCTTTATTTTTGCAAATCTGTACAGCTTAGAACTAAATGTGTGTTAATATACTATGCGTTTACATTGGGAAGCAAATGCTGGGGTGTGGGGGAAGAGCATCCTAAAGTTGGGGTGGGTGAAGCCATGAGGAAAGGGGATCTGAAGTAAGTGTCATAGGATTCTGGCATGAGGTCACTGGAGATTACTTATACATAATAACAGAATAGGAAGGAAACTTCGAGATCATTGAGTTCAATCTTTTTTTGCCTTGTATCCATTTCCTACTTAACATTTCTGACTTAGTAAGAAAATTGAGACCCAAATGAATACTAAAGTGATTGCCCCAGGTCTTAGAACCAACAGGCACCCAAGATGAAATTAAAATCCAAGTCTCTAGGTTCCAGAACAGAGTCCTTAATCACCCCCATGGAAGTACTATGGCCAGAGAAGGAACAAAAAGTTCAGAGAAGGCCAGAGAGTATCATAGTACAGAAACCACCAAGAAGGATAAGCTAGTTGTCAATCTGCACATAATATAGTGTTCTGCATGTCTTCCTTAGCAGACCCAAGATGTAGTCTGATGACCAGGGCATCAATTTTTGCAGGGCAGACCTTCTCTGGGCTCTCTAGTTTTGTGCCATTAAGCTAGTCAACACATCTTTTTCTGTCCAATGGGAACACAACCAAGCTTTAAGCCTCCTGCTGTTCTATTTACAGTTTATTGTCTGGAAGCTATTCAGCAACACTACCAGACTTCTTAACAGCATTTTGGAGCCAAGAAAAGCCTTACCAAGTGGCTGAGTCTAAGAATGGCTCCAAGTCAGCTGCAAAATGACATGAGGCAGCACTAACCACATGATGAGCAGCTTGTTGTCACTACCCCTATCCAGGACTTGTCCTCAGATAAATCAGTAGAGTCACTAGTTGTCTTAGTCAGAGTTTCTATTCCTGTACAAAACATCATGATCAAGAAGCAAGTTGGGGAGGAAAGGGTTTATTCAGCTTACACTTTTCACATTGCTGTTCATCACCACAGGAAGTCAAGACTGGAACTCAAGCAGGTCAAGAAGCAGGAGCTGATGCCGAGGCCATGGAGGGATGTTACTTACAGGCTTCCTTTCCCTGGCTTGCTCAGCTTGCTTTCTTATAGAACCCAAGACTACCAGCCCAGGGATGGCACCACCCACAATGGGCCCTCCCTCTTGATCACTAATTGAGAAAATGCCTTACACCTGGATCTCATGGAGGCATTTCCTCACCAGAATCTCCTTTCTCTGTGATAACTCTAGCTTCTGTCAAGTTGACATACAAAACCAGCCAGTACACTAGTAATAGATTTTCTATTCAGCAGTACAATGGTGTCTCCTCAGTTATATATGTCTAAGGAGCAAGAAAATTAATGACATTGTGGGAAAGCATTTGTCTTAGTCAGGGTTTCTATTCCTGCACAAACATTATGACCATGAAGCAAGTTGGGGAGGAAAGGGTTTATTCAGTTTACACTTCCACATTGCTATTCATCACCAAAGGAAGGCAGGACTGGAACTCAAGCAGGTCAGGAAGCAGGAGCTGATGCAGAGGCCATGGAGGGATGTTCCTGACTGGCTTGCTTGCTTCTTCTGGCTTGCTCAGGCTGCTTTCTTATAGAACCCAAGACTACAAGCCCACAGATGGTACCACCCACAAGGTGCCCTCCCCCCTTGATCACTAATTGAGAAAATGCCTTACCACTGGATCTCATGGAGGCATTTTCTCAACTGAAACTCCTTTGTGATAATTTCAGCTTGTGTCAATTTGACACACAAAACTAGCCAGTACAATTGACCCCTTGTCAACTTGACACACAAACACATCACCAGTAAGCCTCAACCCTTACTTCCTTAATCATCCCCAAGATCTAAATAACTTTACAAGTCCCACAGTCTTTACAAATTCTTCCCCCCCCTTTTTTTTTTTCAAGACAGGGTTTCTCTGTATAGCCCTGGCTGTCCTGGAACTCACTCTGTAGACCAGGCTGGCCTCAAACTCAGAAATCTGCCTGCATCTGCCTCCCAAGTGCTGGGATTAAAGGCGTGTGCCACCACTGCCCGGCTTACAAATTCTTACATATTAACATTTCAGTCCCTTTTAAACAACAAATCTCTTAAAATTCAAAGTCTTTTAAAAATTCAAAGTCTCTTAACTATGGGCTCCACTTAAATACCTTCTTTCTTCAAGAGGGAAAAACATCAGGGCACAGTCACAACCAAAAGCAAAATCAAACTCCAACCATCCAATGGCTGGGATCCACCACAATCTTCTGGATTCCTCCAAGGGCTTAAGTCACTTTTCCAATTCTGCCCCCTTTGTAGCACACACCTTGTCTTCTAGGCTCCAGATGCCTGTACTCCACTGTTGCTGCTGTTCTTGTTGGTCATCTCATGGTACTGACATCTCCAAAACAGTGCTGTCTTCCACTGCAACTAGGTTTATCAATCGCCTCTCATAGGCTCTCTTCATGGTGCCAAGCCTCACCTCCTTTGCATGACCCCATTCAGTCCTGTGCCATCAATTGCATCTGAGGCTGCACCTTCACCAATGGCCTTCCATGGCCTCTCACAGTGCCCATGCCTCAGTTGCTCTTCATGACTCCTTCATGCCTTCAAAACCAGTACCACCTGGGTGACTCTTACACATTACCAAGTCCTGCCACAGCACAAGGCACAACCCTGGCCATCTCTGGAATGAAGCCTCTGTGCTCTCAGAAAACACTTCTCAGAAGATTTTACCTCAATGTTGCTTGTCTCTTCTTAATCACAGCTAATATCTTATTAGCTCCAGCTAACCAGCATCAATAGTCCCAGAAATGCAATGGTTTTGCTTTAGTAGTTCTTTTATCTTCTTAACCACAGCTGATTTCTTCAGCCCCAGCTAACCAAAACCACAGAATCTTAAATCAAACTCGCAATGGCCCTGATAAGAGTCTTTAATCTTCCATCTGAAATTTCACAAGCCAGGCCTCCATCTTTTGCACTGTTCTTAACATTATCTTCCAAGCTCCTATACAACATTCCACAGAGCAGCCCAAAGTTCCAAAGTCCTTCCACAGTCCTCCCCAAAACATGGTCAGGTTGTCACAGGAATACCCCACTTCACTGGTACCAAGGCAAGCAAGCAAGCCAGTAAGGAACATACTTCCATGGCCTCTGCATCAGCTCCTGCTTCCTGACCTGCTTGAGTTCCAGTCCTGACTTCCTCTGGTAATAACAGCAACATGGAAATGTAAGCTCAATAGAGCCTTTCCTCCCCAACTTGCTTCATGGTCATGATGTTTATGCAGGAATAGAAACTCTGACTAAGAGAGCATTGAAAGTTCATTTCATATATAAAATCTTATTAGGATTGCAGTATTAGTTCCAAATATATTTTAAGAAATTAAGGTCAGAAAAATGAGATAATTTACTTTGGTATTGAAGCTCGTGCTGGGGTCAATTCATACGTCATATGCTAGATTTTTTTTGAACCAGTGTAAACAGACAATAAAGTAAGTTTCAGAAAGCTATGATTCCCCAGCTCTGAGCTTGGCAATCTGGAACATGTTTATAGTGACATTGTTAAAATGCAGATTTCTGGATGCCTCCCTCAGAGACTGATTCAATAGTCTGTGACTCAAAGACTGCCAATTTTAAGACTCCAGTGAGCCTGCATAATGTATTATTCACTTTGAGTAGTGTTGCTCATAACTGTAGACAAGCTGCACTTAGGCCTGTCATTAAGTCTGGTGAGAACCTATCTCCAGACCCACAAGGGTCTTCCTCTGTAGACTCAGGTAGTTCTCCCATGAACTGAAGTCATAATTCCTTTCCTCGTAAGATCCCAATTTAAGTTCCACTTATTGGGTCTGTCACTCAGGAGAAAACACGTGTAAGTGATTTCTAAAACACAGTCATTTTCTATTGCCACTCTCCCTCTTAGGCCACTCAGCTTGATCCTGGGGTTATTATGAAGATATAAGCACAAGGAAATGGTTCTGCCGAGGAATCTTTGCTCCTCTGTGCTAAAAATCACATTTACTCTCATGCCAGGAGCTTAGTAATCTCCAGGCCCACTATTTTCCACTTCATCGATTAATATTATGGCTCTTTGCATTCTACTTGTCCCTGAGATGATTTCAAGCAATCTGAAGAAGAGAAGAAGGAAGGGAAGTAGGATGGGGTGGGGAAGAAAGTGTTATCACTGAAAACATTGAAAGATTTTGAGACTTAGAGTGACTTCAGCATGGATCCGCTGTGGTGTGGAAGGAAGGGTTATCTGCAAAAATCTTTGATTTAACCTAAGAAAATTTGAGCATTGAGAAAATAAGAGCTCTTTCTCTTCCATTCAGCTGGTGATCCGCAGGCAAACATAGACACCTTAAATTGTCTGTGTCAGCAAAGTCAAAGACTGCAAGGGATTCCAAGTCATTAGGAAATCAGATCTAGTCAATTTATATTATGTGGATATTAGTGGATATGAGAGGAGTACAGGTATGGAAAGAGAGATTATGGCATGTGATAGAGAATTGCATACTTTGGTAAGCCTTGCCAGATCCTATTTTTCTTATGTGCAATTTCTGGGGCAATAGAGTTCAACATGTAAAAGGGACTAGCCTAGTATATAACTCTAATTCTCTCTAGAATAAAAACATGTAATCATATATACAGATTATCTAGCTGTAGATGGTATAGACATAGATAGATGACAGAGATAGACAGATAGATATTACAGAACACTCAGAGGAAGTAAGTTGAAGGGGTACAGAAAGAATAAAGAAGCTAAGTGTCTAGAAAGCATAGATATTTCATTAAGCAAATTGTAACACAGATGTTGGGTACTCTATTCTGTAAGTATGGTGTTAGGGAGATTTATTCAGGACTGTATTTATTTGACATCTATTACCAGTACAAAGCAAGCTATATTTGATTTAAGAGAACCATATCTGGCTCTCTCAGGTCACACTGTGAGCCATGAAGAACGTTCATTTAGGTCTTCAGTACAGCTCATTCTTTCTACTTTATATGGACAGGCTTCTAGAAGTGGGTCACAAGCCCATTCAGTTGAAAATTTATCCAAAGTATGACAAATTCATTCTAGCAAGAACCAAATTTTAAATTGTAGTGTGAAAGGGCAAAGAAATTCTGTAATTATCCTTTAGAGAAGATTTCTCAGTATCCAATGTTTAGTTGAACATGCTGGAGTTACTACTTACTGCAGTGAGGGAGAACATGTCACAGAGGGACCATGAGATGCCCATAAGAGGATGTAGGCAACCACTACAGAATGGGCAACATTAGGGAAGACTTAAGAAGGTTTGTGTCTAGTCTTATTGCATCTTATTATTCTGTGTGTCTTAGTTAGGATTTGCATGGCTGTGGAGAGACATCATGATCAAGGCAACTCTTATAAGAACAATATTTATTGGGGCTGGTTTACAGGTTCAGAGATTCAATCCATTATCATCAAGTCAGGAGCATGGCAGCATCCAGACAGGCATGGTACAGGACAAACTAAGAGTTCTATGTCTTCATCTGAAGGCTGCTAGGAGAAGACTGACTTCCAGGAAGCTAGAACAAGGGTCTTAAAGTCCATTCCCACAGTAGCACATTTCCTCCAACAATGCCACACCCACTCCAACAAGACCACACCTCCACCTAGTGCTACTCTCCATGCCAAGCATACTGAACCCACCGCATTCCACTCCTTGACCCCCATAGGCTTGTTCAAACGCATGAGCCTAGGGGGCCCCATAGCCATAGCATAATGAAAACAAAACCAAAACCAACCAACCAAAAAAAAAAAAAACAAACAAACAAAACCACATTGAGTCCAACTTCAAAAGTCCCTATAGTCTACCATAGTCTCAACAATGTGAAAAGTCTCTTCTGAGACTCAGCAAATTGCTTAACTGTAATCCCTAAAGCAAGAGAGGAAACCAGCTGGGCAAACTCCAAACTCTCCATGTCTGATGTCAAAGCACTCTTCAAATCTCCAACTCCTTTTTCATCTTTGTTGACTACAACAAACTTCTTTCTCCTGGGCTGTTTCCACTGTGTTAGCAGCTTTCCTTGGCAGGTATCTCATTATCCCATGACTCTGACATCTTTAACATCTTGGGGTCTCTAAGGAAACTTCAACTTCACATCTTCTAGCTCCAATGTCTGGGATCCACACATGATCTTCTGGTTTCCTCCAAAGGGCTTGGGTCACTTCTCCAGCTCTGCCCTCTGTAGCACTCCAGGCTCTGGTTAACTCCACTCCACTGCTGCTGTTGTTCTTGGTGATCATCCCATGGTACTGCATCTCCAATAGACTGGGGTCTTCTGATGCAACTAGGCTTCACCAATACCTTCTCATAGGCTCTCTTCATGGTTCCAAGCCTCACATCCTTTGTATGACCTCTTCAGTCCTGGGCCGTCAACTACAATGGAGGCTGCACCTTCACCAATGGCCTACCATGGCCTCTCACAGTGCCAAGTCTCAGCTGCTTTTCATGACCCCTTCATGCTTTCAAAACCAGTACCACCTGGGTTACTCTTACACATTACCAAGTACAGCTGCTGCAGGAGGTACAATCTTGGCTTTCTCTGGAGTATAGCTTCTTTGCATTCTCAGAAAATACTTCCAAGATTTCACCTCAGTGATGCTAGTCTCGTAATCACTGCTAATTTCTTAGCTCCAGCTAACCAGCATCAATTGTTTTAGTAGTCACCTTCTCCTCTTGATTATGAAGCCAGAGCCAAATGGTCAAAGCTGCCAAGTTCTACTGCTTTCTGGGGCTGGAACATGGTCCCCTTGTTATATACTACATTATCACCAGCTTTCTATTTTTCAATCGTTTTCTTCCCTGCCTAAGCTTGGCTGTCATGGAACTTGCTCTGTAGACTGACATTGAATTCAGATCTGCATGGCTCTGTCTCCTGAATATTGTGATTAAAGGTGTATAACCACTACTCTTGGGCCTGAGCTTTTCTTTACCTGGAATTTTCTATACCAGGCTGGCCTTGAACTCAGATATCTGCTTGCCTCTATCTCCTGGGATTAAAGGCTTGTACTACCATGCCAGGACATACACTTAGGTGTGTGGGATCTTGCTCCAAAGTCACTACTCCCTTAATCTGTTTATCTTCTCAAATACAGGATTTATTTAGCTCCATCACACTTCCTGATGCCCCCTCTAATACTTGAACCATAAATTTTGTATTTTTCCTTTCTCCCCTTGCTCCTTTTCAATAAAAGGCTCTCTGGAAAAGTGAACTTTAATAATCACACAACAAAATATATGCCAGGTTGATTTGAGACTTCCTTTGTCAAAGCAAGTAATATAAACTCATTTACCTTAGCCTCAGGTAGACTCTTCAGACAAGGACAAAAAGCAGCCACATTCTTCACCAAAATACTGTAAGAACAGTCTCATGGCCACATATTAAATTCTTCTCTGAAACCTCTAGCACCAGGCTTCCACAGTTCAAATCACCCTCAGCAAAAAAAGTCTTTCATATTCCTACTAGGTTGGCCCAGAAAACCCTACCTAACGCATTTCACTGCCACCCAAATCCAAAATCTCAAAATCTACATTCTTTCAAGCAAAAGCATGGTTAGTCCTACTGCAGCAATACCCCAGTCCCTGGTACCAAATTCTGTCTTATTTAGGGTTTGCACTGTTGTGAAGAGACATTATGACCAAGGCAACTCTTATAAGGACAATATTTAATTGGGACTAGCTTATAGGTTCAGAGGTTCAGTCCATTATTATCAAGGCAAGAACATGGCAGTACCCAGGCAGGCATGGTGCAGGAGGAGCTGAGAGTTCTACATCTTCATCTGAAAACTGCTAGGAGCTTCCAGGTAGCTCAGACAAGGATCTTAAAGCCCACACCCACAATGACACACTTCCTCTACCAAGGCCACAACTACTCCCACAAGGCCTCGCCTCCTAATAGTGCCACTCCCTGGGCCAAGCATATTCAAACCTCCAGACTGTGTTAGGTTGATATCCCTGGGAAGCCTGCTCTTTGCTGAAGGGAAAAGAAAGAGCAGTGACCTGGGGAAGAGGAGAGGAGTGGAGAGTAGGGATTGAGAGAGGGAAGGGAGGAGAGTCTGAGGTCAGGATGTATTGTATGAGAGAAGAGTGGTTATAAAAGAAAAAAGAAAGAAAATACAGGCTCTCTCTAGATCAGTGGTGTTAGAAAGCAAGGACAATTCCATATCTGGGTATCTCAGTAAATCTTATCTGTAGACCAGAATACAATGAAACTGACAAATGAAGTCAGAGTCACCCCTGTTGGTCAAGAGAACTGGATATTTAGTTGTTTGCTTATGGCACACAGAACTTGCTTTTGTTCTTAAATAAAACAGAGTAGAAAAGTCTTCTGTTTTCATGACCCTGAATGACCTTGGCTAAGGATGGTATTGAAAGACTGGTTTTGTATAAGAAAAGAGTAATATGACCTATTTGAACCACCGTCCACCTGTCAGGGACTGCTGCTCTCTGCTTCTGCTGCTTTCATTTGGCCTGGAAGCTTTACTGTGAGTGAGGTTCCCTGCAGGCTTTTGTCTTTGTGATACTCTTTCTGCTTGAAGCAACCGGGGCTATGTCTGTTCCAAAAGCCTAGACCACTCTGATCATGAGAGAAGTCAGAGTTAATTTATACCCTAGACTATGGATTACCTACTAAAAATGCAAGTTCTTCAAGTTGAACCACAATGACAATCAATTTCATCTTTCCTGTGATCTAAAGTTTATCCATACACATTGGACAACTGTCGGAACTGCTTTGAAGACATATATGGGACTCTTGGGTGGCGGAAACCGAAAGCTGGATACAAGGTAGAAATGTGAAAGCAAGGTTCTTTGTAAGAGAACCCCCTGACCTTTTGGAACTCAAGAGCAGCTCTTCAAGGTTTCTTAACTCTCTGGGGCACAAAGGGGCAGAAGATGGAAGGGAACCGCGTCAGATTTTTAGGAGACAGAGGTAGTTCCTGCGGACGATGTTCCTGCGGACGATGTTCCTACATGCTGTCATGTTTTAATCCCAGTTGTTTTGCCACCTTGTTTGCCAAATATGAGGAAATATTAGGGGGTGAATGAATGTCCTACTATTGCTATATTAAGATATGCTGAGTTTTTTTTAGTAGTACACACAACTGTAGGGGATTGACCTACTTTTTTTTTTTTTTTTTGGTTTTTGGTTTTGGTTTTTTGAGACAGGATTTCTCTATATAGCCCTGCCCTATATTTCTAGGCGTTGAGCTCACAGAGATTGCCTGTCTCTGTCTCCAGAGTGCTAGAATTAAAGGTGTGGACCACCACTGTCCCATCCTGTTCTGCTTTTTAAAGTGTAAGCATTTAATTGAGTGAGGTGAGAGGAGCTAAATCTTTGTTGCCAAAAGAGGAGACAATTAAGAGATGCTTGCAGCATCCCCACTAGTGGGGCATCAGGCAAGGGCTAATAGCACTCCAGGCAAGAAGGATTCTACTTTGAACTCACTAGACTGAGAATATGTTATTTTCTAAAATAGCTTCAATATAAAAAGTAATAATAAAGCAGAAAATACGAAACTTTTCCAAAATATCTGAGTGTGGAGAATTCTAGAAGAAAATTGTTGTCTATAGACTTTAATATTTGGCTTCATTGATCAGAGTAGAGATTTTCTAGCTTTCGTTCTGTCTGTGATTGTAGCCTTTTGTTAATTAACTTACTTTAAAGTACTAAAGATAATTAAACAAGAATAGCTAGGGAGTTTCTTTTCATAACTAACTTTAAAATAAAAGAAAAAAAAAAACCACGAGCCGAGCTTAAATTTTTGCTTTAAAATAATTTCTCCTCCTACCCCCTCCCCCTCATCACTTACTTCCCTGTGGTCTCAGCTGTTAAAAGCTGAACCACTTACAGGTTGTTACAGAGGCTGTGACATCCTGTCTGAGAACAGCAGTGGGAGGCATCAAGACAGTAATGTGTGATTTCATTAGTAAATGTTCAAAGCACGGGATGGTCTTTGGAAATGCATGTGAGAGCTGGACAAATGAACCACAGGGTCCACTGTGCAGCTGTGTGTTGTTAGAACCCTAAACAGGAAAGACCTTGCCTATATTATTGAACGGAGCCCAAAAAATAACCCAGAGGAGAAAATTAATGACATCTACTACCGTCACTAGCAATTTGTAAGCACAGAGCTTTCCATTTTGTGGTTAGTTTTTGCAGGATTTTCTTCAGGTTGTTTGATCAAATAAAACGCATACATTATGTAGCATATACCGAATAGTATTGTGGCGACTTGGTTGAGGTTCAGAGTTCAAAATAAATTAACTAGTCACAGAAACCAGATGGAAATTTAAGATATGATGGCCCTGTGTCTCAGTGGCCTGATGAATGCAGTTGATTCTTGTCTCACCGGTTGGTCCTTAAAGGATTACATAATGAAACTTGACTCTGTTGCTATCAGGCACAGCACACCACCACAGGCCTTTCCGTGTGGTTTTATTTGACAGGAGGATTTTTACTCAGCTGCACACACACAATTCCCTGCAGTTGTATGCTTACTCTTCAGCGATTCTCCCACAGGTAAGTAGCCCCCAAATAAGACAGAACTGAGGACTCATCTCTTCAGGTTGAAGATCCTCTTTAATGCTGTGAACCATGAGCTGGACCATTTTGATGCTTTGATTGCATAGGAGGTGTGGAGGGAAAAAAAAACTGTTTCATTTTCTACTCCCATTCTCACAGGGTAGTCAACTTGGGACTGAACGTGTGTGTGTGTGTGTGTGTGTGTGTGTGTGTGTGCGAGTGTGTGTGTGTGTGTGTGTGTGTGTGTGTGTTGTGTTTATGTGAAAGTGTTAGAAGGGGTGAGAGATGTAATGAAGATAAGCATTGAACTGCCTTCTTTCAATACCTACATAGTTACATTCCTTTCTTGCAGCTCATGAAGGGAAGATAAATTTCGCATGTACCATGTCCCTGTCTCCCAATTGAGGACAGAGATAATGGGCTCCCAAAAATGTACCTGCACTTTCTCTTCTACTACGTTCATGCACTAGAAGAAACATCCATACTCTTTTATCTTGCTCTGGATATTAGCTTTCCATTTAGTAATTTTCGCAGAGAATTTCACTGGGAGTAGAAGGAAGTAATCATGAAAGTTACACATTGCTTTCAACACTATGTAGTTCATCTCTTTGATATTTTCAGCATTCATTCTGTCTCTGACTCCTGTTAAAAATCTATACCGAATTCATTTGTGGGGAACGAGGCAGTGGAGAAAGTCATACAGTCACTGGGTGACTAAGATGGTATTTATGCTATGACTTAAAAAATTATAATTTCTCTTTTTTAGAGTAGGATGCACCCCCAGGATGCCTCAGGATATCTAAGAACAGAATGAAAACTCTACTCATGTATTAAGTGGCCACTCAGGAAACAGGACAATATGAAGGATGTGCTATGTACTTGGAGGAATGATGTCATTTCCTTATAAAATTTTGCCTCAGAATCTTTGTCCTTGTGCTAAAGGACAATATCTTTGATATGTGAGGTTTACAAAAAAAAAAAAAAAAAAACAGTTATAGAATAGCACAAGATATACATTGCAGCTAAATATTAAAATTGTAACGTGTAGATGAGATATTCTCTAAGCACTGAATATATAGATCATATATCTCCATATCACAAGACATTTATATTTTAACTTCTATTTTTGTTTCTTTCTTTTTTTATTCTATTTTTTTTTAATTTTGATACATTATTTACATTTCAAATGTTTTCTCCTTTCCAGGTCTCCCCTTTGGAACCCACTATCCCATCCTCCCTCCCCCTACCTCTATGAGGGTATTCTCCCACCCACCTACCCACTTCCGTCTTCCCTCCATGGCATTCCCCTATGCTGGGGAATCTAACACTCTCAGAACCAAGGGCCTCTCCTCCCCTTGATGGTCAACAAGGCTGTCCTCTGCCACATATGTGGCCAGCACCATGGGTCCCTCCATATGAATTCTTGGGTTGGTGGTCCAGTCACTGGGAGCACCGGGTGGTCTGACCAGTTGACACTGTTGCTCCCTCCCCATGAGGCTGCAAACTCCCTCAGCTCCAGTCCCTTCTCCAACTCCTCCATCTGGGACCCCACAATCAGTCCAAGAGTATCAGTTAATTGAATCATAGGTGTTCCAAATTTTTGGGCTAATATCCGCTTATCAGTGAGTACATACCATGTTTGTTCTTTTGTGATCGAGTTACCTCACTCAAGATTATATTTTCAAGTTCCATCCATTTGCCTATGAATTTCATGAAATCATTGTTTTTAATAGCTGAATAGTATTTCATTGTGTAAATGTGCCACATTTTCTGTATCCATTCCTCTGCTGAGGGATATCTGGGTTGTTTCCAGCTTCTGACTATTAAAATATGGCTCCTATGAACATAGTGGAGCATGTGTCTTTATTACATATTGGAGCATCTTCTGGGTATATGCCCAGGAGTGGTATAGCTGGGTCCTCAGGTAAAATTATGTCCATTTTTTTGAGGGTCTGCCAAACTGATTTCCAGAGTGGTTGTACCAGCTTGCAATCCTACCAGCAATACAGGAGTGTTCCTCTTTCTCCACATCCTCACCAGCATGTGCTGTCGCCTGAGTTTTTGATCTTAGCCATTCTGACTGGTATGAGGTGGAATCTCAGACTTGTTTTTATTTGCATTTCCCTGATGACTAAGGATGTTGAACATTTCTTTAGGTACTTCTCAGCCCTATGAATTTCCTCAGTTGAGAATTCTCTGTTTAGCTCTGTTCCCCATTTTTTGATAGGGTTATTTGGTTTTCTGGAGTCTAACTTCTTGAGTTCTTTGTATATATTGGATATTAGCCCTCTATCAGACGTAGGATTGGTGAAGATCTTTTCCCAATCTATTGGTTGCCGTTTTGTCCTATTGACAGTGTCCTTTGCTTTACAGAAGCTTTGCAATTTCATGAGGTCCCATTTGTTGATTCTTGATCTTAGAGCATAAGCCATTGGTGTTCTATTCAGGAACTTTCTCCCTGTACCCATGTGTTCGAGACTTTTCCCCACTTTCTCTTCTATTAGATTCAGTGTATCTGGTTCTATGTGGAGGTCCGTGATCCCTTGAACTTGAGCTTTGTACAGGGAGATAGGAATGGATTAATTTGCATTCTTCTACATGTAGACCGCCAGTTGAACCAGCACCATTTGTTGAAAATGCTGTCTTTTTTCCACTGGGTGATTTTAGTTCCTTTGGCGGAAATCAAGGGAACCTAGATGTGTAGGTTCATTTCTGGGTCTTCAATTCTATTCCACTGATCCACCTGCCTGTCACTGTACCAATACTATGCAGTTTTTATCAATACAGCTTGAAGTCAGGGATGCTGATTCCCCCAGACGTTCTTTTGTTGTTGAGAATAGCTTTTGCTATCCTGGGTTTTTTGTTGTACCAAATGAATTTGAGAATTGCTCTTTCTAAGTCTATGAAGAATTGAGTTGGAATTTTGATGGGGATTGCATTGAATCTGTAGATTGCTTTTGGCAGGATGGCCATTTTTTACTATATTAATCCTCCCAATCCATGAGCATGGGAGATCTTTCCATCTTCTGAGGTCTTCTTCGATTTCTTTCTTCAGAGACTTGAAGTTCTTGTCATACAGATCTTTCACTTGCTTGGTTAGAGTCACACCAAGATACTTTATATTGTTTGTGACAATTGTGAAGGGTGTGATTTCCCTAATTTCTTTCTCAGCCTGTTTATCCTTCGAGTATAGGAAGGCTACTGATTTGTTTGAGTTTATTTTATATCTGGCCACTTTGCTGAAGTTGTTTATCAGCTGCAGGAGTTCTCTGGTGGAGTTTTTCCGGTCACTTAAGTATACCATCATATCATCTACAAATAGTGATGTTTTGATTTCTTCCTTCCCAATTTGTATCCCTTTGACCTTCTTTTGTTGTCTAGTTGCTCTAGCTAGAACTTCAATTACTATATTGAATAGATAGGGGGGAGAGAGGGCAGCCTTGTCTAGTCCCTGATTTTAGTGGGATTGCTTCGAGTTACTCTCCATTTAGTTTGATATTGGCCACTGGTTTGCTGTATATTGCTTTTACTGTGTTTAGGTATGGGCTTTGAATTACTGATCTTTCCAAGAGTTTTATCCTGAAGGGATGTTGAATTTTGTGAAATGCTTTTTCAGCATGTAATGAAATGAGCATGTTGGCTTTTTCTTTGAGTTTGTTTATGTAGTGGATTACATTCATGGATTTCTGGGTATTGAACCATCCCTGAATCTCAGGGATGAAGCCTACTTGATCAGTCATGATGAATGATCGTTTTGATGTGTTCTTGGATTCGGTTTGCAAGAATATTATTGAGTATTGAGTATTTTTCCCATGGATATTCATAAGGGACATTGGTCTGAAGTTTTCTTTCTTTGTTGGGTCTTTGTGAGGTTTTGATATCAGTGTAACTGTGACCTCATAGAAGGAATTGGGTAGTGTTCCTTCTGTTTCTATTTTGTGGAATAGATTGAAGAATATTGGTATTAGGTCTTCTTTGAAGGTCTGATAGAATTCTGTAGTGAACCCATCTGGTCCTGGACTTTTTTTGGTTCGGAGACTTTTAATGACTGCTTCTATTTCTTTAGGCATTATGGGGCTGTTTAGATGGTTTATCTGATCCTGACTTAACTTTGATATTTGATACCTGTCTAGAAAATTGTCCATTTCATACAAATTTTCCAATTTTGTTGAGTATAGGTTTTTGTAGCAGGATCTGATGGTTTTTTGAATTTCCTCAGAATCTTTTGTTATGTCTCCTTTTCATTTCTAATTTTGTTAATTTGGATTCTGTCTCTGTGCCCTCTGGTTAGTCTGGCTAAGGGTTTATCTATCCTATTGATTTTCTCAAAGAACCAGATCCTGGTTTTGTTGATTCTTTGTATAGTTCTTTTTGTTTCTACTTGGTTGATTTCAGCCCTGATTTGATTATTTCCTGCCTTCTACTCCTCTTGGGTTTATTAGCTTCTTTTTGTTCTAGAGCTTTCAGGTGTGCTGTTAAGCAGCTATTGTATACTCTCTACAGTTTCTTTTTGGAGGTACTCAAAGCTATGAGTTTTCCTCTTAACACTGCTTTCACTGTGTTCCATAAGTTTGGGTATATTGTCCTTTCATTTTCATTAAATTCTAGGAAGTCTTTAATTTCTTTCTTTATTTCTTCCTTGACCAAGTTATCATTGAGTAGAGCATTGTTCAGCTTCCATGTTTATATGGGCTTTCTGTTGTTGTTTGTTGCCATTGAAGACCAGCCTTAAACCGTAGTGATCTGATAGGAGGCATGGGATTATTTCAGTCTTCTTGTATCTGTGGAGGTTTGTTTTGTGACCGATTATATGGTCAATTTTGGGAAATGTACCATGAGGTGCTGAGAAGAAAGTATATTCTTTTGATTTAGGATGAAATGTTCTATCGATATCTGTTAAATTCATTTGGTCCATAACCTGTTAGTTTCACTGTGTCTCTGTTTAGTTTGTGTTTTCAAGATCTGTCCATTGATGAGAGTGGGGTGTTGAAGTCTCCCACTAGTATTTTATGAGGTGCAGTGTGTGCTTTGAGCTTTAGTAAAGTTTCTTTTATGAATGTGGGTGTCCTTGCATTTGGAGCATAGATGTTCAGAATTGAGAGTTCTTGGTAGATTTTTCCTTTGATGAGTAGGAAGTGTCCTTTCTTATCTTTTTTGATGACTTTTGGTTGAAAGTCGATTTTACCCCATATTAGAATGGCTACTCCTGCCTGTTTCTTGGGACCATTTGACTGGAAACTTGTTTTCCAGCCCTTTACTCTGAGGTAGTGTTTGTCTTTAACCCTGAGGTGCATTTCCTGAATGCAGCAAAATGCTGGGTCCTGTTTATGTATCCAGTCTGCTAGTCAATATCTTTTTATTGGGGAATTGAGTCCATTGATGTTAAGAGATATTAAGAGTAATGATTGTTGCTTCCTATTATTTTTCAATGTTGTTCTCATGTTTGTGTGGCTATCTTCTTTTGGGTTTGTTGAAAGATGACTTTCTTGCTTTTCCTAGGGTGTAGTTTCCCTCCTTGTGTTGGCGTTTTCCATCTATTATCCTTTGTAGGGCTGGGTTTGTGGAAAGATATTGTGTAAATTTGGTTTTGTCATGAAATATCTTGGCTTCACCATCTACGGTAATTGAGAGTTTTGCTGGGTATAGCAGCCTGGACTGGCAGTTCTTCCTGGGCTGGCAGTTCTTCTTGGGCTGTCCAGGATCTTCCAGGTTTCATAGTCTCTGTTGAGAAGTCTGGTGTAATTCTGATAGATCTGTCTTTATATGTGACTTAACCTTTTTCCCTTACTGCTTTTAATATTCTTTCCTTGTTTTGTGCATTTGGTGTTTTGACTATTATGTGACAAGAGGAATTTCTTTTCTGGTCCAATCTATTTGGAGTTCTGTAGGCTTCTTGAATGTTTATGTTCATCTCTTTCTTTAGGTTAGGGAAGTTTTCGTCTATAATTTTGTTGAAGATATTACTGGCCCTTTAACTTGGGAATATTCACCTCTGCTATACGTATTATCCTTTGCATTGGTCTTCTCATTGTGTCCTGGATTTCCTGGATGTTTTGGGTTAGGAGCTTTTTGCATTTTGTGTTTTCTTTGACTGTTGTGCCAATGTTTTCTATGGTATCTTCTGCTCCTGAGATTCTCTCTTCTATCTCTTGTATTCTGTTGGTGATGCTTGCATCAAAGACTCCTGATCTCTTTCCTAGGGTTTCTAACTCCAGGGTTGTCTCCCTTTGTGATTTCTCTATTGTTTCTATTTCTATTTTTAGTTCCTGGGTGGTTTTGTTCATTTCCTTCGCCTGTTTGTGATTTCTTGTATTTCCTCTTTAAGGGCTTCTAGCTGTTTACCTGTGTTCTCTTGCATTTCTTTAAGGGAGTTATTTATTTCCTTCTTAAAGTCTTCTACCATCATCATGAGAAGTGATTTTAAATCTGAGTCTTGCTTTTCCAGTGCGTTGTGGTATCCAGTGCTCGCTGTGGTGGGTGAACTGGGTTCTAATGATGCCAAGTTGCCTTGGTTTCTGTTCCTTATGTTCTTACCCTTGCTTTTCGCCATCTGGTTATCTCTGATATTAGCTGGTCTTGCTCTTTCTGCCTGTGGCTTGTCCCTCCTGCAAGCCTCAGTGTCAGTACTCCTTGAAGCCCAGCTCTCTCTGAGAGGAATTAGGGTTTGGAGAGCTGTAATACAGGGTCAGCTCTGGGGTGCAGACAGAAACCAGAAGGATCCTGTCCCCAACTGTTTCTTGGTTCCTGTGTCCTGATGGCTCTGCAAGGTTCTGTCTTGATCGATGAATTTGAACAGAAGTGGTGGTCTTCCTGTGCTCGAAGGTTTGTCGGCACTCTTGGGAGACCAGCTCTCTCCTGGCACTGAGTATGAAGCCCTGTGCCACAGGATCAGCTCCCCAACCACAGGCATAAACTGGAAGGCTCCTGCTGCAGGCTGTTCCTTGGTCCCCATGTCCTGAGGATTCCAGGCAGGTCCCGCTGAGCAGTGGTGCTCTTCTTACCTCCATTCATGGGCTTGTCCACACTCCTGGGATACTAACTTTCTCCTGGCGCTATTTGGCTATGGAGCTCTGTGTCACAGACTGAGGTCCCTGGCCACAGAAGGAAACCAGAAGGCTCCTATTTTTCTTTCTTTAAAACATCTCGATTTTCAATTCTTAAATATTTAAACATTTAATATAAAGTATTTCTCTTCTCCAAATGTTCTTATCCAATCATTGGTCACCAGAAATGGTCTTTTAAAATATCTTTGTCTGAGCTGGGGAGATGGTTCATAGGATCAAGTGCTTAAATTCAGGTCTTCAGATCCCACAGTAAAAACCCAGGTATGTTGTGGTGGTATGCAGTTGTAGTTCCAGTGTTGGGAGGGAGACATAAGAGGATCCTGGGAAGTTTGCTGATCAGTCAAGCTGGGGGACTAAGACTCCTTATAGACCTTATCTCAAACTAAAAGGTGGAGAGTGAGAAAGAAAGACACCCAATGAGAACCTCTGGATGTCCACATATACATTCATGTGTGTGCACACATGTGTACACACATTTTCACAGCCACACAAACAAGCATAACACACACACACACACACACACACACACACACACACACACATGTGCACATATGTGCTCACGTGTACATGTACACTTACTTTTTCCTGTGGTTAAAACAAAATGGAGCTTGGTTTTGAAATCATTTCTAAATAAAAAGATTCAAGCTGTACAACTAGCAGGATGTCCATGAATGTCTGAAACCTCCACCCAGATACACAGCAGTTTGTGTGCTTATTGATGACGGCCTATATAAAGGAGGCAAAACCACGGCCATCCTGCCAAAAGGTTTTCAACCACAAAATCCATTAAATCCCCTGAAAACCTGATGACGTCATACCCCGTATTTTGTTTTAGCAATCTGAGATGGGAAAAAATAGGCTTTAGCCTTGTCACTCATTTTGTATATTTTCTCTTCTATAATTTATTCCTGGATTGTGAACATCACACATCAAATGTAGGAAATATTCTCTTATTGAGTTAACGTGACACACATGGAGTCACTGTTGGAACCTCTGAAAGACAGTTGAGAAGTCACTTTTGACAAGTGTAGTTGGCCTCTATGCCAGGTTTTCCTCTTCCCTTTCCAGGTTTGCTGTGAGAAGACACAAGTTTCCAACAACTTGACAAACATGACAGTGCTGGCTGTCCCTGCTCCTCTGGCCCCAGCTGTCTCTGAGCTCTAATAATACAGGGTTGGAAAAGCACCTTTCTCTCTGGGAAGCATACACATTTTGAGTTGCTTTAATTTCCCTGCCAACTAGATATTTAAGATGTCAAGTGTACCTCCAGGCAATCTCTGTGACAATTTAGTATTCTTTGATAAAGGAGCCTAAAGCAAAGAGACATTCTAAGTGTCCAAAGAATAACATGTTAAAAAAAAAAAAAAAAAAAAGGTGGCTCCTTCATTATCAGAGAAAAATTGCTGTAGATACCTACACTTAGAGAAACATAAGGGCATGTTAATATTAGCATTGACTGTAGTTAAAGACACTAGGAGATTTGGCATCAGAATTCTTGGCCTAGACCAGGGTCTCAGCCTTAGTGATATCATTATGGACGACACAGTTTGTTGTGGGAACTGTCCCATGCATAGCAGAATGTTCTGAAGTATCTGTGGCCTTTAGTCAGTAGATTCGAGAAGATCCCTTCACCAAATCATGACAACGACAATGAGAAAGTCTTCAGATACTCCAAATGCTCCCTACCCTGAGGGAAGCACACAGTCTGAGAGCTGCCTCTGAGCCAAAGATCAGTCACTTACTTTTTCCCCAAGAGTCTGCTTTCTTTGCCTGTGATGGAGCTAGAGCCATGCACCCAGGGCTTAGGGAAACAGAAGAATTAGCTGTGTGGCTTGTTTTCTGCTTAAACAACTTTGACAGAACTCACAAATTTTTAGTGTCTGCTGACACCTTTGCATTAGTCATCTTTGGAATTTACTCATCTCTCTGAGTGGTGCTGTAGCAATTTTGGAAGTCTTTCAGTGGGGGCGGAGGACATCTTTAGCCTTTCAAAATGAATTGGTTTTTGAAGCAACCTAAACTCATTCAGAGTCAAGTTCAGGAGATAAGGTGAGTGTGCAAAGCAGATGACAGAGAGAAAAATCCAAGCAGAACAATAATGAGATCAATGTTTTCATGTGAGCCCCATGAACAGACCTTGAAGTTGATTTTAGTAGAGGAGTCATGGCAAGACTTTAGTCATCCTGTCAAGGAAGGGATAAGTGAGCAACAGCCTTCATGAGTAACAGTCTGCGTGAGTGCTCACTTTCAGCTTGTAAGTTTGTGGTTATAAGTCATGAAAAAGAAACCCTTCTATTTTAGAGCCATACCTCAAACAATAAGAAAACAAGATAAATAAATTCTAGGTTCTTAAAAATGTCTTTCTCTGTTTATGCTAATGATTATTTGTATAACTTGGGTCAATTTCTATGCACAGAGTTTTACTATATGATGCACTTTTCCTTGCTTACAAAGGACAAAGACACAGTTGCTGGTCTTCTTAGAGACTTCTTGGGGTTCTACAGTGAATCTGGAGCCCAATAGGATCTTAATGGCAGATCAGATCTGAGAATTGTAGATAGATTACAGGATACTGGAAAACAAGAGTGGCCCTCCACTTGCTACCCTCTCATAGTCATCATTTCCTTTGTAGTATGCAGATCCTGTACTACAGACACCAATAAAAGTAATAGAGTTACAGGTTCAAAGACTTACCCATCTTAAGTGGGAATTAAAATTAATACCTGACAAATTCATATTTGTTTGGTGATCCCCTAAATAATAATAATAATAATAATAATAATCTTCTAAAATTCAATCTCTAGTGTTTTCTGATAACCATAGTATAATATTTTAAAAGAGAAAAGACTATCTGCAATGAACAAATGATTTAGATACTTGTCCTTCAAGAAATTGTTGTTAAGTTATGTTAACTGGATAATGTTGACAGGTAATGGGAGAACTGTACTTTCTTCATTAATCGTATTTCTAATGTTTAAGTCCATAAATCACCCTAGCATCTCAGCTCAGGCAAGTTTGTCTATAAAAGCATGGTTGTCATAGCAAAACTGAAAACATGTCATTAAGTCACTAGTAAGATCCCTGTCACCGTGGGTGACAATTTGGTGTGACTGGTGTAATTGTGCAGTTAATTACAGCAGCTAATGGAGGGCTTTGGCATATGTGACTTCTTTCCATCTTCTCTGGGCCCTCCAGATCATGGCTTAGTGAGGCCCTACCATAGCAACGTGTCAACATGGACATAGACAGGAGGACCATGTGTCCTATCTCTTGAGAGTTACTGCTAAGAAGGCTTCAGTGTCAAACATGATACTCTATAGGGTCAGCTATTCTCATTTTTATAAAATAGATTCACACCCATAATTTGAAAATATTACTTTTGATAAAAATCATATTTGTAATAATTAAGCAATAAACAAAAGAAATGCCTTCAAAGACAATCAACAATAATTGCACCTGGCAACCGACAGTACCTATGATCCTACATCTACACATGCACTATGATATGCCAAAATTATCTTGTAAAATTTCCCCAAAATCAACATGTCTTATGATCACAACCATTTCTTTTCCCCCACTGTCATAAAGCCACCTGTTAGCAGCAATATCTATTATTGCTGTAAATTGCTGAGGGCCATCAAGTTTCCCAGGTTCTTCATCATTATTTGTCATTATTATCATCTATCCCACCGCCACCACCACCACCACCATAACCATCATCATCGTGTGTATATAGTGTGTGTGCATATGAAGTGTGTGCCTAAATGTGGGTACATACATGCTAGTGTGTTCATATGTCATAGATAGCATGTGGGGGTTAGAACATATTTCTATATCATTTCTCTCTTTCTAATGAGAGTTCTAGGGTTCAGACTCAACATATCAAATGTGTTTAGTTTACCAGCTGAGCCATTATACTGGTCTAAGAGGCCCACATTTTTTGAAGAAGAGATGGAATGGCAAAGATAAATGGTCTGGTTGTACAATGATCTCACATAAATTAAGAACGAAGCCAAAGAAACCTTTTGGTATAAAATTAAAATAAGCAGTCTCTGATATTTGTTGAGAAAAAGTTTTCTTCTTCTGATGGCACATGTACCAAATTTCTGCATAAACGTTGTTCTCCCATGCCCTTGCATGCTGAACCACAGTCCTGTTTTATGTGGTACCTACTGTGTGACTCTTGGGTAGGGTAGAAAACAAAAAATTAGGTAAATGAAGCAATCCTTCTTTCCTTTGAATGTATTGTAGACCAATGCACTTGAGGGAAAAAAACAGTCTTTTAGTTCCCACAGCTGGTACTGAGATTCTCTTCAGAAATACCTGGGAAAGGATTTGGGTGGAATATGAGTGGATACTGGCAACCTCAGGCTCAGATGAGGGTCAAGTAAAGGCTGTAACCTTGGTTTAAAACAGAAACCTGGAACTTGGAGTGGAAATGAGCTATAATGTCATCACTTCAGGAAAGATAAGCAAAGCAGATGTGTTTTAGGGAGCTATTTATGTCCTTTTTAAAGTCCTCTAGCATCATCATGAGAAGTTGATTTTTGATCCTAATCTTGCTTTTCCGGTGTGATGGTGTATCCAGGATGTGCTAGAGTGGGAGAATTGGGTTCTGATGATGCCAGGTAACCTTAGTTTCTGTTACTTATGTTCTTGCACCTGCCTCCTGCCATCTGGTTATCTCTAGTGCTACCTGACCTCCCTTTATCTGACTGGAGCATGTCTTTTCTGTGATCATGGTTGTGTCAAAACTCCTCAGAGACCAGCTGTCTCTGGAATCCTGTGATTCTGGGATCCTGTGATCCTCAGATCCTGGGTGTGACAGAGCTCCTGGGAGCCAAGCTGCCTCTGTGACCTTGAGATTCTGGTGTGACCAAGCTCATGGGATCCTGGGCATGTTAGAGTATCTGGGAGTGGAGTTTCCTCTGGGTGTTATGGAACTGGCTAAGGAGTTTGTGCCCAAGGCCCAGACCAGGATGAACCTGAGCCACTGGTCCAGCAGGGTTCCTGGGTCCCTGGATCCCTGGATCCCGCTGGTCCCAGTTACTCCCTGTGTTGGGATAGATGTTGTGTCCTCCTCACCTCTGATTCTATGATCCTGGGCATGTTAGAGCGCCTGGGAGTGGAGTTTCCTCTGGGTGTTGTGGCACTGGCTGAGGTGTTGGCGCCCAAGGTCTGCTCAGGGCACCGGCCCAGACTGGAAGGCAGATGTGTTTTAGAATGTTTTTAAAAAGTGTAATTCCAAGTGGCATGTAATTCTTTGTGACTCTCTTCATTTTAAAATATAACATCTAAAGACTAGAGAACCATTTATATCACATAACCCAATTTTGGGTTAGGAGAAGTGATACCACAGGACTCCATATGTATTCTTTTTCCCTGTCATAGTTCTGAGAGACTCTTCCTTTTCTACTCTTAGTAGAATGAGGCCTGGTGACAGTCCAGTGTTACAGGAGGGAAGACATTATGTTACAGTGAACTTTTCTAGGAATAATCATAGCTATATGATTAGTGGCGTATGAGAAGCATGTTATATGCATTCCTGTATTCTGATGATACTTTAATTCCAGTGAAATTCAAGCACCTGGAGATAAGACGTTACACATTTTATTTAGAAAGTTGTCTTGCTGTTGCTGAAATATGACTTTTGAGCTTTAGAGTAAGAGTTTATTCTAGAGACAGAAAGGGGGTGTATATTATAAACCTCTTCCCTGTATTTCTCATTACAAAGCAGGAGCTTTAGTGAGAAGAGTGAGAAACACATGGAAGGTTAGAGTCAAGGGTACCGTACATCACATTTGGATTTAGACAAAGTACTGGACAGTAAAACAAACAATTCCAAATGGGATTATAGCACATGGAAAGAGACAAGAGAAGGTCTCTCAACCCCAAATCTCCAGTGAAACAAAAATTTCCTGTCTTTGTCCCTAGGATATAGATAGATAATAGGTGGTCCATACATGTTTGCCACTGAGAGACCATGGTACCAACTGAGAAATCACATGATGTGGGATGGCAGTAAACTGTAAGCAATAAAGGTTGAAGAAGTATAAATAAATATAAATATATAGATATAAAATAAATACATAGGTTTAGAACCTATAGAAATTTAATGCATGTTGTACTGAAACCAGGGAGAAAAGTTAGAGTCAAAATAGTTATAGACTTCTGCCTCAGTCACAATGCTACCACTCACTGAGATCACACATTTGGGGTTTTATTCAGGTGAGAGAGAGAATAATATATCAGTGGAAATACAGGAATTTTGAGAAGTTAATAGGAAATTCAGTATGGTGATGATAAAATTTTCTAGATAGATATATCCTGTTTCCTACAGTGCAGTGTGGAATAGACTGCTAAGTTAGCTTCAAACTTGTCATGACAAAAAGCTGAGGAAAGAAATCAGAATCTACAAAGAAGTGGATGCAACTGTTGCAATCATCATTTGAAGTTTGGGTAGAAGAAAATTGGTAGAACAAAACCGAAGTTTGAAAGAAATAAGAAATGATGGAAGGAGAGTGATTTCTCACAAGCCAACAAAGGCTATCGAAGGAAGAAAGATATTCCTGTGGGGTTGAAGACGCAAAGATAAAAGAAAATACAGTCTGTCTCTAGAGAAAATCAAGTTCCAGGAAAAGGGAAGACAATTCAGTAATAATTCAGATGTAGAGAGACATGAAGAAGTGCTGGGGCCCAGAGGGAAACATTTATCAATCTTTTTACTTGCAAGCCAAAGCTAGAACAAACTCAGAAGTAGAAGTATCCTCAGCAACTACACACCCAAAATGTACTCATTATAAAACAACTTTATTTTATCACCTAGAAATTATTATATTTATTATATTTTTTTCTTAAATAAAACTCAAGCTCTACCAAAATCCTCACCCAAGTCATTGGTTGTATCCCTTTTGCTGGCTCATGTGTCCCAGTGTTGGGCACAGACAATGTTTGGCATAGAGTCAGTATTTGTTAATTATTTATCACATGAATAAAATACTAATAAAACTATTGACCTTACATACAACTAAAAGAAAAGCTTATTTATTTGGAAATCTTGGTAGGAATTTATTTTCTGGTGTTTGTCTTAAATGCTGAATGCTCAATATATTGATTTTTGTCTGAAGTTCTGTCTATTATGTAGCACTTTGATTCAGAGAGCTCCTTGTGTTGTGGTGATTATTCAAAATTTCTCTTAAATCTACCCAGCTTTGATGAGCATCATCCTTAAATCATTATTTCTTGTTCTCTAAAATTTTTCACCTGGAGATTTGACATCACATAAATCCAACTTTGGGAAATAGTCTATGGCCAGTGATGGAATGAAGGACTTTTTCCAAATTAACTTCATCTATTTAGAATGTGTCAAAAAAAAAAAAAAGCCTGAAACACAAAAAAGAAATTCTTTACTTCAGAAAGAATTATTCATTTTTAAAAATTGCTTCAATATTTGTCTCCCTTGAATGTCTCTAAACAAGTATTTAACCTGTTGAGAATAGTTCACAGGCACATTTGCTTTTTACTTGGATAACTCAGGGCAATTGGGTTTTAAAATATTTAGACTTTGCTATGAAGAATTCTGTATAGAGAAAAGATGTTTGTGTAAGATCTTGCTACCTTTATTCCAAGTACATTAAGAAAAAATGGCCAAGATATAAGCCGATTCTCATCCACTGATTTCTCAACTAGAGCATCCGCACTGTCAGAAGTTGCCACATGCTGCTGATTGAATTAAGATCAAGTAAGAAACTGTCCCTGTTCCTGTGAATTAGGACTTTCGGGAACATCTCACAGAGAAGCAATTCTTAAATTGAGAATTAAAGTGAATAGAAAATTTCTAGCTGAATAAAAAGAACTTTTGAGGTAGAAGAAATATTATCTGCAAAATATAAGATTTGTGAAACAGAAAAGGGTATTTATGTCCAAGGTGTTTAATGGATCGTAAACCCAGGCTCATACAGGGAATTGACAAAATAATCAGAGTTTTAATAAAAATCAGATGATGTACTCTGATATGCTGAGCCCCTTGAAAGCAGACAGAGATCTATATTTCATAATTTAAGTAATGCAAGGCATAGGCAAAGAGTTCCTGTGCTTGTAGCTATAGTCCATATTATGAGTAGTTCTTTATGAGCAAATTTCATTAAAATTCTTACATCTGGCCATTTTTGATGTGTTAGTTCCCTGTGAACTCTAACAAAATACCTGAGATGATGAATTTAAAGTGAAGACAAGATCATTGTGGCTCACACTTCTAGATTCACAAGTGCCTGGATAGCTTGCTCCATTGCTTTGAGACCAAGTTGAAACAGAATATCATGGCATAGGGCAAATGGTTGAGAGAAGGGCTCCCCTTATGACAGTTAAGAAGCATGTGTGTATGCATGCATACAAACACACATACACATGCACTCACATATATACAGGCACACATACACAGCCACCCTTCACATACACTCAAGAATGCACATACATGTTCAGATACATGTTTAAAAACAAACACACAAATGCACACGTGTGTAAACACACACACACACACACAAACATACAAATGGGGACAGGTTAATGGGATCTCAATACCCTCTTTGAAGGGATGCCTCTAACTGCTTAACTTCCTTTCAGAAACCCTACTTTTAATTGTTATATCATCCTCAGTACCTCCTGGGAGTGCTAAGCTAGAGATTAATCACCATAAACAATTGTAACTAATTTTGTGAATTTTTTCAACATCTACTCTAAAAAGAATAGATAGCATGTATCTTATACATTTCAAAGCAGAAAAATTGAGTAAAGAAGTTGAGTGATATAAATTAATTGACAAAATACAAACTACTACTTAGTATCTGATCTGAGGCTGCTTATTAGTATAGCAGGTACTGTTATCATTTAGGTTTTCTTGCTCAGTAAAAGGATAAACAAGAAATGCAATATAGTAGGTGGGTGAAGAAGCAATCTACAAGCCCAGTACCAAGAGAATCACAAAATGTAAGAGCTGGAAAGGGTCATAATCACTCTTCTTGAATAATTTTATTATTGAGGATCACAAGCCATGGTCCCTTCCACTATGTGATTCCTCTTGTGACTGAGTCTGAACACCCTTTTGTTCTGGCAAGAGTCTTCAATAGGGCATAGGTGGGCCTTGTAAACACATTGACATCTACCATGGGCTCAGACTCTGACAACTCTGTGGAAAGAATCTAATATAAAAGGAAACAGGAGCCTAAAGCTTGATATTCACAATTGTGGTGAGTACCAGCTGTCATCTGAATAGGATCTAGAGTCACATACCTGTAGCATGCCTGTGAAAGAAACTTCTACTAGGTTAATTGAAGTGGGAAAGCCCATCCTACATTTCACACTAGAGAAAGATGTTCCTCTGACTACCGTTTGGAGCATCACAGATCTATAAACATAATCATCAATGTTTAGAAGGCAGTTTATACAATATTTTGTATAATATTTGAAATATTTTCTATGCCTTTGGTATGGCATTCTTCACCTTGTTATATACTCATAATTCAAAGACTTTTTTTTTCTTGGCTCTATGGTTGAGGATCCAAGTTTGATTCCCAACACCCGTTTCAAGAGGCTCATAGCTACCTGAAACTCCTGCTCTGCCTCTGGCCTCAATAGACACTTGCATTCACATACACATATCCATACACACACACACACACACACACACACACACACACACACACACACACACACACACACACACACACACACATTTTTAATTTTCATAGTGTTCCAAAGTTGGTCTTCATTCTACTCTTTTCTGTAACCTTGTCATTGACCTTCACTATATGAGCATATTTCTTGGCCATATCTTTGAGGCCTGATACCAGCTTTCTACATGCTCCAGTCCATTGATGAACACTATTGAACGTTGTACTTAGCTTATTGGGTCTTCCTCTTCCAGCATTCTCTCAGTTTGGATTTTCCTTATCAACTCAGTGTCTTTACTGAATTTTATTTTCATCTCTTGAATATGGTTATGCTCTTTGCTTCTGTACTCTTGGAGTAAGTACATCATGTCTCCTCTGAGTTGTTGGAACACAACTATAACCGATTTTTAAAGATTATTTGTTTGTAAACTATTCCAAGTACTCTTATTGCCATTCATTACTATGAAATTATGTTCTTCTTGGATTCATTACTTGGATTTATGTATCTGTAGTTTGTTGGCTGAGTTTTTCTGTCTTTCTTCCTTTCTATCTTTCTTTCTTTCTACTTTAAGTCACCTTTCTTCTTTTGGTGATGCTGTCTCCAGTGTTTCAGAGATGGTTAAGTTATTGTAGGACTGAATTGTCATTTCCTCTGTGAGACTGGTATTCAAGGCTGCAGGTTTTATTATTCTACTCTGAGGGTTCACCATCATCTGTAGTAGCACAGGCTCAGCAACTCCTGGCTTTTCCCTATGTCAACTACATGCAATGTGGGTTTCTGTGTCCAAACACTCTTCTGTAGGCTAGCTCTAACCAGACACCTGCTTGCACATCCTTCCTACCCTGTTCTAGGATTCAGTATGTCTGGACATCCTACCCTGGGTCAGCTGCAGTCCCCTCCCTGGGTTTTTAGCTTCTGTTCTGTGTTGTGGAGGTCATATGCCTTGACACCTTACCCTGTGTCAGCATTGACATCTCCCTTGAGTCCATAGCTGCTTCTGAGTGCTGTAGAACTCCTGGTTCCTGGGTGCCTTACCATATGCCAGTTCTGGCTGGTTCTGCAGCTTCTATTGAGTCAGCAGCTTCTGGCCTGTGTTGTGAAATCTGTGCTGTATTGACACCTTACCCTGCGTCATCTCCAGGTCCTTCACTGCATCTGTAACTTCCAACAGACATGGTATGACTTGTGTGACTTGGACGCTTAGGTGCCTTCCACTAAATTTTTCATAGAAAAATTAAACAAATCTATTGATTCGAATAAGATTCATTCTAAAAACAATATTAATTATAAGGATTTGGGATTTCTTTGATAGTTATAAACCATATGACTAGCCCATTTAACATTTTCCTCAATCCCCAACACAATATTTTAAATTTACTGAATTTTGTCCACTGCAAAAGAAGAAAACTTTTTTAACAGAGGTTTTCACTTAATCTGGTGATAAAGACATTGAGTTGTCAAAACTAGACAAGAAAACATATCATATTATCAGTCCCGAATTATACAACAACCCAAATAAACAGCAACAAAGCTCTACTAAGGAATTTCCAAAGTGAAAGATTTGGGAGCATGTTTTTAGTTGTGCAATATGTTTGACAGAGATTCAGAGCAGTTTTCTAGGAAGAAAAATACTGTTTGAAATGTTCTGCTTCATGGAGCTCTTCAGGCCTTTGTTCACACCGCCTGTTCCAGGATGGGTACTACCCAGGAAAGTGTTCTAGTACCTACTAATGGATAGCAATAACCTGAGATTTCTAATTCATGTTATACACCTAAATTAGCCCCCATTTTATTCTCTTACGTGTGGTTTTAAAATATTTTTATTGGCTTGTCTAATTCCTCAATGTCTTGGAAACTTCTTTTGCTGAGCATTCTTCCCAAGCTCTAAGAAAGAATTCCATGAAAATATACAGTATCATTAGCAAGATGGAGCTTGGGTCTAATATCTTAAAATTATGTTTTCTGATTCTATAATTTCATATCAGGAAATAGAAAAATTAATCAACAAACAAATAAAGTGGGAAGAAGTGCACATGGAGGAAAGATGGTCAACCAAAGACCAGAAATATAGCATACATTGTGTGAGGGAGGTTGTTGCATACATGGAGGTGGGTCATTCCAGTAAACAGAGCTCTCTTAGACATCCCTTAGTTCTGATGCGCACTAGCCTGAAATACGTACATTTCACTTTCATTGCTTCAGCACAGAAGTAATGAAAGAATTGGGTTCATCAAGAGAGGAGAGGAGAGCCTATACCAGATTTAGGTGATTCTAAGCTTTTAATGCCCATAATGGAAGTGGGTTTGGACATTTTAAAGTAAAATAGTACATAAGTAGCTTTGTGCAATAGTACACAGTAAACTGTAGAATGTAAACAATGCATAAACTTTACTCTTTATACTTTGGGAAGTAAAGAAAATAAGCTACCCTTTATATTTACTAATAATCTATATGATAAAGAAGACATAACTTATAGGTCAGAGAAGAATACGTCAGGTTCTGAAGTCCTCTGTCCCTTCAACTTAAACATGCTTTTATATTGAAGGATGTTAAAACCTGATCAAGGGGGAGCTGTATCCAGACAACAATAAAATGCAACATAACAATAACATAAAACAATGGTGTAAACTTCTGGTACAGGAGGCATACGTAGGGACTTCATCAATTCAACCCTCATTGAGCCATCCATAGACACTGTTTTCTCAGCTTAGCAGGTTGGAAAACACAGTCCAGGTTTGGATTTATTTTCTGTAACAGAGCTGCATGTTTACTGAGACATTCCTATGTTTGCCATGGGAGTTGAATAAAGAGTACAGCTAGTGCAGAAGGCCTAGTAACCAGAAGCCAAAAGAACAGCCATGATACTCAGGCTTTGCAACTGCAGAATGGCTAACATCCGCCATGGCCCATGTGATTATGCAATAATCAGGGGTGATACAGTTTAATGCTTTGTGACACTTTCCTCCTCAACTGTGCTCAGATATCTAACATTTGAAGTGCTGTTAAAACTTTCCAAGTAAAGAACCACTCCCTCGATCTCTTGTGCCAGTTCCTCTGAAGGGATGCAGGGTGTTCTAGCGAGCACTTGGCCTCTATGCTATCTATACCTGTGCAACACTGGATTACCGCAGTTGCTACAATTCAGACAAAGTTGACTTATTAGAGATGGGACCTCTTAGCAAGCATGTGACAGGGGTTAGTATAACAAAAGATTAAAGAATTCTGTTTTGATGTTTTTCCCAAGAGTGTATGACCATCTTGGATTTTAAGTTATTTCTTTGACTACACAACCCTCCTTGGGAGCCTTTTAATGATCAAGATGACATTTTTCATTTTGGACTTCTGGTTTCTTTTCTGCTTTTAAGACCATGTTTAGCTCTCCCATTACTCCCAGTGAGTTCAGCTATGCTTTGTAAAAAGCAAATCTTGCTTTGGAAATGAGAAACAGTATAAGAACATTTTCTGACCATTGAACTGAGCATTTATAGGAACCTTGCAAACACACAGCTGGCAACAAACAAACATCTGGAATCTTTTTAATTTTTGCACTAATGAGCACTACTACTAGAGCTGGGCAGATATCTACCCTCTATGCTATTATGTCTACTTCCATGCTAATAGTCCTGAGATATGACTTGCCACATTCCATCTGGCCATTTTTACTCAGACTGGCCAGCTCTCATGGCCAATTCTCACAATCATTTACCCCATGTCATCTGCTCTTCTCTTCACCATCTTCCTCTTTGTGGTCTTTCTCAGAACCCAATCCCAGGAATCTAAACCCCACCTACCTCCCTTCTGCCCAGATATAGACTGTCACCATCTTTATTCAACCAGTAGTTTTAAATTAGGGACAAGGTCAGATTGCATTACTTTGTGTATATAAGGATTTTCTCATCTCTGTCACAACCATAGCTAGCATTTAGCATTACATCATATGGAAACAGACCAAATCTCAACGTCCATTTATTTATATTGAGTAAAATAAATAGAAGTGAAAATAAATATGGGAGTTAGTAGGGTTTAGGTTAAAAAAAAAACTTTAGAAGTTTGTAGCTTTATTAATTTGAAAAAATATGTGTACATATGTATGCAAGCATGTATGCTTGCACAATATTGTGGAAACTTACCAGTATATTTGGCCAAATGTATAAAGATGCCAGTGGGTTGAGCCAAATAAGAGATTGTATTCAGAGTGTAGTGCAGCTGAATGAATATTCTGCAGGATTTCTTATCATGTTGCACTTTCAGCTATTGGTTTACAACATTGGAGTAGCTAATATTAGTCAAAAGAGCCCCCATGTGAGGCTGTCAAAAACATCTTCTGGGCAGGATTGTAACTCTACTGCAGGGTAAAAACAATGCATGGGGAAAGCTTCTAACTTGTCCTTTTAACCAGTTTCCACCTGATAAATCTGGTGGCCTATTCTCTAAACATGTCACTCTCAAGCTCCACATCAGATCAATTAACAGTTAGATATAGCCAATGGTGCAAATTTAAAACTCTCAAAGACAGTGTCTGTGTGCAAAAAAAAAAAAAAAAAATCTCATTTTGGGAATAATCCAGTGTTGGTTTGCCTCTGCCCTTCAGATGTAGAAATGAAAATATCCAAATCAGTAGCCTGTTTCAGCTCAGTAGGTTAAAAACCACCCTACTGTAAGATCTCACAGAGCTGCTTAGACTCCTTCTGTGCCTACCACTGTGATTTGTAATGACTACCTTAGGTTTCTGAATACTTTTTTAGTCCTGCACACAGATAGAGGCAACCAGATTGTGGGTTATATAATGGCAGAGAGCAGTCTACTTTGATGCGCCATCGACTCTCTACAGTCAGTGTCCAGAGCACGTGGGCGCTGTGTGTGGACTAGAATGAATGATCCACTATGTTAATGTAATGCAGTATAAACACAGTAAATAACTATCTGAAGTAAAGAAGAATTAACATTTTAAAAACATGGCTTATTCTGTATATTTTAGGGAACTTTTTCTAAAAGGTTGAAGATTTGAATAGAGAAATTTCCAGTGAGAATTTAGAAACTTTAGTTTTTAGCCATCACTATTAGTTTCTTGTGCATGAGTGATATCCTGTCATTGGCATCAATTGCTTTCCTTGTTTCATACCTAGAATAATTTCTAGGCACAACAGGGAGTTAAAATAAAATCACAATCATAAGTTAATAATACTTATTCTACATAGAAAACTTATAAACTGTCTGCTTCCTTAAGTGACAAGCTGAGATAAATATTTCATTCTGGAATCTAATATTTCCTTAATTGGTGACTTGGTCATTTAGAACTCAAATTTTCACTTTGGTGTAGAAAAGTGACAGAAAACTGTAACATGTTTTATTTAAATAATAGATGATGAAATTAAAAACATTCATTATTGAGTCTTTTTTTCTAGAAATACATTATATTTCTTTTGGTTGACTTGGCACTTAGTGTTTTGATCAACCACGTCAATACAACATTGGGCAGACTGTCTTTTTTTTGTTTTGTTTTCTGTCTGTGTCTACAAAGAGTACTGTGATTATTTAATGTTTATTTCTAATGCTTACTCTTTGTGGACAATTTATCACCATATTTTAGAAGTCCATCTGCAATCATTCCTTTAAAACATGCCCATTAATTCTGAAGATCAATTTAAGAAGATTGTTTCTTCAGTTCAAGATAATGTTGTGTGTCAAGTGGAGAAGCATGGGCTGCACTTAAACCTAGAGAGCAAATTCAAGAGGGCAAACTGTATTACTTATTACTATTATAGCAATAAAACTTTTCTTGCTTATCTAAAAGTGAAGTGGATGCCTGAGATTGAAAACAAAATCTTTTCAAACAAACAGATTGTTGAATTCAGTTTAAGTAAATCACACAATGCTTGAAATCATTTCCTTGTGGATAGCCAGCATAACACTTGGGATTTACGAATACATGTTTTAATATGGCTGTGTCTCGACAGAGAAACAGAGCAACGTTTTCATTAGGGTCAGAAAAAATGTCGGCATTCACTGTTAGCTGACTTTGTGTTTTATTTTTGCCAGGTTAAAGCATATTGAATTTTTATTGCAACTAAAAATGTTCTCAGTCTAGACACTATGTGACAGGTTTAAATTATTTCAATCCAAAGTGTTGGGATGTGCATTCAAACTGAGTTTAGTAATTTTTGTGGTGGTACATCATGGAACTTCCTGTTGGGACCATAAGCCTTGATTTAGCTTTAGAATTGAGTTGGCCATTTATTTTACACCCAAAGAGAGACACTTAACTTTGCATATAAACAACTGATTTTTCCTTTGGCCATCATTTTCAAAATATTTGTCAGGTACATGGAGCTATTTTGTTTGAGCTTGGATTGATTTTTTTTTCTCTGTTTATGTAACAGACATTTTCAAAGCCAAACAAGTAGATTTCAAATAATCATAAAATCTTTAAGCTGTCTGGAAAAGGACAGTGCTTTCTTTTAAAGGAAGAGGCATGGTTTTAATGTTTTTAGTCCAACTTTCTATTACCATTGTGATATATAGAACGATCTTTATGCCCCTGTCTATTTAGCAGCCTAGGAAATGGAAAAGATCCCCCAAACAAGCAAGATTATCTGGGATAAGTTGTGAGAATACTGTAGTGTATGTGACATTGCAAGAATTTTAAAAGCACAGGCAGGTGACAGTAGTGAAGTAGTTATCATTAAACTACCAAGTTCTTCCAATTACAATAGAGCATGGTCACACTATGCTTGTATTCAGTAAGTATTCATATTTGAAGTTGTTGATTTTCCAGTTTTCAGAACATAAAAGTTTATAGGTCTCATTTATTATCCTTGCTCTTGTCTAAGTGTTTTCCTTTTAATATCACTTTTTAAATGAAAATAAAAGGAAATACCATTGGTTAATGATCTTATGTAGGTAAAAATTTTTAGCTTAATAAATAAGCACATTAAATTTTCTTACATGTTTGGGGTCTGGAATTAATCATCTTGTTGACTTGCATTTATATTATATTTATGCTTCATTTGGAGGTTTTGTTTCTATTTTGGAATTTTCTTTCTCTATAGAACTGAACATATTGAAATTGTAAACCAAGATAAATATCTTCCAAGGAATCATTCAGTCTTTCAAATCTGAAGTAGAAATTTCATTCCATAGTCTCTTCTGAGCTCCGACTTCAGCACCTAGAGCAGCCCTCATAACTAACAGCCCATCTGTCACACCTGATTGAATGAAACAGTGGCGTAGGTAGTTAAAGGGATTCTAATGTGTGCTAACCTACCTAGGCTGTTATGACTGTAGTTCAGTCAGTGAAAGGCCATGTGGAATAGTGGATACTGTCTAGGTACTCATCCCAGAAGGAAATCCTTATCTAGTTCCCCAGACTTGTGTTAAAAGAGTCAGATGAAAAGGCAAGTGCTCACTTCAGAGCAATGATTAAATATAATGCATTACAGATGCTTGGACATTGTGATCTTTTGGATGGTAGAAACCCCAAAATGATGAGCATTTATCAATCCATACGTTGAACAAAGGCATATGATGGACGAAGCCAGATTCTGTGGTACAGCACATACCTGTAATCCCAGCACTGGGTTCCTTGGGGCAGGAGCATAGGAGGAGTTCTGAAAGTTCCAGGTTTGCCTCATCTCCTTATAGGATCAAGTTCTCTGCCAGTTTGGGCTTCATAGTGAGATCTCCTATCCACAACCAAAACAGTGATGACAAAACAATGAGAGGAGGGAGAGAGAGGCTGGGGGAGGCACAGAGAGAGGGTGACAGAGGCAGAGAGAGACAGAGAGACAGAGACAGAGAGACAGAGAGACAGAGAGACAGAGAAAGCACATGACTATAAATAAAAATAGCTTTGCCCCCGGTAGCTTTTTGACACCTTAGCACATACTGAACTAGTTCACAGCCACTAGGTACAATATGAGCTAGATGGCCCCATCTTCATTTAGATTTTTAACAACATGAAGGAGAATCCACCAAATATAAAAAGAATAATAAAAACCTTCCAACTATGACCTTGACTATTTCCTCTACTGTCTGTCATGACGTCTTAATGCATAGGCAGACAGATTGAATGAACCAATAACAAAGTCCAATTGCACTCCAGCCCACTCATAAGTGAAAGGGACGGTTTACAGGCAGGAACATTTCTAGTTTGTATAATCCCAAGTAATGGGTTTATTTGTATCAAATTTGCAGGTGTTTCATAATTTTCAACTGAGTTCACCATTACAGTTAGTCTTAGCTTCTTCCTAACACGGAGCCACAGTGAGGAATTCCCATTTCTACATGTTGTTCAGAAAGGGTCCGGGACCTGCAGACACAATAAAAGTAGACTCACACTCTTGAACAACCTTTAGCATTCTAGGTCCTGGCAGTTCTGAATTATGTGAGCAGCCTGATACTGAGCAGTCAGGTTTCAAGTCAAGTCAATTCTTCATACTTAAGTCACGTTTGTATCTCCTACTGATTGTAATATTTCATCTGATTTAGCTAGCTCCAAAGGCATCAATCTTACTACAAAAAGTAGACCACCATTAGGAAGTATCATAAGGAGCAGGTAGAGCTCTTGACAGCCACACATTTTATATTTATTTATATATTTATATATATTTAGACCACTTCATTTTGGCATAACAGTAACAAAGACTTGTCTTTTTAAAAAAAAGAATTATTATTTCAAAGCCTTTTATCTTCTAAAATGGAACTGAGTGCCAGGAATAAGACCAGTTATGAAATGCATTCTATTATTAGTAGCTAAGAAAGCCACACACTTGACGATATTTTTCAAATGATTTCTACTTAATGGCGTCTGGTGGGATATGAGTTCCTAATAAAATTAGCAACACAATTATTTAGGTTCCTTCCTGCTGGTTTTGACTTTTAGTTAGAAAGAGTTTATTAAGTCCTTCCCTTGAAAATAGCAGAGTCTCCTTAAAACACTTTCCAGTTGAAGAGGAGTCTCCCTTGGTCTAGCCTTTCCCGAAGGGCAGATCTAATCAGGTAAAGAGCAACTGCCCTAAGCAGGCAACAAGGACAGTGGCTGTCACCAGTACTGATATCTAACCTACCACTAACCTCTCTTGGTGAGTGTTTTGCAAATGTAAATACCAGTACTTGATGTTTAGTCTAAATTGGAGATTTAATCATGTTCCAGTCTAAAACAAACCAGGGGAGGGGAGGTTTTTTGGGTTTTTTTTACAACTTATGTTAATTAATAAAACCTGTATGTCTTGCTTATTTCTAAGTCATTCTGCTATTTCATCCAAAGTTTTTTAACTGGATCATTGCATAATATCATGTGACCTGATCTTAGAAACACTAAGACTTGTGTGTAAAATTTAGTTGTTTTAGGGTAAGTAATACTAAATGTTAATCTCTGCATTCTGTCAATGAGAAACCTCCTGATTATCTCAAAGTGGCATTGCTAGAAGCAGGACCAGAGAGAGAGAGAGAGACAGAGAGACAGAGAGACAGAGAGACAGAGACAGAGACAGAGACAGAGAGAGGAAATAAAATTGATGCAATTTAAGATTCAGGGTGTGACTCTTACAAATTTGGGTGTATACCACATGCAATGCACATGCACACAACCAGAAATGCTTCTTGGTATTTTTAAACTAAAAGTTGAAACCAACAGGAAAAACAAAAAACAAAACTAAAAACAGTGTTGCTAATATTGTTAGGAACACGAGTCCCACTGGAAGCTTGGAATTTCTCTGTAGGGTTCCCCTGATTCTCTCCACAGCCAGTATCATTCCCTCTCTTCTGTCCATGGCCAATTCAACAACTTCTAAAGACTTTCCCCTGTAGATCTCTAAAATTATCTAGGACTAAGTATGCTTTGTTATGCAGCATGTTTTATTTTACCTTTTAGGGTTATATCCATAGCATGATATATCATTTCGGAAAAAAAACAAAAAACAAAAACGGGTTTAATTTAGAAAGTAGAATGAAATGAAATTAATTAAGCAAAGGTCTTTGAGGACCACAGTGTCAAACATTTCTCTGAAACATACCAGACATAGTTCCAATGCTTCTATTTCATAGTGTATTCTATGTTGAACAACTCTTGGAATCAATAGCTTCTTAACAACTTCATTAAGACCGCTGTGAATAGCAGCCTGAGGAAAGATAACGTGGTCTTGACACCACTTTGCAAGCCCTGTTTCTTTGTTTTTTATACATAATCTCAATAAAGCAACTGGTTAGTTTTATAATCAAATATTCACATAAACATATGATTACAGTTTTTTTTTAAAAAATTAGACAATCTTCCCTTATCATCCAGGGGATGCTTACACGGGCAGCTGACATCCTGTGACAAACCATCCCTCCTTAAGCCTACCATGGGGTCCCACCTCTGGATTTCTCACCTGTTACTGCTCCTCTGTTTCTTAACCACTAAATAGCCTCAGGCTCTCACTAAGAGCTTTTTCTTATAATTCTATGTGGATGAGCTAAAGGAGAAGTCATAAGGTCTAATGCTTGTGTTGCATCTCCTAAGAGTGGAGATGCTTCTTATCTATTCTTCCTTCTCATTAAGGAAAAAACCAGCCTGAGGTGCTCAGAAGAAATTAGGCTGTCAGGAGGAAGGTACTGATGGAATGAATGAGAAATGTTAAGAATCAAGTGGAGAAAATGGTGGGCTTTAATCATTATTTATAGGACATTGAAATCCATGAAATACTGTGGAGAATAAATGTGGGTAATCTTTATATAGTATATACGGTATGGAATGGTTCAAGTGGAACTTTAACGTAAAAAGAAAAAGTGCAACAAGCCATGTTTCAGAAGAGGTCTTAGTAAAAAGACCAGTAAGACTAATTTATACTGAACAAAATATTCACCAATTTTCTGCCTCAGAGGTATGTTTAGAAGTTAAATTTCCCATTGTTAATAATAGAAGAACCAGATGATGATGGAGACAACTTGCTATCCTCTTCATCCCTGGTAGACAACTGCATCAACTTTCTTGTGGCATTTTAAGGAACTATAGGTAAAGTAGAATGGCCAGAAGGATGGACAGAGAAGGTTTTCAAATTTATTTAAAGAAAGCATTTAGGATGTTTTAGGGCAGAACAGGGAAGCTATTTATGGTAGGAATAGAATACTAATTATTTTCAGAATATAGAAGAATACTATGCTAAAGAATAGGCTTGTTCTGAGTAAACCCAAGTTGGATTATTTAATTGTCAAAAAGAACCTTCCAAGAGTGGGGGTGATCCAAAGGTGGGAAGGTCAGGTTCAATAGGCTGTATAACTCCAAAGATACTGAAACATATGGCAATGTCAAGCCCTTGGAAATAATGCTGCAGGAATACAGAAATACTGCATCGTGTAGGTGCCCAGTTCTGGTTTATAAGCTTTTGTGTATGTGCACATATGCACATACATGTTATGATGTGTTACACATGAAAATGGGAGGATGCTCTTGGATCACATAAGCTTTTAGAACACCATGTTAAGACATAGGCATAAGTTCTGCAGAATCCCAATGTCCCTAATAAAATAATAGGCTTCATGGACGTTATGTGTGTTGCAAAGGGGCATCAACATTCCCTAAACCAATTTGATCAATGACGCTTTTGTCTTGGGAATATTTCCTCATTTCTCATGATGCATTTTTTCCAACTGAATTAAGTTTAGGAAAGAGTTTTTGTAGAGATTGTAGTCAGCGATTATAAATGTATTAAGGTAACTTTAAAGTCTGGTATTCTTTATCATTTTAGAATTTGATAATGAGGTAGTATGTAGGAAGAAGAAGCCAAACAAGGCACAGATGTGGCACCTTTCTGGTTTGGTACAATTGTCATATACTCTTATAGTCCTCAGGACTGCCATTGTGGCTGAAAATGAAAAAGGATCCAAATGAAGAAACATCTGGTAACCTAATTACCTAAGATATAAACAATAAATCACACAGTATAATATAGTCTTCTTAGTTTGAGTTATAATTTTGTTATCTCCTGGACTATAAAAGGTTGATTTTCTAAGGTTATTGTCAAGAAGAAATTATAAATAAATAACTAGTGAATACTAGTTTTCTGCAGTGCAGATGACATCATCCTATCCTTACAGCTGCAGGTGTCATTTATTAGAAGAGAAAAGAGTAAGGAAAATACCCTTGAGCATCTTCCAGGATTGCATGGACCCACAGATACACTAACTCATTAGCACCTGGGTTATTATGATCAAAATAGTTTGGCTTGTGTTCATTTCTGCCTGATAGAATTTCCTCTAAGGAATGTGAAATTTTAGAAATTTAATTTTTGGTTCTTTTTTTTTTTTTTTTTTTTGAGATAACATAATTACATCATTTTTCCCTCTCCTAGCTCCCTCCCATATAGCCTTCACTCCTCACTTTCAAATTCATGGCCTCATTTTCACTAATTATTGTTACATGCATGTATGTATATGCATGTATTTTCCAATATATTTTCTGAACATTCTATAGAATGTCACTTTTGTGTGTGTTTTCATGGATGCCCCTTTGGTATTGAATAACCAATTGGTACACTTCCATGAGGAAGACATTGTCCCCCACTCTTCACATCCCTTAATTGCCTGTGGTTGGGGCCTCAGGGGCTTTCCCCATCCACATTAGCACGTCTACTGTTGCTGCCCTTGTTCAGTTCATAGTTAGATGATCAAGTTGGTGAGACTTTATTAGTGTAGCTTCTGAGATTACTGAAAACTCCCTGATCTTCTGGCTCTTGCTTGTCTTTTCTGCCCTCTCTTTTGCAATGATCCCTGAGTCTTAGGCACAGGACTTGTTTTGTAGATGTATCCACTGGGTCGGGGCCCATAACAATTCCTATGATTTGTTATGGATTTCTCTAATGGTCTCTTGTCTCTCGAAAAGAGAAGTTTCCTTGATGGGGGGTGAAGACTGCAGCCACCTGTGGGTAAAAGGACAATATTTCAAATGCATTTAGGGATCATGCTGGCTTTAAAATTGGCAGTTATAGGTTTTCCTCTAAGATCCATGACTTTACTAGCCCTGGGTAGCTAGCTAGGTTTCTAGTACTGGGCATGATTATGGGATTTGTATGGCTCTCTTTAAATTGAACATCTACTATGGATTTAATAATCATGCTTGTCTTTAAAAGGGTATATCTGAAACATGAAGATGGATAGAGCACTATACATAAAACCCTGTGATATGATTGATTCCACTCATTTCTTCTAGGAGGCTTGGACTGGAGTGTTTATAGGCCAGCTTAGAGCACCTGACTCTCACACATTATTCTTCACTTAAAAGTGCACTGAGAGAAATCCTAATACAGTGGTTCTCAACTTTCCTAATGCTCACTCTTTATTAATACAGTTCCTCGTATTGTGGCGACCTCCAACCATAAAATTAATTTCATTGAACTTCATAACTGTAATTTTGATACATATGGGTTATGAGTCATAAAATAACTATCTGATATGCAGAAGGTCTTAGGCAATCCTTATGAAAGAATCAAAGAGTCGTGGGAGGGGCACAATCCCCAGGTTGAGAACATTGGGCCTAACACAAGCCTGAGGGGACTCTCTGGTCACTGCCAGGAATAGCTTCCGTTTTTAAGCCTTGGAGCTGTATCAGGAGACAATGAGGCCCATGTGAGTCTGCGCAGTCTGTGGCACTGGGCATAATTTTAGTTTCCTTCAGACAGCAATTTCTCCAAATCTTTCAGTTAAGTGACCTCTCTTGTTTGTATTTTGAAAACTGAGAAGTTTTGTTTGTTTGTTTCGGGAGCTCACCACCTTTATCAATCTATCTTAGTGCCTACTATAAATGAAGGAGGAACTTCATAATCACAGAAGCCCTCCATCTAAATTAAAGACTTGTGGGTTGGTTTCTATAACAGATCCTAAGATGCTTGGACTTCAGAACAGAAGGCTTATTCTAGAGTCAGCTGAGATCAAGTCTTATGGGAGATTGAACAAAAAAGAATTTTGAGGAAGAAACTAAACTTTGATGTCTTAGAACAAAGGCCTCAGCCAAACTTCCTAGGAAACTGGAACTGCGATGGGTATTCTGGATTGACCTACCTTGAATCAATTGCACCCCTACTCCTTTCAAGATAACCTAAGATACATGTTATCTGCTAGAATGATATATGCTCTCCTGTAAAACGGCTCTCTGGCTGAAATCCAGCTTGGATGTGATCACCAGTAACCTTCCTAGAAGCTGGGACAGTATCACCCTCTTTCCAGCAGCTAGAACCGGAGCAGATAATCCAACTGACCCAACACACTGTACGCTTAAGTAACAGAGCAGCTGTTTGCTGTCACCTACCTGAAAATCACCTCAAACCAGAAAGATGAGAGCTAACTGCATACACACTGCCTGTGTTAACGCTGGGGATGGAGCACTGCTGCCTCTTCTTCCATTTGCACACCATTTCTTTTATCTTCAGGCTTCTGTCTTACCCGAGGTGCTAGCATTCTTGTGGTCATTGTGGCAATCATCAGGACAGCAAGTTAGCAGGGGGAAAAAGGAGTTGTCAGTAGATGGATTAATAGATAAAGAACAGATCTATGTGTACACAATGGGATGTCATTTGGCTCTAAAAAGAATAATAGCCTGTCATTTGTGACAAAATAGATGGAAACATAGGATGGTGTGCTCAGTAAAAATAACTGAAAAAATAACAGAGAAAGACAATGCTGCAGGCTTTCATTATTGGAAACAAGACAAGTTGACCTCAAAGGAAAAGCATAGTTGCAAAGAGAGAGAGAAGGAAGCAGAATGAGATTAGATAATGTTTATCAAAGCAGAGATGGGAGTGATATGTTCCAGTGCTCTACAGGGCAGTGAGGGAGCTATAGCCCACAATTGTCTATTTAAGAACTACAAAAGAAGAGCTAGGACTAATGAGACCCCTCAGCAGTTAAAGTGTGTGCCTTTCTTCCTGTTGACCTATCTGTTCCTGAGATCTATGTGGTAGAACAAGAGAACCTGCTCCTTCAAATTGTCTTCTGACATCCACACATGCGTGGTGATATCCACAGGTCTAGCCTCCTTCCTTCCTCCCTCTCCCCTCCCCCCAATTAATCAATGAATGTAATTTTTTAAAGAAGAACTGAAAGGCTCCAAAAAATAAAGGAAAGAAAAGGTTATGGTAGTGCTACATGAATTAAACATCATTCTGTATTTTCGATAAATATGTATGATTATTTTTAATTTCAAATAAAAAAATACTGAACTAATTTTTAAAAATTCTTACTAATAGTCAATATATGTAGCAGTGTATCTGAGTCACAGCTGACAGATGGTGAGCAGATGGTGGCCTCTAACATTGCTACCTCTGTGATTCCTAGGTCTGGCTTGGGAGCCACTTTCTTTCCTTTGTTCTCTACACTCTATTGTGGGTTTACAATGAGAACTTTGTAAGTACTAGGTGCTTAGTGACCAGAGGAACAAAAATGGAGAGACTTGGAGAGCTGTTTTTCCCTAGCAAAGACAGAAACAGTTAAGGCGCTTCCTCCCAAGGTCAGCAGCAGCTCTTAGCAAATGTGAATTGTTCCAAAGAGGAGAGGCGCTAACAGATAGATGCTGTCCTGTGCACTGAGGTGAATCGTTCCTGGGCTTTGAATACTCAAATTCCCCGGTGCAGTGGCAGTAAGGTGGGGGCTGTTGATGCCTAGGAAGAGAGTGTGAAGTAAGAACACTTGACCCTACACACACACACACATAGTTGAGATTCTACAATGGAAAGAAAAACAATTGTCTTCTGGCAAGCTAATTTTATTAATATATTGAAGAGTCTCTGTGTTTAGAATTTGTAGTTTTCTTTCTTGCTTCATTCCCTCATAATATTAAGAGACAGAATAGTTCTTGCACACCAGGAGGGCCCATCAGAGGGGTGGCTGAACTCACATTCTGTCTCCTACCAGGGCTGTGACTCATTCTGAAATGCTACCGGGAGCGAGTGATGAGCCCGAGGACACAGTACATTTTCTGAACTCTCATTTTTCTTGTACTTTACATGATCTGATTTTAATTGAAAATGGATTTCTAACAGTTTTCCCAGCTACAACAAAACGGGCTGCTGTTGCCATCATCAAGGGAAAACAGATGACATCTCTTGCTTTGCTTTGATTTCATTACTTTCTGTTAAACAAACAGCACAAAACCAAAACTGAGCTAACCACGTTCTGAGATGGAAAGGAGCTTAGAAATATCCCCTAAACTCTGGAAGACTTGAAATCTTCTCCTTGGAAATCTTAAGCTGCTAGTACCTTTTGGAGGGGGGAGCCACTTGGTCAATTCTTGTGCCCCCATCTCTTTAGTGTGTCTGCAGCTTTTGTGCCTGTATCTTGCAGTGCTCAGAACATGTTTGTGGTGGCTGAACTGTGTTCCGTAACCCTAGACCACATCTGAGGAGCACTATCAAAGACCTGAGGAGCACTATCAAAGACCTTATCCCCTGAGTGAGAGCGTGTGCAAATCTCAGAGCACTATCATTTCTGTTTTTATATAAGGTTCACTAGGACCATAAATGCAATTTTAATGCCATCCCTTTCTCCCAGTCTCTACAATCAATGTGATAATTTTTAACAGGACAAGAATCAATATTTAGGTCATCAGAAATGGCTAAAGCACTCTGAACTGCTGAGCCAACTAGCTGACCCTGTAAACATATTTTTCTCTTTTGTTCTGTACTGTTTCATGTGCTTAGCATGAGAACTTTGTAAGTACGAGATGCTTAGAGAGTGGGTTGGAGCGATAGTACTACAAAATTCTTTCCCTGAGTGTAATTTTAGGGAAAGAATTTAACTCAGTTATTTTATCAAATATTAATCAGATATGCTGCTTCTAGTCATTCACATGTGTGTGCATGTGTATGTGTGTGCATGTGTACACGGGTGCATGTAATGTGTGTGTGTGTGTGTGTGTGTGTTTGTATGTGTGTGTGTGCCTGAGTTTGGAGGCCTACCATTGCTTAAACTGCAAACACAAATTCTTCTGTGGACTACCACATGCTTCCATGTACAAAGCACCAGCCTTCAGATTAAGACTCTTTCTTTGCTTTATCTTTCTGCTCTTTACATTTGAAGCAAAACTTCCAAACCTTTAGAATGGGCCAGATTGACAGGAAATGACATTTAAAAGGTTAGCCTTAATTTTAATTAAGAGAAGAATACCTAATATTGTTTTAAACTCTGCTGATTGGCAAGGTCTGTAGCTCTAAGAGGAGGCTGATACAGGGCAGACAGTAACAAAATCTTGACGTTTTTAGTGTTCATACCAACATATCTTAAGTGCATCAAAGATTCCTATAAAAATCAGTGCATGGTTTTGGGAAACTCTTGTGATTAAGTAAAGAAAATATGGCCAAAAGTTCAATACATTCAAATAAAATTTGTGAAAGACACAGTTGCTTTACTATCTATAATTATTCCTAGTCATAAAATGCAGCAGTTCAGAGAAATAATGGAAGGACCATGAATAAAATATAGTTGTGAAAGTGTAACATGCATGCATATATACACCTCGAATGTGAATGCAACATAGACTCCTGAGACATTTCTAATGAATCAAAGTCTAGTTAAATAGAAATACTCATAACCAGCAAGTACAATGAATGTTAAATAAATTTGATGAATTGCTAGACACAATTAATAAATACCATTCTTAAAGGGAAGGTGATAATTACAACATTTATAGTCATACAGAATCACATGGCACTGTGTTGGTGGGGAAAGACACTTTAAAGCCCACTAGTCAGTTTGAAAACTTGCATGCAAGACCTGCTGAGAAGAAAAACTGTAAAATTCTTCAATAATTTTTTTGAAAGACATTTTTATTCCCACAAAAGAGCAACAAGTCAGAGCTAGATTGTGGCAGTAGCCACAAGGGAACTGAGCAACAAGGTTTATGGGCTGTTTTCTATCTTCTGCCTCTACTTCCAAACCTGTCAACATGTTTATTGATCTATTGACTACCTGATTCACACCAGGCCCTGTGCCAAGTGCCTGGAACACTAACGTATGCTCTTTGCCCTTGCTCAAAATGTTTGCAGTTTTGTTAAGGAGGCAGACTTTGTCACTGATTAAAGGCATAAACACGTTACTTCTGGCTACTGTCTTGAAGAAATGTCATTTAAACTTTTGTCTAAAAGATGAGTGAATTGACTAAGTAATGAGGCAGAACATAAAAGAAATTATTTGTAAAACAACAATAACAAGAACAAACAAACAACAACAAAACACAAATAATAATTTTAAACAAGAACCATAAAGTTCTCTGAATGAATGAGCCCCTACTAGCCACCAAAATTGCCAGCACCTTAATTTTAGCCCTTCCAGACCCTTGACTATAAAAAATAAATTTCAATTGTTTATGAGCCTGGCCAGACTTCTTACTACACCGCTTAACTAACAAAACCCACCAAGACTGTTCAACTGTTGGTATTTTATTTCTGCCAGAACAGACTTGTCAGCTCGTTCTAATTATCTACTTGATGCTAAGCAGAATTGACTATTTGTCACTTAGCTGTACATTATTCATTCTCTGTGGCAATATTGCCTCCAAAGGGCAAAAATTGATTCTTGATGAAGTGAATTAAAACATTTTTTACTTTTATACACTTATAAATCATAAATATATGAACAGTATGAGCACAGACAGAAAAACAAAAAGGCAATTTTCCATGGTATTAAATATCAGTAAGAAGGAGAGAAAACAGGAAAATTTAAACAAAGATGCCCTAGAGGAGCAGTCATAAAAGAACCGCTACTCTATATAAATGTTCAGTGGTATTTGCTAGTTTATTCAAGTGTAGTGGGTCTCTGTTTAACATAATTCTACTTATGATTGCCTAAGTATTTTAGAGTCAAGTTGGCATAATTGCTTGTTTTTGCCTTTAGTATCATATTGACTGTTAAAATGTATTATGTATGTATGTATGCACAGAAATTAGAAATATATTCATGACCCAGTGAGATAATATTTCCAATCTAATACTTGTGTTTCAGTTGAGGACTACATGCTACTCTGAAAGGATGTTCCAGCACTCGTAAAAGCCCTCTATGTTATATAATAATAATAATAATAATAATAATAATAATAATAATAATAATATATTTGGAAAGCTGTCTTGTGTTCTCCTGACCTCTCTTCATAGGGATAACAATTTGGGGACTAGGAATTGAATCTCAATGTAGTAAGGGCCTCTGAAGCTATCTGCAATGGTCATGGTTCTGAGATGGAGATTTGGGTGTTCATGAACCTCTGATGACCTGGTATCCTAAAGATCCAGGAAACAATCCTCTCAGTTAAGATAGTCTTGTCTTCCATTACTTACTCCTCCTCTCACTGCTGAAGGTGAGTTAGATGTTGGAAAAACATTCTTCCTGAGAAATGGACTCAGCTCATGGAATTCGTCCCCAGATCCATATATCTTTTGTAAATGCAAGGGTGATTACTCATAGCAGAGATACTGCATCTGCTTCAGTGAATCCAAAAGAGACTGATAGGGTCCAAACCCGAGTGGCTACACACACATCAGCATAGCACATTTCTAATAGGCAAGGATGCTCATGTGTCTTTGTTTTAGAAATTCAGGATATTCCTTTTAAGAGAGGAATTTTCTGTAGCTCTTGGTGCTGTAAGAACCAAACTTCCCCACCCACCAGTCTGTTTTTGAAGGCAATAAACTTTTGACAACCATTGAGAAGCAACCATATCCTTTTCAATGGGTTTACAAAAGGATAAAGAGAGATTTGGGAACATGGATAGAAACTTTATAGAAATGAATCAAAACTTTGTATAGAGCCAGTTGGGATGGCGAAGCTCTTTCATTACTGCACTTGGAAGGCAGAGGCAGGCAGATTTCTTGAGTTCCAGCCCAGCCTGGTCTACAGAGCAAGTCCCAGAATGACGTTTTGTCATAAACAAACAAACAACAACGATGGCTTGTAATTACTATCAATGGCTATTTACTCTACACCATGTTGATGTGCCTCAAAGCCTCAGTGTAGCCAAGGCTGTTGATCTAACTCTGCCCAGATGGACTGAGTTCTATGGATGTTTCCCGGTATCTGGAGAAGCGTCCACACACACATCCCATGCTTCAGTTACTCTTTCCATGACGCCTCATTTCTTTCCCCTCCTATTCCTGCCCATCCCCCTGAAAGCTGCTGACCTCCAAGTGTGATGCTCCCTGCTCCATCCACACAAATCCAGATGATCTTATCACCAAACGCTGCTCTCTCTGGTGTCTGTGCCCGTTGTCAGAGCTTTAGTGAATGACCACTCAAGGTCTCAACTCATCCGCTCTGCAGTCATGCTGGTGTCTGACTCTGAACTTAACTACTTCTGACAGAAAGGTGTCATCCTGATCCTTCTAAGGTCGTGAATAACATCTGCATGCCCATACTTTGCAAGAACTCTAGCATAACCCATTACCTCTTTCTCCTGTCTACATCCAATCCTACACAAATCGTCATTTGTCACTTCTATCCATTTCTAAGACACATTTTTGCTGTTCCGCAGATGGATATACTGTTTCTATCTGTATCACCCTAGAGGCTCATTGCTTTTTCTTAACTGACACATATTTATACATAACTATGGACCACCAGCTGATGTTTTATTAAATGCATACTGTGTAATGTCCAAACCAGGATAAATACATTGACCTCCTCAAACATTTTTCCTTTCTTTGTGAGGAAAACATTTAAAATTATTTATTCTAGCTTATTCTATGAATATATAGTATGTTTCATTATCATTTGTTTGAAGACCAGTTTTGTTTGTTGTTGTTTTTCTGTCTGTATAGGAACACTGGACTTCTTTCTTCTATCTCACTACCAACCTATTTACTAAGCCTTCTTCATACTCCCTATCTTGAATTTTTCTTAGACTTTGTTAACCACCAGACTACTCCCAACTTTTATGAGGTAAACACTTTTAGATTTCCCATGTAAGTGAATTTGCATGGTACTTATCTTTTTGTTTCTAGCTTGTTTGATGTAGTGGCATCCAATTCAATCAATATTGATGCAAATAACAGGACTTTATTCATTTGGGGGAAGGATAGTATTCCTTTTAATACATTTATTCATCTATTGATGGACCTTTAGATTGTTACCATTTGTTGGATTTTCTTAATATTGAAATATTAATATGTGAGTACATATGTTATTCTGACACACTGATATTTATTGCTTTGGCTGTACATACAGCCATACAGAATGGATTCTATTACTAAGTGTTTGAGGAAAATCTTTATTGTCAACTATAATGGCTATTAATTTATGGTCTAAAGTGTGCAAGGGTTTCCTTGTTCCTGTATTCTCACAATCATTTGTTATCTTGGGTTGTGTGTGTGTCCTGGGTATTGAACATGTGCTTTCACACATTCTAAGCTTAGGGCCACAGAGGTCATCCCTAAGTCCATCTCTTTTTGACACCAGCTAAAGTGTTTTTATTTTTGTTATAACTTAACAATAGGTGATACTAAAAACTTTTAAAAGATAAGCCAGTCATTTACATATCTTTTGAGAAATACACATCTAATTTACTATCTATTTTTAGATCATATTATTTGTTGAACAATATTTGCTTTGCTTTTTCTATTGAGTAGTCTGGGTTCTTTATGCAATTTGGATAGATTCAATTGTTCAATATACGTCACATGAACATAGTCTACTATTCTGTGAGTTAACTCTGGTCCGTTGACTGTTTTCTTACCCATGAAGAGCTTTTAAGTTTTATTTACTCTTATTTTTCTACTTTCACCTGAGAAAAGGGAAAAATATGATCTCATTTCCAAAAGTCCTGTGTCTGTTCTAATGTCTTGAAGTGCTCCAACTATATTTTATTTTAGTGGTATCATAATATGAGTTATATTTGCATTTTCAACCCAGCTCATCCACTGATTTTTTTTATATAACTGTGGATAGATAAAGATCTGACTTCTTTCTTCTGCTTATAAACACCTCATTTCTATCACCCCTTATTTAAAAGCCCTTCCTTTCTCCAACCCATATTCTTTTATTTTTTAATTTTTAATTTTTATTTTTGGATATTTACTTTATATACATTTCAACTGTTTTCCCCTTTGGAAACCCCCTGTTCCATCCCCCTCCCCTGCCTCTATGATTCTTATATTCCATCCCCCTCCCCCGCCTTTATGATTCCCCTCCCTGCCTCTATGATTCTTAGCACCGCTTTTGAAGATCGGTTGCTGCAGACGCACAGATTTATCTCTGATATTCCTGTATTCTGCTCCATCATCTCTGTTTTAAGTTTTGGCAACCCCATGGGACAAGTTTCCAAGCAGCATAGCTTTCAGGCTGTGGCATGACTACTGCTCCCTGAGCTTACCAAAGTTTACAGTAAGAAGAGCAACACATAATGAGAAATTGTTCATTGTGAGTAGAGAAATAGGAAGTTGCCTTAAGGGCAAGACACCAACCACCAAAGCCCACAGTCAGGAGGAGCCTTCATTTAAAAGGAGAGAGACTGAATTAGCTATACCACCAAAGGGATTCCCTTCTCCCAAGCAGTCATTTAGGAACTTTTTCTTTATGTTCAGCCACTAAAGTATACAAAGATTATTACATCTGTCGTAAAAGGGCCACACTGCATTTTCACGTAGAATTTCCCAACATCATTCAGAGAATGCTAATTTTACAAGCATGTGAAATGGAAAAGGAATTGGTGATGGAGGTTTGAAATGTAGCTCTAGAAAAGCAGCTAAGGCTACAAAACTCTGTGATAAAATTAAATTCCCAGCAAGGAGGTCTTGGGATGTGTTAGAAGAAGCTGTGCTGAAGTCTAAGTCACAGTGGATAATTCAGGATGTTGGAGATGCCTGGATTATTGGATATCTGCCAATAAAATCATGGAATAGAGCCAGGTCCTGATGCCAGCAGGGTTGGTCTGTGCAAGATCCTGGGTGTCCACGTGATGACACCACAGGCTTCAGATGTTTGATAGAATGGCGAGGTTTGGTTTTGCCCTGTTGGATTTTGAGTTTGCTTTGGTCAGGTCTTTCTTGTCCTCATATCTGTTCATTTTTAAAAGGAATGTTTACTTTGTGACATTGTATATTGGAAGAATATAACTTAGCTGTTATAGTTTTTTTCCAGAGCACTCGGTTAAGAGATTGCTTTGAATCCCCAAAAGAGACTTTTGGCTTTGAGTGCTATTGATTCTGCCTGTTTAATTCCTATGGGAATTTTTAAGTTAGATTGAATATATTTCAAATTATGAAATTTCCATGAGCCCATAGAGACAAGGAGTGTGATGCTGTGGTTTATAAGTCATGTACTTCTTATTGGAGGGTTGAGACCTTGTGGGCTTTCCCATGTCCACTTTAGCATGGCCATTGTTGTCCTGGTTCAGCTCATGTTTAGGCATCCATGTTGTGTGACTTTATGGATGTAGCTTCTGACATTTCTAGGATGCACAATTTCACAGCAGACCCTCTGATCTTCTGGCTGTTACAATCATTCTGCCTCCACTTTCTCAGTGATCCCTGAGCCTTAGGTACCAGAGTTGTTTTTATAGATGTATGCATTGGCCCTGGGCTCCACACATCTGCATTTCTATTGGTTAGAGTTGATGTAATTACATTATAATCTCAAGAAATAAAAATAAAAAGTAATTTAAAAACTGGGGTGGGTTTGTGATCTTTATTCTTCATTGTCAATTTGACTGGATTTGGGGATAACCTGGGATTAAGCCTTTGGGCATAACTCTGAATTTTTTCAGAGAAGTTCAGCTGAGGAAGAAAGATCCACTCTAAATCTGTTCTAGGATATCCACACAGGATAAAAAGAGGAAATAAACAGAAAAAGTTTGAGAGACACCAGCATTTATCTGCCTCTGCTTCCTGATGGTTGGCCTGATGTGGCCAGCCTTCCACTCTCCTGCGGCCACACCTTCTCCACTAAGAAGTAAAACCTCAAACTGCTCTTGCCATTACTTTGCCACAGCATTAGAAAAAGTATCTGATACACATTCCTTACAGGAACCTCACCATTTTCTCATACCCCTCACTTTGTCTTTAACTAATCTCCTTTGCCCTTTTCCGAGTTTAGTTCTTTCTCCTATGCCTTTAGGGTCATTCAGTAGCTAGGATGCTTTTCCTTGATGGACTAACTCTCTGTTTCACAAAAACAAAGTTTTCACAATGTCCCCTTGTCAACGACGTCTAATAAACTGCCAGTTTTAAACTATAATCTACACTGCTCTTTCTCAGCTTTATACCACTACCTTCATTTCTTTATTTGGTTTTATAGCATTTATTTCCCCTTGTCAAACTATGTAACAATTTACTTAAGTTTATCATTTATTATGTGTCTTTATTTATTAACATATAATCTTACATTTTTATTTACTTATTCCATGTATGTTCAAGGGATGGTGTGTAGAGCACAGTGCACCTGTGAGAGAACAATATTCAAGGACAAGTTCTTGCTTTTCCCTACGTGGACCCAAGAATCAAACTAAGTCATCAAACTTGGCTACAAGCATTCCTAACTGCTGAGTGAACCAGCTGACTCTATAAACTAATACATTTGTCTTTTGTTCTCTTGAGTATTTCAAGTGCTTGTAATGGGAACTTGTAAGTACTAGATGCTTAGTGAATGATCTAGAAGGAAAGAGCCGTAATTATACCTTAGATTGAAACTTTCTTCTTTGCTCACCTGCTTAGACCCAAACCGAGAAGTTTTTGAAGGCAAGACATTTACTTTATGATTATCTGAAACATCTTAAAACATTTCCTAAAAACAATAGATGCATAATAAACATTTGCTAAACACAAGTATACACTGCTCACCCCATTGTCCCACACCTCTGTAGGGTATGCAATTAACATGCAAAACCAGAGGAGAAATCCATGATTCATTGTAAACTATAGCAGTATCTAAGAGCTCCAAAGGTAAAAGTCCAATATAGACCAATATGGTAAAGACCTCTTGTTCATGTTTTATTCACGAGTTAAGAATTTAGGGTCAGGACAATGACATAACAGGTAAAGGCACTTGCTATCAAACATGGCAGCCTAAGTTTGATCCTTGGAACTCACACAGTGGAAGGAGAGAACAATTCCCACAGGTTATCCTCTGACCTCCACAAGGACTCTCTGGCACATGCATATGCAAACAACACACATGAATAAATTTTAAAAGACTTTAGAATTCACCATAGTGTTTTTGGTCATTTGCTACCATATCTGCTTGTATTTGAGATATCTATTTGGTGAATTAAATGTCCACAGACCTTTGACTGATGCCACCATGCCTCTGTTTCCTTTCTCAGAGCCCTTCCTGCCATGATGCATTGGATCCGCACCCAGAAGCCAGGAGAGAGCGGCATCAATATTGTCACTGCTGATTTTGTAGAACTTGGTGACTTTATCAGCACTGTCATAAAACTCAACTATGTCTTTGATGAAGGAGAAGCCAACACTTGATATTACTCTTCGGAGTGTCTATGAGGAAGATAGAGAAGCCTCATTGTATTAGACATATTATCAATAAGCCCTCTGATTTTCCTGTTCTGTTGAGTCTCTGAAGGAATTAGGGCTTAGAAGTGGGTGGGAAATGAGGATAAATCATGTCTTCAGTGATTGTAACCATATTCTGCATTGCTATAAATAAGTCATTTCCGATTTGGTGACCAAAATCTACTTCTAGTGTTAGGAATAGAAAAGAACAGTGAATTTCGTTTTTCAGAATTAATGTTTGTGCTGTGTAACTCATGAGTGTTTACTAGATTGCATTTTCTAATTTCAACGTCGGGCTCCTGTATTATTCATAGCCTCTACCCTTTCCACTCCCTCTCTCTTGCTCGCTCTTCCTAATTAGATGCTATATGGGTCTCAAAACAATTGAATACCCAACATAATGTGTATTGCATTGTTGTGCTGAAATGTGTTTGTTTTGTGAGACTTGGTGAAATATTCCATAGTCATCTGCAATTGGGCAATCATAGCTAATTCTTGGTCGTAGAAAATATGCATCAAATCAGTCTCCCTGCATCAGTAATATTGGCAGTCAGGAGTGATTTTGTGTTTTATGAAAACAACAACATTTCACAGTAGCTCTGTGTGAGACAGCTATGACTATCATGCAAACAGACTTTTGGATGGACTATGAGTGTCAACTTCACAGTGAAAAAAAGAAAAAGAAAAAGAATGGTATATACACAGATAGATGCTATTCTAATTCAGCAAAGTTTTAAATAATAATTTCCTGCAAATGTCAAACTACAAATGTGTGGAAATCAGGAAAAAAAAATCTGATTTCTTTAAATATTTAAACTTTAGTTAACGTCTCTTAATAAATGTATTTTTTCTAAAAATTGAAAAAAGAAAGACCACAAGACTCTACCATAAAATTGGAATTCAAATGCATAAATCTAAAACCAGATCATGAAAAAAAAAGGCTAAAGAAGTTTTGTTTATGTTTATAACTTAAAGAAGAAAATGAAGGGATGCAGCAGGAATTAGAATAATGTTTTTGAAACTACCCTGTAGTCTTTGTAGTCCTGATACAAATTCTTTCAATATGGATGATCTCCACAGACTCATGTACAATTAGCATTCCAGGTCCCATACTGCTTGAGGCTAGACAAAGACCAAGGAGCTAAAGTCACATACAAATGTCTGTGGCATCACTTTTGGTAATCCAGGGAAAACAAATGTTAACACATATTTTTGAGTGCTGAATCCTTGGTATCATTGTAGTATTCGACAACTCTAAAAAGCAAGCTTTTAAGAGCACAATACCCCTCTCCATATGCTTCACGGGAATAATGTGAGGGATTAGTAAAAATTTATACAATTGCTGAAGTTCCTAAACTTATACATTATTTTATCTTCACACATAGAAATTATCAAGCCAGTGGTTTCTTTGGACAATGAAATTCCATGCATATCAGACTCCTAGAGAAAATAAAAGCATTCATTTGGCTTTTAATTAATTTAAGTGGAAGACATATGACTTAATTCCTTTGACCTAGATAAAAACTTAATTTCAGGTCTATATCTCAATATTATAAATAATCAAGAGTTGACTTAGATTATAGACACTCTTCATTAGAAAACAGCACTTACCAACAACTCAGAGAGTGGATAAAAATTGTCTTTATTGAAGAATATGTTTGTGAAATATGTGTTTAGACTAAATAACTTCGTATGCACACAAGAGATATGTTTATAATTCTTGATCTCTGCGTGTATTTTGTCACACATACACTGGTGCAGACAAATACAGATACACACAGATTATAGGCAAACATAGTACAATTATTTTTCAAATAAAAATACTGATATTAGTAAATAATTTAATTTAAAGAGGAATTTCAGAGCCAGGCATGAGTACCTGCCTGTAAATGTGGAACTTGAGAGTCAGGAGAGTCAGTACTTCTTCAGGACTAGACTGAGCTACATTGTGAGCTCAAGGCTACCCTGGATTACATAGGGAGATCCTATCTCAAAAATCTAAACAATAAAATAAAGATAGCATCCTTTAGCAATGTATGGAAAATGTTACAAAACATTTGAAAATGCAGTAGTCCACCATACAAAATGTTTTTATAAAATATTATAGATTGGGACTTTAATATTCACAAAATATAATGTTTTCCCTGTTAACCTCTCCATCTTTTGCAAGTCAGTTATCTGTTTCACTTGATCTTCTTGATCAGATAAACAGAAACTTTTTAAAAAGAGATTATCGATTATCAACATTATGCTCTATAAATTTGCTCTCTGACTACTCTATTTTTGATGCCTTAGGAGCATCTATTGCCAAGCACAGTTTCAATGACACAATTCTCCATCTTACAATAGGAGAGAAAGAGGTTCTTAATCTGTTAGCAAAAACTGGATGCAATGTAGAAGTGATTGTATTATAGTTTCTTGAACTTGGATGCTTCCCTATAGTCTTTGTGATATATATTATGTGGGTGTTGAAAAGAATGGACAAAATGAAGTATTTGACTGAAATAACCAGACTAGGAAAGAGGGGTGTTTGTTTGTTTGTTTTGTTGGTTTTGCCATTACTGATGTCTTCACAGAAAGTACTTTCAACCTGAACTTATGATATCCATGTGGATACACAGTTAACTCCTAGGCAGTAGGCACTGAGATAAATGGACTTGTCTTAACTTCTAAAGAGGGATTAACTAGAAATAAACCATGAGAGAATTCCCTAAAATATTTCGCTAGAAAAAGGAAATGGAGAGAAGGTGCTTTTGGCTGTTTCCTGGCCACTGGCCCTGAAGTGGAACACACTCATGGAGCAGACTGTGGGCCTTTCGTAGAGAAATGGTGATATGTGATCAATCAGACTCTCGTTTCTGCTTTGTCTTTCCTGAGTCCTGGGAGCACAAGGGCTACACATAGGCTTCAAGTGGTGGTATGTCTTAGTGTACCTTTTGTTTTGCTAGCACTTAAGACACTTTATGTTACAAGTCCTACAAAGCAAAAACAAAACTAAAATCCAACTGTTACTCAACCTGGGACAACAAATTCGTGGAGTGAGTGGAATGAAAATACTCAGATGAATCCACTTTTACATTTGCTTTCCAGTCAGTAACTCTGAAGGACCAATATAACAAAGACTTCTGCCATTACTACTTATGTCTCCTTCTTACTACACAGTCATGTGAGCACAGAGAATGCGAGGCATCCTTTAAAAGCCTTAGGATATTTTATATGGTAACCTCAATGTTCACTTTTAGCCATATTGGAAAAACTCACATTTCTCAGAACGCCACCTATCAGAGTATAAAATATTTGGCAAGACATGTGTGTGTATAAGCATGCTCAAGAATACACACACACAGACACACACACACACACACACACACACACACACACACACACAGTGTTGAAGCCACACCCTATATTGGCCTAACTGGTTTTATTGCAATTTTAACTCTTGAAATCAATATTTCCTATGTTATTAGGCTTAAAAATAGTTCCACTATTTGAATAGTTAAAGGGAAAATTATTAAAAATAATCAATGAAAAGTGAGACTATCAGAAACTAGAACCACTGGGCAGCAGTGCTCTAATTATACTGTCAATCACATCTCAAGATACATGATCTAATGTAAATTTAAATATAAGTGTTTGAACACACATCTTCACTCAAAGTCCTGTGAAGTTCTGAGGTGTTTTTAGGCAGTGCTACTTGTCCAGGTTGGCATTACAGACTGGAGAGCTGGAAGTCTCAGGAAATGCATGCTTTTGTTAGTTTTTTAGTTCTACTGTTTTACAAATATTTAGCGACGCAATGGTCTAACTTTTCTCTGGTTGGTCAACCAAAGAGGAGCAGTATAGGTCAAGTGCTCGCACCCTGAACAGCTAAGAGAAAATAATGCACAGTGTCTCACAGGAGATGCTAAATAAGATCTCTATAGTGTTTTATTTTGCTATATTTGGTCTTTTTCTCTAGTTTTCAGTGACACCATGGTGTGAATGCTCTATTTGCCATAACTTATTGGTGGCTCCTGTGTACCGTGCAGTTTAAACATAATGGTCCAAATTGTCTGTTTTCTCAATAATGATAATAAAACATTCTATAGAATTTGTAAAAGGTGTTAATTGAAAAATGTGTAATTTTTATTTTACTTGTGAAACAATTTTGTAGTTCTTAGTTGTGATCATATATCTGTATGAGTCAAAATTATGTGCTTGTCAGTGGTAAGTGTAATTATATTGTATCTTCTCAAGAAACTTATCCTAAAGAAAAAGGGCACATCATGACTAGCCTTAACTCACTGCCATTTTGCTTGTTTTGTTTGGCTTGCTTTAGTTTCTGCAATTAGATTTAAATTTTTAGCAGAAATTGTATTTCTTCTAAAGTTGTCCCTTAAGCAATGTTGTGCACCATATGCTTTAGAAAGCTGCTGAGTTCCCACAATGCCACTGTCCAGTTTATGAATGAATCAGCTATGCTTTGTGATTATTAAAATCATCTAGCTGAATAGCTTCATTCTACACTAGAAAACTAAATTCACATATTTCCATCAGTTTCAGAATGAACATCAGAATTCCAACACAGTGCTTGGTAATGATAGGTCGTTTCTACTTTAATGATAAGGTTTCCATGGAACCACGTTTTTCTAACTCACTGCATTTGAAATTTGGATCATAAGACATAAGACAGACTGCCTTGGATCTCTGAGAATCATGGAAGCTCCATTGACATGAGGTAATTCCATTATATCGTTGGCTTCTCAACAAAACCAGCCACAATGTTCATCTTTCTTCCTTTTCCATGTGCAACAGGAAACTCCCAACCAATCTACATAGGCAGTCATGTTAGAAGCAAAACTGTAATCTATTTTAGGCTTAGACTTTGTTTTTAAGTAGTTTCCTTATTTCTTCTAGTCTCTGTTTTTTGTTTTTGTTTTTAATATTTACAGTTGCCAAGTAAAATAGAGAACAGCAGTGAAATTCAAATCTCAGATAAATGATATGTTATTGAGGTTCCTATAGAGTTGATCAGCAGTGCTTGCTTACATTGCTCAGAAATGTTTGCATAAGGTTCAATTTTAAATGGATACATTCTGTGTTGCTTTTTAAATCTGGCAACAATATACATAGTTCCTCTCAATGTTTTCAGCTGGACTGCTGTGAACACTGAGATGGCCATTCTCCTATATGAAGACCAATTCTAAAATCTGAAGAAATATTGTTTCATGAAGAAAATATTGTTTCACACTAAGTGATTTTCAAGAATCATCTCAAAATCATTTAAATAATCAAAAGATCATCTTCATTAGATGAATGCTACCAAATTGAAGTTTTTTCTTATGACAAAGAGAATTGCTGAAGCAGATTGTATTGAACAATTGGTTTTCAGGAACTGAAATGGAAGAACCCGTCAGATATGAATTAAGAGATCTAAATCTGGTACCTAGGTTATCTTTCCAAGCCTAGAACCTTGCTGGAATTCCTAAATTAATATCCAGTGATTTTAACACTGAGTTCTTCTTAGTCTGAACATGGACAGAGTTCTGAAAAATTTATGGTAGCTACCTCTTCTTTTGAAATTCCTATGAGAAAAATAGGAAAACTCAAATCCCATAATATGTTTCCATATTGTGATTTCTGCCTGCACATATTTGTATTGATTTGCTTGATTTCTGGAGACAAAGACTGTGTAGAGCTGCTGCTGTTTCCTTCGCTCACTCCAGGAGTTCACCAGAGGAAGTCAGATCTGTGCCTTCTCTTTTTAGGATCTGTTCATTGATACTTTAGTAAATGTGCTGTAATGAAAATCCATGCCTATATAGTTGGTTTAGAAAATGTGATTTTTTTATAGATATAAAATTGTGTTCTTAATGTTTAAAAAACGTTTATTTGTAGCTAGTGAAATTGCCTAATAAAGTCCTGGAAGCAACTGTGTTTAGTTTCTCCATTTATACTCATCCTTGCTTCATTACAAGCAACAAAATGCATCTCTCAAGTGAAATATGGTCTATGGCCGTACCACCCTGAACGCGCCCGATCTCATCTGATCTCGGAAGCTAAGCAGAGTCAGGCCTGATTAGTACTTGGATGGGAGACCGCCTAGGAATACCAGGTGCTATAGGCTTTTAAAAAAAAGTGAAATATGATTAAGAATATCTTCAAATAATCATCACATCAGGATTTCCTTTACAAAGAATAATGCTTCTGTACCAATAAAGTGAAAGTATTACATGCTTTGAGTATGTTAAAGGTGTCTCTTAATGTTTAATGTAATTACCTTTTGGTATCATCACCTGTAAGGTCAATGTCAACACACAATATATTAATATAACTTACTGATATTACAAAGCAGCTCAAACTAAAATCTTAAGGTGAGGGAAATAACCCGATGAGCTCTCACTGTATCTACCACATGAGATATTTCCTTCAGAAATAAAATTTTTTTCTTAAATTTTCTGAAAATATTTTCACCAAATATTCCTAACTATTGAGATTCAAATCATACTTTACTAAAAAAAAGTCTGATATATATATACATATATGTGTGTGTGTGTGTGTATTTGAAAATTAACTTTATAAATCCATTTGGTTTAGTTTGTTTTTTATTGCTGTGAAAAGCACCATGACCAAAAGCAACTTGGAAAGGAAAGAGCTTATTTATTTCATCTTATAAATCCAGGGCCACAATCCATTACTGAATGAAATCAGGCCAGAAAACAGTCCAGGGGCCCAGATACAGGAATTGAAGTAAAGGCAGAAACTGTGGAGAAAGGATGCTTACCAGTTTTCTCTCCACAGCTTGCTCAGCTTGCTTTCTTATATCACCCAGGAATCTGACCAAAGGTGGTACCTCATACAGTGGGATTGACTTTCCCATATCAATCATTAGTCAAGAAATTATTCCACAAATATGACTATAAGCCAATCTGATGGTGGTATTTTCTTGTTGGTTATTGTTTGTTTGTTTCCTGTTGTTGTTACCATTGAGATAAGGTCCCACTGTGTAACATTGGTTTTCCTGGAACTCACTGTGAAGACCATGTTAGCCTTGAACTCATAGAGATCAGCCTGTCCCTGCCTCCCAGAGGGCTGCAGTTAGAAGCATACTCTTCCACACCTGATCCTAAAGATGTTTGTTATTAATGTTTCTTTTCCCAGATAACTCTAGTTTATGAGAAAACCACCCAGGACAGACCCCAAGACTGTATGTTATGTATGTTGTAGGTGCTTGACATTGGAAGCTCTCTATTTATAAACTGGAATGGCCTCTATATAGTAACTACTGGCATTCTACAAACAGTCTTTACAATGATTACAACTATGCGTCCTTTGTAAAACATTTCAATAGTTCTGTTCTGCAGTAATTTATCCTACTACACGGCAGGCAACCACTAAGCAAAGCAAAATATTTCTAAAATGTTCCTTAGAAAACTTGATAAAGTACATATTTGACACATGCTCATGAGATCTAACAAGCGACATGATTTTGCTCCCTAAAGGAGCAAATAAATATGCCCAGTGGCCTTTCCTAAGTAGTATTTCTAAAGAATCAAATGTTCAAACATAGATATACATTCTTGAGAACCGGCAAAGAAGTCATCTTTAGGAATCCTTAATTCTTATTAGTCATTTCCAAAATAAGTATGATAAGAATAAGTTCGTTATGGCAACCAGTAAACGCAAGCAGATCCCACTCACAACAGTACAAGCTCAGTGTGGTGGGAAGTTCAAGGATGCCCTTGTTAGGATCCCTCATAATGGCCACAGTAGAATTAGGTACCAAGATGACCTAGTGTAATGGGATATCTGCTATCACACTTGGGTTTCAACCCTGTGGTTAAAAGTCTTCCTGGAAATATATGGAAGTATTAGGCAAACATGAATCACCGTAAAATGACTTTAAACTACAGAAAGTGTGACCATAAGTAACAGGCAGAGGGAAGTGCTTAAGAACCCTGATATTGGTATTTTTTATGAACCCCTATAGAATTCGTGAACTCCATAAAATAAGCAAGTTTCTCTCATATGACTATAGAGTCTGGCCACCCAGCTTTTTCACTAAGAAACAATTTTGAAAACTGTTGCTTCAATTTAACTGATCAAATATTGTTAAATAATAATCTTCATGTTAAGCAATAAAAGTAAAAAGTCTTCAATGTAAGCATTGAAAATAAAAAGCACACCTTCGTTATGTATGTATTCCCTGTACACAACACATATTAACATACCTCTGAAAACAACTAAAATAAAACTGTTGAATTATGACTTAATCAAACCCCAGACAAGGGCTGCGGAAAAACCATGCATTTGCTAAGAGCTCTTAGGTGGTAGGGGAAGGTTGAAAAAGAGGAAGGCAGCATCATTACCATTGTGCTTCCTTTGAGGGATACTGAGAAACTGAGAATTTGGGGATAATTTTAGAGAAAATATATTGCAGGGTATTGTTTCAAGCCTACACAAAATTGTTAACTGTGACATTCATTATAAATCCTTGTGGAAAATATCCATCCAAGATTACCTAACTTACAGTGTATCTGTATCAAAAGTATTAAGAAAGAATGGTGACCAGCACCATGGGTCCCTCCATGGTGCTGGCCACATATGTGGCAGAGGAGGGTCTTGTTGGTCATCAGTGGGAGGAGAGGTGTTCAATGCCCCAGTATAGGGGAATACCAGGAAGGGAAGAAGGGAATGGGTGGTAGGTGGGGGATACCCTCATAGAGGCAGGGGAGGGGAATGGGATAGGGGGTTTCCAAAGGGGAGACCTGGAAAGGGGGAAACATTTGAAATGTAAATAAAGTATCAAAAAATGAAAGGTAAGATCATATTTTGATTACAAAATATCCTTTCTTGTTAAAATTCTCTATTCCTCATTTTTCTATGAATGAAAATGAGGCCGCATGAATATGTTAACTACAATCCTACCAACTCCTGTTTCCACACAAGACTGCTGCTCTTGCCATAGGAATCCATCATGTGTCCTTTGTGTTTGGTAGAAGCCTCCATAGCCACCATAACTGGCTGCTGGTGACTCTTTGGTCTTGATGACCTTTAAAGTCTCCTGTCTCCAGTCCTTCTCACTAAGGCCCAGAAACTTGTTAGTGAACATTTCCTATATCCAGCTAGGCATAATTATGAAAGTAGAGGAGTATATTTGTCACATGGGTGGGTAGTCTGCAGACACATAGGACATCCAAATTGAGGGGTTTCAGGACCCTTACATCTTAGTAATTATCCAAGATTAGAGAGACAGCACATTTTGTTTTTTGATAGTTATTTCTTTGTGCCTTGGTCTTTTTCCCTGTAGGCTGGAGACAGGACATGGCCAGTTAGATGGCTAATGAATTTCATCAAGGCAGAGACATGCCTTTGTCTCTAGGACCCACATGGTAGAATAAAACGGGACAACTCCCGTAAGTTGTTCTTTGATTTTCCTCTCTCTCTCTCTCTCTCTCTCTCTCTCTCTCTCTCTCTCTCTCTCTCTCTCTCTCTCTCACACACACACACACACACACACACACACACACACACATACACACACACAACTGTAGTAATAGAAAAATCTGTAATTTTAATAAATAATTCTAATAGCAGCCATAGTGTTGTTCTGTTATTGCCAACCTAAAACACTGTGTGTGCCTGTGAGAGAGAGGAGAGGAGAGAAGAGGAGAGGAGAGGGGAGGGGAGGGGAGGAAGAGAGGGAGGGAGGGAGAGAAAAAGAGAAAGAGAGAACATTATTTTGTGAAATTTATCAGCTAGGTTTTCCTCCTCTGAAAACTGACCTCTGAGAAGCCTATTTCTTGAGTCCATTGTTTAGACATATTCTAGGACACTAAATGAGTGTCAGAGAACCAATGGCTCCTGACAGAATCTCCCTCAGTACAGATGAGCAAATGATAGAATTGAGTAAGGGACTCGTTCTTCTATGCACAACTTGATGGGCTCCTTCGCATTGAAATGTTTTCTTTATTTATAGCAGTGGGTCATGTGGTGGTTTCACTTTAAAGGGGGTTGATGTAGTTAATCCCCAGTTCTTCCTCCCAGCCCCATGCTCCCAGAAATAAGACTCAGACTCAAAATGTATTTATAAATACCCTGATCACATAGCTAGGCTCTTCTATGACTAGATTACAACTAAAATAACCCAATGCTGGTTACCTATACTCAGGTACCATGCATCTGTCTCATTACGTCTTCCCTGCAGACCTCCCCTGCCTGACTCTATCCCAGAATCCTTTCTCCTCCTGGACATTCCACCTTCCATGCCCTGCCTAAGCCATAGGCTATATACTTTTAAATTTACAGGTGATACATTCATACAATACATAAGATATCCCCTCTACAGGGGTTTTATAGGAGCATGAAACAGCACAGTATACTGAAAGCTGACTTACGTAAGAAAAAGGCCAGTGGGCCTGCCTCTGAATTCTCCAAGAAGCCCTGGAAAATGCTGATACTGCCCAGAAAATATAGCTCAAATTTTATTGTACACATGCTTCCCTGGTGATCCTAATTAAATGTACATTTCAATTAACCAAGCTAGTAATTAATTCTTTTTTTTTTCTTATTTCTTTTTATTTTTTATACTTTATTTACATTTTAAATGTTTTCCCCTTTCCAGATCTTCCCTTTGGAAACCCCCTATGCCATCCCCCTCCCCCTGCCTCTATGAGGGTATTCCCCCACCCACCCACCCACTCCCGTCTTCCCTTCCTGGCATTCCCCTATACTGGGGCATCGAACACCTCTCCTCCCACTGATGGCCAATAAGGCCCTCCTCTGCCACATATGTGGCCAGCACCATGGGTCCCTCCATGTGCATTCTTTGGTTGGTGGTCCAGTCTCCGGGAGAACCGGGGGCATCTGGCCAGTTGTCACTGTTGCTTCCTCCAAACTTAGACTGCACATCTAAGCAGCTCCCAGTGATACAGGGGGTAAGGAGCCCAGTCTTACAACACATGATTTGAAGTTCAAATTTCCCATCAGACAAACTTTGAGATGAATAAATGGTCAGGTCACCACTTATGAAATTAATTTGAATGGAGCAATTATGGAGCGATATAATCATTACACCTCTTTGTTTTCCCATGGCTCATCAACCAAATACAACAAGCAACTTGAAGATGGGTGAAATCAAATTCACCCATTAAGGGGAGAGATCACACAGAAAGCAAAGTGTGAGTCATGTAGTCAAAGGAAAGGAGACATTGTTTTGCATGAGAAGGGATTGCCAATGACACCTGAATAGAGTAGACACAAAGCAAAGAAGGACCAGGTAAGAGCATCAAATGTCACATCACAAAGAAGGCAGACCTGGAGTGTTGCTTGCACAGTCTCTACACTGGAATCTTGGATCCTGGGCTGTGAATTGAATGGCTTCACAGGGTCAAAGTAACATAAATCCTACATAAGGGAAGGAGATGTTGGTAAGTGCCAACAGAATTTAGACAGCTGTTCTCACTCAAGTAGGAGCTATTCTGAGACCTTGGCACTGCCCTGTGGCCTGTGATTATTCCCTCCTGACTTCACAGTGCTGCCTTTATTTGCATCTGTCTGCCATTCCAGCACTTAGAATGGCTGTTCAGATCTTAGTTTCTCAGTCTGAGCTGACTTTCACCTGTTCTGTTTCCATGTGAGACAAATCAACTCAAATTAATTCAAGCTAGAGAGAATGAAGGGTTGCTTTTCAAACCAATTGGAACTAAGAAGAGAAAGAGAAAGAGTCTTGGTTGTACCAGCAGTGAAGCCTCAAATAGTATCATGGACACTTGATTTTTTTTTTCTTTCAGTTTTTCCCTCTACACTGACTATATTGATATAAAATATTTTCATACTGAATCAACCTGAAGAACAAAATGTTCCTCTAATAGTCTCACCTTAAAAACAGAATTGAACATCACTGGTTTCATTTGGGCCCAAATCTTATTTCTCAAACATGTATAGTGTAGACCAGCCAGCCTTGCATAGCTGGGGGCTCCAGCATCTGTGGCTCTGACATCAGTAGATTCAGGGATTCATGGGTCAACCACCGACAGATTGAAAATATTTAAAAAAAAAAAAAAACATCTAGGCAGATCTTTTCTACTTGCTATTCTCTAAACAATACAATGTAAGACTTATTGGTATAGATTTGATATTGTATTATGTATAGGACATGGATTTTAAAGTATATGGGAGACTGTGCTTATTTGTGGTTGTTTGTAGAATAGATGAGCTCTCTGGAGATGTAATGTACACAGAAGTCCTAGAATACATTGCTCACAAACATGAAGGGACAAGTACATACTGGTCACTCCTATCCTGTCTGCAGCCATAACAGTGGATCGAGAAGGTTGAAATGTTGGTTGAAAAGAAAAACTGAAGTTCTGGTTAAAAAAAAAACAAAAAACAAAAAAACAACCAATCAAAAGAAAAAAAAGCAAAATAAAATGTTCTATTCTGACACAAACAGAAGGTATCCTCTACAAGAACCTCACCAACTTTGGAAGCCATGTCACGTGAGTGGGTGTGGTGTCTATGTCATGAACTCAGTAGGTTTGCTTCATGGTCATTCACATCCATTCTAAATCCTAGGAAGGATGAAAAATTGCAAACAAACATTAAAGAACTTCTAAACCTTGTTTTGAGAGGTTTTATGCTTTGTATTGAAGATTATTTTAAATTTATAAAAGCAAAAATATCATCAGATTTATATATTTTTATTCATTTTTAAATCAATTTTCTCAATATTAAGATCTCATAACCTGGGAAATACAGTGCCTTTGAATTACCATTTATATTCCAGTAGTTAATGTAATTATTGAAATATAAAAATCTATATCCCCATAGTAATTCATTTAAGTTTTCATCCAAAATCCACACCACATAAAAGCACCACAGAAAATATAAAATAATGTCAAAGGATCATTTAAAAAGATAAGAAAAGAGCAATTCAAATGACTTCTCACTGATGTCTTTGTTCTTCTCTTCACTGAATACAGAAAATTTATAATAAAAAAAAGATAAGAAAAAGAAATTTATCATATGAGGGATGTGGGAGGATTAGGTTCACTCCATAGTGTGAATGTGGGCTAGATTTCCTACCATGAGGGAAGGAACAGACAATTCAGAAAAGCTGTTCTCAGAAGAGGCTGATAGTACCAAATTAATGGGTTGACAAAAATAAAATATTAGAGCTTTGGGGCATTAAATCTTTCACTACTGATAATAGCAAAATATCCCAAAGTCATTGGCCAAGTTTTAAGGTCACTGCTGAAATCATGAACTGAGACAAATATACTTGGTATCTGATATGAGGTGTATCTAAATTTCAAGTGAATAAAGTAGAATCTGAGTATTAATGTGTAGGGATGTGTTGTGGATAACCCTGGGGCTGTTTCTATTCTGCTAATTCTGCTGTCTTGGGAGGGGCTTCAGACAAGGAGTGAGTTGTACCTGTGACTTCTTGTGAACCAATCCCCTAATGAATAAAGGAGCCAATCACTGGGCTCGGAGGAGGGACTTCCAGATTGGAGAGTGGAAGAGAGAGTGAGGGCAGGAGAGAGTGAGGGTACTTTTGGAATGGGGACAGCAGATAGGTAAGATATAGCTACTAGAGTCTCCTGATATCATGGCGGATTCGCAAAGATTCACCACCAGAGGAATCAGAATTTGATAAGGCTTACAAGATTAGGTTTTAGTTGTTGAGCCTAGAGATGGAGTTACTATTGTTTCTGAGCTAAGTTTATGTTGTGTTTTCCTTCACGTGGTGGTTCATCTGGATTCCAGAGAGAAAGGTATGGCGATAAAGTATAGATTTGCCTGATGTGCACCACAGAGGCCATGGGGGTATTAAAGCATGGGGCTGGCATGATAGCGACCCATAAATGGGAACCTAGTGAGCTGGGTAGAGAGATCATGGAGCTTCAGAGCTCCACAAGATAAAAGCAGGTTGACCATTGCCTGCCAGTGCATGGTCGGCCAGGCCAAAAGGGCTGAGAGAATAAGGGCATAGCACGGAAACATGCTATATACTTTCCTTCTTTTTTAAATATTTCCCGCAACAGGGATGCTATAGACCTTTTCTAGAATATCTTCATAAACTTTAATATAAATTCTATTCTATTCTATTCTATTATATAAAAAACATAATATAAATTAGATGTTACCAATTCAAAATGTCCCACCTCTGGCCACACTTCCATTTTGGCTGCCATTTCAACCAATGCAGTTTATAGGATAATAAGGAAAAGCTATTCCAACCAAATCTGTAGCATGTAAAAATAAAGTTTTAAGATAACACTAAAATTTATAAGATGTTAATAGTATATGATGAACATAGGAACTATTTGTGTCTTATTAATTATGGTTTTCCAGGATGTGTTTCAGCAGCAGCACAATGACTTCCAGGGCTTCTACAGCCAACTAAGCAGCTGTAACCAGCAACAGTCTACTATCTCACTGACTGGACACTGGAAGTCTGAAATCAAGACCTTACAGATAGAGCTGAAGTGTGCTCCAGGGGCTCATGTGAGGGAGGCTTGTTTCCCAGCTGTTGGACAATTTGAGGGAGAGGGATGTGAAATTTAAAACTGGAGCCTGTTAGGAGGAGGCAAGACATTAAAGGATACCATGGAAGGATACATGGTGTTCCTCTCTGTGTATCTGTTTCTGAATCTCTCTGTCTCTCTCTGTCTCTGTCTCTCTGCCTCTCTCCCATGAGGAAAATCAGCTCTGCTGTACTCTCCCTCCTCCATGAGTCTCCTGCTCATCACAAGTACCCATTGAACTGTCTGACTGTGGACACACTAGCCTCTGAGTCAGTGACCCAAAACAAATATCTTCCTTCTAAGTTGCTACTCTTAGGTGTTTGTTCCCTGACAAAAATCTGATGAACATGCAAGGTGTTGTCAGGGTTGCTTCCTTGAGTAGGCTCTGAGGAAAAACATGTCCCATCCAATTCCCAGCATTCCTTGGCTTTTTGACGTCAGTGGTCCTCTCTCCCCATCTTCACCCCATCATTCTCCATGATTATATCTGTGTGCTCCCTCCTTCATAGAAATCATTGGTTTGTTCCAATTCAAGATGTCTTCATCTTAACTACATCTGGAAAGATCCTGCTCACACACTATATAGTACTCTGGGACTCAGGGAAGACATGGAGTAGGAAAGATGGAAGTGTACAAAATAATAATATATTCTCATTTACATTCATTCTTTTAATGAACACTTCTACAATTTGGTGTGCTGGCTGTTTGGTGAATTTAAGTTAAAACAATCAAAACTTAAAAGTACAAATGTGCAAAAGCCCATTTGGGGCATACTGCTTTTATAATACTGACAGTGCGACAAACACAAGAGCTGGACAACATTAGTAGCATTCAAAGTTTTATGTAATTGTAAGACAATGAAGTTAGTTTACTTAGTTCAAGCAGAGTACCTTTTCTTTACAACTTCTTCACTATACTTCTCTGTGGACTTCTTAATTAGAATGAGTACACAGATAATATCCTTTTAAAATTTTTACCACTTTCACAAATGATATACTTTAAGAGATATAATTGAATTATATCTGTTACAAGACACCTAGATAAAACCATTTTTGTCTCATTAGCCTACATGAGCAGCAATAATGATCTTCAATACTTATTTTATTAAAATAATAATGAACTTCAAAGCTTATCCTATTTAAATTGCTTTATTTAATTTTAAATAGAATTGAAAACATCACTATATAAAATCATTTTAATCAAAGTCTTATTTGTAATGTTTACTTTAAACTGTTTCTCTTTTTATATGCTTTTTGCCATTTATTCTTATGTATTTTTTGTTTCTGACAAATAATAAGACTAGAAGAATCTAACCTATAGCAAACACCTTTCATGTTCTTCTGTTTTCTTTTTGCAGCAGTCACTTGTCATATATTTACATATAGAAACCAAAACTTACATGTCTAAGTCAATACAACCTTACTGAAGTCCTTACATGCTAACAAATTATTAAACCAAGATGCAGACATAGCTGTATTTAAATCAGTGATGTCTCAGCACCTCCAAATAAAATAACATCAATGATGATAAGTGTTTGTATCACTTTTACCACTGTAATTCATTACTTTAAAAACTTCTCTTTCGGCCACAATTACAGAGGACATTATTGCTTTTTGAATTATAACAGGTAAATAAGATCAATAATCTGTAAAAACAAAACATGCATCAAAATTCCCTGTGCTGTTCCTGTGTGCTTCTAAGGTTACACTGTAATTATTTTTCCCCGCCCCTCACTGTTTCCACATTCCATTTTTCTCAGAACCTTGTGTTCAGGAGCTTTTCCTATTGTCACTATATGACTCACAGGAGCCCACTGTTAGCATCTGGAAGACACCAGAACAAAGAGTGAGCTTGTTGATAATCCCTGTAATTATTTCCATTGAGCTTTAGTGAGCCAGATCCACAAAGTATACAACAAAAGTGAAATTTTATCTATTTGTCTAGAATGCTTTTCTCTCTTAAAAGAAAACTTACCTGTGCATTACCTTATCTGAATAAAAATATCTAGCCTGACATGTATCCAATATTATAAGTAGAAAAACTAAGGATCAGGAATTATTAACCTTAAAAAACTAAGAAAAGAGTGGCATTCACCCAGGGCCTTTGAGGACAGATCTCATCAGGTTACATTATCAATGGCTATCTTTTCTTTGCCTTTTACCTCCTTTCCAACCACATTCAAATCTCTATTTTGGCTCAATATGATTCTAGATGAACTAAGCTAAGTTAAGAGCACAATACCTAACTGGAAAGATCTAGCTGTAGACGTGTGGCACAATGAAGAAATATTCTAAACTCTAGTCAATGGAAATAGGCCATTTGTGATAAAGCTAGAAAGATGGGTATCTTACTAGTTACTAAGATATTTAAGAAATGTTTTCATTTTCCCAAAGGATATAATTCTCAATAATATGCAATTCGATGTTCTATCTGTCCAATAAATTAGAAATGAAAGTAAGTCTTTTGGGGTCATACTGACCAGAAAACAGGACAAAGGTGTCCTGGAAGTAAGACAAAGAAACACAGTGGCATGAAACGTAGGAAAGACACTGATACTTATCCAACTTGATGGTGTTGCAGAAGATCAAGCAGGCCCTGTGAGGACATGATGACAACCAAGAGATTTTCGCAATACAGTCTATGTAAGTGAGACTATAAACCAGGACCCTGTGACTCCAAAACTGATGCCCTTTGCATTAAATTAAAAAGTTGAAGGGAGAAACAAAATAAGAAAGGGAAAAAAGAAGGGAGGGAAAAGATAACTGGAGCACTGAAAGCTTATTTTACTTAAAAGAATGCTAAAATGCCACCCATAAAACATGGTTGCTGCAAATATATTTTTTATTTGATTTATTTTTCAATTTATTCACTTAACATCCAGCTCATTGCCCTCCATCACCCCCTCCCACAATCCTTCCCCCATCCCCTTCTCCTTCTCATCTGAGGGGGTGGAGCTCCCTTAGTATCTTCCCCACCATTCTGGAACATCAAGTCTCTATGAGGCTAGGCACATCCTCTCCCACTGAGAACAGACGAGGCAGCCCAGCTAGAAAAACACAGGCAACAGCTTTTGGAATAGCACCCTCTCCAATTGTTCCAGACCCACATGAAGACCAAGCTGTACATCTTCTATATATTTGCAGGGGCCCTAGGTACAGCCCGTATTTGCTCTTTGGTTGGTGGGTGGTTCAGTCTCTGAGAGCCCCAAGGGTCCAGATTAGTTGACTCTGTTGGTCTTCTTGTGGAGTTTCTATCCCCTTTGGGGCCCTAATCTTTCTTCTTATTCTTCCATAAGAGTCCCCAAGCTCCATCTCCTGTTTGGCTGTGGGTGTCTGCATCCGTCTAAGTCAGCTGATGGGTGGAGCCTCTCAGAGGACAGCCATGCTAGACTCTGGTCTGCAAGCATAACTGAGTATCAATAACAATGTCAGGAATTGGTTCTTACAGCAAATATATTTAAACCAAAGATATAACCTGAAACAGGTCACACAACATAAAGTCAATGTCACCTCTTCTGTAATTGCTCTCAGTCATCCTTATTGATTTAATCAGATTGTTTTGTTTTCCATTGGCAGTTGCTTGATGATAGCTTTTGGTGATTAACTACACTGTGTATATACACAACACTATAAATACATCTATTGATGCACTTAAACAAAGGAGCAAGGTCTGACGTCTCCTGGGCAATGAACTAACACAAGTTCAGACTTCAATTAACAATTACAAGACCCCCTCTTATCTGAAGTGGCCAGAGCAGAGTCTATCTTCCTGTGTACACATGGTTTCCAATTATAAAGAGAGGTTTAAAAAAGAAAATAATTACTAAAAAGAATGGTGTGCAGCCCAATGTTTCACTTGCTACAGCATTAGGCATAAAGAAGTTCATTGTTTATTCCTGACTAAATAAAACTTTCAGTCTCAATTAATAACTAGGCTATCATCCATTCATAAAATTAATTTTTTAATTGTGTGCCACTATTTCTGAGATTCTGTACTATATCCTGTAAATGCAGATGTGAACAAGAAAAGCATATTTTCCAGTTGGCTTCCTGCTAGGTTATAGATGAAATAGCTTGGTTAAGGAATGTGGGTTGGGGAATTCTTGCATAGCAAGATATTGGTGATTGTCAGACAAGAGGTTCACACTCTCAGATTTTTTATTTTACTTGGCTTGAAACCTGGTGTGGTAAAAGATGAAGTGGGCACTTATGAACAAGGGTCCAGAAGACATCCTTTTGTTAAAGTGAAAAAAAGGATAGTCTGAACAGAAAGGAAAAGAACTTGATATCAAAGTGATAAGATAATACTCCTTCAAAGTCATGGCAGAAAGGCAAGGCTCAGGTTGATCCAGAGGAATAGAAGTAAGACACCATCTGGGGGAAACGACTAGGTATGTTTCATGCGACTGAGGTAGTAGACTTTGCAGATTTGTTATTCAAGGCTTGACTGACTTTAAAAAGATAGATGATAGATAGATGGATAGATAGATAGATAGATAGATAGATAGATAGATAGATAGATAGATAGATAGATAGATAGATGGATGATAGTGCTTCATATAGCCCAGCTTGACCTGTTACTTTCCATGTACTAAGGATGGCATTGGGTTTCCTGACCATCCTGCCTCTCCCTCCCCAGTGCTATGATTAGAGGCATTTACTGCTATGCTCCATTTTATGTGGTCCAAAGGATTGAACTCAGGATTTTATGCGTGCTAGGTAAAAACTCTTCCAACTGAGCTATACCCTCAAGTCCCTCTTCTGATAGTTTTATGTTCATATCTGGCTCTGTAGATGAGTTTCAACTTCTGGAATTTTAAATAAGATTTGGCATCCTATTACTTGCTATTCAGTCTTGTACCTTCCTGCCTCAATCATTTCTAGAAGTTTCAAGGCAAATGTCTGTCATTGGAAACCAGTAAAGAGTAGGTGGAGAAATTATGCAAGATTCTACTAAGACCTTTCATGAAGTCTTCATAAATTTGTATCTACCACTGCGACAGAAGAGGAATCTTCTTCAAGCACAGCAGGTCTCTTGCAGATGATTATGTACCAGGGATTAGTCAAAAAATCTTCATCATCAATCACAACTACATGTTTGCTAAGTGACTGATAACAATTACCTTCCTATCGGAAATGATGATGGTTTCTATGAAAGAGAGGAAGGAAGGAAGAAGAGAAAGAAGGAAGTAGAGAAGGAAGGAAGGAAGGAAGGAAGGAAGGAAGGAAGGAAGGAAGGAAGGAAGGAAGGAAGGAAGGAAGGAAGGAAAGAAGGAATTAAGGATTTAGGTACCTGGACATTGAGCTGAAAAAGATCCAACTGAGCATACTGGTCACTGCTTGTTACTGATTGCACTGACGTCAGATGGCGTCTATTGTAACCAGCTAATTTTATAAATCAATTTGAAATGCAGCAGCTCTTTCTGTTCTGAATTAGATCACGGAGTAGCAGCGAAATGCATGCCTGACCATAAGGCAGATGATCAAGCACTTCTGGACTATGTTAAGGAGAACATGAGGGTTTTTTACTGGCTGATTTTTCTTGTAGCATTTGTAAAGAAGGAAGAAAGGGGATATTTTCTTTGTTCATTTGAGAGTGACTATGAGAGAGCAGAGCATAGAACCCAGGGCAAGACAATCTTTCACAAAAGATGAGAATTGCCAACTCTGGACCAGGAAAGATGAGCCCAACACTATTCCTTCATGAAAAGTGAAAGAATGATCAGATGTGGGCAGAGTTTAAGCCTGGGACTCTGAAAGACAGTATCTATGAGTTTTGCAGACATCACTTATGAAGAAATAGAGTATATTTTGATAGAGATTTCACTGAGAATATCTCTTGCATCAGCAGATAGGGGTCCCCTGCCAGAAGATTTATTTATAAGCATGCAGCATGAGATGCTTACTGATACCCACAGCAGAATTCCCTGTATATACAGACATATTTTTACATCCTATCATATGGTTAATGTTACACTTTTAAAATTTATTTCCCCCTTTATTGGAAGTAGATTCTTTTCTCACATAATATATTCTGATTAGTTTCCCCTCCCTCTGTTCTTCTTCCCTTCCCATTTCCCCTCCCATCCGGATCCACTCCCTTGCTGTTTCCTATGAGAGCATTAAAAAAGAATAGGCTTCTAAGAGATAACAATGAAACATAAAATAAAGAAGAATAATGTAAAACAAAAACCATCACATCAAAGTTGGACAAGGCAACCAAACAGAAGATAAAGAACTCAAGAGAAGTCATAAGAATCAGAGACCGCATCATTCACACACTCAGGAGTCCCATAAATCACTAAACTGAAAGGCATAATAAATACACAGCCGTGTGCAGACCCTGTACTTGTTGCTTTAGTCTTGTAAACTCATACTGCTCTATTTACAATAGCCAGAAATTGGAAACAGCCTAGATGTCCCTTAAAAAAAAAAATAGAGAAAATGTGGTACACTGCACAATGCTGTATTACTTAGCTGTTACAAAAAGTGACATCATGAAATTCCAGGCAAATAGATGGAACTAGAAAAAAATAACCATTGTGAATGAGGTAACCTGGACTCAGAGAGGTAAATACCATATGTATTTACTTATGTGTGGATATTAGCCATTATATAAATGATAACCCAGCTACAATCCCTAGACCAAGAAAGGTTAGGTATAGGGGAAGGGACTAGGACAGCATTCTCAATCTGTGGGTTGAGACCCTTTTGGCATACCTCTGTCTCAAAAATATTTACATTAAGATTCATAACAGTAGCAAAATTATAGTTATGAATTAGCAGCAGAAATATTTTTATGGCTGGGGGCTACCACAATATGAGGAACTGTAGTAAAGGTGGTTGCCTCAGGAAGACTGAGAACCTCTGGACTAGAAGATCACATGGGTCTCTGTGGAAGGTGGAAACAAAATAGATTTTATGGATACTCTGGGGTGGAGGGGACTGAAATGGGAGGATCAGGTGGGAGAGGGAGGGAATGTGGGGAGAGACAGCTAGAATTGAGGGGTATTTGAGGGGTGGTATGAAAACTTAGTGCAATGGAATCTTCCTAAAACATATAAAGGTGATCCTAATGAAGTCTCAAAATAATGGAGGAAACAGAATCCCAAGGGGCCATCTCTAGTTATCAAACAAAGCTTCCAGTACTGGTACTGCATTACATCCAATTGAATTATTGACCAAAAAGGTCTCATGGAAATCCCCAAATGACCCAGGCTGTTGCCAAGACAATATATTGCTCTCAATAAAGTGACAATTCATTGAACATGGAGAGATGGCGCCTGTGCCTACATAGAACATAGAAAATCCTATGTTCTAGTCACTTTGATTTGGGAAGATAGGTACTCTGCAGGCTAACAAAAGAGAAAGTGAACACCAATCCAGCTACAAAATCTTTAATTTACATTGGTGTTCTGCCTGTAAGATATGCTAGTGCAATGGTGGCACAGAACTTATGGGAGTAACCAACCAATATCTGATTTGACTGAAGGCTCACTCCACAAAATGGAGCTTATACCTAGCACTGCTTAGGTGACCAAAAACCTGAGACTATGTAGTTCAGGAACTTGTGGTAAAACCACATACTATTGTTCTAAGAAAACTAAAACCAAAAGCAACATAGCAATAAAATAATTCCTAATGACATCCTACTACACTCATAAATCAGTGCCTTGCTCAGTCATCATCAGAGAAGCTTCTTCCTGCACCAGATAGAAACAAATACAGAGATCCATAGCCAGACACTATGCAGAGAAAGAGAGAGACTTCAAAACACCCAGCTCTAAATGGGATGTCTCTTTCAAACTCCTCCCCTCAGAGCTCAGGAAACCCAGAGAAGAGGAAGCAGAGAGAGTATATGAGCCAAAGGGGATTTAGGACACCAGGAGAACAAGACCCTCTAATGTTCTAGTATTTATCTTATTTTTGATGATAGTTTGATTTTTAGCTAATGGATTAAAACAAAATTATGTATATTAATGGGTAATAGGTTGTATTTAAATAAGCGCACTTGTGTAATGGTCATATCACAGTAAATGTACCTGTCTCTATCATTATTTCATGGTACAATATCAACTATACTTTTGTCTAGGTTTTTAAGTCATATAGTACTTAACTTATTAAAAAGTTATTCTGCTGTGCATAGCACATCCTCCTGTAACTGAGCTTCCATCAACCAAGTTCCTACCACATCTCCCTCTCCCCTGAGAAGGGGAGCAGGTAATAGAGGAAGGGATTTGGAAGAGTGGGAGTAGAAGGAGAAGTGGAAGAGGGCTGTGATTGACAAACACTCACAGCCAATCAGTGGATGGAGCTTGGGACTCTTAGAGAAGAATAGGAGGAAGGATTGTGGGCCCCCAAAGGGAAAGGAACTCCACAGGAAGACCAACAGAGTCAACTAACCGGGACCCTTGGAGTTCTCAGAGTCTGAACCACCCAACCAAAGAACATACACAGGCTGGACCTAGGACTTCCCACACATATATAGCATATGTGCACCTTGGCCTTCTTGTGGGTCCTGAACAGCTGGAACAGGGGCTATCTCAAAAGCTATTGCTTGTATGTGGGATATGTTCTATTAGCTGGCTGCCTTGTCTGGCCTCAGTAGGAGAGAAAGAGCCTAGCCCTGAAGAGACTTAAGTGCCAAAAAGAGAGGAATACCCTGGGGGATCCCCACCCTCTCAGGGAAGGGAAATGGAGGAAGGATTGTGAGAGGGGGTGACTAGGAGAGGGTCAGTGAGTGGGATGTAAAGTGAATAAGTTAAAAAAATTAATTTAATTTAAAAATCTCAAAAGTAATAAATAAATAACTTTTGAAGAGAAAAGACCTTAAGCAAACAAATGCCCAACAGACAGCATCACGTAATACATGCTCAAGAAGTCTCAGGCTTGGCAAAAAGGTTGGAAAACGGCTTTGATAATCTCTTGAACAACCCTGACCGACAACTCAAAAGAATTCTCACACCTGTTTTGGGTTTTTTTGTAAGAAAGTCTTGGACTCGTTGTGAGAACACTGTCACCCAGATGGAAAATTTTCATTTAAACTACACATGGATATTAATAGATGTACACATATTATAAGTGTTTTTATGTAGATAATAGTGTAGTTCCTTGGAACTTTTTCAGACATCCTGGTTGTTACTCTCCTTTTTGTTAACAACTCAATACAGCTTAGGATCTAAAATGGCAATCCCCTCCAGCACCACCCTTTTCTCTCAGGATTATATGTCATATCTAGGGTCTTCTGTGGTTCCGTATGGATGTCAGGGTAATTTTTCTCATTTCTGTGAAGAATGAGATAAGGGTTTTTGACTGGAACTGCACTAAATCTATCTGTAAATAATTTTCAGTAAAATTGTCATTTTTACATTTCCATCGGGACTGAGCAGGGGATGCTACTGATTTTTTTTTTTTAAATGTCTTTCTCCATCTTCCTTCAGAGGTTTAAGATGCCATTCACTTCCTCCCTTAAGTTTATTCCTAGAGATTTGATTTTCTTTGAGATAGTGAGAGTGTATTCATGGTCTTCTTCTCTGTATGTTTGTGGGTGGTGTGTAGTAAAGGTACTGATTTTTGATAACTGATACTTTATTCTTCCCTGTTTCTGACACTGTTTATCATTTCCAGATATTTCCTGGTAGAATTTTGGGGCTCCTTAACATGTAGCATCATGTCGTCTGGAAAGAGGGATAGTTTGACTCTTCCTCACCTCTTGAAATCCCTTTATTTTCCTTCTCTTACCTTCTCTCATTAGCTCTAGCTAATGCTTTCAGCATAGCATTGGAAAGGGACCAGAATAATAGATATCCTTGTTTTATTCCTGATTTCAGTGGAATTGCATCAAGTTTGTCTCCATTCAGGATGCTGTTGGTTGGGCTTTCTTATGCAGAGATTTTATTATCTTGAAGTCTGTGCCATCTAGTCCTACTCTCTCTGGGACTTTTATCATGAAAACATGTTGGATTTTTTGTTTCAAGGGCTTTTTCAATCTGCTGTAATGCTCATGTGATTTTTGACTTAAGTACATTTTGTGGTTTTACGTCTATTGCATTTATTGACTGGTGTGTGCTGAACCATCTCTACATCTCAAAGATAAAGCCAACATAATTATGATGTAAGATTTTTTATGTATATATATATATATATATATATATATATATATATATATATATATATATATATTCTGTTTGCAAGTATTTTATTGAGCATTTTAAAATTTATGTTCAACAAGGATATTGGCCTGTAGTTGTCTTTTTGTTTGAGTATTACAGTGATATTGGCTCTATAAAAGTAGTTTTGGAGTGTTTCTTCTCTTTCTTTTTTTAAGTTTAAGAAGGACTGAAAGTAGTAAAATTCTGCTGTCAATCTACCTGGCCCTGAACTCTTTTTTCTTAGCTAGAAGATTTTATATTACTATTTTAATCCTGTCATTTATTATGGGTCTCTTTGGGTTGTTGATTTCTTCTTGGTTTAATTTTGACTTGGCTGAATCTAGAAATTCATCCATTTCTTTCAGATTTTTCCACCTTAAAAGAATACAGGTTTTTAAAGTATTCATTACAATATTCTGAATTTCTTTGGTGTCTGTTGTAATGTTTCCTATTTGCTTCTGATTCTGTTAATTTGGGTCCTTTCTCTCTCTTTTACATAGGTGGGCTAGGAGTCTGCAATCCTGTTCATCTTCTTGAAGTGGACATAATTTTCTGTGAGCAGAACGTAGAAACATTTTGTAAATACAAATGGAGATGAGAAGGAATAAACTTTCAAATTCAAACTCTGTCTTGTTTTTGAAGATAAGTGCATACATTTCAATAAGGCCCTTTGATTGTGCTTTATCATTTCTGAATTTTAAATTGCAAGTGATAACATCAGCTTCCAAATGTCACCCATCATGGTGAATTGGCTTTTCACCTTTTTAAGCCATTTGTTTCTCTTGCTTCTAAAATGTAAAATGTGAAGTGTCCTGATAACAAAGCAAGGCACATTGTTTTTTTATTCCTACCCAGAAACCATAATACATAGGGGACAATTCTTTGAAATCTTGGTTTAATCTGTAAATGTTTCGGTGTATGCTTAGTATGTTAGTTCTACCTATTGACACAACTTTTAAGTTCAATTAATTAATACATTTTAAACCCTGCAATACAAGCACATTGCATTGTTTTTACAATTTTATTTTATTTTTTTATTTTTTCATGGTGATTTATTGTACTACCTCTATGGATGTAAAGCATTGTGCCTTAAAAATGGCTTCAATTGATGAATCTCTTGTTTTGTCGCCCCCTTCCCCCAGATATATAGTTGTTTGTTTTGTAAAATGAAGGTAGAGCAATTGAAAATGAGAAGAAAAAAAGAAAAAGAAGAAAACGAACTTCAGTTTCATGACTTGTTTGCATTAAACTTTAACCTAGCAAACCCACCTAATGCCAGTACCTCAGACTCATGGATAATTGAGAGAACAGTTCTAAGACCTGAGTTATTATGCCGGCTCTCTAGTCTCATCAAAGCTCACATGGAAATCGTTACTGCTATGACATATGGGAACTAAATCAGTTATTGATGAGTTGGATGACTTATTTATAAGTGTATTTATTCATTTGATCATTTGTTCAGCACATATCTATAGAGTATTATGTTCTAAGCATTAAACAGATAAATAAGCCAGTTTTTCACCTTGACAAGTTATCACGTAAATGAGGAAAGGACAGAATATGTCAATAACTCAGTAATTAAAGGCTACCTCCTTTCTTTTCAACTCAATTTTGAAAATAATTGCCTGAAAGTTCAAAACTAATATCATTAAGTAACCCAATAACTCTTATGTAATGAATTGTAAACTGTAGCTCTAAGGTACTTCCACTATTTAAATGTATAACCAGTTTCTTGATTAGGATTTTATTGCCATGAAGAGATGCAATGACCAAGGCAACTCTTCAATTGGACAAATCAGCAACCGAAAGATTTGGAAAAAAAAAAATCACAAACCCCACATCTGATAGAGGGCTAATATCCAAAATATATAAAGAACTCAAGAAGCTAACCACCAAAAAACCAAACAACCCAATTAAAAAATGGGGTATAGAACTAAATAGAGAATTCACTACAGAGGAATCTCAAATGGCTGAGAAGCACCTAAAGAAATGTTCAAAGTCCTTAGTAATCAGAAAAATAAAAATCAAAATGACCCTAAGATTCCACCTTACACCAATAAGAATGGCTAAGATCAAAACCTCAGGTGACAGCACATGTTAGCAAGGATATGGAGAAAAAGGAACACTCCTCCATTGCTGGTGGGATTGCAAATTGATACAACCACTGGAAATCAATCTGGAGGTTCCTTAGAAAATTGGAAATAGATCTACTTGAAGAACCAGCAATATCACTCTTGGAGACAGGGCGTTGGGGAGGAGGTATGGGATGGGGAACAATCAGAGGGTGGACTAGGAGGGGAATAAAATCTGGAGTGTATAAAAAAAGGATTAAATAATTTTTAAGAAAAAGAAAGAAAGAAAACATTTAATTGAGGCTGGCTTACAGCTTCAAAGGTTTAGTCCATTTTCATCATGGTGGAGAAACATGGCAATATGCAATCAGACATGGTGCTGGAAGAACCTGGAATTCTACATTTTGATCCAAAAGCAGCCAGGAGGAGATTTTCTTCAGCATTGAGCAGAGCTGGAGCATAGGAAAGCTCAAAGCCCACCTGGACAGTGACACACTTCCTCCAATAATGCCACTGCTACTCTAACAATGCCATAGCTCCTAATAGTGCCATTCTCTGTGGGCCAAGCATTCAAACACATGAGTCCTGAGGGGGCAAATGTACTCAAACCACCGCAACTAATGAGATAGGGAAAATGTTGTATTTTTATACAATAGAAATACTAATAATGATCGTTACCTGAGCAACTGTATGTATTGGTTTATTTTTCCTTTTCATCTCTCAGAAAAAGACATTGGTGTTTTGACCAACTCTTACAGTCTGAGCTTCCTACCCAGAGGAAGCTTGCTACTGTCAGTTGGTTTACTGATAAACATGTTAACACAAGGCTTGAGAACTCCTTTACCATCTGGATGAAGTAAAAGAATAGGCATAGTCATATTATACACTTAAAATATGTCTGGAAGAACACATAAGAAACTCGTAATGTCAGATACTTCTGAGGTTGTGGTTAAGAGGCTGAGAACAGTGCATGAAGGGACATTTTAATGCTGTGCTTCTATGAACCTTTTATACATTTGAAACACAAATATATTATTGATTTCAATGTGTACATTAAAGACATTCCCTTTTAAAGAAAAACCTTCTAAGTTGTATATTTTTGCTGAATTTCAAGCATTTTCATAGGTCTAGGTCTCGTCTAGAATGTGGATCTCAGAACTTCTCAGTCATTTCCCATCCTGTCAAGTCAGTATTCTCTTGCGTGTGCCCCTTTGTATCATTGCCCCTATTTTTATCAACATGGCAAGTACCCATTGTCTTCTGCTTACTACACACCTCATTCCCACTTTATGCCTTCTTTTCTTAAGCTTGAAGTAGTTGGAAGGCTCTGAGATGCTGCTTTTGCCAACAAGCCGGAGAAACAGGAACCTGCAGGTCGTATATAAATAATGATCCCCCCCCCCTAAATTCTACTCTTGCATCTGCTTTTCCACATAGATTGAAGTTGATATATCTGAATAAGTTAAAATGCAAGTAGATATAAAAATAATGCGAAACTGTTTTCAATTTCTTAGCTGCTTTCTCCATATTAACCTATGGCCTTAGTTGAGGTCATAGAATACATGAATATTTCAAATACAGAAATATATATTCATCTTTGTGGGTAAAGGAGGTCACCTTCTTTCACATGTTCCCAAGATTACAATAATAAAAGAAGATGCTTTATTCATGTTGGGGAAGAACTAAGGATATCTCAAAACTATATAATTTATTCCTCATCCTAGACAACTAGTTAGAAACTCAAGAAATAGTTTCTTCCTAAATTAAAAGAAAAGTTAACTTTTTATGCATTTGGGTGATTTTATGGAGAATCCTGCTGCCTTTGTGTCTTTCAGTCCAGGAATTTGACTACTGCGTATAAAATGACATTTTAAATGAAACATTAGTCATCAGTATCAGAGAAGGAATACCTTGTTTCAGAGTGATTCTCTATTTTTGAGTGAGTTCCATAGACTGAATCTAGAACATGGGACAAAAATGCATTAGAATAATTTTTTAAAAGTAGGAAAACATTGCTTTTTAATGGGATTCACAGAAGTATCACCAAAGATTTTACTATTGCTTTTCTTTTGAAAAGTATTTTGAGAAGACTTTCACTAGAATTTAGACAGGTACTCAGAAACCAGGGGCAATGTACTCGTGTTGCTTACCTGTGTTGAGCATTTCCTTTCAAACCTTTTCAGAGAACAAGCCATAAGGCATTTATATATGTTTTTGTTGTGAACCACTATTTTAATTTATCTTGTGGATTTTATGGGCTGCTTCTCCAAATATTCCACAAGTTCCTTGAGAGGGGCAGAGGCAGGGAGGTGGGGATTGGGTCTTATTTAATCTGTAGCATCTGTCTCCCTGTCTGGTATACAGTAAATCTTCAAGAGATGGTTGTTAAGAAACTTGAAAAGCTATATGGAGGTAATCATAGACAATCTGGTGGGTTAAATACCCAGACTTCTATGCATAGAGGACAGTATTCTTAAAATGAAAAATCTATTGAGCCCAGCAAAATATGTAGATACAGGTATTGTCTGCTTGCTCTTAAAGCTGAAAATGACCATCTATCCAGTGCATATAATAACTTCTAGGGAACAAATAATTACTACAGTTCACCAATCATGAACAATGAAAATAACAGATTTAAACAGGTTGACAGTTTTTCAAAGGGAGAAAAGAAAGAAGAGATAAAGGGAAAAAAAGATGAGTAAAGGTGAAGAACTGATGGATAGATGGATGCAGAAGATAGGGTGGGTCCACAGTTCTAGTGTTCATTTAGGCTGTGAAACTCAGAGTAAACTATTACCAAATGCTCAGTGAGAGTTTGACATTTGAGAAGGAAAGATGCTGTCTTCCTTCTGCTGAGTTCACTGACCACTGTTAGACACCTACCTGCTTGTCTCTTGCATGACTAGCTTCAGCCTTCTACTACACAGAATACAATAGTTCAGGGAGTTCATGCAACCATCCTAAGAACTGAACTATTTCACAAAGTACCTGGTTGCTTATCTTTATTTTAACCCCATCCCCCAAATTCATATTCTAGAGGCTTGTGTATTTAAATTAAAATCATTCTGCTCCATAAGAGTATATATCTTTTTTTTTTTTTTTTTTTTTTTTTGGTTTTTCGAAGACAGGGTTTCTCTGTGTAGCCCTGGCTGTCCTGGAACTCACTCTGTAGACCAGGCTGGCCTCGAACTCAGAAATCCACCTGTCTCTGCCTCCCAAGTGCTGGGATTAAAGGCATGCGCCACTACTGCCCGGCTAGGAGTGTATTTCTTAATGAGAAAAAAGTGTAGCAGTTGAAGATCATATAAAGATAATACCTACCCATTGTTAAAGGCTGCCTTTCATAGATTTGCAGACATTGTATTTTGTCTTACATTTATCATTTCATTTCATCTCCACAAAGTTTCCAGCTTTTATAGTTATGCTCCTACAAATAAGTCATAGGACAGAATCAACCAAATGCAGCCACAGCACACACATGAGATCATACTTGTGAGCCTTCTGTGCAGTTAATAGCATTATGAATATATCTAGGTGGTTAGGGACAAGGGGGTCTCATAGACTGTGTTTGAATTCAGAGAAACCAGCAAAGTTATTTTGTGGCTGATAAAAATTAATGAGAACATAAATGAAAATGATATTCCCAGGAAAAAAATACCCAGAAGTTTGGAAGCTAAGTAACTTTTCATTCTAAAGTTTTCAACTGTTACAATTTGTTTACATGTATGTGATATATCTCATTTACACTAACATATTCCAAGAAACGCTGACTCACAAAATTATTTGTTTTGAAGTTTTCTAGGTTTTTGTTTTTGGTTGGTTGGTTTTGGCTTTTCCGTATTTATTTATTTACTTACTTACTTACTTACTTACTTACTTACTTACTTACTTACTTACTTACTTACTTACTTTACTTCCCAACTTCTGGTCCTCCTGGTCTTTCCTCTCCCACAATCCCACTCTCCACCCCCTCTCCCTTCTCCCCTGAGAGGGTGGAGACCCCTTCTGGGTATCCCCCCACCCTGGTACATCAAGTCTCTGCAGACTTGAGTGCATCCTCTCCTACTGGGGCCAGAAAAGACAGCCCCCACTAGAAGAATATATTTGGGCTAGTATTTATTTGTATGGGGAAAATATTCAAGCCCTACCTCAGGATCTATGTAGTATGGACCAAGAACAACATGGATAAGAACCCAGCTGCTAGAAGCAGGTAGCCAAAGACAGAAATGAGCATGAGACACAATGTGCTCTGGAAAACTTGGAAATGGCTATGGTTTTCCAGTTCAAGGAATGGGACTCAAATAAATCTGTATAGACCTAGAATAACTCCTGGTATCTACACTGAATATTTGCAAAGCTTTTTCTCCATAACTAAGTTATTATAGAAACAACAAACTACCATTTTGTTTAGTTATTGCATGTTGGGTGGTCAATGAAAAATAACACTATGGCTTATTAAGTCATCCTAATAAAAATGTAATAGATAAAGAATGGATAATCCAGATACTAAAGGATATGCATGGTCTGTACTCACTTATAAGTGGATATTAGCTATAAAGTTTGTAGGTGAACCAGCCCCAAGGGCGTGAATGTAGGGGAGCTGGCCCTGCCCTTTGTTTGCAGGGTGGCAATGCAGATGAGGGAGAGATGACCTCCTCACCTCCCTTGACCCTCACTATCTATGGCAAGCTGGAGAACTGGCCCTGGGGTCATGTAAGTGGGAGAATTGGCCATGTCCTTTACCAGCTGGAAGACTAGGGAGAGCAAGCCCGCATCTCACCTGCACAGCAGGGTAGAGCTGGTTGAAGAGGTTGCCAGGTGAGCCAGCCCCAAGGGAGTGGTAGCAGGAGAATCAGGGGACTGATCAGCTCAGATACCTCTCTAGCCCAGATACAAGGCTTTGAATTGGCCCATCCCAACATCTACCCCATCAATGAACTGCTGGAATGCATGAAGATCCAGTCATATCAATCCAAACCTACAGGATCTCCATGACACTGGGCAACAAAAGAAAATCTGAGAGGAGTCCTATCAAGGTTCTAGTACTGATAGAGTAGCAGAATCCAGAGGCCTCATACCAGACCAAGGAGTCATTACAATGAACATTCGCAAATCAAGAAGTGCGCACAAAAGGGAATACTGAGGGACACACAGGAAGAGGTTGTAAGAGTGGAGTGTGGGTATGGCGGAGGGGAGATGAGTGGTTGTGGCACACAATGTGAAAAGAACCAATAAAAAGTTTTAAAAATATTATTTTACATTTTCTCAATTTGATGTTTAATATATTTAAATTTTTGGTTGGTCTCTGCTGTGAAATGTCTATTAAGTTCTCTGGAGCTGTAACCTTCACTCTCTGAGATCTAAATTAATGCAATGAGCATGCACCAATATTTTATGAGCACAGACCTTGTGCTCTTGCTTCCGATAATGTATTTCTACAAAAGCGACACTGAATTTTCTGTAAAATTGTTGGTGAAGACATTGTCCATTTCTTTATTCCCTGTCTACAACAGAGACTATCAGTTCTTGTCAAATATTTTTAGAAGTGTAAATTGCTACCCAGAAAAGCACTATGCTCTCAGCCAACCCTACATCTTGTATGATATAATCACATGATTTAGTTCTAGGCAAAAATAAAAGACAGATGCACATGTGTGCTGTGCATGTCACATGAGACTTCTGAGAACTTTGTTTAGATAGAAAGGACAAGTAAATTCTCTCGTTTCCTTCTTCTTACTTAGAGCTTAATACTCGGGTGTGATGCCTATCGTTCAGTAGCCTCCCTGGACCATAAGGTAGCTCAGACTGGGTCTAGTCTTTGCAAGTCTTAAAGACAGGGAATAAGAATATATAATCCTCTGGGCCACCAGAGCTCCATAGTGCCAGGAGAAAGCTAGCCTCCCAGGCCCTTGGGACATAGGGACTTAGGAAAAGCCTGGGACAGGAGCCTTCTGGTTTCCATCTGTGGCAGGAGACCTCTACCTGGGTCACCAGGGCTCTATAGCCAAATAGCACCAGGTGAAAGCTACCTTCCCAGGAGTGTGGAAAAGCTCTGGGTGAGGTTAAGACAAGCACCACTGCTCAGTGGACCTGCCCAGAATCCTCGGGACACAGGAACCAAGGAAAAGCCAGGAACAGGAGCCTTGCGGTTTCCATCTGTGGTGTGAGACCTCTGCCTGGGCCACCAGGGCTCCATAGACAAATAATGTCAGAAGAAAGCTAGACTCCCAGGAGTGTAGACAAACTTGTCTGCTCAGAGGGACCCACCTGGAATCCAAGTACACAGTGACTGAGTAGTGGTCTTCTGGTTTCTTTAGGCAGCCAGGGAGCTGATCCTGTTACATAGGCTCCATACTCAAATAGTGCCAGGAAAGAGCTCGTATCCTAGGAGTGATGACACACCTTCGAACACAGGCAAGACCACCAATACTGTACAAATTCACTGGATCAAGAGGGACCCTTGCAGAGCTATAAGGACACAGGAACCAAGGGACAGCTGGGGACAAGATCATTCTGCTTTCTGTCTGCACCTGAGAGCTGACCCTGTATCACAGCTCTCCAAACCCAAATTCCTCTCAGAGAGCGCTGGTCTTCAAGAAGTACTGACACAGAGGCTTGCAGGAGGGACAACCCACAGCCAGAGAAAGTAAGACCAGCTAACACCAGAGTTAACCAGATGGCGAAAGGCAAGAGCAAGAACATAAGGAACAGAAACCAAGGCTACTTGGCATCATCAGAAACTACCTCTTCCACCACAGAAAGCCCTGGGTACCCCAACACACCAGAAAAGAAAGACTCAGATTTAAAATCATTTCTCATGATGATGATAGAAGACTTTAAGAAGGAAATATATAACTCTCTTAAAGAAATACAAGAGAAGACAGGTAAACAACTAGAAGCCCTTAAAGAGGAAAAACAAAAATCCATTAAAAAATTACAGGAAAACACAATCAAACAGGTAGAATTACAGGAAAACACAATCAAACAGACGAAGGAAATGAACAAATCCATCTAGAAACTAAAAATAGAAATAGAAACAATAAAGAAATCACAAAGGGAGACAACCGTGGAGTTAGAAAACCTAGGAAAGAGATCAGGAGTCTTTGATGCAAGCATCACCAACAGAATACAAGAGATAGAAGAGAGAATCTCAGGTGCGAAAGATACCATAGAAAACATTGACACAGCACATTGACACAAAGAAAATGCAAAATGCAAAAAGCTCCTAACCCAAAACACCCATGAAATCCAGGACACAATGAGAAGACAGAACCTAAGGATAATAGGTATAGAAGAGAGTGAAGATTCCCAACTTAAAGGACCAGTAAATATCTTCAACAAAATTATAGGAGAAAACGTTGCTAGCTTAAAGAAAGAGATGAACATAAATATACAAGAAGCCTACCGAACTCCAAATAGATTGGACCAGAAAAGAAATTTCTCCTGTCACATTATAGTGAAAACACCAAATACACAAAACAAGAAGAGAATATTAAAAGCAGTAAGGGAAAAAGGTCAAGTCACATATAAAGGAAGACCTATCAGGATTACACCTGACTTCTCACCAGAGACTATGAAAGCTAGAAGATCCTGGGTAGAAATCATACAGACCCTAAGAAAACACAAATGCCAGCCCAGGCTACTATACCCAGCAAAACTCTCAATTATCATAGATGGTGAAACCAAAATATTCTATGGCAAAACCAAATTTACACAAAATGTTTCCACAAACCCAGCTCTACAAAGGATA